>CM060887.1:70223652-70901152 GCA_030762935.1 Hymenopus coronatus | reverse complement strand
TCAGCTAGAATGTAATTGTTTTTAAAAATATTTTTTTAATCTTCAGCTATCTATCTCTTCTTAAACTTCTCATCTGCTCAAATATATTTATAAATTTTTAAAGGAATACGCAATAAAATTGATCTGAAAAACTGCAATGGATTTAAAGTTCAGTCCTTAAAGATAACACCTGCCAAGGTTAATACATGTTTTGATAATTGCAGTTTAATAATTGCCGTATTGAAAAGATGAATTATATTTGAAGCTAAATTGAAAGGTGGATTGATTCAAGCCTAAGAGACTCGACAGAAGAATGTTGGTAACTAAAATGGAGGGAGCGCTTTAGGAATTATTTCATTCTATGGCTGTTTATGACAAAGACCGCCTTCAGCCACTGTCATTTTTATTACTTTCTCTACACGTGCTATGTACTTAGTGTAAAGAGAAAGTATTGCACTCCACCAAAAAATTCGATACCAAGATTTCACCGGAAATATATGTTTTAGGGTCCCCTAAATAAAAAAAAAGTATTTTTAGAAAAAGGTCCATGTGTCCGTGTGTCTGTGAACACGATAACTCAAAAACGAAAATTCTGTAAAATACCAAACTTGGTATTTAAGTTTAGTATCTTCCAGGGATGCGACACGAAGATTTTGAGAAAAATCCCCCCACCCCAAACGACCCTTTACATGGAACTTTTCTTCAAAAATTTCGATTTTCTAAAAAATGACTAACGATTTTGATTAAAATATCGTATATTAAAGATATTTACCTGACAAATAAAATGTATATTTTCAATCGTCTGGGAATAGCTTCTGGGTCAATTTTACGGAATTTTTCATAACTGCTAAACTGTAAGAGGTGGACAGAAACTTAACACACAAGAAATGTAGAGCACTTTAAAACACACGATGTATGTTATATACATTTTTTTCGTGGAGATGATTGTTTTTGAGATATTCCTTGTTTTTATTTTCAGCTATAAAAAACATACTTTTCTCATACAGGACTTTGTGAACTCGTGTCCATACAAACAAAGGAACTTCAGTCACAGAGCAACCGCTTTTGACCATTACTTTAACGTATGGTACTCCCTTATTTCGCTTCTACTTACAAGGTAGCAAGTAATAAGTCTATTTTTGTGAATTGTTTCTCGATCAGCAGGAAGTAAATAGAAGCATAAGCTTTTTAACAATAATTTAATGCACAGTTGTAGAGAAATTCATGTGAATGGAGCACATTAGATTTTTTTATATTTACTTTTAACTTTCATGGCTGGGGCCGGTTTTTGTGGTGGTACTACACTGCTATATTTCTCGATTCACAATCAGTGAGTTCCCTAACGAAGACTGCAGAGTTCAAATGGTCGAAAGCTTGGATTTTTTCAACTCCATTTTAAGTCACCATTAATAACCACAACGAGAGAGCTTCAAATTTTCAGTTACACTCAATTCTTTTATACAGCTGAAATTTTGGTGGCTTTTTCTTAATAACATAGTACACAATGTATAATAAAATTCTAGGATATTTTGTGAGTAATATGCCCAAACACAGTATAATCATATTCCGCCCATGTTCCGTCAAACTCTATGGGTGTGCAAAGCGTACCCGCATATGATATGAAATATAGGTCATTAGGCATTCCACGCTACAAGAGTCACCTATTCTGTTCTAGAATTAACGTTCTCTGATCTTAGTGCATTCATATATTTACAGTCTATAAACTATGTTTTTACTTTCTCTACACGTACTATGTACATAGTGTACAGAAAAAGTATTGTATTCCACCCAAAAATTCAATACCGAGGTTTCACCGGAAATACACGTATTGAATCCCCCTGAATCAAAAAAAAAAAAAAAAAAAAAGCATTTTTGGAAAACGGTCCGTGTGTGTGTCTGTGTGAACTGGGCAGCATAGCTCCGAAACAAAAAGGCCGTTAAATACCAAACTTGGTATTTAAGTTCGATATCTTCCAAAGATGCGACACGAAGATTTGCAAGAAAATCCCCCACCCCCAGCTACCCTTTACATGGAACTTTTTTTGAAAATTTTGATTTTCTAAAAAATGGCTCTAACGATTTTGATTAAAATATCGTATATTAAAGATATTTACCTGTCAAATAATATGTATATCTTGAATTTTCTGGGAATAGCCTCTGAAGACTAGCTTATTCTGGAGGAATCTTGCATAATTGCTAAACCGTAAGAAATGGACAAACACTTATTGCACAAAAAATGTAGAGCACGTTAAAACACACACTTAATGTAATATGATTATTTTCCAGGAGTTGATCGTTTTTTAGATATTCCTTGTTTTTGGTTTGAGCCTTGATAAGACTTATACTTTTCTCATACAGGAATTTGTCAATTAGTGTCCATACAAACAAAAGAACTTCAGTCACCTAGTAACCAGCTTTTGACTTCACTTTAACCTATTATACTCCCATATTTCGCTTCTGCTTATCATTCTGCCATCATGCACTGGCAATAATTTATAATTGTCGGGGTTAATGGCGGAACTAAATACGAAAGTAAATCGAAGTGAGTTCACCAATACGATAATGGCAAACAGCAGCGATATGACATTGTCCTAATACAGATAGTACAGCTCGCCACTTTTAAAACTATAACGTAACATGAGCGCGCATGCGTATTTCACATTAGAGAAAAAAACAAATAGCTACAATAGAAGTTGGCGCTCTTATAAAAGATCTGATCCATTCACTTGACTTTCTCTACATCTCTGCAACAAATTATTCTTAAAAAGTTAATGCTTCTATTTACTTTATGCTAATCGAGAAAAAAATTAGCAGAAATAGTCTTATTACTTACTTCCTTGTAAGTAGAAGCGAAATAAGCGAGTACCATAGGTTAAAGTAATGGTCAACTGAAAAGTAACGGTCACCTTTTTCTGAAAATGCTTTTTTTGGATACAGGGGATCCTAAAACATATATTTCCAGTGAAATCTCGGTATCGAATTTTTGGGTGGAATTCAATAACTTCTCTATACACTATGTACATAGTAGATACATATACAGAAAGTAAAACTGTAATAAATAAGTACGCAAGCGTATTTCACAGTGTAGAAAAATAAGTAGCTAAAATTAAAGGTGGCGTTTTGGTGAACAAATTAAAAAATATCATAGGTTTACACTCGGTGGTTGGAATTTTATGTCTTTTAATTTATAGTATTTTCGTGAAGTTTAAACATAAACCTTTAGTTACCTATAGTTATACATATAATAGGTAATAATAATTACGCTAAAATGTATGTTTAATTTCTCTACATACCACATAGGTGGAGAAGGTATTGTATCCCAATACAGGAAAGCTATTTTAGAAAAACGCCGTGTCTGCGAACAGGACACCTCAACAAAGAAAAGTCAGTTAAATACTAAACTTGATACGTAAATTTAGCATCTCCGCGATACAAACAAAGATTTTCAAAAAAAATATCCCACTCCAAACTATCCTTTACAAGAGCAATTTCAAACATATTTTTTTTTTAAATAGCTTTAAACGATTTTAATTAAACTATCATATATTAAATATGTTTACAAGACAAAAATGTACATCTTAAATTTTCCGGGAATAGCCTCTGAAGTAGTCTTCATTGTGAGTGCTTTGTATAACTGGTAAACCGTAAAACCTTACTGCACAAAACCGTTGGTCTCCTTAAAACACGCAATTTATGACAAACCATTTTATTTTAGATTTAACGATTTCCGGGATATTACTTATTATTGGTTTCGAATTTACAATACTTAAACTTTTCTCAAACGAGAAGTAGTCATCCGTTTTTCTTTTGTTTTACTCCTGGCCATGCAAAGAGAACTGAATTTAAAAACAATCATATAACGACTGATTTAAAAGGTTTTACTGTCGCTTAGCCTAGTGCATACCCTTATTTCCCTTCTACTTATAAGGAACTAAGTAATAAGACCATTTCTGCCAATAACTATCTCGAAGAGCTTGAAGTTACTAGAAGAACGATCTGTTGTAAGAATAGGTAAAGTCATTAGAATGGAACACATCAGATTTTTTTATGTCAATTGATCCTTATGTTTTCTCAGTTTAATTAACCAAAAAGTACGTGATAATCACGGCTTAACCCTGTTCCGAAACATGTTCCAAATTACTAAAAGGAGTATTAAAAATCGTAGCTGAATAAATATCCCATATCAAGAAATCTATAAATTGTTTGAAGGATCGTCAAAAGGTAAAGGAATGTCTCAAAAACCCGTCCTTTGCAGTCTTATGTTTCCCGTATACACATATGTGAAAGAAGTTGCCGCATCACTGATTTTCAAAGGGGCAGTGTAGGTACGAAATGGAAGGTCCGTGAAGTATTTCTGGCTGATGTGTATTTGCTTGGTGCTTTCATACTGATACGCGTCACGTTGTTGGTTGCATGAAAGAACATTCAGGCAAACAGGTAACAGGAAGCATGCTCAACAAGAAATACATGATGCGGTTATTATCTATGGAAAGACAGGCGAAAATTCGACTGAGGCTCGAAGGTATATTCCGAACGTTTTCCAACGGGACAAACATCTTGGGGAGCCATCATTGGGCCACTTTACTTGGCTCCTAGACATATTGGGAAGTTTAATATCAGTTCCTTCAGCAGGATTGAATATTGAGAAACCTTTTAGAAAATCATCCTCTCTAAATCAATTATTTCATTGCAATGGTACACAGTGAAATTTTAATTGAGGGGTTAAAAAGAATATCATCAATGTACAACTAGAACAGTAGAGGTGATTGCATTCAGTTGCAACGAATTTTCGTTTTCCCTTCCCCCTTATAGGGTGTATCAAAACCAGCGTTCAGGAATCGGTTATCTTGTTGAGTTTTTAGTATCAATTGGTGCCATATACTGGTACCGATTGTAATTATTATATGACAACATGCATGCTCACATTTTGTCCAACACAATCCTACATTCCTGTTTGTGGGGAAATTGGTTATTGAATAACCAATAAAACACGCATACAAACACTTAGACACAAGCACCACATCTGGGAGGTTTCTTGGTTAAAGAATCTGAGCTATGGGAGCAGACGTAGTAGTTACTGTTTATTTTCAAACATGGGCTTTCATCTAGCGAGTTTCCTATCTGTCGGCAGTAACTGATAGTGTTCGTACTTGAGAAAGGAAACCAAGATTGGTCATTATGAGCTTGCTGCATATGTAACCCCCAAGATGCATGAGTTTAGCGTATAATGCAAAATGCTCGAGCAGGATCAAATTTGTTTGAAGGAGTATGTTACAAGTGATATTTGCTGACTGGAATGGATTGGCTTGTTTGGTTTACTGACGTTCCAAGAGTGTAGTTCATGTATAGCTGTGAGGGAATTTGTTGGTATAAAAAGATGATGGGTTGTTTGAACCAAATGAGTGTAAAACTCTTTATTAATGCATAACATTGCGACAATAAGTAATTAATTGTAATTCTTTCCCATTTGGAGACAGCGTCTCTACTCAAATTATTTCTCTTTGGATATGATACTGAACTACGTGGAATAGTTTTATTTATTTTGAGTTATTTATTTATATTCATGTGGTATTTCCATCAACTTGGTATTATTATTTCAGGATTCATAAATAGCGGTTATTTTTCATAAACGTATTTTCATTAATCTGCTCGTGTGTTAGTAAAATACATATTTGGTAGTGTCAGTAATGAAAAGTATAGCTTATACATATATCAGGACAAACTAATAATCTATTTATATTTATTTTCCGTGCATAGGAACAATAACTGTAGGCATCAAAAATATGCATGGCAGCGGTGAGCTTGAATATCCCTTTCCCTACCTCGGAGACATGGAGTAAAGGAGAGAGATAGTCCATCCAAGAAATAAGGGGCAAAATCGAGCGACCGCGGCTTGTCTCCTCTCCAAAAAGCGAACTTCGGTACCAGTCTCACTCTACAAACACAGAGCGCGTTTTGCATGTCACTAGTAGTTCTGCTTTTTTTTTTTTTTTTTTTTAAAAAAACAGTAACGGAGTCTGATCAGGACTCCGGTACTGTATCCCTATTTACATTTCCCCCCGTAGGTTTTACTGATTACTGGTTTACTGTTTTACTGTTTCTTTTACAAACATATACACATTGCACAAACATATAACATCCATGCCCAAGGCGGGACTCGAACCCTCGATCCCCTGCCCACGAAGCACCAAAGCGAGACGCTTTAGCGAGCGCGGCCATGGGGACCGGCCGCTTAGGCAAATCTTTGGACATCCGCGCTATCAAGGATAAACTAAGTTCAAGGAAGAACGGCTTATGAGGACCACTTGATATTATAGACCGTCAGGTAGAAAGAACCTTATTGGTTTTCACGAAACGACAAGAACTTTGAACTGCAAAATAGTTTCAATTATAGTTGGTAAAGTATTTCTTGACGTTAATCTCATAACCAGCGGAACTGAAAGTGTTTAAGAATATGGGGGCTTCCTCTACTCATTATATTGTTATTATGAGTTTTCTTATCAAAATGATATCACGTATTAAAATAATATCACTTCAAATCTCCAGATATACCTACAGCTGTTCTAAAACAAAAAATGATGTGATCCATTCACATGACTTTCTCTACATCTCTGTAACAAATTATTTTTAATAAGCTTATTCTTCTATTTTCTTAATGTTAATTGAGAAAAATAGCAGAAATGGTCTCAATGCTTCTTTCATGTACGTAGAATTTGTTTTTATTTTGAGGATGTTAAAATTTCATTCTTGATATTTTTTTAATTTTTGAGGGGATTTTTCTCAAAATCTTTGTGTCGCATCCCTGGAAGATACTAAACTTAAATAACACGTTTGGTATTTTAGCGGCTTTTCGTTTCACAGATACACGGACACAAACACAGACCATTTTCTAAACATGCGCTTTTGGAAATAAGCCAGTCAAAAGCTGGTTGCTATGTGATTGAAGTTCCTTTGTTTGTATGGACAACAGTTGACAAATTCCCGTATGAGAAAAGTATATATATTTTAAAGCTGAAACCAATAACAAAGAATATCTAAAAACGATCAAATCCACAAAAAAAAGTATGTTATATAAACCGTGTGTTTTAACGAGCTCTACATTTTCTATTACGTAACTTTTTGTGCATCTCTTACGGTTTAACAGCTATGTAAAATTCAGCAAAAATTATCCAAAATAAAAATGTCTTCAGAGGCTATTCTCAGAAAATTCAAGATGTACAGTTTATTTATGCAGTTTAATGTACGATATTTTAATGAAAATGATTAATCATTTTTGAAAAAATCAAAATTTTCGAAACTTTTTCCATGTAAAGGGTAGTTGGAGGGGGGGCATTTTCTTGAAAATGTTCGTGTCGCATCCTTGGAAGATAGTGAAGTTTCGCAATTAACGGATTTTTTTTTAGCTATACTGCCTACACACATACTGACATTTAAAAAAAAAAATGGATTTAGGGGTCACAAAATATGTATTTCCGGTAAAATCTCGGTATCAAATTTTGTGTGCAACACAATACCTTGTCAATACACTGTACATAGTACGTGTAATAAGCGATTACATTAATAAAATTCCGTAAAATTTGTTATTTTGTATCTGTGCTCTGGTAAGCTCTTTTTAGTACTTTTATATAGCAATTAAGAAAAATATACAATATTAATTCTTAATGCAGCCTCTTACATGTAAACTCATAATTATATCTCCTGATTTATCTGTTCACGTATGATGAAAATCTGTAGCTATTTACCACTTCTAAAATGCTAAGCTGATTTATCCGAGTTCTGCAACATGGATGTGATTAAATACAAAACGATGCATGTAGCTGCTTTTCTAATTTGGACGCATACATTCTGACAGTAAAGCAAGAAAGTTGAGCTTGCTTTAAGAGAATATTCTAGGGAAAGTTTCTGTGAAGAGGTAGAACACACTCATTAAATAAGTTGGCGCGCAGGTCGATACAACTCTTGATAGGTATACAGAGGAGAAGGTAACCCCTGCAGAGGAAATACTTGCAGCTGGAGAGACGCTAATATATGTATTGGGGGAGGAACCCGCATCACGGGATTTGCTACAGTCACACCATTCCACGCCCAACCTCTTATTAATGACACATTTGCATATGTTCGAATGTAGAGCAGAAATAAAGCTAATACCTTGTAATCTTTTGGCGTCCTCCTCTGTATTTTCACATCCAACATCATAATATAGCTAAGCTAAGATAAGCCTACTTTTACTTTCTCTACACGTACTAAGTACATAGTGTATAGAGAAGGAATTGAACTCCACCCAAAAATTCGATACCGGGATTTCACCGGAAATATATGTTTTAGGGTCCCCTGTATCCAAAAAAAAGTATTTTCAGAAAAATGTCCTTGTGTGTGTCCGTGTGTCCGTGTGACTGAGAACACGATAACTCAAAAACGAAAAGTCGGTAAAATACAAAACTTGGTATTTAAGTTTAGTATATTGCAGGGATACGAAACGAAGATTTTGAGACAAATCCCCCCTCCCCAAACTACCCTTTACATGGAACTTTTTTCGAAAATTTTGATTTTCTCAAAAATGACTCTGATGATTTTGATTAAAATATCGTATATTAAAGATAATTACCTGACAAATAAAATGCATATTTTCAATTTTCTGGGAATGCCTTTAAAGACTACTT
The DNA here is from genome assembly GCA_030762935.1 of Hymenopus coronatus. Taxonomy (NCBI): domain Eukaryota; kingdom Metazoa; phylum Arthropoda; class Insecta; order Mantodea; family Hymenopodidae; genus Hymenopus; species Hymenopus coronatus. Next base: position 70,892,513 of record CM060887.1, on the reverse strand, counting down.
TATTCTGGGTGAATTTTACGGAATTTTGATTAACTGCTAAACCGTAAGAGTTGGACGAAAACTTACCACACAAAAAATATACAGGACATTAAAACACACAGTTCATGTTGCTTACATTTTTTCGTGGAGTTGATCGTTTTTGAGATATTCCTTGTTTTTGGTTTCAGCTTTGAAAAACTTATACTTTTCTCATACAGGAATTTGTCAACTCCTGTTCATACAAACAAAGGAACTTCAGTCACATGACAACCAGCTTTTGACTATCACTTTAACCTATGGTACTCTCTTATTTCGCTTCTACTTACAAGGAAGCAAGTAATAAGACTATATCTGTTAATTTTTTCTCGATTAGCAGGAAATAAATAGAAGCATAAGCCTTTTAACAATAATTTGTTGCAGAGATGTAGAGAAAGTCATATGAATGGAAGACATCAGATTTCTTCTGAAGAGTTGAGTATTGCCTTATATTTTATGTTAGATTTTTTTCTTATTTTACTTCTTCTTCTCCTCCTCCTTTCAAGAAGTAGATGCTTTAATCTTCTGTTTCGGTCTATAAGACCCATCCACCTGTTACAAAGTTTACCCACACCTCTTTTTCCAATCGGCCGATAATTAATTTCCTTTTTCTTTCTTATTTTCGTAATCTATTTTCTACAATTCTTAAACATATTCCTTCCACTTCATTACCTTTACTTTAAATATCTCCTTTATCATACTATTAGTTGATATTTTTAAATCCGATCTTATTGTTTCATTCCTTATTTTATATATATTTAGTAAATATTCTTACATAACTCATGAACTTCAGCTCTGCAGCCTGTATGCATGATCTTCTTCCCAAAGGTTTTTCCAAATGTTCCACGGAGAGCTTAAAATGTATTAACCTTCTTTAAAATAATATCCCAACTTAGATAATTGAAATAGGATACTTGTTCTAAAAGTTTCTCATATATTATTTTCATTCTGACCAGAGCTTCCCTTACATTGTCTTACTTCTAGATTTATTTAAACTGTAATTAGAGTCTTTTAGTTAATTTTCATTAGCTCCGAAGTGAAGCATAGGGCATCGTTAGTATGTTTCCTTGATCAGATTTGAACTTCTAGTTCGCGAGTTCGCCGCTATACGCCATGGTGACGAGGGATCACCGCATCGCTCACAGATGGCACTGTAGGACAATCTTTCAAGGCATTGAGGTTTTTTACTTGCAAATAAACATTACACGGGACCACCCTTCTGAAGGAGGTCATACTAAGAATGTTTGGGTCGGAAAAAATTCACCACCCCCCGCCAGGTTTGAACCTGCAATCTTATGTTTTAGAGGGTAGCATGGTAACCGCTAAACCGCGGAGAACGACAATTAGAATTTTAATACAGTAAACTACGTTATTCAGATCTATTTTAATCAAGAAAGATCTACAATTCTGACCTAATAATTAGGAAGTTGCATTACCCCCTGATGAATGCCTTTAATTACTGTAAATTCGTTAAATAAAAGTAAAACAATATTATACATATAACTTTTGCTTAAAAGGATGAAAATTTCCTTCCCTACTATTGCACAAGTAGTTATAAATGAAAAAGCTAACAGAGACCCTTTAAATTACAACCTGTAATATTCCGCTGTTTATCTTGGGGCGCACTCGAGTTGCATGCAATATCTGTGAAGATCCAAATAGCAAACACTGAAGTACATGCTGGGATTGTTATACAGCTTCAATTGCATACGGGTAATCCTAGATTTCCTAACTCAACATTCTTCTGTAATAGTCATGCTAAAATATTCTCGTACTGGAAAAGAAATGGAGGCGCTGAAACAGTAGGTTTATAAAATTGTGTTATGTAATATTTTTACTCGCCAGAATTGTCACTTTCTTCGCTGTTTACGCATAGACAGTAGAGGAAGTATTGCATTCCTCCCAAAAATTCAATAAGATTTCCCCTGACACAAAGAATATCAAATATCAACTAATTTGCAGAGTGCATAGTGTGTAGAGAAGGTATTGCAATCCACTCAAAAATTCGATACCGAGATTTCACCGGAAATATATGTTTTAGGGTCCCTTATATCCAAAAAAAGCATTTTCACAAAAACTTATACTTTTCTCATACAGGAATTTGCCAAATGCTGTCCAAACAAACAAAGCAACGTCAGTGACATAATAACCAGCTTTTGGTTATCACTTTAACCTATGGTACTCCCTTATTTCGCTTCTACTTACAAGGAAGCAAGTAATATGGCTATTTCTGCTAACTTTTTACTGATTAGCATGAAGTAAATAGAAGCATAAGCTTTTTAACAATAGTTTGTTGCAGAGATGTAGAGAAAGTCATGTGAATGGAACTACATCAGATTTTTTGTAGCGTTAAATCGCTAATCTTTTCCTTCTCGCGTCATGCTAAGAGATGAGAATTTCAAATTCACCAAATAACAGCTAGCTCTTAAATTATGACCATTAATCCTATCATGTTACCCTATTTCCTTTCTTCTACAAGGAAATATGTAATAACAGGTATTCAACAAATGTGTATCTTAATTATCACGAGTAGATAGAAGGAAGTGCATTTACTGGGATAGATATAGAATATCATAGGAATATAAAAATTAATGGGATGTTTTATTTCATTCTTTTTGAATAACAATGATATTTGGATCTCGTAAATGCATCAAAACTGTGAATTTAAAAGGAATAAAAATATTTGCAAGGACTACATTCCATAAATTATTACTTTCTCTATACGCACTATGTACATAGTGTATAGAGAAGATATTGCACTCCACCAAAAAATTTGATACCGAGATTTCACCGAAAATATATTTTTTAGGGTACCCTGTAACCATAAAAGTATTTTCAGAAAAAGGTCCGTGTGTGTCCGTGTGCCCTTGTGTCTGTGAACACGATAACTCAAAAACGAAAAGTCGGTAAAATACCAAACTTGGCATTTAAGTTTAGTATCTTCCAGGGATGCGACACGAAGGTTTTGAGAAAAATCCCCCCACCCCAAACTACTCTTTACATGGAACTTTTTTCGAAAATGTTGATTTTCTAAAAAATGGCTGTATCGATTTTGATTAAAATATCGTATATAACGGATATTTACCTGACAAATAAAATGTATATTTTGAATTTTCTGGAATAGATTCTGAAGACTACTTTATTCTGAGTGAATTTTAGGGAATTTTTTTCATAAGTGCTAAACCGTAAGAGAGAGACAAAAACTTACCAGACATACAATGTAGAGCATATTTAAACACACAATTTATGCTGTATACATTTTTTTCGTGGAGTTGATTGTTTTTGAGATATACCTTGTTTTTGGTTTAAGCTATAAAAACTTATATTTTTCTCATACAGGACTTTGTAAATTCGTGTCCATTTTTTTATTTACAAAAATATAGCTCCGGAGGCTTATCGGGACACCGGCGCTGTATTCCTTTTTTCTCCATTTTTTCCAGGTTCCTATATTTCCTTAGTGGACATTATTCTTAACGTTTTCCTTTTACATATACATACAGAAACATAGACACAATTACAAACACAGAAACATCCATGCCCAAGGCGGGACTCAAACCCACGATCTTGTGCACCACGAAGCGCCAAAGCGAGACACTTTAGCGAGCGCGGCCACTGGGATCGGCAAGATTCAAACAAAGGAACTTCAGTCACATAACAACCAGCTTTTGACCATCACTTTAACCTATGGTACTCCCTTATTTCGCTTCTACTTACAAGGAAGCAAGAAATAAGACTATTTCTGCTAATTTTTTTCTCGATTAGCAGGAAGTAAATAGAAGCATAGCTTTTTAAAAATAATTTATTGCTGAGATATAGAGAAAGTCATGTGAGTGGAACACATCAGATGTTTTGTATATTAAAATGTGACTATAAAGCTATACATGTTGATCCATTCAAAAGGAATAAGTCAATTGCGTAATATTATAAGCACTTACCAATATTCCTTGCAGTTCTTAATAGAGGATATAAGAATGTCAAATAACCCGCGATTGTACTGTTGAACACAAAAATAGTATCCATACTTACGTACGTACTAAATTAACATGGGTCAATCTCTGCACGAAAGACTTCTGCACTCTAGAGAAGTTAATGTCCGCTTCCTGAAGGCTACATAGGGAATGTCGAAACACACTCTGTCTAGATTGGTCCCCTGTTAAGCCAAAAAACCTTCTTAATAGACAGGACCCAGGACAAGACTTGGACTTCCCTGGACCCCCCAACTGGAAGAAGGCGCTAGACGAAATATCAACGAAAATAAGAGGACACCTGGGCAGAATTCTACTCAACGGAAGCCATGATAAACCGGGTTGGACTGGTACGAACATGCCGGTCCCCATGGCCGCGCTCGCTAGGGCGTCCCGCTTTGGTGTTTCGTAGCGCTGGGGATCGTGGGTTCGAGTTCCGCCTTGGGTATGGGTGTTATATGTTTGAGTATACGTGTGTGTTGTAAAAGTAAGAAAGCAGTAATAATACAGAAAAACAAGGTAAAAAAAAAAGTAAATAAAAGTAGGGTATACAGTGCCGGAGTCCCGATCAGACTCCGGTACCGTATTTAAAAAAAGAAAAAAAAAAAAAAAAAAGCTTCAAATGTCCAACTCTTTAATACCTTAGTAAATCTCCTGATTTCCCTTTATTTTATAACTTTATCTATACGTATTATGCACATAGTGCATAGAGAAGGTATTGTATTGCACCCAAAAATTCGTTATCGAGATATCACCGGAAATATATGTTTTGAGACCCCTGAATCCAAAAAAGCAGCTTTAGAAAATTCTCCGTGTGTGAATGTGTCTGTCTGTCTGTCTGTCTGTCTGTGTGTGTGTGTGTGTGTGTGTGTGTGAGCCTGTGGACAGAATGGCTCAAAAACGAAAAGAGCGTTAAAAGCCAAACTTGGTATTTAAGTTTGGTATCTTCCAAGGATGCGACACGAAGATTTTCAAGAAAATTCCCCCATCCCTAACTACCCTTTACATGGAAAAAATTTCGAAAATTTTGATTTTCTTAAAAATGGCTCTAATGATTTTGATAAAGTTCTCCTATATTTAAGATACTTACTTGCTAAATAAAATGTATATCCTGAATTTTCTGGGAATAACCTCTGAAGACTACTTTATTCTAGATTAATTTTACAGAATTCTGCATTACTGCTAAACCGTAAGAGACGGACAAAAACTTACCACACAAAAAATGTAGAGCATATTAAAACACACAATATAATTTTTTTCCTGGAGTTGATCCTTTTTGAGATATTCCTTGTTTTTGGTTTCAGCTTTCAAAAACTTGTACTTGTACTTTTCTCATGCAGGAATTTGTCAACTCATGTACATACAAAGGAACTTCAGTCGCATAGCAGCCAGCTTTTGACTATCACTATCACTTTCATCTATGGAACTCCCTTATTTCACAAGGAAGGAAGTAATCAGATTATTTCTGATAATTTTTTTCTCGTTTAGCATGAAGTAAATAGTAGCATAAGCTTTTTAACAGTGATTTTTGCAGAAATGTAGAGAAGGTCATGTGAATGGAACACATCAGAGTTTTTTTTTTGCTCTCACATAAACTCTGTCTGCTAATTTTATTAGTTCAACTAGTGTTTAGCATTTTTCTGCATCACCATGTTTCGAATGCTTTCATTCTCCGTATTTCTTATGTCAGTATTGGCCAAATTTCACATCCACATCGCCGCATTTTCCAACACAAACCCCACATGTGTTAACCTGGGATCGAGCCCGCGCCCACCTGGGTAAGAGACGAGTTATATAACCGCTCGACCACGTACCATCCTCGGGAATTTGTAATACTTAAATGTATAAGAAATAAAGCAGCAATTGAAACCTCTTGGCCACAAAAGTTTGCAAAATCACTATGCACCATATTTTTTGCAGTGTTTAACGCCTACTTTTACTACTTATGGCACCGCAGGCGATGAGACTGGTGATACATGGAATGAAGATGGAGCGCCGATAGAATGCGATGGCGGAGGAAACCGGAGGACCCGGAGAAAACCCGCCCCTGCACCGCTTTGCCCATCACAAATCTCACATGCGGTCGCTTGGAATTGAACCCGGGCCACCTAGGTGAGAGGCGAGTGGTCTATCCACTCGGCCATGGCGCGACCCGCTAGCCAATATAAATCATCTTTTTACTTTCTCTACACGTACTATGTACATAGTGTATAGAGAAGGTATTGTAATGCACCCAAAAATTCGATACGGAGATTTCACCGTGTGTATGTGTCTGTCTGTCTGTGGACAGCATAGCTCAAAAACGAAAAGACCCTTAAATACCAAATTTGGTATTTAAGTATTTGGTATCTTCCAAGGATGCGACACGAAGATTTTTAGGAAAACCCCCCCACCCCCAACTACCCTTTACATGGAACTTTTTTCGAAAATTTTGATTTTCTCAAAAATGGCTCTAACGATTTTGATTAAAATATCGTATATTAAAGATATTTACCTGACAAATAATATGTATATCTTGAATTTTCTGGGAATAGCCTCTTTATTCTGGATGAATTTTACGAAATTTTGCATAACTGCTAAACCGTAAGAAATGAACAAAAGCTTACCGCAGAAAAAATGTAGAGCACATTAAAACTCACAATTTCTGTTATATATTTTTTTTCGAGGAGTTCATCGTTTTAGAGATATTCCTTATTTTTGATTTCAGGTTTAAAAAACGTGTACTTTTCTCATACAGGAATTTGTGAACTCGTGTCCATACAAACAAAGGAACTTCAGTCACCTGGTAACCAGCTTTTGAGTTCACTTTAACCTATGATACTCCCATATTTCGTTTCTATTTACAAGGAGGCAAGTAATGAGACTATTTCTTCTAGTTTTTTCTCGATTAGTATGAAGTAAATAGAAGAATAAGCTTATTAATAATAATTTTTTACACAGAAGTAGAGAAAGTCATGTGAATAGAACACATCATATTTTTTATAGGTATGCAATTTGGAATTGAATTAAGCCTTTTGAATCAGTGTGTAATACTCAGATAGGATTAGTGGGAGCGTCGAAAACCGCTGTGCAGATTTTGCAGAATTTCTATGGCAGGATAAAAATGCAGTTTCCGTGACGTAGAGGAAAGTGTTGCATCGGCTTGTAAAGGATGGATTAAGGAAAAAGAACAATGGTCAACCCTTCCGTAAATAATCAAAGTTTTGCCCTTAATTTGATTTTAAGTATATTTTAAAACATCGGATCCATATACTACTTTTTATTATTATTTATCAACTATACAGGTTCCATGTGTTTTCAATCTTCAACTAACATTTTTCCGTAAACACTTTAAGAAATCAGCCTTTGTTCAGTAATTAAAGGCTACAGAATTTCTAAAAGATCAGACTACTGAAACCTTACCTTCCCTTTTAGGAAAGCCAATGTTTCAACAGAATTTAAAACCTGATAAAGAGCCAGGGCTAACAAAAAAAAAAAAAAAAAAAGATGAAAATGGCCGACATAGTACAATTTGTACCATGTAACACTAGTGCAATTTTGTGCATCATTTGTTTGTATCTATGTGCAAGCATCACAACTTATTGTTTCAGATTATCATTGGTGCGCGCTCGTGCGACATGTTTCGCGGAGCCTTGGTGGAGGAGTTGTTATACATGCCTTGGAAGGGCTTAGCCACAGGAATATAGGGGATGTATTAAAGTTTGATCTGTTGCAATTTAGATTGATTGTGTTAAGGAGGTAGCGCTAAGGTATGGTCTTCGAGGTTACTATTTTCAGGAGCAGCATCCTTTCCACGGTTCCGCTGGTGTTTTGTTTAGTTTATTTCAATTTCTGTTAAGTTTTTGATGATCACTGCTGTGGTTGGGAGGGGGGTTCAGTTTTTTGTTTGAAGCCATGCGGGGAACCCGGAACTGTCTGCATCGGCGATCAGTGGGTAAGTAGTTCCACGGTGATATGACAAGTGCGTTCTCATGTTGGACCAATCTGAAGTAAAATTTTTGAGCCCGGTGCCTAATCACATTATTCCCGTATGGGACAGCCAAAGCTTCATGTAGTAGCCTCACTGGAAAGCGACGACATACACAGTAGATGGGCCTGAGCCCTCTATTCTGTATTCACTGTAACCAGAGAAGCCAAGTGCCTGATGCCATGCCTTACACTTCGCAGGCATATAGAATAGTGGTTACCATGCTAGCCTCTAAACCAAGATTGTGGTTTTAAGTCGGCGGAGGATGGAACTTTTTACGTAAAAATTCTTGGCGTGACTTCCTTCGGAAGCAAAGTAAAGCTGTTGACTCCGTGTAATGTGTTTGTACGTAGCAGAACCCCATACCTTGAAAGAAAAATTCTCTGTGCTAAATTCGCCATTTTCACTTCCGCAAGTTATATTTTCGTCTTATGGTTCCATCTATGAGCGTATGCATAGTGGCACATAGTGGCAAACTCGCGAACTAGAAATTTCCCGATAAAGAAATACTGTAATAAAAGAAATGATCAATATACACCGGCGTGGCGTGATGAAACATGAACTTAAACATCATTAAATTGTCAGTGCAATTAATCCGGACTTTTGCTAACCCAGATAATCGTCATCCCGCATTAATCTGGATTAACAAGAAATCACTCCATATACAGATTGTACTATGAATGAAAAATCTGATGTGTACCATTCACATGACTTTCTCTACATCTCTGCAACAAATTATTGTTAAACAGCTTATGCCTCTATTTACTTCATGCTACTCGAGATCAAATTACCAGAAATAGTCTTATTATTTGTTTCCTTGTAAGTAAGAGCGAAATAAGGGAGTACCATAGGTTAAAGTAATAGTTAAAAGCTGGTTGCTATATGACTGAAGTTCCCTTGTTTATATGGTCAGGAGTTGACAAATTTCTATATGAGAAAAGTAAGTTTTTCATAGCTAAAACAAAAGACAATGAATATCTTAAAAACGATCAACTACACGAAAAACATGTAGATAACATAAATTGTGTGTTTTAACGTGCTCTACATTTCTTGTCTAGTAAGTTTTTATCTAAGTTCTACGGTTTAGCAGTTATGCAAAATTCCGTAAAATTAATCCAGAATAAAGTAATCTTCAGAGGCTATTCCCAGAAAGTTCAAGATATACATTTTATTTGTCAGGTAAATATCTTTAATATATGGTATTTTAATCAAAATCGTTGGAGCCATTTTTAAGAAAATCAAAATTTTCGAAAAAAGATCCATGTAAAGGGTAGTTTGGGGTGGGTGGATTTTTCTCAAAATCTTCGTGTCGCATCCCTGGAAGATACTAAACTTAAATACCAAGTTTGGTATTTTACCAACTTTCCGTTTTTTGAGTTATCGTGTTCACAGACACACGGACACACTGACACACACATACGGACCTTTTTCTGAAAATACTTTTTTTGGATACAGGAGACCCTAAAAAATATTTCCGGTGAAATCTCGGTATCGAATATTTTGGTGGAGTGTAATACCTTCTCTATACACTATGTACATAGTACGCATAGAGAAAGTAAAAATGTAATTCTATTCAAATTAAACTCAAAGTATTTCTTTTAAGTACCTTTAAAGAACAGATAAGAAATATTATTCTTCAGCAATGTCTTCCACATTAGGGTTGCGATAGGTGTAAAATATAGAATCCAGCCACAATATGAAATATATGTAATATTTGTAATTTTATTATCACCACCATAATCATCATGGTCATGCTTGTTTTGCCGCTACCAATGCTATTAATTGTATCTTGTGTATCACAGTATATTAAAATGAATTTAAAGCATTTCATCTCGCCACAACCACAACCTTGTCATGAATTATGTTGTGAATCCTTTAATTCAGTCTGCCCAATTTTCTTTCATTTTATTCGGTGTTCTAGTGCTGCTAATTTGTTATTTTTTAAAATCAAGAGTTGTAGTCTGTTTTGCATAGTTTCTTATTTAATATTTAAGTTTGAACCCAGCAATGTATATTAAACCTTAATTTGCCTGCACCCGTTTTAATTGCACCGTTTGGGCAATTTATAACCCACATTAACCACTAAGGAAGTAAGCGTTTTATAACACTTATTTTTTTTAATCACACTTTGTAATAAATTGTAAACTTTTATTGTGAATACCTGAAAAGCTATTAAAGGCTTTACGGAGGTCTAAATAATTGAAATAAATAATTAAATAAACCACAATAAAGCTTTATTGTTACATACTGTTATATATTGTGTTTCTCATGTCATGCTTTCTTTTAAAAAGTATAACCTTGGCTTTATTATTACATTAATATGCTTGTATTTCATTCATATGTATAGTCGCCCTCCGTGGTATAATGGTTACCATGCTAAGTTCATATACCCATGGTCGCGGGTTCAAACCCGGTGGAGGACGATGGATTTTTTCGGGCGTAAAAATCCTTAACATGGCTTTCTTCGGAAGGGAAGTAAAGCTGTTGGTCGTAGATTTACGGCACGTAAAATAACCTCAAGCCTGATAGAGAGGCCTCTGAGCAAAATTAAGCGGACTTTCATGCCCAGTTTAGAATGGGACGCTGAGAACTACAGCAGTTAAAGAGTGACCATAATTAACACGCCATTTTGTATTTTATAATAACATCATATTAATTCTAAACTATTTACTGCATAAGTTCTTCTTTTCTAGCAACTAAGGCGTGGCTATCAGCATATTATAAGAGTTCTAATGATTTGATTTCATTAAATGTACCAACCTTTTCCCATGTACTAACCAAGAGTAATATATACATAAGTTACAATTTACTGTTTTAAAGTCACTTTATTACTTGTACCCCATATATTTCACATTTCTTGTATCAAATAATATAACGATATGTTTTATTCTTTCGTTTTGTTTCACGTTCCTTTTAAATTAATCGAAAGCCTTCACATAGTGTAAAATTAAAATATATGTTTAGCTTTAATTAACGAAGCGGTAAAAGCAAAGCTCAGCTAAAGACACTCAGAATGGAATGACATGCATCGCTCTAATATTCAAACTACATAAATAAAATGCACCAAAACATGGTTGCGACAAAATAAATATAAAACTAGCAACAATGTAACAAATATACTACTAACTGAAAAGCGCAAGAAGCAAAGAAAATGCACTTAATTTAAACTTCACAACTTAATTCAATTGTAAGTCCAAAGGAGATAATATATATCATATGCGTAGAATGCAGTAATTTGTATTTCTTATTGAAGAAGCTTTCTGATGAATCAGATTTTCTAATCTAAATTCTTATTCTCTAACTGCGCATTTTTGAGCCCGTGTGACGTCGCGTGCCAAACGACCCCACTCATTTTACATGTGCTGCAACACACAACCAAGCGTACAGCAGTAGCAGAACCCTGCTGCACACAATTACAAGATCTTTCCGCAATAGTTGGTCGGACATTCAGGGAAGCATGGGCTCTCATATTATGTGGCTTAAACAGACGTTGCAGCGCAATGTGCATATTAAACATGTTTTGTATATATAACATACTCACATAATAATTATTACCAAATTCAACTTCCCCCAAATGGAGTCTGCCTTAAACAAAACATACTAAACATTAAAAAGGGTATAAATACATAACTGAAGAACTATGCAAGTATCTGTTAATAAAGTTGCAACCATGTAAAAACTATCTGCACATAATTATAATCCACAAATATAAACGGAATTTATCAAAGGAATATAAACAAATTTGAACATAAACGTACTATACAAATGATTATTCAATATAGTGACTGACAGTTCAATAACACTGAGGGACTTTAATAAATGTAATGTTTAATTTACATTTTCTGCAAAACCTACAAAATAGTGTAATAGCACCCCTAGCTCCAGCAGCAACTCAGTTCAAGTAACATTGTATTTACTAATTGTAAGAACTATACATATTTTCAGTATTGTTTATAGTCACATTCATGCAAAATTACAAGCATGTTATTTTATTTCTTCAGTTTGATAATAAGTATAAGGTATTTTGGGCTTCAAACATTCATTGTATGGATAAAACACATGAATTATTTTGGTCGTTTAATACATATTTTGCATTTTATAGACAAATCTAGCCTTTCAAAACTAAGAATTGTATTACTCCACTGCTCCGATAGAGGGGTAGTCATATTACGTCACAATATCCCTTCGTACCATTTCCACGTTCGTCCATACTGCACCAACAGCCATTCCGCAATCACTTGAAATTTAAACGACACAGGTCCTCAATGCAGCCAACATGAACTGAGATTTTTGCTTACGCTCTTCAAGTACACTGCTTGCGAATTACCAAATTGTGGACTTGACCCTTCAAATGCAGGCAAAAAAAAAATTGATGTATTATACTCACATGACCTTGTCTAGCTGCTCTACAAACAAATTTCTTACAAAAGATTATTCTTACTTCTACACAATGCTAATCAAAATAAACATTAGTAGAATGTTTTTATTACTTAGTACCTTACAAGTAGAAGGGAACTAAAGGAATGCGCTATGCTAAAGTGACAGTCAAATGTTTTAAAAACTGTCATTATGAGCTTGTCATTGCCAGGAGTAGAACAGAAGAAAAACGGACTGAGAAAAGTATAAGTACTTTACAATTGAAACTAATAACAAGGAATGTCTAAAAAAACGGTAAACTTCACAAAAAAGTGTATATGACATAAATTGTGTATTTTAACGAGATATATATTTTTTGTGTAGAAAGTTTTTGTCTATCTTTTACGGTTTACCAGTTATGCAGAATTCAGCAAAATTCACTCAAAATAAACAGGGCTTCAGAAGTCATTCCCAGAAAATTCAAGCTATACATTTTATTTGTGATGAAAATGGCTTTAATATGTGGTACTTTAATCTGAATCATTAGAGCCATTTTTAAGAAAAACAAAATTTTCGAAATTTTTTCCATGTAAAGGGTAGATATCCTTCTGCAAGATATCAAACTGAAATACCAAGATAGGTATTTAACCGTAATGAGCTATTCTGTCCACAGACACACATACATACACACAGAGACATACACACGGACCTTTTTCTGAAAATGCTTTTTTTTGGATTCAGGGGATCCTAAAACATGTATTTCCGGTGAAATATCGGTATCGAATTTGTTGGTGGAATACAATACCTTCTTTATTCTTTATGTAGATTACACGGGGCTAGAGCAAGTAATAACACCGTGCAGCTGGAAATGTTATTAGCTCCTGGCCATTACCTCAGACCTTCTGCTATGTATGTACAAGAAGCTTTTGCATTAAGAGTAGATGGCCTCTTTGTACTACTGCGTAACCTCAACAATCACATTCTTTTAGTACATCCAAATTATAACACTAAAGGCTCTAGACGTGCTCCCTAGAGGAAAATCAGATCTGTTGCACTCACATTACTTTTCTATTCATTATTCCTCAAATTATTCCTTTAGATATAGGTTATGTAATGGAGGGAACACCTCGCGCATGCAACCTATGCAGTTTTATTCTGACTTTCACCCTCAAAGGGAAAGGTTGAAGTGAAGGAACTGCAGGTGGGTTACAGGCCGCTGGGACGCGTGGAAGTCCCTAAAAGTTCTAAGACCTTCCCATTGTTGAAGCTGCCTAGAGAGGGATATGACCGACACCTGACCAATCAGCCTGCTACTGCTCACATGGAGTAATCTTTCCTTTGAACAAGCAAATGTGTCATCTCCCCGGCACCAACAAACGCCTTCAAACCCAGAAGCCTATCTGAAAGATGTGGAGGAAACAGAATGCAAGCGAAATGATGTAACGGAAACCATACTAGATATGAAACCACCCTAGCATTGACTTATGACCAAGGAAAACCACGAAAGAGCCAAAATCAGAATGGGAGACCCTGGGACTTCCAATTGCGAATCTCGCACGTAGCCGCAGAGCCATCTCTCTCTCGATAAACTTTTCTTAGAAAACCTTGTTCTTCTACCTACTTCTTTTTAAACGAGATAAAGCTTCGTTAAATATGCGTATATTTTAACCATAATCATAGGATTAAGAATTCAGTAGGCAGAGTGATACATTTCTAAAAAGCGTGTCGCTATGGGATGTTTTAAACCCCTTCTTTGCATGAAAAACGAATAGTGACTTACAACTAGCGTATTTAAAAATTCAAACTAATAACAAATAACATCTCGGATAAGGTTAACACCGCAAAAAAGCTAGATTCAACTGTGAATTTTAACGGCACCTATATGTTTGTGCTGTGGAATTTTCTCCCTCCCCTTCCCCCTTCCTGTATCTCTCTCTTGCAGTTCATCAGTTTTACGAAAGTAATTCAGTATGAAAGGGATTTTACAGCCGATTCCAAAACATAAAATTAACATATACACTTTATTTGGCATGTAAATATCTTTAAAATGTGTATTTTAATCAAAATTGATAGATCCAAATTTGAGAAAATCGAAAATAACAAAACTCGTGTCGCATTGAATACTAGTTTTGGTGTTTAACTAATTTTGGATTTTGAATTATGTTGTTCACAAACAACAGGGGGGAAAAAACACACATACTCACACATAGAAGGAAAGAGAGAGAGAGAGAGAGAGAGAGAGAGAGAGAGAGAGAGAGAGTCACATTCCTATAGATCTTTTTTTCTTCTAAAACTCTTCTTTTTTATTCAGGGAGCTCTCAAACGTGAAATATTGATATTTAATTTGTGGGTGATTTGTAAAAATTCCTCTACTTGGCCTTAGAGAAAGTAAGAAGAGATTAGATAAGGACTGGATCGACTAAAAGGTTGTAGAAAGAAGATCTCTTTGCAAGTCATTTCCCGGTGCGATGATAAACAGGTCACGGGCTTACAAAAAGAAGAATAAACTAGATAAGTAATGCGCAAACCGATACAAATTAGCTGGCTTTCAGTTGCCAACCGCTTTGTTTATATTCCGTGTTCTGTTTTGTTCGCCAGTACTTTCTCTTCTACAATTACAACAAAGATACCGCACATGGGACGTACATCACATTCAACCAAAACTATATAGGCAGTGATGTGCACACAAATTTGATATGGAGTATTAAAATCATGCGGATTACGAATCACAAGTATGGAGGTATCAGCGAAGCAATGCTGCGCTTTGTAGTACTCATTTGTGTAGCTGATGTCAAGTGAAAATGAACAATTCAGAGTACGCCGTGAGACAATCATAGTTAAGAATATGCATTATATCAAAAAGGGAAATATAAATGTACATTGAAAATGGGAAGGGAAGAAAGATTTCAAACACGTATAAGTAGCCGAGTTGTCACGAACCGGCGAACGACCCCGAGAGATACCGTTAGAGGGTCGGGCATTGAACCAAACAGGGTTGAGAATACACTGACCGAGAGTAAACAATGTTACCGCCGGTCAGGCGATAATGTTTGAGGTTCTTGGCGAAGAACCTCCGCACAACCAAGATGTGATATTTAGAGTCCGTGGCGGAGCCGTGCTGGCTACCTTTAGTTTTAGTTGCGATTGAAATAGTTATTGTAATAGCACCCAAAGTACGGACGATGTCATTGCATCAAAATTAATAAATAATAACAGTCGCGGTCAGGTAAAGTGTAATTTCATAGTAGAAAATTTAGGGGGAGTGCCTGTGTGTTCGACGGCGGAAAAAGGCCAAACTAACTGAATAAAGCCTTGATAAGAGTTTTCATGCTAGTAAAAATCCTGAGCTATCCTGAATACCCAAAACCTGCACCCGGGATACGAACCCGTAATCACGTTACCGCCCCAAACGACGTGTTTCTCATCTACAAGAAAGCCCGGTGAAGTACAGATCATTGACGCCTAAGCCTCAACTCCTTACCTCAACAGAAGTCACCCGGCCCACACCATATCTCTAAGGTTGCAGAAACGATTAAGTGAAACGTCGTAACAAACATTCGAGGAAACGCCGTACCTACACTAAATTCTGAACTATTTCCAACATCAACAACTAGATCACCACATAGCAAAACAAAGCATATCGAATTTTGTTGACTAAAGTATTATTTGTTTACTTAAAATATTTTTGTTTTAACTTCTTCCTATCTTTTATTATACGTGTTGCCAATCTTCACCATAATTTAGAGACTTTAACGCGTAAACTGTTTATGAAATAATTAAATTTAATATAGTAAATAACTAAATTGTTTTATTATTGTGTTAATACAAAAATTGTCCCAAAATATTTTATAAACATTAATTTTTAAAACAACACTAGTCTGTTTTATTAACAGAACATAATAACTAGCATAATCAGCCTGTAGCACAGCTTGATAACAACTGTCTAATTGTTCACTGTGTATCTATTTCAGATTGCAAGCATTCAAAGGGGGAAACAGAGAAAACATAAAAGCAATTTGAAAAACTCAGAAGCTGAGTTTACCTTAAATAAATAAGCATTAATGCTGGTTGAAAAACCTGAGGTGTTCCATTCACATGACTTTCTCTACATCTCTGCAACAAATTGAAGTTAAAAAGCTTATGCTTCTATTTACTCCATGCTAATTAGCAGAAATAGCCTTAGTACTTGCTTCCTTGTAAGTACAAGCGAAATGAGGGAGTCCCATAGGTTAAAATGATAGCCAAAAGCTGGTTGCTATGTAACTGAAGTTCCATTGTTTGTATGTACAGGAGTTAACAAACTCCTGTATGAAAAAAGTACAAGTTTTTTAAAGCTAAAACCAAAAACAAGGAATATCTTAAAAATGATCAACTCCACGAAAAAAATGTATATGACATAAAGTATGTGTTTTATCGTGAGCTACATTTTCTGTGCAGTAAGTTTTTCCCCATCTCTTACGGTTTAGTAGCTATGCACAATTCCTTAAAATTCCTCCAGAATAAAGTAGTCTTCAGGGGCTATTCCCAGAAAATTCAAGATATAAATTTTATTTTTCAGGTAAATATCTTTAATATACGATATTTTAATCAAATCGTTATAGCCATTTTTAAAAAAATAAAAAATGTCAAAACTTTTTCCATGTAAAGGGTAGTTTGGGGTGGGGGATTTTCTTGAAAATCTTCGTATCGCATCCTTGGAAGATACCAAACTTAAATACCAAGTTTGGGCTTTAAAGGTCTTTTCGTTTTTGAGTTATCGTGTTCTCAGACACACGGACCTTTTTCTGAAAATACTTTTTTTGGATACTGGGGACCCTAAAACATGTATTTCCGGTGAAATCTTGATATCGAATTTCTGGGTGCAATGCAACACCTCTATACACTATGTACATAGTACGTATAGAGAAAGTAAACAGGATTTTGAGAGCTGCGTGTGCCCAGCCTCAAAATTGAAGTTGCTTCCTGTCTGCTTTGTCACCTCGTAGAGCTCTTATGTTCAGCTGTATTGCTACTCCTACTATTCACGCTTCCAGACACATTGCCTCTTATAGCGGTCCCATTAAGTGCTCTCCAGCAAAGGTTTAGGAATTTTATTTTCCCTCATTAAAAGCCAAGTACCTTTCACCTCTTAAAACGTTTCAAGAGGCATCCTTTCCTTACTTGCCCATGCCCACAGTCAATATCATAAATGGAATAATATTAAAACATTAATAAATATAGTAGAAGTAACCGTAGCAGCATAGCTTTCCATAACACCTTACCGATGGTGGTTTATAAAATTAGAATCCCATAGCTTAAATGAAAGCTTACCTATAAACAACCCAATCTAGAAAGCAAGAACCCTTCGTTGCAATCACCAGAATTTTGAAGATTGTAGGTTGAATTTTAAGTATTCTTTCACTGCAGATTTTCTTGCACGAGTAAATCCATTCTATCAGTGAAAATGATGGATGGCTCTTTAGCTGTTCGAAAACATAGCTGTATTTACGCCATCATCCTAAATGCGACACTGTGCAGTAAATAGTAGAAAGTGTAGCGATGTTTTTCGTTTCCGAGAGCGTTTTCTTTATTCAATGTGGGCATAAATTTCTTATTCTGTGTTAGACACTACCTCCGGGATGAGCCAACTTCTTATTCCATAAAATCAAGTCTGACACTTACGCAGTAGTCTACGCAAGGCCTAGGTAAAGGGTGAAAGGGGAGGAGTACGGAAAATTCCACTTTAGTGGGTTGAAGCCATGGTTTGCCACAACGATCCCTACTAGTTCCTAGATCTCCTATGAGTTTAATCTCAACGGTTTGGCTCTCTAACATATGAACACATGTGGGGTCAGGCTCACGAGCGAAGAAAAGGGGGACTAAGAGTACTATTATTGAGCCCTAGAGCTAGGTAAGGAAAGGTAACTTGTCGTAGCAGGGGAAGTTTAGTATCTCCTTACCAATAAAAACCACTACACATTACACCAGCAGTATTACATTACCTCGACTTACATCTACCACAAGTTTCGTATTTGCAACTGATGCTGTAACCATTTCGTCTAGATACAGAAAGAGCCCCTTAACCACTTGCAGTCACTAATGTGAAAACCAAACCCAAAGGTTTTCCTGCGTTCCAAGCCTTTTAAAAAACTGGATATCATATTCTTCATGTTAAGTACCTATATAAACAGGTGCAGGTAATTTCTTTAAGCTAGCAGCATCCACTGTGAGTTTGGTGTATCTCTGGAGTACACTAAAGTACTTTAGGGATAAGCAAAGTGCATAATTTATTATTAAGATTATTAAGAGCGGTGTACTTAGCTGTGACACAATAGTTAACGACTATACTTAAATGCTCTTTCCAGACTCGCCGCTTTACAACTGATTCTTACAGGTAGGACGGCAGCATTTTATGAAAGTAAACTGCATCCAGTCCGTTCTGCTTGTTTTATGAGCCTTGGCACCATAGTCTTCTGT
Organism: Hymenopus coronatus; assembly: GCA_030762935.1. Taxonomy (NCBI): domain Eukaryota; kingdom Metazoa; phylum Arthropoda; class Insecta; order Mantodea; family Hymenopodidae; genus Hymenopus; species Hymenopus coronatus. Next base: position 70,873,754 of record CM060887.1, on the reverse strand, counting down.
CTGATTAATAATATTTGGACTGATACTGGAAAAGTATAGGAAAGATATACCTGGGTAATTTATTGCTTCCATAGATTTAGCCTTCAGACTGTTCCAAAAATTTTACTAAGAATTTTGACATGCCAATCTGTATTAAATAGTAGTATCTGTATTGTAAAAGCCCAAATTTTGAAATTATAGAAATGATATAATATATAAAGTGTGCTTTTATTAATTTGTCATAGATGATGTTAGTAACAATTCCAAACTTGTGGAAAATATCCTCCTAAAGGTACCATCATGTCAGTGATTTTCAAGATAAGAGTGGTTTTTTTATTCATGAGTATAATATTAACTAAGTTCATTGGAAAAAACATATTGATAAAAAACCAATGAAATTAAACCGGACAGATTTAAGTATAATCGACAAAAGCTACGAAACAACTAAAACTTAACCTTTGTAACAGTAGAAGTCTTATGAGGCTCCGTAATTTGGACCCTGAATTGTCAAAGAGACAATTAAAAACGATGAAATGGATTATTGGAGACGTTTTGCTAGCATAGCTAGTAGAGAAAAATTAGAAGCATGATTAAGAGAAGAAATGAACGTACAAAATTCAATTTTAAGTGTTATTCAAATAAAAACATTTGATGTGTTCCACTTATATGACTTTCTCTACATCTCTGCAACAAATTATTGTTAAAAAGCTTAGCTTCTATTTACTTCATGCTAATCGAGAAAAAATTAGCAGAAATAGTCTTATTACTTGTTTCCTTGTAAGTGGAAGCCAAATAAGGGAGTAGCATAGATTAAAAGGACAGTCTAAAGCTGGTTGCTATGTAACTGAAGTTCCTTTGTTTGTATGGATAGGAGTTGACAAATTTCTGTGTGAGAAAAGTATGTTTTTCAAAGCTGAAACCAAAAACAAGGAGCATATCAAAAAGGAGCATTTCCACGAAAAAAAAGTATATAACATAAATTGTGTGTTTTGATGTGCTCTACATTTTTGTGTGGTAAGTTTTTGTCCATCTCTCACAGGTTAGCAGTTATGCAAAATTCCGTAAAATGTATCCAGAATAAAATAGTCTTCAGATGCTATTCCCAGAAAATTCAAGATATACATTTTATTTGTCAGTTGGAGTTGTGTATACTATCTTAATTTCGAAGCTAAGCATCTCTCACCACATCTTAAGATGACGGAAAGGTACAATAATCATCGTACAATTGGACCGCCAATCAATGCACGAGGGACATGGGATCATCTCAGTTCAGTTAATTAAACCGTCTCTCTCTCTCTCTCTCCTTCTCGATGAGAATAAACGGAAATTAATTCTGAAGCTCATTTGGTTACAGATCCATCACACCAACTCAACTAAGATTAAAACGCAGCTGTTGCTCCTCTGGCGAAGAGAGATAGCATGCAGTAATAGTCGATTATAGATTGTTCCTTAGCACGTAATAGCCGATTTGGTAATGAAAGATTCGACAAACATTGTTTTCTTTGGTTTTTGTTTCTTTATGTTTCTCTTTGAGATGTAATGCTCTAGAGGGTATAAAATATAGTCGATGGACAAATGAAGAGGCTCTGAGAAGAGTGGGTGAGAAGGAAACAATTCCTTTACGCAATTTGCAGGAGGAAAGCAAACTGGATAGGCCACATTCTAAGAAGAACCTGCCTGTATAATGACGTCATGTGAAGAAAACTAGAATGAGTGATTAAATTCGTAAGAAGAAGAAACATTTAGCTAACAGACGATTTAACGGAAAAGCGGAAATATTTAAATCTGAAGGAGTGCCGGCCCCCATGGCCGCGCTCACTAAGGCGTCTTGCTTTGGTGCTTCGTGGCGCAGGGGATATATACATATAATTTGATCATCTCCAATTAAGGATCCAAGTTGACCTTATTCGGATCGAATTAAAATTCTTAAGGATGTTCCTAGTATTCCTGCTCATGCACCAAAAATAAAATATAATGTTCCGATGTCTTTAAGGTTGGTTGAGAATAATCACGTTGCAAGGTAAAATTACTGAGGCTATAGGTGATAGATTGTAAATATATTAAGGAGATTTATATGTGTGCAACAGAAGAACACAGTAATACAGTAATCATATAGCAAACAAAGTATAAAGTTAGGTAAATAGAAGTAGGGTATACAGCGCCGGAGTCCCGACCAGACTCCGGAACTGTATTAAAAAAAAAATATATAAAAAAAGGAGTAAGAAGAGGATAGAAACCTATGCAGACCAAAATTTGCTTACTAAGTTCGAGGACTTACCAAAAGGTAGAATGGTTGCTGCTGCTATGGTCTATAATATCGCATAAGCACTCTCAAGTTTGGGTATTTACTTTTAGTTATTGGAACCGACGTAATTCTAACACTGAATAATGAGACAACAACTCATGAGCTATAGAACAAGTGCGTATGTACTTTTACAAGAAGCCTGTCAGAACGGCTGGCGAGGGAGTTAGTAGTCAGTCGGAGGGGCAAGGACCGCATATAGGCCAAAGTGAGCACTTTGTGCTTCCAATCTGACCCCTGGGAGGAAGGCCGGAAGCGGGTCTGGAGAGGATGTAGCCTGCAAGGGCGAGGTCTCTAATGCATTTAACATGACGTCAAACTTGTCGCCGACTAGCACTGCCTTAGCCACCCGCAACTTGGGCATAACAGAAATAGACGACACACTCCTAGGAAGGGAGAAAAAAAGGAAGTAAGGAAAGTGCACAGTATTCCCGCCAAGCGCCAGAGAGATATTTTTTCAATGAGTAAATTTCACCTTCCTACCGCAACGTACCAACCGTTGTCTGGTCCATCTGTCGTCTGTTAGAAGGAAACATATGAGGTGAAGATGATTAAATAAAAAAAAAAACTGGAAGAGGGAATTAGTGGTAGAAAGTAAACCACCCATGCTGACACAGGGAAATTGTGCCACAAACGATTAAAGAAAAGCCTTGGTGCCCGACTTCTAAGTCAACCAACAGAACTAAGTGATACCATAAAGCGTCCAGCGGATGTCAACCTAATTCATAAATAATTAACTGCTTTCAATGAAATAATATAACGACTTTAAGGATGGTGTTCGAAATAAACAGCCGATTCTGAACGTAATATACGTGAGCGAGTTTAGCGTTGGATCTTTGTGAGGCATGGCGGCTCCTTTACCTGACGCGTGAATTGCGGGAAGCGTGACCAGAGTTGCCAGTGAGCGGCTCTGTAATGAAAGCGTGTCAGTAATTTTACATGATTCCCTGGATTGTTGCAGCTGTCAAACAGCCATTTAGATCAAAAAGTCTGCGCAATAAATCAACATAAATCAAATGCCCCGCAAATAATAGCACAAATAGCAAAACATTTATTGCGCTCTCCAATTATTCCTTTCTAGAAACTCCCTTGGTGGTAGATTTGAGAAAACCCGACTCCTTTGAGGACACTACGTATTTGTGCGGAAATTGTATAAGGGGAATGTTAGTCCCCAGTTGGTGAGGTTCACTGAAAGACATTCAGAAGGAAACAACGCAACACAACGATAATTGGAAAGAAGCACATCGTAGTCATAATGAAGAACCTTCCCGACGAATGACAAAACACCACACTAAAACAACTCATCACCAGGCAACTCACAAAACATCAACTCATCTTCCATAGCATCGACACCAACTCCAGGAATATTAACTACAACAAACTCCAAATCAAGGAGGATGAAGAAAAATACATCAGTAACGATGTACACTATGCTTGACGTGCCGACGAACCCCACACCGAGCAACATAACGCCAACCAACAACAGAATATACACGCCAACTGCGTTCGGAAACTCTACCCTAGAGACACCAACCTCATCAACCAGTAATAGATCTACAGGAGGAACACCGTTGATACAATCGAGACGAGTCACATCAGCACCAGTTGATGTCGCCGGATGCTACGGGCACTTTAGTACACCATCAACTGTCACAACTGTTTTTCATGGAGTAGGCTCAGGAACTCTGGCGTTTCATGGTGAAAGCCGTCAGGATCTACAACCACAGAGGACTACCGCCGCTCATCCGATTCGTTTTCCAACCAGAAACCAGTACGCCGCACCCCTAAACTCTGGATTAACCTTCCCTGGTAGAGAAGTTCGGACTGAAGAAAGCAGAACCATATGGACATCGCCGAGCAGAAGGCCAGTATGGACACGACGCAGAGAATTGCTCCTCAACACCATGCTTCTACTATTGTGAAGCACCAAACCTGACATCTATCTACAGACAGCACAACATTTCAAGATTCGGCCGATTGGCAACCTGTTATGGACACAACTATACCGATCCGTCTGCTGCCCATTCTCCCGTCGGAAGACCACACACAACACGACAACATTACCAATAAGTATGGACACAGCTGGCAATCACCACAAAAGAGAGAATAACTACGCTCACCCGCTGAACAAGAACCACCGTAGCCAACACTCAGCACCACGACAGAAACTTCACCGCAGAGAAATCAACTACTGCCGACTCCACAAAAACCACAACTAATATCAATGCAGCTACCGCATGAACTTCTAGAGCGTCATTCCAGATCGAAGGAAGTACGATCCCACAAAGTAAACTGCACCGCAATCACGACCATCCATAACACACTGATAACACTCCAAGAAACCCTATTGGAATTTCTCAACAAATTAAGATCATCTATATAAGATCTGAAGAAACCACGACTCAAGGGTTTAAGAACATGAAAGCACCGAACCTCAACGCAATAAACAAACCGCTAACAGGATATAACGAAGCAAGAGAAAACATCCAAAACATAAACACCCAACAAAATTTCAAGAAAATGCTAAATTAATTAATTTGTTAAATAAAATAGGGAAGGTGCCTGTCAGGTTGAGGGTAGTGAGTTGCCTTCCTCACAAAATTAAAACGCTGCTAAAGAAGGGAAACAGACGTGGGTAGAGCCCTAAATCCCAGTACCCATCCATCCAGCACCAGTTAGGCTCAGTTCAGTCAGAGTTAGCCAAGTGTAGCAGACAGCTGAGGGCAGGTAAGCATCAACGCCTCGAATAAAGCTGTTCGTAACTAATTAGAATCGTCATCATCCTTGGTACAAAACCATCACAACTCAAAATATAAATTTCCAGGAAGGTTGTAAAGTATTTCAAGAATGCGTGTATAATTTTCACTTTATTTCAAAGCAAAATCCTGAGAAACCTATTTTATATTGTTGTTTAATTCATCAATGGCAGAAGAATTAGCAAACCTCTGGTAACAATCTGAACGCTACAGAACCGTTAAGTGTTATAAATCATTAGCTTCCATTTAAAAGAGCCTCTTAAAATATACATATAGTAAAATAGAAAAAGAGGAACTCAATTATGAGTATGGGTTTACCATTTTTGTAGCTATAAGTCTCATTGAAGGTCGTCTCCTTAGCGCGGTGGTAGCGCAGCTGCTCACCAAGCGGGAGACCTGGGTTCGATCCCAAGTACCGGCGTGGGGATTTTTCCCCCGCTGGGAGACCTGGCCCGGGGTGCACTCAGCCTCGTAAGGTCCCTGGGGGGTCAATTGAGGAGCTACTTGATGGAGAAGTAGCGGCTCCAGGTCATGAGGACCGCATTAACCGGCCGGGGGGACTCGAGGCGCTGACCACATCTCACCTCCAATACTGCACCCCATCCATGACGTCTGTAGTGGACCGAGATGGGTGACGCAGCGGGCGGGCGGTAGGCCAAGGTTCCCCGTGAGCTGTCGTGCCATGGAGTTATTATAAGTCTCATTGAATTGCGAAGTTATATTGAATCTGGACAATTTAAGAATAACGCCTAAGAGCCATAACATACTTTTGATCAGCTAAGTAATGTTAGTGATTTAGGTCAGAAACATTTTCATAAAATGTGTTCCATTCGCATGACTTGTTCTACCTGTGCTGCAAACAAACTATTCTTACAAAACCTTATTCTGCTATTTCGTGCTAATCGAAACAAACATTAAAAGAAATGGTCGAACTGCCTGCGTCTTGTAAGTAAAAGGGAAATAACGAATACAATAAGCCAAAGATATATCAAATCTGTTACTATGCTATTGACATTGGAATTCTATTCTCTTTGCATGGCCAGAAAGCAAATAAAATAAAAGCTGATGACAACTTCCTGTTTGTAAAATATGATGAGTATTTTAAAATGCAAACCAATAATAAGAAATATGTTTAAAATGATTAGCTCTAGGAAAAAATGTATATGACCAAAATTGTGTGTTTTAGCAAGATCTATATTTTTTGCTGTTTGGTAAGTTATTATCTTTCTCTTATGGTCAACTAGTCATGTAAAAATCATTTAGGTTTATCAGAGGCTATTTACCAGGAAATTCAAGAAATATTCTGCTTGGCATGTAAATGATTTTAATATACGATATTTTATACAAAATCATGAGAGTCATGTTTGAGAAAATATAAATCTTCGAAAATATTTACATCTAAATGGTATATTCTTATGTTAGGCATTTTCTTTAACATATCGTGTCGCATCCTAAGAAGCTGCAGAAAATGAATATCAAGTTTTGTATTTAACCGACTTTCACACTCACACTCGCACACATTCGCACAGACTTTTCTTTTTCTAAAAATTGTTTAGGAATTAGGGAACCCAAAAACGTGTATTTCCGGGGAAATCTCAGTAACGAAAATTTGGGTGGAATGCAATACTTTATCTACCTATATACTATGTATAAAGTAGAGAAGGTAAAAATAGAATAAAATTATTAAATGGCACATGCTACCATAACTTTTCAACGATCCCACTAAAAAAACAACAAAATCAAGGAAGTAGCTGGTAACGAAAGTCTAAGGAATGAAAAGATAATACAGAAGTAAATTCTATATTCATATATTGGTTAAATAGAGTATTTGTATATAAACAAAAGATTACAAAAACACGCTACGAAAACAATACCGGTGCGACAGTTTAAAGTCAGAACCGAGGAACATCATCAAAGTAAATTACTGGCTGTTCTCATGTCTACTAACATTTCATTTCTATATATTCGATTTTAGTTTATATTGATTTCCACTTTACTGCAGCAGACATTGGCTAGAAATAAAAATCCGATTAATTTTAGATTCTTATTCTGTTAAGACGCTTATGAGGGTTTTAGTTCCTTAAGGAACAGGGGTTTTCCTACCGGGAAATATAACTAATTCAATAAAATTTTTGTTTGCTATTATACTCCATTAGAACATTTAAAAATCTGATGTGTTCCATTTACATGACTTTCTCTACATCTCTGCAATAAATTATTTTTAAAAAGCTTATGCTTCTATTTACTTCATGCTAATCGAGAAAAAATTAGCAGAAGTTGTCTTATTACTTGCTTCCTTGTAAGTAGAAGCGAAATAAGGGAGTACTATAGGTTAAAGTGATAGCCAAAAGCTGGTTGCAAAGTGACTGAAGTTCCTTTGTTTGTATGGACAGCAGTTGACAAATTCCTATATGAGAAAAGTATAAGTTTTTCATAGCTGAAGCCAAAAACAAGGAATATCTCAAAAACAATCAACTACACGAAAAAAATGTATATAACATAAATTGTGTTTTAAAGTGCTCTACATTTGTTTTGTGGTAAGTTTATTGTCCATCTCTTACGGTTTAGTAGTTATGTAAAATTCCGTAAAATTGACCCAGAATCAAATAGTCTTCAGAGACTATTCCCAGAAAATTCAAAATATACATTTTATTTGTTATGTAAATATCTTTAATATACGATATTTTAATCAAAATCGTTAGAGCCATTTTTCGGAAAATCAAAAATTTCGAAAAAAGTTCCATGTAAAGGGTAGTTGGGGATGGGGTGATTTTTCTCAAAATTTTCGTGTCGTATCTCTGGAAGATACTAAACTTCAGTACCAAGTTTGGTATTTTACCAACTTTTCGTTTTTGAGTTATCGTGTTCACGGACACACAGACACACACACGGACCTTTTTCTGAAAATGCTTTTTTTTAGATACATGGGACCCTAAAACATATATTTCCGGTGAAATCTCGGTATCGAATTTTTTGGTGGAGTGCAATACTTTCTCTATACACTATGTACATAGTGCGTGTAGAGAAAGTAAAAATGAGTGAAATAAACAGCTTTTGTTGTTCTCAATACATAGCTATAAAGTTTCCTCTGGTCCATAGGTATTATTAGAAGTAGAAGTAAAGCAATTCAATAGTTTTACACAATCTTGAACCCTCAGTAGAAGTCACGTTTTCTTGGCATCTGGCAGAGTTTTGGCAGAGGAGAGACGGAAGTACTAATCGTGTGCTATAAAAATCATGACATGGAGTATATTTTCTGAGAAGCACAAGTAATTTCATTCTGTTTTGGCACAAATTGAACTTAAAATTTAGGTCAGAGCTTAGACCACTTTGGCAAACTACCTTCCATTTGTTGTATTACTGAACTTTTTTCCACACTCAATCGTTTGAAGTATGTCCATATGGCTTTGTGCATGATATTTACCACAAATCCTCGTAAGACTCTTATAAGGCTATTTTTGTGTTATGTGTGAAATTGACCTCACCAATATCCTGTCATGGTCAGCTTTGTGTGTTAAAATTTTAAACTAAGTTTACTGCTTAATGAATTCTTACCTGCACCTCACTAAAGTAATATGAAATATAATTCAACCACCTACATTTTGTGAAATTTATTTTAGGGTGAACATCATCTTTTATTGGATAGGAATCCGAATATTTGCACACAATTTTTTAAAACTATACGGAAGCATATCAAAATATGTATATATAGCAAGTTTTTAGGGAGAAATCTATTTATAGTGCAGTAAGAGGTAACAATTTTACTCATATTTATCTTTTAAATGTTGTGTCTATTTGTGAAGATACTAAAAACCTGAGTCGTCTAGTTTGAGACCTTGTGATATGCTTAAAAATAAATGTGACTGCAGAGTCAACATACTCAAAAACCACTCGATACAATCCATTTCTTGGAGAGAGAAAAAAATTGAAAACTCATCTGAAGGAACATTTTTGGGATGTTCTTGAACTTTCTTTAAAAAAATTGTAATATCCAAACCGCTTTGCTTACAAACACCAACATTTTATATCAGCATCCCCAATATAATCCAAACCAATCCCATAACTTCCACATGTTCGCATCCAGATTCATTTGGGATAAAATGGGGCCATTTGGCTATACGATTTTGCAGTAAAATCTCTTGGTCACCAGTAGTATAAACTTTCCTTAGTGTTGAAAGTACACAAATTCAGTATAACACTGTTTTTACATGTTAATGCTCTTTCGTTTTGAAAGTTTGTCGCGCTTTAGTTACATGGAATAATGAATGAAATTGGTCAAGTATATTCAAGTAAGCTACGTTGCACACGTAGAGCTGGCCGTCATTTGTCTTTTAAGGGACACTAGGATGGAGTTTTCTACCGTTTCAAGCATCATCATCAACAACAACCTTCAAGATAGGCCAAATAATCCTGTTTCGGCTCAGAAGGGATCTTCTTACCAACTTTGTGGCTTTCCTATGTCTATTAAAATTTAAATGTAGTTTTATTCATGGACGCTGTTTATCTGTTGCGGTTCTTAGCGTACCATTTCATATTGGGCATGAATGACCGCTTAATTTTACTCGGATGCCTCTTTATCAGACACGGGATACTTTTACGTGCAACGGCTTTAGTTCTCTTCTAAAGGAAGCCATGCTAAGGATTTTACACCCCAAAACATTCATCGCACTCTGACGAGTTTGAACCCGTGACGTTGGGAACCAGAGCCTAGCACGTTGCCCTAGACCATGGAGGACGACTTTCAACATGTATGGTACCAACTGGTTTATCAGTTTTGTCAGTCTTTCTCTTGCATTCAAGAGATGTGGTCTTTCCATTTCATTTTATATTTCCTGATTTTATCATTTTGATTAAATGTTATCTTTAATGTTTCTCTTATTGATTCACTTTTAATGCGATATTTAGAACTGTAGCCAGCCACGGAGCTCAAAAGCTTCATTTTAACCGTTTCAATTATTTTATCATTCCTAGTCATGGTCAAGAGCTCAGCTCCATAGTATATAAAAGGAACTGCCAGAGTTGTACAAAATCTGGATATTTCTGTTCTGAGCTACTTGAGTTAGTGCTTTTTTGCTTGGATGGTTTACCAGCCCAATACAAAACCCCCTATTGGAGTTATTACTCCTAGGATTACCCGCAATAGTAGAGTCGTTTCTTCTACCAAACTTGCCACACTGATACATACATTCGCCAGGTTTGTTGTTAAAGACTTCACCCGTAAGTGAAGGGCAAAGGTCTATCTTTGGTAGGCATTTCCAAGGCGATAGAGGACCTTCCGTGTATAAACAAGGAAGACTGCCTACCCCAGCAGTTTTTCGGCAGATTGATGGAGTCTCCAGTCCCTACACTACCTTTTACTAATTTTAAAGCTATTTACTTGAAAATTGGCACACTTAATAAGAGTAGAATATTCAAAATTCATAGGTTTACTCGGCCAGTGTTAATTTTAGATACAGTAACTTTCTGGCTTGTCTACTAGGCTCCTTTTTACTTTCTCTAGCCCCTTACATTGTATGTACAATGCACATAGGGATAGAGAAGTATTGTATTCCACCCAAAAATTCGATACCGAGATTTCACCGGAAATACATGGTTTAGGACCCCCTGTATTCAAAAAAAGCATTTTCAGAAAAAGGCCCGTGTGTGTATGTGTGTCCATGTGCCCGTGTGTCTGTGAACACGATAACTCAAAAACGAAAACTAGCTAAAATACCAAACTTGGTATTTGAGTTTAGTATCTTCCTGGGATCCGACACGAAGATTTTGAGAAAAATCCCGCGACCCCAAACTACCCTTTACATGGAACTTTTTTCGAAAATTTTGATTTTCTTAATAATGGCTCTAACGATTTTGACTAAAATATCATATATTAAAGATATTTACCTAACAAATAAAATGTATATCTTGAATTTTCTGGGAATAGCTTCTGAAGACCTGTTTATTCTGGATGAATTTTGCTTAGTTTGGCATAACAAGTAAACCGTAAGAGATAGACAAACACTGACTATACAAAAAATGTAGGTTTTGTTAAAATGCACAAGTTATGTCATTTACATTTTTCTCGTGTAGCTTGCCGTTTTCGAGGTATTCATTGTTATTAGTTTCAGTTGTGAAGTGCTTATACTTTTCTCAGACGAGAGTGTCCGTTTTTCTTTTGTTCTACTCCTGGCCAAGAAAAGAAGCGATTTGTAATGACTATCGCATAACGACAGCATTTAAAACATTTCACTATTGGTTTAGCCTAGTGTATTCCCTTATTTTCTTCCTACTTATACGGAACTAAATAATAAGAACATTGTGCTAATGAGTACCACGATTAGCAAGGGGCAGAAAGAAGAAGAATCTTGTGTAGAACAGCTACAGAAAGTCATGTCAGTGTAACACATCAGATTTTTCCCAGACGTTTCGTCTACGTCTACGATGGCCATTATCGATTTGAAACTGCCACTGATGAAGTGTGCCGTAGACACAGAAAAAACTTTGGCAAGAAGTCCAGTAGACCACGGCCCACAAGTACAAATATTACTTTATCTAGTAACGGAATGTCTGTGCTAAATAATAATAATAATCATTTCTCTGATTCTAGAATTAAATATTCTAACCGGAGAAAATCAAGCAAATTTTCAAAAAATGTCCTACGAACTTAACGTGTCAGAAAAGTATGATAGAGACATTTTCTAATACTTTATTACACAATTAAAATAAATATAAATATGTGTAAGCACAGGGCTGAGCATAAACATCTGACGGCTTTAAACCAATCGGAATGTGTCCAAAGTACACAGTGGAATGGATTGGTCTGTAAAGCTAAACCCAATGACCTAAGAAATTAGTGGATTCCACTCCCTCCTTTAAGTTATAACACCCGCTTTTCATCGGGAATTTTGGACACATCTCAGCAGGGTGATTTTATTCCATAAACGTTTCTACTAAATGTATATGCTCCGATAAATACCTACGTTCCAAAACAACTGAACTGAAGCAACAGATCATAACAATAAGTATCAACTTGTCATCAAATTAATAACAAAAATCTGATGTGCTCCATTCACATGACTATCTCTAAATCTCTGCAAACAATTATTGTTAGAAAGCTTATGCTTCTATTTACTTCATGCTAATCGGGAAAAATTAGCAGGAATAGTCTTATTGCTTCCTTTAAGTAGGAGCGAAATAAGGGAGTACCATAGGTTAAGTGATGGTCAAAAGCTGGTTGCTATGTCACTGAAGTTCCTTTGTTTGTACGGACAGGGGTTGACAAATTCCTGTATAAGAAAAGTACAAGTTTTTCAAAGCTGAAAACAATAACAAGGAATATCTAAAAAAAACGATCAACTTCACGAAAAATATGTAATAACATAATTCCGTGGCACGACAGCTCACGGGGAACCTTGGCCTAACGCCCGGCCGCTGCGTCCCCCATCTCGGTCCATTACAGACGTCATGGATGGGCTGCAGAATTGGAGGGTGAGACGTGGTCGGCGCCTCGAACCCCCCGGGCCGATTAATGTGGTTCTCATGACCTGGAGCCGCTACCTCTCCATCAAGTAGATCCTCAATTGGTCCCCCAGGGACCTTACGAGGCTGAGTGCATCCCGGGCCAGGTCTCCCAGCGGGGGAAAAATCGCCACGCCGGTACTGTGGATCGAACCCAGGTCTCCCGCTTGGTGAGCAGCTGCGCTACCACCGCGCTAAAATATATTAACTAACTCCATGGCACGACAGCTCACGGGGAACCTTGGCCTACCGCCCGGCCGCTGCGTCCCCCATCTCGGTCCACTACAGACGTCATGGATGGGGTGCAGTATTGGAGGGTGAGACGTGGTCAGCGCCTCGAGCCCCTCCCGGCCGGTTAATGCGGTCCTCACGACCTGGAGCCGCTACTTCTCCATCAAGTAGCTCCTCAATTGGCCCCCCAGGGACCTCACGAGGCTGAGTGCACCCCGGTCCAGGTCTCCCAACGGGGGAAAAATCCCCACGCCGGTACTGGGGATCGAACCCAGGTCTCCCGCTTGGTAGGCAGCTGCGCTACCACCGCCCGCGCTAAGGAGACGACCCGCTAAAATATATACATAACATAAATTGTGTGCTTTAAAGTGCTCTACGGTTTAGCAGATATGCAAAATTCCGTAAAATTCATCCAGAATAAAGTAGTCTTCAGAGGATATTCCCAGAAAATTCAAGACATACAATTTTATATGTCAGGTAAATATCTTTAATATGCGATATTTTAAACAAAATCGTTAGATTCATTTTTTAGAAAATCAAAATTTTCGAATAAAGTTCCATGTAAAGGGCAGTTGGGGTTGGGGGGGGGGGATTTTCTTGAAAATCTGCGTATCGCATTCTTGGAAAATACAAAACCTCAATACCAAGTTTGGTTTTTAACGGACTTTTCATTTTTGAGCTATGCTGCCCAAAGTCATACACGCACACACACAGACACAAACGGACATTTTTCTAAAAATGTTTTTAGATTCAGGGGGTCTCAAAACATGTATTTCCGGTGAAACCTCGGCATCGAATTTTGGGAGCATTACAATACTTTCTCTATGCACTATGTACATAGTACGTATAGAGAAAGTAAAAATTAAATTAAATCATCAGTGAATTAGTCATCTGATACTCCAAGCCATTGTGTGCATTGCAACATGACTAAAATACAAATTTGACCAAGTACATTATGTTCCGATTGGTTTATAAACCGTCAAGTGTTTATGCCCCACCCTATATTTGATTTAAATTAAAGTTATTATATGTGGAAGTATTGTTGTAGAGCTATTGATAATTTTTTCTTTTCGTCTTTTGTTTTTTTGTTTTATTATATATTATTTTTAACAAGTGAATAAAGCAAGCATAAAACACATACATAATTTTTTAGAATGCACACTTGAGATTAGTATCCATGCACATTTACATACAAATCAGACCAAAACTGAAACGCCAGGAATAGTGCAAAAACATAAAACTGAGAAAAAGCCACATATAGAAAGGAGAATTAGGGTTAAAAGGTAGCGCATGTGTGATTTAATCATAGCTTTAAAAATGACGGATAGTTAAAAATATTCCCCCAAAATTATTTATGTGTGTTAATAGATTATTTGTATTATATAATTTTAAAAAATCGCCCACCTGGGTAGTGTGGTGGTAGCGTGTCTGCCTCATATTCAACAGGTCGTGAGTTCGAATCTCGCTTAGGGTGAATTACCCGGATGAGTTATTTTTCGGGGTTTTCCCTTATTCCGAGAAGACTAATATCGAGTAACTTTAAGCTCCATGGACACCGAGATAATTTGGGCATCATTTCAACTATTTCATTCATCGTCCGATATGACCAACCAGGTTAGAGGACGTTAAGCTACAAAAAAAAAAAAAAAAAAAAAAATTAAAAAATGAACAGTATGGTAATTTTCATCCAAATATTCAGCCCAACTATCCCTTAAGCGCAACGAAAATTCAGCAACCGAGATTCGAAATGGAATACTCCGGAATAGAAGGAAGATGCAGTTAACCAAACCCACTGTGAACTATAGTATTACTGTCACAGTACAATATTAATCACAGCATGAAAACGGCCGAGTTTAGTTCTCGGCTGAACAGAGATTTTTAAGGATAGAAAATTTGCCGTTCTAGCTTGAAGACTGAGTACATGTGATGTCACCTCGTTCCGGCCAAACTACTATAAGCACTTGGCCGAAAGTACATCCTGAAGCAAGCTGTTCCAGTTTGGGATGCGCGCCAAAAGAGTAGTAGTAACAAGCGGACTACCAGCAACATGCAACATTGAGGTCAAACTACTGTCACGGTTTGGAAGATAGGACGCAAGCATTGTGGTATCAACTTAGTTCAGTGACGTATTAGCTAACATACTCCCCTTTCATCCTCCGAGTTTTGTGGCTGAGTACGAGCATGTACTCTGACCCAGACGAGTCGAGTTGGAACAGCTTTCCCTAAAGAGCTAGACAAGTCTTTAAACAGAATCCCTTAATCACAGTATTCCTAATACTATTGCTAAAGAGAGTAATAATATTAACGAATTATAAGATTTCCTATTTTTCGCCATAGGCTTCAGTAGGTAGGTACGTAATGTTTATCTCCATTAACTTTTCAGGAGGCCTACTATTCCTACTCTAAGAACAAAATTTTCTGGAACGTTTTCTGGTCTTTGTCCACGAGGCATACTGAAATATTCAAGGGAGGGTTTTAAAGTTCCTGGAAAGGGACGTTCCTGAGAGATTTTTATGTAAACTCAGAAGCGTACTATCTCTCATATAAATTTTATTATGCTTCTCAAAATAGAATTGTTACATGCAAAAGAGCATTCATCATATGGCCGCAAGGCATGTACCTTTTCTAAGGTTCCCAGTATTAACACAAAGAGGTGCTGTTTCATGACTTTCTCTATCGTTCTGCAAACTATTCCCATAAAAGATTGTTCGCTTATCTATATAAAGTTAATCAAGATAGGCATTACCACAATTGATTCTATTACTCAGTTCCTTATAAGTAGAAAGGGAATAACACTAGGCTAAAAGTATGATCAAATCTTTTAAATACCGTTTACCATGTGCTTGTCATTGGAATTTGGTTCTCTTTCAGTGACCAAATGTAAAACAAAAAGAAATAAAAATATGTGGGTTAGTATTTTAAAACTGAAACCAATAACGGAATTTTTCTGAAATTTTTAGCTCTACAAAACTGTATTCGACATTAATTGTGTTTTTGAAAGAGATCCATTTTTGTGTAGGATATACAAAAGCCATTCACACTGAAGAGGACTTCAGGTCTATATCCAAGAATTTTAGGATATAAATTTTGTTTTCCATGTAAAGATGTTTAATACACGGTATTTTAATTAAATTCGTTATAGTCTTTTTTTTTAACATAGAATATTTCGAAAAATGTTCCATCTTAGACTGGGAGGATTTTTTCTGAAAATCTTCATGTCGCATTCTTAGCAGACACCCTTAAATACCAAGTTTGGTGTTTAACCGACTTTTAGTTTTTCAGCCATGCGGTCCACATACACACACAGATATTTTTCTAAATTGTGTTCCTTCCGATAACATCCTTGGTATCTATCTATTATGTTGTACCTACGTGTTAGAGAATGTAACAAAAAACTAAGTTTTGGACAGGATAGCAGTAAGGGATGCAAGAGCTTTGTAAATGTGTAGGTCGGTTTGCCCATAACCAGCAAGCATCCTTTAGCATGTTCGTGAATAATAATTAGCCAGTCAGTCTGATAATGCGTGAAAAATCTGCATATGGCTCAACATATCTCATAAAGCATTACTAAAAACAACCAAACTTCATTCATTTGTTAAGCAAACACTTATGCCAGTATTTGCCATGTATTAATTTAGATGTTTCTTTGTTATAATTCATTTGGTCAGCAAAGTGTTACTGCAGCTCATAATCATCCTCTGTTGTGGTTCATGATCGTGCATCAGGAGTTTTAAGTTTATAACTAGAAGAATTTTTCGGGCTGAGAAGCCGTAGTCTGTTGGAGTTTCAGGTCCAGACGTTTCGTTCACGACTGCGGTGAACATCTTCAATGGCGTAGTCTAAGACCTTTCGGTGAAGGTTTGGTTGCAACTGACTTTTTTTTTTTTTTTTTTTTTTTTTTTTTTTTTAGTCTAGGTTATGTGTTCAAGGAAGGAAGATAGGAGGAGATGGGATAGGGAAAGTTAGAGTGGGATAGCGGAGTTCCGCAAAAGACCTCCGAAAGTGGCGGGTTGCTCTTGCTGCTACCGGAAGGGCTGCAGCTATTAAGAAGGTAACTTTACTAGGCTATAAACATGACCCGAAGGCCCTGATTATAGCGCTAGGCTAGTGATAGGATTGGGTAGGGAGAGTTCGAGGGTTAGAAAGGAGTTGGCGGGGTTAGTGTATTTAATAAGCATTAAACTAAAATAATCTAGGTAATTCGGGGCGTCAGCGCCTGTTATGATGCCTGCTGCGTTGTGCTGCAGGGCGCGGTTCACAGATTCTAAGCGCGCCAGTGCTGCTTCCTGCATAGAGATGTTCAGGCGCGTTGCATCGTTGACCATTTCCACTATTCGGGTGTGCTTGTCGAGGACTTGTGCTCGGGTCTGTGCTAATTCTGTTGTGAGGTTAGTGACCAAGTCCATCAGTGAGGTTAACGTCTGTCCGGCTGTTGTTGGTAGGGGAGCAATGTGTGATTTGTTTCTTGTCTTACTGAGACAAATCGTAGACTTTTTGATTTTGCTGAATTTTAGCAGGAGTTTTACTTATGGTTTATTACGGGTATTTGAATATGTAATAGGAATTGGTATATTAATAAATGTATTTTGATTATCAATTCATTGTTGTTGGATGAGTTCGGCGTTTCAGCGTCCACAAAGTACTTCTCCAGTCTGTACAGCTTACGCTGGATGAACTGGAGAGTCTCGGAATCAGCCTCTTCCTCGTGTTGTCTGCAAGTTGTTCAGTCGTGCCGAGGCTGCTTCAAGGAGTCGTGTCGTTGTACGTTGTTTGGCTTCTATGGCTGCGAGGCGTTTGGTGTCGAGAGCGCAGCGCCTCGGCCTTGGTGTTGGTTTTTTTTTCTTAATAAAAAATACAGTTCCGGAGGCTTGTCAGGACTCCGGCGCTGTATTTCTTTTTTCTCCATTTTTTCCAGTTTCCTATATTTTCTTAGTAGACCTTATTATTCTTAACGTTTTCATTTTACACATACATACACAAACATAGACACATTTACAAACACAGAAACACCCATGCCCAAGGCGGCCACCGGGATCGGCTAAGTGGCTACTTTGATTCTGGATTGTGAGCGCTGCATCACGAAATTCCTCTGTTGCTGCCTGCAGAGCGGCTAAGCAGGTGGCGGCTAGGAACGGCCCTTTGGGGGGGGGCGATAACAAGAATAAAGGTTATAAGGATAACAGGTCAATAAGGTATTTGGGAAGGATAAGGGAAATTGGGAGAGAAAGGATTTGATTCTGTGGTGTCTCTATTTATTGGGATAACATTGGTGTAATGGGGCTCGGTACCGCCTAAGCAAACCGTGTATTCGTGGGTACTTACTTGGGTTGGTCGGAATTCCGACAGTGGAGGGTAGGTATTACGCCTTGACCTAAGCCCAGACGTAGACCTATATCTTGAGGTGTAGACTTGAGTTAATGTTGGTGATGGATGAAATAGCGGCAGTATTTATACTCAGGCTGCTCTCACGCGATTGGTCCGGCTGGAGCTGCATGTGTGGTGGTAGTGAAGGGGATTAGCCACTTCTTCTAGTTATATCCCCCCGCTACAGAGACAGCTCCAGGCCATAGGCAGATGGAGTGTACAGTAGCGGATGGCCATCAGCCCGCAGAAGAGCTCAGCTCTACTGCTGGCTAAAGTCCGTGGCTGGGGACCGGAGAGGTCGCTGAGGCTGCGGCGGCGGCGGATCCCCTGGGTCCGCTCCGCCAAATACCTCGGAGTCCTCCTCGACCGCGGCCTTACTTTCACTCCACATGTCAGGGAGAAGGTCGGCTTGGGACACGCTGCCCTGCGGCAGTTGTTTCCCATCTTCCGCTCCACCATGCCTACACACCTAAAACTACGGCTGTACCGCGCAGTCATCCCGCCCCTGATGCTGTACGGCTGTGAGGTCTGGGGTTCGGTGGCTCGTTCCACCATCCACAGGCTGCAGGCCGTGCAGAACAGGGCATTGAGGATGATATACGGCACAGACCGCAGATTCCCGTCCCACATTCTCCATTCCCACTCCGGAATCCCTTACATAGTGGACGTTGTGCGAGAAAGAGCTCGCACAATATACACTAAACTTGCTCCCCACCCAAATCCCCAGGTGAACACTCTCGGTCTTTACGACCACACGCTGCCTAGGAGACGCGTAAGCTACCGCCTTCCCAAGGACGCCTTGGGATGGTAGTTTTCCGGCCGCCTCTCCCTTTACAGTTCTATCCGCCAAGTTAAGCAGCATCGGGCCCGGTCCCGACTCGGACGGGTGACCGTCCAGTTGTACTCCGACCAGATCTGAAACACTGGCTTCCCCCACCCCGTACCTATATCCCTTCAGTTCTCCCCGCTAGCCGGCACTGCTTTCCTTGACAGCCCGCAAGCGGCTGGCCAAGGTAAGTAGCATCGGGCCTGGTCCCTCTCTGGGTGGGTGGCCACTCAGATAGGTAAACCAGCCCGCGCCGGCTGCACAGAGGGAACACCCTGCCCAATTACTTTGACATTGATAAAAACGCTTGCATAAGACTACATCTACTATATCACACGGGTAAATCCGCAAGAAAAGCGGATAGGTACCGTGGTGATTTGCCCCCGCCCGAGTACACTCGGGCGACTAGTTCCTGCTCCTGGCTCCTGGCTCCTTCTAGTTATAATTTAGACTCCGGCCGTGAAATTTTACGACCCCGAGTTTTAAGTTTTCCTTTCTTGTGAAGAACTAAATCTCATTTATGTTAATTCTTTTCGTTCTTCCGGAGCGACTAGTTCTTTCGGTGATTACAAGAAGTTTGGCTTTGGATTTCTGAGAAATAACTAGGTAAGTAATTTAATTTAGAATACTATGTGACACAAATAAATCTGAAAGTAGGTAAAACTGTTAATACTTTGTGATGCTGCAAGGCTGTCATTGTTTGCAAAATATGTTGTTCATCATGTTACTATAATATCCCACTTGTCTTTGCTATTAAAGGAGTTGAATAGCTGTTGAATGGCGGTATTGGCTGTTATTTTAATACGAGTGCTTTGTAGGTGTTAACTGCCATCTTCCGTACTTTCTTTCCTGCATTTTTATTTGTCCTCCTCCAAGTTCTTTCGCGGATCTCATTAGTCTTGTTATATGTGGAAGCTATTATCCACCACTCAAAGATACAGTGCGTATCACATAAACCCAAACTACTTTAATGGGCCTCTGAAAGCTCGAAGAAATATGAAATTTGTTTCGATGAGAACAGTGGCTTGAAAGAATCAGTATTACGGCCCATTTTTAACTATTTTGTTGATTTCGATGGCAATTTTGAGCACTGTTGACATCGTTGACAGCCTTTAGTTTGTGCATGCAGTACTCACTTCGAGAGGGTGTTGGAAGACAAATTCACCACAACGGGAATTTCCGTGTCGTAGATTTACGGCACGTAAAAGAGCCTCAAGCTTCATAAACAGGCTTCTGAGCAAAATTAAGCGATATTTTACGCCCAATGTAGAATGGGGCGCTAAGAACAATAGTAGTCAAAAGGTATCCATAAATAACACTCATTTAATTTAGTTTTCTCATAACTAATTTACAGATGATGTATGATTTCATCTGACAAGCTACATCATCACACAAAACAGCAGATACTGGGTGCTGTAAACCCACTCAATCATGAAACATCACTTCAGCGTAAGGTGCGATGTGTCAGCTTTCAGGATTGTTGGCCCTTTTATTTTATACAACTATAGACAGTATTGTTTATAGGATATCTTCAACACATTTGTGGAGCAGCTGGATGATATCAAATTGACAAAAACGTGGCATACATCCAACTCCTCCATGCAAATTGTTATCAGTTTCTTTGATAATCGAATAATCTCAAAAAGTATGTGGCCTCCCAGATCACCTAATCTAACCTCGTAAGACTTTTTCTTAAAAATGTGTATAAGAATAGACTTTGGCGTACTGAATCCTTTTGTAACAAAATAAGTAACATTGTCGAGGATACTCTTCCTAGAATGTCACAGAATATTGTGAAATTATTGCAGATATGTATGGATACTTGTGTGGACACTTCCAACATTAGCTCTGAAGATTAGTGTAATTTCCGAGCTGTATATTACATTCTCCCAAATAAGCACATGTGTCCTATTAGTGGTTCAAACTGTATGGTTCATTAAGGTGGTCCAGGTTTATATGAGTCACACTGTAGAAATAATACATGCGGTAAGCAATGGCTTCATAGGGTTGGTCGTCTTTTTTGCCCAATGGTTTACTAAGATTTATTCTGTACGCTAAGGAGATTGCAGGATTTTAGTGTATGCTGCGAACTTTAGTTTGAGAAATATACATACTTTAATCCTCTGACTTGAGTGAATGAGTGAGTGGGTGGATGGGTGAGTGAGTGAGTGAGTGAGTGAGTGAGTGAGTGAGTGAGTGAGTGTGTGAGTGACTCATGATTTCATAAATAAATCTACTACCTACATTGAATACATCGCGTAGCGTTCGTCGTCCTCCAAGGTTAGTGGTTACCATATTGGCCTCTTGTACCTAAGGTTGCGGGTTCAAACCCGGCGTAGCCAATGGATTTTTCCGGGCGTAAAAATCCTTAGTGTGAATTCCTACGGAAAGGGAGTAAAACTGCTGGCTACGTAAAGTAAAAGAACCCCAAGCCTGATAAAAAGGCCTCTGAGCAAAATTGAGTGATCTTTCATGCCCAGTATAGAATGGGACGCTGAGAACTACAGTAGTTAAAGAGCGTCTATAAATAAAATCCCGTCATTTCACCGCGTAGCGTTAGCATGCCATCGCGTATTCAGCATTGTAAAAGCATTAAGATTTCTAAGAGCATAATGAGCCTCGTTGATATGTTGAAAGTAGCTTTTTCTTCAGAAAACTAGATTCTGCATCCTCTAATGTGCGTAATTAATTGTAATGTAATGTTGATCAACAAGGTTAAGTTTTTGTAGAATGGTTCACCAAACATCTCACCTGGCGTAACAATAATGCTCTACCGTTCATTTTTATTGAGGCTCGTTGGTCTGATCAAGTAAGGAGTTTTATTCTAATCCTTCCTCCATTGATTAGTGTAAAGTCCGGTAGAACGCATTTTTGTGGCTTCAGCTCTAGGCTCTTACACTGTAGCCGTTTGATGAAGAATGCAGTGATGCACAAACCCAAAACGAAACCAAACATAATATTGTTTGCTTCTGCCTATTATGACAAACATTGTCACTGGCAATACTTGATACACAGATATCAAATTACTGATGTTTTAATGCCGATGAATTAATTTTTATTTTGAAGTGGTTCAATGACACAATACACACATAAATATTTTTGGGCAATAGATTTTGGATCACAAGCTATCACTGAAAAAGGAGTAACTTTAACATTTGTGAGTACCTTTTTATCATTAGTGGGATGGTCGTCTTTAAAAACATAGAAATATGTATGGTTGATTTTGCCATATATTATTGTTATACCTTTGGCACATTAAATATACTTACAAGTTTTTCTTTAGAAATTAAAAGTATCCAACCTATCAATATTTTTCCAAGTTCTTTTTTCCATACCCATGGTACGCGCTTTGTCCATCTCTTTTCGCACTAACAAACGACCATTGTCACACTGATGCTATAGTTCGTGAAAGTAGATAAAAAATCTGATGTGTTACATTCACATGACATTCTCTAGCTGTTCTACAAAACTTCTTACATAAGATTATTCTTCTTCCCGCATCTTGCTAATCGAGGTACTCATTAGCACAATGTTCTTATTACTTAGTTCCTTATAAGTAGGAAGAAAATAAGGGAATACACTAGGTTAAAGCCATAGTCAAATGTTTTAAAAGCTGTCGTTATGCGATTGTCATTATAAATCCCTTCTTTTCTTGGCCAGGAGTAGAACAAAGAAAATCGCACACTCCCGTCTGAGAAAAGTATAAGTACTTTACAACTGAAACTAATAACAATGAATACCTCGAAAACGGTAAGCTCCACGAGAAAAATGTGTATGACATAACTTGTGTATTTTAACAAGACTTAAAGTTTTTGTACAGTAAGTTTTTGTCTATCTCTTACGGTTTACTAGTTAGGCCAAATTAAGCAAAATTCATCCAGAATAAACAGTTCTTCAGAAGCTATTCCCAGAAAATTCAAGATATACATTTTATTTGTTAGGTAAATATCTTTAATATATGATATTTTAATCAAAATCGTTAGAGCCATTTTTAAGAAAATAAACATTTTCGAAAAAAGTTCCATGTAAAGGGTAGTTTGGTGTGGAGGGATTTTTCTCAAAATCTTCGTGTCGCATCCCTGGAAGATACTAAACTTAAACGCCAAGTTTGGTATTTTAGCTACTTTTCGTTTTTGAGTTATCGTGTTCACAGGCACACGGACACACACACGGACCTTCTCCTGAAAATGCTTTTTTTTGGATGGATACTGGGGGTCCTAAAACATGTATTTCCGGTGAAATCTCGGTATCGAATTTTTGGGTGGAATACAATACTTCTCTATCCCTATGTACATTGTACATATGGGCCTAGAGAAATTAAAAATATCCACATATCGGCCTTCTCTCCCAGGACCAAATTTGACAAGAAACAAAGTATTTACAAATTATAATGATTACGAAATCCTTGCATATATCGGTATTTAAAAAGCGTTAAACGAGAGGACATTTAGAATGTTTATACCTTCAGACTTTTTGTTGGAAATAACTGTCACTGCGATAAAGTGAAACCTATCTGAGGGTGATTTTCTCGTCACCACAAAAATGGTTGTTATAACTTATGTTAAATTTGGTCTAGTGGGCAAATAGTGTAGCCTAAGTGCGAGGCAAAGTTCATCAGCGACTGTCGGAGCATCACACAAGCTATCTTTGAGCGGGAGAGCACACCTTAAGTCAGCGTTGTTAAAATTGTATTTTTTTTTTTTTTTCCTGCGGAGAGGCCAAAACACGAGTATTTTAGTATTCAATATATTTTTATTTTCTCTACACGCACTATGTGCATTGTGTATAGAGAAGGTATTGCACTCCACCCAAAAATTCGATGCCGAGATTTCACCGGAAATATATGTTTTAGGGTCCCTTATATCCAAAAAAAGAATTTTCACAAAAAGTTCCTTGTGTGTGTGTCCGTGTGTCTGTGAACACGATAACTCAAAAAGGAAAAGCCGGTAAAATACCAAATTTGTAGTATCTTCCAGGGATGCGACACGAAGATTTTGAGAAAATTTCCTCCACCCTAAGCTACCCTTTACATGGAAAAAAATTGAAAATGTTGATTTTCTTAAAAATTGCTATATCGATTTTGATTAAAATACCATATATTAAAGACATTTACCTGACAAATAAAATGTACATCTTGAATTTTCTGGGAATTGCCTCTTAAGACTACTTTATTCTGGATACATTTTACGGAATTTTGCATAACTGCTAAACCGTAAGAGATGGATAAAAACATACCATACAAAAAATGTAGAGCACGTTAAAACACACAATTTATGTTATATACATTTTTTCGTGGAGTTGATTGTATTTTAGATATTGCTTGTGTTTGGTTTCAGCTTTGAAAAACGGGTACTTTTCTCATACAGGAATTTGTCAACTCGTGTCCATACAAAGGAACTTCAGTCACCTAGTAACCAGCTTTAGACTTCACTTTAACCTATGATACTCCCATATTTTGCTTCTACTTACAAGGAAGCAAGTAATAAGACTATTTCTGCTAATTTGTTCTCGATTAGCATGAAGTAAATAGAAGAATAAGCTTATTAACAACAATTTGTTTCACAGAAGTAGAGAAAGTCATATGAATGGAACACATCAAATTGTTGCTATAAAAATCACAGCTCAATCTGCAACATCAGTGTAACATCAACAATATTTCCTTGTAAGACAAGTGTCATTGGCATCCCCCCTCCCTCCCTCCCTCTCTCTCTCTTCCTCTCTCTCTCTCTCTTCCTAAAATGTTGTAGAGCAAACAATTCCATTTGCAGCTTCAGCCTCTGAAAATGATATTGAAATGCGTGTGAAGCTGTCTTTCTGTTTATCTGGCCTATTTGTTTATCTGTTTCATGTTAATCGAGATAAACCATTTGCAAACGTAGTTTCATTATACATTTCGTTGTAGGTAAAAGGGGACAAAAACGAATGCACAGCTAGGTGCTTAAAAGCAAGTCGTTATAGTTATAAAATACCAGACGCATTCCATTACAACGCGATATGCAAACGAATAGAGACAGAACATAAAACAAATTAGAAAGTATTGAACAACTGAAACCAATATTAACGGATATCGGTAATAGCTGACGTCACAAAAAAGTATTGAAATAAAATGTATATTTTAAAGAGATTTGCATTCTTTCCGCCCCCTTTTTTGTTGTATTCCCCCCCCCCTTTATTAGTTATAACAAATTACATTTCCGCCTAATTAAATCGATTTCACAGGCTATTTTCAGAAACTGAAAGAGATACATTTAATTTGCCATATAAATATCTTAAATATTTAGTATATTATTCAAAATCGTGTCATAATTTTTGTTTATGTAATGGTTAGCTTTGAGCAGAGGGATTTACCTGAAAGTCTTCGTGTTACACCTTTGAAGATTCTGGAACTAAATAAGTACTAAGGTTAATCTAACATTCATTTTGTTGGTCTGTCTATCATATTTTTTCAAACGCACACACGCACGAATCTCCTCTAGTTTTTTCTTTTCTTCTTTTTTCATTATGGGGCCTCAAAACATGTATATCCTATGAATCGTCCCATTACATTTTGGGCTGGAATACATATGATCCAGAAAGTGGAAATTATTTTTCTTTTCTCTTTTTTTTATTTCGGGGTTCTCAAAACTTATATTTCCTCTAACATGAATTTCCTGGTTGTTTATGGATTAAACTTCCAGCTAGTTGGAAAACTTAATCTCGTGAAGGAAAGGTTACCATGGTAGCTCAGTGGTTAGATCAATCAGACGGAGACCGTGATATCTGTGGTTCAAATCCTAGCAATGATATTGTATTTATCAGTTTGACTACCTGTAAGTGTATAATTTTTCAATATCATATAACAGTACAGTTGTATTCAGTGGGAAATTTTGTAAAATTAAACTTGATAAACTATTTCCATCAGTTCCAGTTTCTCAAAAATGGCTCTATCGATTTTGATTCAAATATCAAAAGTAATTTTATACTAAGTAAAATCTATACTTTGAGTGTTGTGGAATTCTATTTTGCGTTTGTATACTTGGAAAACCGTAAGATATGTAAAATCTGACAACACAAAAAATGGAGATCTCGTTAAAGCAAATAATATATGTCAAAATGATTGAAGCGTTAACCATTTCCAAGATATGGTATTTGGTAATTACCCAACGGTTCAGCTGCTAAGTGATCACGGAAAGAGCAATAAATTTCAAAAAATCTCACTATCGATTTAGTTAACTATTTTTATTCATCTCTACAAATAATGTGTACAGTGGCAATGAAGGTTTATCTCATTATTAGTACGCAAAAAGAAGAATCAAGTTTTCTAAGAATATCCTTTATAAGTGTGACTAATAAAAGCCATGTAAATTTATCAGAGTTTGTCCCTATTCAATATATTTTAATTTGATCGTGAAGCACATGGAAGATATGATTACGATTCATTTGACAAAAGAGAGCTGAAACTTGGTTATGCTAAAGTTTAAGATACAAATTATAGCAGGAACCACCAATTCCCAAGCACGCCGTATCTGTACTGAAGCACGCTATTCTGTGCTGGCGAGATAACGCCTATGATTAAATCACTATTTCATGCAATGGCGTCGGCAACCTGTTGTTGCATTACCATTAAAATATTAAGGATAGGATCTTACAGAAGGAATAAGTCACAAACTGTGTTATACATAGCTTAATATCCCTCGTTCCAAAATAGATACAACCCAATACAAATAACTTACAGTCTTTAGTCCTATACAACCAAAGTATAACATGTATGCAATATCGTTTGCTATAAGAATGAAACAGTGCTGTGTTGGCGGAAATTTAACACAATTTTAATTTTGGTACTGTTCCAAAAATATAAAATAACAGAAAAACTAAGTATGCAATGATAATATTATGAAGAAGACTTTAATTTAACGAATATAAACTGCAGTGAACTCACGATTGAAATAGTTTGTTGGCGTGGATGACTTTCGGGTTAACGAATTTTCATTACAAAACGGCGCTGAAATACAAACCATCGGTTTAAGAATATATTTTATATAATTTTCGAAATATAAAACTAATTAATATTTAAAGCCAAGATGTAGGTAGTAACATATAATTTGAATAATGAATTTCCTTAAATTTTATTTATTATGGGTTGTTTTTTAAACATATTTGCGGAGCTAAACTTAAGTGTAATTTTATAAAGATTGTTAAAATGATGTATAGCTTAGTTCTATAATACGCACGACCGCTCCCACTGCGCAGCACGCACTAAGATAGTGCAGTTACGTATTCAAGCTCACGCACCACGGCAATCGAATTGGTGGTAGCTGAACAATCGCATACGTAGATGCGTAGCAGTGATACATGCGCCTCCGAAACCCTGTACTAAATCTACACAAATTAACTTTCGAAAGTTATTTTCGAAAGGCATACGATGAATAAACCTTATTATACTGATAATTAATGTAGAACATGTGATTAAAAGCAATAATTTTGAAAAATCTTAAGTTCAAAGCTTTTAAAGCCGCAGTAACTTCATATGAACACCTGGACCACAGCCAGTAAAGTGATGTGTAGCATTTCTGAAACTAATTTTGAGGCTAAATCTATGTTTGTTTTCTTTTTATAAAGAAATTATCGTATTATGTTGTCTCATAAGTAATTCAGTTTTTTGATTTTGGCATTTTGAAAATGTATTAGGTTTCTTTGGTTTGGAAATGCTACTTACAGGATGGCATGGCTAGTGTTGCGTACATTGCGAGCATGTATCAGTCTTCAGCAGTTAATAAACAATCACAAAATGGAGATAATAAAGCTTGAACTTAGAGTCCTTCTAAAGCACTTCTGGAAACAAGATTATAAAGCCTCTGCCGCAGCTCGAAGAATGTGCCAAGTGGAAGGAGAAGAGCGTGTGGCACAACGATGGTTCCGTTTCCACAATGGACACAAAAACACTAAAGATTTACCACGTTCTGGAAGACCTAAGGTATGGAATATTAAGGATACACGCCAAGTTTTGCGAGCAAATCCGCACAAAAGTACCAGTAGGCTTTCAGAAGGATGTGGTGCATCAAAAGATACCATTTACCGCCACATTAAAATACTTGGAAAAGCATACAGAAGCGGTAGATCTGAGCTGACACCTCAAGAGGCTCAACGTAGAGTGGATATATGTCGTCAGCTTATCCGTAATCCCATGGATGATAGATTTGTCAGGAGAATTGATACTTGTGATGAAAAATGGGTATATTACCGAAACCCTGATGCCTCAAAACAGTGGCCTGGTCCACTCCAACCTGCCAAATTCATCGTTAAAAAAATCGGTTTGGTCCCAAAGTAATGTTGTGTGTCTGGTGGAATTTTGAACTTGTGATTCACTGAGAGCTTGTTCCAAACGGCCGGGCGATTGTTGTGGATCTTTATTTTCAACAACTGGAACGAGTTCATGAAATTTTGAGACGGAGATACCCAGTATTAGTTAACCGAAATAGAGTTCTATTGCTACAGGATAATGCAAGACCCCATACTGCATGAACAACTATGGAAGTCATTCTAGAATTGGGAGGAATCGATGGACTACCACACCCAGCATACAGCCCTGATACTGTACCATCCGATTATCATCTTTTTCGATCCATGGCCCATTTTCCACGTGGAAGGAATTTTGACAACATTCAAGCAGTGCAAGTGGGTCTCACCGAATTCTTGGTATCACAAACCAGAGACTGGTACCATCGTGGGATAATAAACCTCACTGAAAGATGGCTCAAGACCATAAAATCCAATAGTCTGTACTTTGAAGATTAGTTAATTGCACGTCAGAACACATTTCAAATAATTGTTTTTCTTAAAAAAAAATTATTATGAGACAGTATGTATATATTTATGAAAGATAGGGGAACAACATTTGGCACCAACAACATGTAAGAGAACTTAAAATCATAGAAGATTATGTGCCCGATAGGAATGTATTTTGATATTATTGCAATTTTGATCCAAGTTAAAGCAAAGTTGTCCAAAATGAAACCAAGCTACGTGGCGCAACAGACCAAAGAAGATCTGTATCCTCCTATCACTGCCCAATACAGATATCATGGGTGGCGTACAATACTAGAATGTAGGAAGTGGTAGGGGCTCCGAGTCCTTCCTGGCTGGTTAATGCAGTCCACACAACCTGGAGGCACTACCTTTCCCTCAATATCCCCCAATGCCCCCCACCCCCACCACTCTCAGGGATCTCACATGGTTGAATGCATCCTGGACCAGGACTTCTGCGGGAGAAAATCCCCGCGCCGTTACCGGGAGTTAAGTCCTGTATTCGGTTTAATTCCTAAATATGCTTCAAATTTTCAAAAGCAAGATAAGCAATCCTGGTCTATTTCATCAAATGGTATATCTTGCAGTGCTTAATTTTTCACAACTTAATGTTAAGTGAAATGTATTGCAGAACTGAATAGATAAGAAATATTCTTCTTATTGACTCTGGGCAGGTTTGTCCACTCGATTTATATTCTCCCCGTTTTTATATCATCTTTGTTTCCTTTCAAAGTCGAGTTCTGAGATCATGAGCTGGGCTAGTGGACTCTTTCACTTTCATCGCATTTTTAATGATGACCGTTATTTCAGAGGCTTGAAACAGTACACCAGCGAAGTATTTTCAGGTGATAAGAAAAAATGGTCAAAGCCGAAATGCCTTACAATGAGCGTACACATATGTGCAGTACATTTATTACCTAAATAGAGCTTCAATCTGTGCATTTTAGAAATAGGAATGCTCCTAGCGGATCAGGTGATTTCATCTATGGCCCGGAAGATAGCGGTTTCGATTCCTGTCGACCGCCTACTCTGACTTGGACTTTTTGTGATTTTTCGTTGTCGCCAGGAACGTTTGGAGTGTGCTTTTTTCCCTTCATTTCCCATTGTTGCTTTTCATATTACCTTTAGGGTTACGGAGCTTGACTGGGTAGTGTGATGGTCTATGGTTCGCAGTGGATTTGTGATATGTAAATGTTTCTTCCTCCTCCGGTACGGAATCGGGGAAGTTTGGACCCGTTCGAGTAGTTGAGCGCAAGAATATCTCCAACAGTATTTTAAGGACCCACAATATGCGTACTGTTCACCTTATCCATTCCTCCCAATTATTGCACACAGCAGTGCTTATATTCGCCTCTGCTCCTTACGATAGAAGAAAAAAGAATCTGATGTGTACCATTCGCATGAATTTCTCTATATCTCTGCAACAAATTATTGTTAAAAAGCTTGTGCTTCTATTTACGTCATGTTAATCAGAAAAAAAAATAGTAGAAATAGTCTTATTACTTGATTATTGTAAGTAGAAGCGAAATAAGGGAGTACCATAGGTTAAAGTGAGTCAAAAGCTGGTTGCTATGTGACTCAAGTTCCTTTGTTTGTATGGACAGGAGTTGACAAATTTCTGTATGAGAAAGTACAAGTTTTTCAAAGCAGAAACCAAAAACAAGGAATATCTCAAAAACGATCAACTCCACGAAAAAACATAACATGAACTGTGTGTTATAACGTGCTCTACATTTTTTTGTGGTAAGTTTTTGTCCTTCTCTTACGCTTTAGCAGTTATGGTTAAGTTCCGTAAAATACATCCAGAATATATATATTTTATTTGCGAGGTAAATATCTTTAATATACGATATTTTAATCAAAATCGTTACAGAATTTTTGAGAAAATCAAAGTTTTCGTAAAAACTTCCATGTAAAGAGTAGTTGGCAGTGGGGGGAATTTTCTCAAAATCTTCGTGTAGCATCTGAAATACCAGTTTGGTATTTTACCAACTTTTCGTTTTTGAGTTATCATGTTCACAGACACACAGACACAGGGTCACACACACGGACCTTTTTTTGAAAAGATTTTTTTAGATAAAGGGGACCCTGAAACATATATTTCCGGTGAAATCTTGGTATCGAATTTTTGGTTGAAATGCAATACATTCTCTATACACTACGTAAATAGTACGTGTAGAGAAAGTAAAAAGTATGTGTTCCATTTAAATGATTTTCTATAGCTGTTCTGGAAACAAACGTCTCCTATACAAGATTATTCTTTTTATCTACATCAACTAATCGAGATAAACACAAACAATAACATATTGCGCAAATTACTTGCTTCGTTGTAAGTGGAAGATAAATAAAAGAATGCATTACTCTAAAGCGATAGCAACGTTTTTTAAAAGCCGGTTGTTATATGAAACAATTGGAATTTGCTCGCTAGGAATAAACAAAGGGAGACGAAAAAGACAGATCATTTTCCGTCAGAGAAAAGTTTAAGTACCGAAAAACTGAAACCAATAACACGGAATATCTCGAAAACGGTTAACTCGACAACAAAAATATGTGACATAAATTGCGTGCTTTAATAATGTTTACATTCTGTACAGTAAATTTTTGTCAATTTTTACGGTTTAACATATACACAAAGCTATTCAAAAATCATCCAGAATGAAGAGGTCTTTTGAGACTATTCCCAGAAAATTTAAGATATTAATTACCTTCTCTATCCACTATGTGCATATGCATACTTGCTTGAGAAAGTAAAACCACAAACATACACAATAGTTCAAATGTGACATTAGCGGATATAGTTTTCTGCATATAGGCAGAACGAACAAATGATCTTAAGTTTACTAATTAATTATGATAAGAATTTAGTTTTCGTAGTGTGGCTGTCAAAGCTTCACAACTTAGACACCATCACGTTCTTCAATTAAGAACATACATAGGATCTTTATAAATTATAATTTCTTATACGTTTGCAATTTAAAATCCATTTGAAGGTTTAAAAGCTTTAAATATGCATGGGAGATTAAAGATTAGTTCGGAAAACGTAGTTTACTGAACATTGCAAACATTTTGGTTTACTCTATGAACCTGAGATTATGGTTTGCGATTGATAACATTTCCAAGCAAAAGCGGAGCAAGGCGAAAGGAGAGTCAGTGTCTTCAAAACGTTGTGGCTTTATCAAACATTACAGTACTGGAATGTCTGCGAAGACCTTGATACATTTCCCTTCCTGTTTGAAGCTTCCTTTTGATAACTGCTGTTATCTTCCATATCCCATGGCACAATGGGATATTCAAATGATTTCTATGTTAGAAACGTGTAACCAACCAACAAGTCTGAAGAAGCAAGTTATCATGTAAAAACTTAAAGATACGGACGAACGGAGCAACTCCCATAACCAGGGTAGGGAACACTGCACTTATTGGAATTGGACTGTAGAATTGGACGTATATCCTGAGTGCTGGGAAGAAGAGAGGGCAATCAGATCCGGATGCCGAAATGAACAAACATTGACGGGGACTCTAACGTTTCCAGTTCGAAGGCATTCGAGGCCACCCAACCCCACTTACAAGTCCCTAACCCCCGGGGTTCCCATGAAGGGTCGTCTACACGGAGGCGGCTCCTGCCTGACCAGTCTCGATCAACACCAGGAAAAAACCTCTTCAAAGTGAATCTTCATCGCCCAGCCGCAATACGCCGAACGCCATCGCTTGGTTCTACAACCCTAAAACAGATGACAATAAATGGGAGACAAGAGAGTCGTGACTGCCTCCGTGGTCGAGCTGTCAGCAAGGTGATTTCTCCCGGAGGTGCCGGGGTGGAAAGTTTTCTTTAATCAGGATTATTCCATAGCCTCCATAGAGTCTAGGCGTGCGTATGTGTGACAGTAAATGTGTGTGCAATAAATAGAATCATCAATGTTTCACTTTAAAAAAAGAAACAAAAATTATGACCATAGCCGTTAAAGAGAGCTATAGAAATAAGCATAAAAAACAAAAGGAATCACGTCAATATTCGTTTGCCGATCCGGCAAAAGCGCAAAAATCGTGGGCGAACGGTCGCCGGGAATCTAACCCGGAATCTTCTAAATTTAAACCCACGTTACTGTAGCGTTACCTCGTTTGGTACTATGCTGTAGCAATGATGTCATGACACCCAGAAACACGTATTTATCTAAGTTTTCTTTATCCAGTTAAAGGTTAAATAAGTCTTCTTCTATGTTTCTTCTACGCAAGTGAAGTAAATGAACAGAAATAAACAATTTATCTCTTTGAAGACAAAATGTTGCATATATTCGGGAACAACTCTGCATGAGTATTGCTCTATACAAAAAAGTTGTTTTGCTTTTTTTTTTTTTTTTTTTTCGCTTAACATACTCTAACCTGGTTGGTCATATAGGACGATGAATGAAATTGGTAAAATGATGCTTAAATGGTCTCGGAATCCATGGAGTTTAAAGTTACTCGTAATTCGTTTTCTCGGGATAAGGGAAAACCCCGTAAAAGACCTTGTCCGGGTCACTCATCCTAAGTGAGATTCGAACTCACAACCTGTTGATTGCGAGGAACACACTATCTCACACTACCCAGGTGAGCAACCAAAACGTTCTAAAACAATGTATTTATCAATTTTATACGGAAATCAAGATGGAAGCGGTAGTAAGTATTTTAACATATGTAACCAGTTGATATGCATCTTTTATTTTGTCACCACTTCTGTGTTGTACTGCACGCCACTGATTAGGCTATCCCACACAAGAATCCAAGCGCCTTATATGTTTGTATGTGTTTTGTTTGTTTGTTTGTTTTATGTGAACAACTTAACTCAGTTTCAATGAGTTTAATAAAATGAAACATTACTATTCGTGAGATCAAATGAGAAGAATGAACTTTCTTAGAACAATAGTTGGATGACCACTTCTAGACCATTATTAGAAATGAAGAAATTAGGACATAATAAAGTTGTAATAACTCTAAATTAAAAGATTAAACAGTAGAGAGCGAAACGGGAAAAATCATGTAAAAGAATACCCGGAGGGCAGAAAACCAGAATAATATGTAACTGTAAGCCAAAGGGAGAAGAAACGCGAAAGAACCACTAAGAACATTGGATGAGTAATTTCTAGAAACTGAAATAGACTTGTCTATATTTTGCAATTATTATTATTATTATTATTATTATTATTATTATTATTCGTGGAGTCTTGTATAGGTGTTGCTTGTAAAAGAATACAGTTTTAAAGTATTGTTTCAAATTCCAATTATAGACCGTTACTGATAAAGAATATGATTAAAGAAACAAAACATTTTGCATGTTAAATGCATGTGACCTTTTTACCCACTATCGTGTATTTTTATGTAGCTTCTGGACTTATTTTTACAAAACTTATTGCTTTCTGTACACGTAATACGTACATAGAATATAGAGTAGCTATTGTATTCCACCAAAATATTCGATACTGAGATTTTACCGGAGATATATGTTTTGAGGTCCCCTGAATCCAAAAAGAATCATTTTTAGAAAAATATCCATGTGTGGGTCTGTGAGTGAATCTGTAGGCAGCATAGCTAAAAAACTAAAAAGCCTTAAATACTAAACTTGGTAATTAAGTTTGATATTTTTCAAGGAATTTCCAAGAAAATCTCCCAACCAAAACTACCCTGTATATGGATTTTTTTTTTAAAATGTTATTTTTATTAAAAATGGCTCTAATGATTTTCATTAAAGTAGGTAGCGTATGTTATATCGCAAATAAAATGTAAATCCAGAATTTTATGGGAATAGCTTCTGAAAATCAGTTCATTCTGGATTAATTTCATTTCATTTTGCATAATTGCTAAATCATAAGAGAGAGACAAAAACGTACTATACAACAAATGTAGATCGTGTTAAAACACACAATTTATGTCTATAAACTTTTGTTAACAATTTCCGAGGTATTCCTGGTTTTGGTTTCAATTTTAAACTGAGCATCTTCACAAACGAGGCCATCTTCTATCTCTTTTGTTTTTCTGGAAATGGAAAGTGAACCTAACTTCAATTGTTCACATGTTGACTGCCTTTTAAAGCATTGGTTTGTTCCCTTATCTCGCTTCTGCTTATAAGTAAATAAGTAGTAAGATCAGTCTGTTAATGTTTATCACGTATAGCATGATGCAGTTAGAAGAATAATCTTTTGTAAGAGTAGTTTTTGTAGAACCTGTAGAGAAAGTCGTATGAACGCAACACAACATTTTTTTTATTGTTGCCAATCGTAATAAAAAGTCACAGGAACACTTTCATTACACATTATTTTTCAGGAATAGAGGAAACTGAATGAACATTGAGATGTTTAATAGCTAGTCAGTATATGATGGTTTTGAAATGACATTACTTTGCAATGACATCATGATAAACAAAGAGTAGCAACAACATTTTAAATATGACAAAAATAATGAACTGTTCAAACCAATAATAATAAACATCTCGGTAATGCCGCAAGAACACTATTTTATATGAGTTAATGTTTTAAAGGAACCTTCATTTACGAGTGATATATTTTTGTTTCAAAGCTTCTGTACGAAAACTTAACATTCTATTTATTTTCGAAATACAAACTGATTTTTAGGAATTCATAGTTATATTTCTATTTATTTCATTACAATCGAGGTAAATCTTTACAGATAGAGTTCACCACACCTCAAGGGTGACATACGATAGACTAAACAATTGTCAGATGCTCAAATTGGATTACTTTTCATACACTCGCGAAAAACAAATGACAGCAACAGAAAATAAACATTAACTATTCATAGCATAAAATAATAACACGGATACCTCGGAAGTGCCCGGTGTTGCACTTTATTCTTATTTTTAAATATTTTAATGTACCAGAAATAAAATATGAAGCTCCAATATCTTTATGACTTGTTGAGAATAATCACATTTATATTAAAATCTTTAGAGCTATTTTTAGAAACTCCAAAATTTCGAAAAAATCTTACACTTAAAGGGTAGTTTGAGATGGTAATTGAAAATCCGTGTCGCATGAATATTAGGTTGGCATTAATATGACTTTTCCCTTTGAGGATTGTGCTCTTGACAGGTAGACATACTATTTTGTTGGTATTCAGGAGGCTCATCCGACAAGTATTAAGCCATGTAGCATATTACGATCTCAAAGAGAGATTATTGTCTGAGCATTTTGGGGGCTCCCAGCGATATTTTGCCTTGAGGGTGGCAATGAAGCATAGATTTTGGATTTCTATGAGATGGCATCTGATGAAGGTGGGCTATCCAGTTGTCTGGTAGGGTTGTATACGATGGAGAACGGCATCTAGACCCAGTTCTTCCATGGCTTCTGCATTTCTTTTGTAGTCCCACGATGTAATCCTACATTCATCTGTTCTTCGTGCTCTGCAGGCTTCACTTGATTCTGTTCTTGCAAGAAATATTCATCAACGACCATCTACCACAATACTAAATACAAATCTACAAACCAAATTTGCTTTCAGCTGAACCAACAATAAACAAACAATTTAATCAATATAAACACTGGAGTAGGACACTTACTGGTCATAATACACATGTAATATCATTATTAAAGTAGTAACAGATGAAATATTGTTATTTTCAGATCAATAGAATAAATACAAGACTAGTATTTCCATGAAATCTCTACATTTGAATTTTTGGTGGAACACAATTACTCTGATTACACGATGCAGTTAGGAGGTGGAGAAAGTAAACATATTTTGGGAGATAATTGGAATAAAAATTATATAATTTCGGTAAAATCGTGATACTCAACTTTAAGATACTCAGCTATAAGAAAAGTAATTAAATATAATGTATAATAAGGAAAATAAACTTAAGACACTAATGGATATTAATAGGCGATGCATTTTAAAAGAATTTTAAGGAAACATAAACAAATGTGTTACTCACTAAGTATTGGGCGGGTTAACATATGAACCATTTGCCCCCTTTCATCTGTGCCAAATTGCTTCATGTCTACTATCGCGTCATGTTAATGTACAGATAGTAATATTCACTATCGTATTTATGACACACAAAATAAATGTCTTAAATGTGGTTTAAAACGATATATTCATTAGCTATGCAAGCAATATTAATAAGAATGCGAAAACATGTGCTATGATACAAACCAGCTTACAATTACAACAAAAAACTTTTATAATGCTTTTCGTTTTCAAAGACCTCTGAACCCTGAGGGAGTTTAAACTGAGATATGAAATGTGCGTAGACTACCTTTAAGGGAAGAGAATACTGGTAACTTTTTTTTTATTTTGAGCAGTAATTATTAAAATTTTCTGGATTTTTAAAAGACTTACGAAGGGTCTTGATTCTGGGAACGACAGGACATATAAGAGTACGATTTTAAACTTGTTTACATGCCACGTCTATTTCAAATACGTTTTTTTTTTTTTTAAAAAAAAGTCTGATGTGTACCATTCACATGACTTTCTCTATATCCCTGCAACAAATAATTCTTAAAAAGCTTATACTTCTATTTACTTTATGCTAATCAGAAAAAATTAACAGAAATAGTGTTATTACTCGCTTCCTTGTAAGTAGAAGCGAAATAAGGGACAACAGTAGGTTAAAGTGATAGTCAAAAGCTGGTTGCTATGTCAATGAAGTTGCTATGAAGTTCCTTTGTTTATATGGATAGGAGTTGACAAGTTCCTGTATGACAAATGTATACGTTTTTCATAGCAGAAACCAAAAATAAGGAATGTCACAAAAACGACAAACTCCACGAAAAAAATGTATATAGCATAAATTGTGTGTTTTAAAGTGTTCTACATTTTTTGTGTAGTAGGTTTTTGTCCATCTCTTAAGGTTTAGCAGTCATTCAAAATGTAGTAAAATTCATCCTGAATAAACTACTCTTCAGAGGCTATTCCCAAAAAATTCAAGATATGCATTTCATTTGTCAGGTAAATATGTTTAATATCCGAAATTTTAATCAAAATCGTTAGAGCCATTTTTGAGAAAATCAAAATTTTCGAAAAAAGTTCCATGTAAAGGGTAGTTGGGGGTGGGGGGATTTTTCTCAAAATCTTCGTGTTGTATCCCTGGAAGATACTAAACTTAAATACCAAGTTTGGTATTTTACCGACTTTTCGTTTTTGAGTTATCGTGTTCACGGACACACACACACACACACGGACACACGGACACACACACACACACACACACACACGGACCTTTTTGTGAAAATGCTTTTTTTGGATATTGGGGACCCTAAAACGTATATTTCCAGTGAAATCTCGGTATCGAATTTTTGGTGGAGTGCAACACTTTCTCTATACATATGTACATGGTGCGTATGGAGAAAGTAAAAAAATTAACAAAATATTGACAAATCAATACTGCATTTCTTCTCCAAGATGTTAATTTTAAGGATTATAGTACTTACTTAGAAAGACGTGTTTACAATAAAATCATAATTTTATTATGTTCCATTTTCAATTATCAATTTCGATCTTCTACAATTTGTGTAATATAATGAAGAATCTTGAGGATTTCAAACAGTTACATAAAGATATATATTACACTTAGACAATACTGAACGAATGCATTCTGATAAAAATGCAGTTTTACCTGTGGTTATGATTTTGTAACAATCGTTTGAAAACAAGAACATGTCAAAAGACTATCTGAAGCTCTAAGCTTCTCTCATTTTGTGTTTAGTACCATCTATAGTAAGAAATGGAAACAATGCGCTAATTTCAAATAAACAAGGTACGTGGGAGTAGTTTAAAAAGCAAGTCATGATCTAGTTTAAAAGTTTGTTTTATACACCTTAAAATATTAATTGTATGTGAACATAACTAGATATAAAATTTCTCAGAAGCTTTTATGAAGTTATCTTCTTCCCTGGGCACAATAGACATACTTCATTAGACATAGAGTATGTTTTGTAAAAAGAATCGAGAAGATGCGTTATCATTTAGCTCAGATTAACAGAAATATAGTTGGCTCCATACTTATCAAAAGTTTTTTAATTGTTCATCTAATCTAAGCATAAGAAGTCGGAAAATATTAAAGCATTAACAATTATATATTGAAAAAGCTTCGCAAATAGTGTCAAACAAATCACAATTTAGTATGAATTAACATTTTCAATAATTTGTGTCATAGTAAAAATATTTCTTATCAAATAGGTTTTTCGGTTTTAAATTTTGATTCAGCAAGTAATATGATGATTATATGTTAGAACACAAATTCTTTTCTTCAAAAATTTAAGGCAGAATTTTTTTCCAGGCAGAAGAATTTTACATTTCCTGAAAGAATCATATACTAATGCATAAATATTTTAAACAATTTACCTCTTAAAAGTTACAAACAAATATTAACAGAGCAATGCAGTTTTACTTATGTTGCTGCTCAAATCATACTTGAACATTACTGTACATGCATTTTATTGGAAGGTTTTGTCTTATTACATGATAAAATACTAAAAGTAAAAGTAAAATAACTACATTCATCTAAGTATTTGTAGTAGTATATTATATAGGGAAAGGCATGTTTTGTAAAGTGCTCGTTTGATAGATTAACTAGTTCTGTGAACTGCTGGGTACTTAGGTCTAAAGTGACAACGCGGTCTAACCAACCCCATTTGAATAAATTAATTTGTTCTAGTGATCTTCAAAATTAAAGATGAGGGTGTGGCTTTGAGGAAATTTATGTTCTAGTAGTGTAGATTGGTGACATTTGAAATCTTACTGGCGAATAATAGAAAAGCGGACAGAAATTTCTTTTTGTCTCACTCAGTAAGATAAGAATAGAAAACCATTACGTTGCTGTATAATTAAAATAAGCAGAATATATTTATCAGATAGTACAATATTCATAACTTTAATCCGAAAGTGCAGTTCAGAAATAGTTAGCTTTAACTCTTAAATTAATTCCCATTATATTACAGTGTTGTATTCCCATTTTTCTCAAAGTGTTGATTAAAATAGAATTTTCATTATTGCATCTTAGTTAACATTATATATAAATGTTATGACGGTTATGTAAAACAAAGCTACCAACTGTGAATATCCATTTTCTAATGCTTACTTCTCGTAAATAAGTCCTCAAATATGGTATTGATAGTAAGACAAACTGCATACTAAAATGGTATGCTAAGCAGTACATGGTTGTGTAACATAATAAAAAATAACGCTTCCCTGTAAACCAAATTCACATTTATTTAAATGTGTATCGTTTGGAAATATGCTAACTATATATAGTGGTATAAATTTTCTTTTGTTCATTTCTGTAATACACAAAGCACTATTTAAAATCAAACTATCAATCACAATTTAAACTGCATGACTGAGAGCTTTATGCAGGTTAAGTGCGTGTACAGCAGCTATTCAGAACATATCTTGGACATAACTACACTTGCTTGCCAGTTAATTTCTGTTTCCAATCAAAATCGATTATCAGTTTTTGTAATATTTTGACATTGATTTTATCTCTCGCAAGTAACTTCTCAAATATGATTTTGCTGTTAAGTCAAACTGCATTCTAAAATTTTATGCTAAGTAGTAGATGGCTACGTAACACACGAAATAATAAACTAATAATAAATCCCTGTAAACCAAACTCACATTATTTAAATATATACTGTTTGGAAATATTTAACTATATATAGTGGTACAAATTTTCTTTTTTCATTTTTGTAATACTGAAAGCATCATTTAAGATCCAATTATTAGACACAATCTAAAATGCATGACAGAAAATTAAACGCAGATTATGTGTATATCAGTTGTTCATTACATATTTTGGATATCACTGAATGTATTTGAAGGTTACTGTTTCTGTTTAAAAATCAAAATGAAATATCAGCCTTTCTTTGAGTTTATATTTATATATTTTGACATTATGCTTATTACCAGGACATCAAAATGCATAACAATGTCATTACATAAAATGTTCCATAAATTAAAATGTTGCATTACTATTACTTAGGCTACAGATACATTCTTGGAAAGTTATATTTCCACGCAGTATTTCATATGCATATTAAATATTTTGTAACATCTATTAAGAAAACACACGTCGGCCATATGCTTTTGAAATTTGAGAAGTATAAGGGTAGCAAGAAGGTTTTAATGTGTCAGTGTTATTACTGTATATGCAGTAGTGCAGCTTTTAATAATTTTAAAAAGTCTGATGTGTTCCATTTACATGACTTTCTCTACATCTCTGCAAAAAAAAATATTATTAAAACGCTTATGCTTCAATTTACTTCATGTTGATCGAAAACAAATTAGCAGATATATTCTTATTACTTGCTTCCTTGAGAGTAGAAGCGAAAAATAAGAGATTAGCTTAGGTTAAAGTGACAGTCAAAAGTTGCTCTGTGACTGAAGTTCCTTTGTTTGTATGGACAGGAGTTGACATATTCCTGTATGAGAAAAGTTAAGTTTTTCACAGCTGAAATCAAAAACAAGCAATATCTCAAAAATAAACAATCCCACGAAAAAAATGTATATAACATAAATTGTGTATTTTGAAGTGCTCTACATTTATTGTGTGGTAAGTTTTTGTTCTCTCTTACGGTTTAGCAGTTATGCAAAATTCCGTATAACTCACCCAGAATAAAGTAGTCTTCAGAGGGTATTCCCAAAAAATTCAAAATATACAGTTTATTTGTCAAATAAATATCTTTAATATACGATGTTTTAATTAAAATCGTTAGAACCATTTTTTCGAAAATCAAAATGTTCGAAAAAAGTTCCAAGTAAAGGGTAGTTTGGGGTGGGGGGATTTTTCTCAAAATCTTCGTGTCGCATCCCTTGAAGATAATAAACTTAAATACCAAGTTTGGTATATTACCGACTTTTCGATTTTGAGTTATCGTGTTCACAGACACACTGACACACGGACACACACACACACGCACCTTTTTCTGAAAATACTTTTTTGGATACAGGGGATCCTAAAACATATATTTCCGGTGAAATCTCGGTATCGAATTTTTTGGTGGAGTGCAATACCTTCTCTATGCACTATGTATATAGTGCGTGTAGAGAAAGTAAAAAGCATTCTTCTGTTTGACAGCTGTCAGAGGATGTACAAAATGCATTGCAGTTTCCAAGGTAATTATATTAAATATATCTTAAAGAGCTGGGTTACGCCAAGCAGTTGCTAAATTCTTTGGGCTCTCATGTTTAATAGCGAATCAATAAAAGTGAAGCATTGAATCTTGAAACTATGCAGTAGAGCTTGCAGTACATAGAGATGACAGTCTGATACGTTTATTAAGCAGAGCTGACAGTTGAAATGAAAGGACTTACCTGTCTCTATAGCCTTTATTTCCGGCCCATCGTCTGGTGCAGTGCTCACCATGGTCGTATTGGTCTGCAAGGTTATAAAGCGGTTGTTCCGCCCCGGCTGTGCCGCCGTAGCCAGTCCCCCCGGAATGCTTGTTGACTCCACCAGTTTGAAATATCGGCAAATACTTCTACGAATACTGTCAAGCGATTCTTTCAAGGAAATATTCTCCTAAATACAGCTGTATGCAATTTCTGCAAGGCTGGGAATACAACGATAACGCCAGCAAGTCGCTCGCTCTACCGTCCGCTCGGGTCAATAATGAACGGCTCCGC
The DNA here is from genome assembly GCA_030762935.1 of Hymenopus coronatus. NCBI lineage: Eukaryota > Metazoa > Arthropoda > Insecta > Mantodea > Hymenopodidae > Hymenopus > Hymenopus coronatus. The sequence continues at coordinate 70,831,402 of CM060887.1, read as the reverse complement.
GGCTGCGCATGCGCATGTTCCGCAACACTACGTCATCATTGAAATATAACGAAAATCGAACTTCTTTAATTTTTTTGTCTTTCGTTTAATTTTCTTGTAGTGGGCAGGCAAAGGCGAAATATAGCCTTGAGTGCGGTGTGAAATATATACTGCGTTCAAGGAAAGAACAAATAAGGAGTATTAACTTCTGTTTAAGCAATTTCTTCCTTGCTATGGCGCTTTATGTCTCAAAGTTTGTATCTATCTGACAGCAGACAGAAGAAATATTACATTTTTTCTTTATATACATTTTCATTCCTTTATGTATCTCCTTTTAAAACGTCCCTTCTGTTGTACACATTCGTTTCACTGCTTCTGTGATCATTGTAAATTACATTGCTGGTGTTTTAATATTTTGGAGATGAAGATACCTTGAGGGCAAATGTTGACTTATTGAGCCTAAACTCTCTAGTAAGCTTTTTGCTGATTATATAAAGATTTGCGTCTTAACTTAAAGATAATTGAAAGTTTTTTTCCGAATCCATAAATTGACCAATATTCAGAACAAGTGTGGATATTTATAAAATGAGAACGTGAAATGCTAGAAAGAATTGCTGGAGTATATGTGAAGTGCTGAAAAATTAACCCTCTCATACATATCTGAAATAACGTTGAAGAAAACCGTCAGCCAACTGAGCACTCTGTGACGTCAGCGACCAAAATCTTGCTCATGGTTTTCACAGGAATTCGGTTAGAATATTCCAATAGGTGAGCAGCGGAGAGCCAAAGTTAGAAGAACTAGCAATATATATATATATATATATATATATATATATATATATTGCAATACATAAAAAAGGACTTGCTTGTCAACGACGCTGTCATGTAAAGAACATATCAGCGCAACCGGAATTTCATCCCGCAGGAATGTTTTCATGCCAATAAATCTATTGTCGCTTTTAAGCACACTTAATAGGTTTGAATCTGCGACCTTGGGATCAGAAGGCCAGCGACTAACCAATTGAGCCCCTCACACCGACTGTAATACTAAAAGTTGCTATATCCCCAAAATAATGTCACGCATCTGTCATGTCATCACACATAATTAAGTTGGCAGAATCTGCTGTAGCACTTTGCTCAAAGTCAGTGTCTCTTTGTATGTGATAAAAGTGTATACATCTCCTCCAAAAGAAGTGAGTGATTTGTTTTCTCCTCAAGAATTTGGTGTCAATGAAGTTTTCATGTTTATGTTTAAGAGTATAAAATGACTATAACATTTACCGAACAAATTTTAATCACATTTTGTGTTTTGTTCACTACACGCTACAATGTCCATGACTCTCAAGAATTTCAAATTCATGGCTAATTCAAGTTTCGAAATCCTGAGTAAGGAAACAAACATACTTAACTGAGACGAGAAGCTTTACGTCAGGCTAGTCATGATTATTCATGTGAATAAATCTCACTAATCCATCGACATGAGTTCACATTAAAAACTAAACACTAATGCTCATAGAGATATACGTCAACCACCTTGGTACTTCAATGATGTACAATTTTCTAATATCAAGACAGGGCTTAGTTATATGTATTGTACACAGATCACAAATAGTATTAGACATCGAATTTCTGATTGTCTGTAGGGGCATTTATAGGGCGTGTCTTCTGATATCCGCTGGCCACTCCGTCACTCTAATTGGGGAAGGGGAGGGGTTGTAGCTTACACGTTACCTAATCTCGCTTCCAATTGAGTAAGGTGGTGAATTCCTATTAGCGAATGAGTTGACAAACGCAGTATAGGTATGCTCTATTGGTTCGATATATAACAATCACCTGCAAGGTGACAGTATCAGCCAATAAAATAAAAACATGACGTAATAAAGTACCCTACAAACGGTAAGGAATGCGGTGTACGGAACAAGAGAGTGCCGGTTTCTTTCTGTGCCTTGTGTACATTTCAGAGACTTCACCAAGAGCGAGAGAGAACAAAGTGCATCGCAACATAGACCTGTGTGATAGTTCATCAGAGGCGTAGCTAGGGAACAGTTTTGGGGTAGGAACCCCCCCCCCATATATAAAACAGTAACAGCTAAATCCTGGTTTTAATTCTATTTACTCTATTTAAATCTCTGATTGGTTTTACCTTTAGCGCAGCGGTAGCGCGGCTGCTTACCAAGTGGGGGTCAGGATTCGATTCCCGGTGCCGGCGAGGAAATTTTTCCCCATTGAGAGACCTGGTCCGGGATGCATAAGCCTTGTGAGTTCCCTGGGAGCCAATTGAGGAGCTGCTTGAGGGAAAAGTAGCGCCTCCAGGTTGCACTAACCAGCAGGGACGGACTACGTCCCACCTTCCAGTACAACCCTCAACTTCTGTATTCCAACCATGCCGGCTGTAAGGCGTGGAGGTGGGAGACGCAGCAGTCTGGCGACTTCCGGCTGTTGAGCCACGGAGTTTAATTATTAGTGCATCTGTGAATACAAAATCGATATTTTAATATATTTACATTCATAATTAACTTATATTTAGCATTGGTTTTATACAAATTGGTTAAAAGACGGATCGTCTACTTAACTCTCTTAGATAATTTTCTGATATTATTAAGATATTTAAGGTGAAATTTATATTATCTTATAATTCATATATCTGGAAATGACCAAATGGTAGTTTTGTTGGTTTTTCGTCCCCTTTTACAGACTAATTTTTCGTGAAAGATTAATTATATTAGCAAAGGTTAAAACATTATAGTGAAACATTCTAAATATATATATTTATCATTCTCATAAAGGTTATAATGGATTTATATTTGTGATAGAATAAACAAATAAAATGTTTACTGAATGTAACAATTAACAACAGTTTATTTAAATACAGGTTTGATTCTGATTAAGACATTTTTTGGTGAAATTTGTGAAGTCTACATGTGTAACATAATCTTGTTGACATTTATACCAGTTATAGCACACAATAACTGTGATGTTTTTGCTATGTAACAACATTCTACCTTGCGTGGCTATTTTAAAAAAAAATTGTGTAATCTAAATTAATTTTTCTAAAGAAATTAGCCAATTGATGCATTTTTTTTAAAAAATGCGCATAATAAAATATATTTTTATAGCAAATGAGTTTAAAAATAGATCTGACAAATCATACATTTTTATTTTAGACCAATTGGTATAGAAAAATTATTACTCTAAGTATTGTTCAAAACTCTTGATTTTTCTAAATTTCATAACTTGTTTCGAAATTGCCACATTATTTGGAAACAATCTATGACCATTTTTGTGAATATGCTTTTCAGAGGCAGCATAAAAGTTTTGAAACTATTTACTGAAGATTTTCGTGAATTTTTTAGAATAGAAAAGTGTTGGAAATGTTTCGAGTTAAAAAGATTTAAATTTAAGATTGCCTATTAATAGGTATGCGCCTACCAAATTATATTTTCAGTTAAGGTAATGAAAGTGCTCCAAGTGGGCAAAAAGATGTACTTCTAAAGTTTGAAATTTCATATCATTTTATTATGACTTTTCTTTTTCACAATCTTAAGTCAAGTTTCATGCAAGCATCTCCAGATTCATAATTTAGATCCTGGCCCTGGAATGATTTTAAAATCCGAAATGGTTTAAAGACGGATATAAAATACATGTCCCAATAAGTTTAAAAGTCTGAAAAATCAGGAAGACTCTCGACATGCCCTCTTTTTTACTTTCTCTACACTTATACGTACATAGTGTATAGAGAAGGTATTGCACTCCACCCAAAAATTCAATCCCGAGATGTCACCGGAAATATATGCGTTAGGGTCCCCAATATACAAAAAAGCATTTTCACAAAAAGGTCCGTGTGTGTGTGTGTGTGTGTGTGTGTGTGTGTGTGTGTGTGTGTGTGTCCGTGTGTCAGTTTTCCGTGTGGCTGTGTGTCTGTGAACACGATAACTCAAAAACGAAATGTCGGTAAAATACCAAACTTGGTATTTAAGTTTAGTATCTTCACGAAGATTTTGAGAAAAATCCCCCACCCCAAACTACCCTTTACATGGATTTGTTTTCGAAAATTTTGATTTTCTCAAAAATGGCTCTAACAATTTTGATTAAAATATCGTATATTAAAGATATTTACCTCATAAATAAAATGTATATCTTAAACTTTCTGGGAATAGCCTCTGAAGAGTAGTTTATTCCGGATGAATTTTACTGAATTTTGAATAACTGCTAAATTGTAAGACATAGACAAAAACGTTACTGCACACGATTTATGCTATATGCATTTTTTTCGTGGAGTTGATCGTTTTTGAGACATTCCTTGTTTTTGGTTTCTGCTATGAAAAATTGCATACTTTTCTCATACAGGAGTTTGTCAACTGCTGTCCATACAAATAAAGGAACTTCAGTGGCATAGCAACCAGCTTTTGATTATCACTTTAGCCTATGGTACTCCCTTGTTTCGCTTCTACTTACAAGGAAGCAAGTAATAAGACTATTTCTGCTAATTTTTTCTGATTAGCATGAAGTAAATAAAAGTATAAGCTTTTTAACAATAATTTGTTACAGAGATGTAGAGAAAATCATGTGAATGGAACACATAAGATTTTTTTAGTATGCTGTCCATAGCTACACACACTGACATATTTTCTAAAAATACTTTTTTGGATTTAGGGTTTTTAAAACATGTATTTTCGGTGAAATTTAGGTGTCGGATTTCTCTACATAGTACATACTGCTAGAGAAAGTAATAAAGTCAGAAATGAGACCAGGTTAATATGATATACAATTAGACTCATATCTGCCAATCTATACGGAAGTGAGGCATGGACAATCTAACAGAAAAACAAAAGCAAATTGCAAGCAGCTGAAATGAGATTCTTACGCAACAGAAGAAAACCTAATGAATGAAATAATTAGAGAAGAATTAGGTGTACAATACATCTTAGACTTGATCACTAAATATAGACAGAAATAAATCAGGCATTTACAAAGAATAACCTCCTACACAGACCTACAACTGCAAACCTGCAGAACGACGACCAATTGGACTACGAAGAAAACAGTGGGAAATATGAGAAAGGAATTAGTTTTGACCTAAACCGTGGTTGAAAGAAGAAGAAAAAAGAAAAATGATAAACTGAGAAAGAAAGAAAGTAAAAAACATCTCATGTGCTCCATTCGCATGACTTTCTCTACATATCAGTAACAAATTATTGCTAATAAGCTTATTCTTCTACTTCATGTTAATCGGCATAAATATTAGCAGAAACGGCCTTATTGCTTAGTTTCTGATAAGTAGAAGGGAAATAAGGGAATACACTAGGCTAAACCGGCAGTCAAACGTTTTAAAACATGGTGGCTATGGTATAGAAATCCCTTTCTTTGCGTGACCAGGCGTTGACAATTTCCCATATGAGAAAATTATAAGTATTTTAAAACTGAACTTAACAAAAAGGAATATCTCAAAAACCGTCAACCCAACGAAAAAATTTATAAAATGTAAATTTTGTGTTTTAATGAGCTCTGTATTATTTTGTTGAATAAGTTTTATCTATCTCTTACGGTTTACCACTTATGCAAAATTCCACAAAGTCATCCAGAATAAAGATGTGTTCAGGGTCTATTCCCAGAAAATTCAAGATATACATTTTATTTGTCATGTAAATATCTTTAATATATGACATTTTAATCAAAATTATTAGAACCATTTTTGAGACAGTCAAAATTTTTGAAAATCTTTCCATGGAAGAGGTATTTGAGGGTGGGGCACTTTCTTGAAAATCTTTGTGTCGCATCCTTGGAAGATACTGAACTTAAATATCCAGTTTGGTATTTTGCGGACACACACAGGCACAAAGACACACCAGACGAACAGACACACACAGATATTTTTTTCTAAAAATGTTTTTTTTTTTTTTTTTTTATTCTGGGGGTCCTAAAACATGTATTTCTGGTAAAGTCTCGGTATCGAATTTTTGGGGCTTACAATACCTTCTCTATACACTATGTGCATAGCACGTGTAGAAAACGTAAAAATAATGAAAGAGAAACATACATTTCACAGGTGACAAATATGAACTGACTAGAATTCGAAGGAAAGTGATATTGCTAACGAAATGCATTCAGTTTTACAAACTAAAGTATAACGTACCATAAAATCATTTAACTAAATATTATGGCTTTGATAGAGGTAAGATTGATGTATCATTATTATTGATCTAAGTTCTTTAAATTGCTAAACTCACACATTTTCTGCTATGAGACGCTTATTAGATTATATTGTGTACATCGCTCGCGGATGTGTAGCGACAAAAACAATCTAGCTATTCAGGTCGCGTAAGCGAGGCCGCGAAGATAAAAGTATACACTGTATAAATAAATAATATGAAACTAGTCAAAAGCTGAGATTTCTCTCTTTATGTTGTTTTCTTTTTGTTTTGTTTCTCTGTTTTTATTAGCGATAAACGCGAATGATGTTTTACCACTGCAACTAGAAGCATCTTTATTTTTCACAATACATGCAGCCGATTTAATCTTGTAATTTTTTCAGGAATTTTAACAGATTTATTCTTCTCGCTAAAGTATTATTATTTGTGCCAAAACACGAAAATATTATTTAAAGAAATTACAATAATCTTAGGTGTTACTTTTCTTATCTTCTTTAATTTATTGGTTGATATAGAAATTACTTTGCGTCACCTTCTTTTGACCGAGATAAACTTTTGCATAAATAGCTACATAACATATGTCATTATAAATGCAAAGGGAATAGCGACAGCCAAATTGACCCTATATACTCGATATGGGTTGCTCAGCTGATTAGGTACAGAACTTGTGATTTCTAGGTCGTGGGTTCAAAACCATTCCGATGGTCTTTAAGCGTGATTTAAAGTGACAACCTCATATCATTCTAGATTTACTAGCATCTAAAATAACTTCTGCCACCGGCGGCGTTGATATGATCTTGGCAATCAACAGCGCGTGAACAAACACACAATAAAATTCAGCCCTCTTTCCAAGCAATCGCGAGAAACAACTGAATGTAGAGGACTTTAACAGATTGACAGAGAATTGACAAATTCAAACCATTAGTAAGGATAATTTGGAAATGGCTTATGCGTCAGAAACAATTTCAAATAAATTGTGTGTTACAGAGATTTAGTTTTTTTGTGTATGTATTTTCGTCTATCACTTGAGCTTTTACCAGCTATACAAGATAACGTCAAATTCCTCCGAATGAAAATGGCGTCACAGAAAATGCAAGACATATTTATCATGAATGTACATTTAATATTTTAATCAAAATTGTTAGAGCTGCTTTTGAGAAAATGAGAAATTTCAAAGAACTCAGGTAAAGGATAGTTGGGTTGGAGAATTGAAGACTTTCTTTTAAATCTTCGTGTATTGTCTTTGAAATGTGCTTAACTTAAATACCAAGTTTGGTATCTATCCGAATTTTTGTTTTGAGTTATGGTGCTCTCTCTCACTATCTCTCTCTCTCTCTCTCTCCTCACAGACAGACATGAACATATGGATCTTCAAAACATGTTTTGTGATGAATTTTAGTATACAATTTTGTGTTAAATATCTGAATAATGTATGACACGCATGTTAACAGCAGAAAACCATGTTGAAGCATAATTATAGTTTAAGGTGATCATGGGCCATATATTACTGGGACATTTGCTTTTGTTTGTTTGTTTGTTTTTTAACCTAAGACGAGACGACAAAATATCTCTTTGGGGCAATGACTTAACATGTCTTTAACAATAGTACTTAGTATCAGCTTCATGAAGAAAAAAAATGGTTTATATCATTGTGTACATCTGCCAATTAACTAAGTAATGAAAACTGCAAACTCAAATGCTTCATCATAGGCTGAAGACAGCGTTGTGTTCTGAAGTTTTGAAATTCTAAAAGTATTTTTATAAATTGTTAGTATTAAAAAGAAACAGTAAGTGCATTTTAATAGTTACTAGTTCATTATTTTAAAAAAATCTGACTCAGATGTCCCCCGAATCCAAAATAGCATTTTAATACAAGATCTGTGTGTGTGGGTGTGTATGAACGGCATAGGTAACTCAAAAATGCAATTCTAGTTAAATATCAAACTTGATATTTAACTTCAGTATCCTACAAGGATGCAATACAAGCATTTTCAAGAAAATCTAAATGTCCCAAACTAACCCTTTACTTCGAAAATGTTGAATTTCCCAAAAATTGCTATAACGATTATGGTTGAAATACCATATGTGTAAGATGTTTTTATTTCAGAATATATATCTTGAATTTTCTGTGAATAGCCTATGAATTCCTGTTCATTCTTGACTTCCCTATACTCATAAACCGTAAGAAATAGATTAAAGTTTACTACACAAAAAATTAGATCTTCTGAAAACACGCAATTTTAAGTCTTAATTTTTCCTTTGGAAATTTAACAATTTCCGAGATATTCCATATTATTGGTTTAATACTTAATAATACTTAACTTGTCTTAAATGGGAGAGATTTTTACAGTTCTTCCTGACCGTGAAAAGAGAAGGGAAGTTCAATGTCATCACATAGAAACCAGGCTTTAAAAGATATGGCTATCCCTTTAACCTAGTGTATTTCCTTATTTGACATGTACATACAAGGAAATAAGCAATAAGACCATGTCTTATGTTTATCTCGATTAGATGATTGAATACAAAGATAAGCTTTTGTGTGTATATTTTGTTGCAAAATAGATAAGAGAGTCATGTGAATGGAACACGTTTTGTCTTTCAGTATAAATCATGGGCAGTCGCCCACTGTGATGAGGTGTTTATCATGCTAGTCTATAAAAACCAAGATTGTAGGTTCAAACCTGGCGAAGAGTGATGGAGTTTTTTGGACGCAAAAATCCTTAGCATGGCTACCTTCCGAAGGGAAATAAAGTCGGTGGTTCCGTGTAATGTTTTTTGGGCGCAAAACAACCCCATACCTTGAAGGAAGAAGGTTTCTGGGCAAAATTCCGCTATTTCGCGTCCGCAAGTCCTGATTTTGCCCTACATCTGTGGACAACGAGCCGATCCCTCGTCACTATGTCGCATAGCGGCAAACTCAAGAACCAGACGTTCAAATCCGATCAAGGAAATATAGTAAAGATGCTCAATGGGAAATTAACTGACTTAACTATCATGTACAGGGGGCAGAGTTATATATCCCAAACACCTAGGTTATAAACACTGAGAAACATAAAAGAATGCTAGCGCCATATTCACTAATGTGAAAGTAATAGTGCAAAATATATAAACTGTGCAACTGTTGAAGGAACTTTTAATATTGTCCAGCGTAGCCAATATACACATTGCACTTCTAAACATATCCAGTGTACTTTTCTTGCGGCCGTAGTAAAGCCGAGGCAATTATGTACACTAAATGTTTTAACTGCATTTGCCACATCTGATGTACAGAAATCTAGCTTTATTTCAATATTAATATTTATTTCATCGAACCATAAAAATGTCCCATTGTTTTTTATGTATAGCTTCGGAAATGGTTGCGAATTGGTTGCACTCTGTCTGGAAAATAGTTACGAGCACACAAAGTTTCACAGGGACTTTTCCCCTCCCCAAGCAATGCCGGTCATTCGCCCTAAGCAAACGAACAGTGCATGTTCACCCTGTTCTGAAGGTACGCGGTCCAATGGAACACGTTTTACTTTTGATGCCATTGCAATACTTGCCCAAGCATGTAAACCATATATTAAACTGATTATTTCATGTGCCACAGTACAGATTTATTATTTGGTTCCTGTGATTTATATGTTGTAATAAAATTATGTTTAATATAGAATTGCAGACTTATTTGTGTATCCAAATTCAGTAGCGCACGGGACTTTTGCCTTCTCCTTCTCCGCTTGCTTGTAAACAACGTATCAGTATACTGGAAGTTATTTTAACCCTTAGTTGCTTGCATTAGTATACCACATATACCGTCTTTCCTTTAATTCAAGTTTAAAAGTGGAGTTCTAGTGAAAATATATAGAAATAAACCTTCAAAAGTTCAAATGGCCATGAGTGTTAGGTGATAGGTAATGGACTGGTCATTCATCCCAAGCCCAATGTTGCAAGTTCAAATCCCAGTGACTGTGGTAAAAGATGGGGAGAGCCCAAGTAAAATAATTGGTGTGATGCTTAGAAGCTAACCTGGTTACATTTGACTGTAGTTATGTGGAGTTTTCTCTTTTATTTATTTAAAGAAATCGCTGAAATTTTAGGAAAAAAAGTGTGTGCATTTTGCAATATAAAACAGTGTTGATTACTTGTCGTTTCACGAAATGAATCCTAGAGTACAACCCTATTTGCATAGTTACGCTTAAAACAAGCGCAACTTACAGGTACCCACAGGCAACAAAGGGTTAACCCAAAGTCATGTATGATTCAAGTTATAATTCTATATCTCAAAGCTTTGTCTGGGAAACTTAAGAAACAACTTCTCATCATTTTGAGTAAGTATTTGGAAGATACAAATTAAAAGTAAAGGAAATTCCTCTTTTTGAAAATAATATGAATTACAATTTTTGATGCGTCTACATTGTCTTCACAAAACTGAAAGTTGCTCAATACTCTCCAGCTAGCTGCTGATGCTTTGAAGCCACTGTTTCTTTAAAATATTTCTATGTTTATGCTATGTGTTAAAGACTTTAAACAATTGTGTGAATTTGTAGATTAGGGTATTCGACAACTAAACAAGGCGGCTCACTTTACTTCTTGCAGTCAAACGCCTTCTATGTTTGTTCCTCTGAAATAATCTTTAAAAATCAAAAACAATGCCCACATGTTTTCATTTTAAACGGTTATGAAAGACATAGCTATGCTTTCTTCTCTATGCTCTTCAAAGAGTAAACGATAAAAATATTATAGTTTAATTCAAAATCTTCTCGGGCTTCTAGCCAGGTAATAACTTGGCTTGACACCAACGTTTCGAAGAAGTGCATCTTCCTCGTCTTCAGGGTGAACTGATGAACTGATCAGTTCACCCTGAAGACGAGGAAGATGCACTTCTTCGAAACGTTGGTGTCAAGCCAAGTTATTACCTGGCTAGAAGCCCGAGAAGATTTTGAATTAACACGTCGCCAGGAAAGCTATAGTTCTTATTTTATATTATAGTTTCTTTAAAAGTAACTTCTGTGTTAAATTATTTAAAAACAAATATAGTTTCAAAAGATTTAAGAATGTTTCAAAACAGCAGTTGCCAGATAATTCTTGGTAAATGGGAAAAGGAGAATTTTTCCTCGGAAATTACAATTTTAATCAGTATGCCCATAAATGTCAGCAAACTTCTGCTGAATACTTAAATAACTGGATTATCTCGTTAAAAGTTTGAGGGACCACGATTGGGTAACACAGAAGTACCCCAGTGGAAGAAAGGAATTAAACGACTAGATTTCATTCGCGAGGTGGCTCCTTCATTAATAATAGAGAACCAAAATATTGGAAAACTTGAGGTTTGTAGTGACTAATCGGTAGAAATTAGTTCAAGTTTATTTGTGAACAATATGATTTGTTCTAATTTTCTTAAACTATTGGAGTTTCTTATTAGTTTACTTGTAACTACTGAACGAGTGACATGCTCTATAAATTGTTTCTAATGAAATGTTATTAAGCATGTTCAATCTGAACTCTCATTTCCTCCAGTGTTTGTGGTTTTGTGACGTACACTATGTTCTTTAAATTTTTTTTTTAGAAAAAAATCGCATGTGTTCCATTCGCACGACTTTCTCAACAACTAATTATTGTTAAAAAGCTTATTCTTCTATTTTTTTATAAATATAATTTATTTTCCTTCATTAGATTAATACATGATTACAATAGGTTTAGACTATAAATCAATCGAATTGTAAATACAAAGTACATTTTGTTTTGGTTATATTAACTTCATGTCACTTTATTTTGTTGAGCGCGCTATAGCGGTCAGTCCATTTTACGTCTTGGAGAGTGGTGGTGTATGTGTTTTGTGAAACGCATCCTCCTCACAGAAGCGGGAAGCTGAACCTAACAACATTGTCAGTGCTTCTTAGTGTTGAGGTGATAGTCCACCGAGGGACTAACAATATTAGGTGGTAACCTCAAACCGGGTGATAAAAGGCTGCATATCGCCGATTAATACGGACTTCATCAACTTCCAGCGTTCTTGTCTCAGAATATCGACACTGTGGCAAAGAGGGAAGACTGGGTATTCGGGAAATGAAATTCTAAAGTACCAACCAAATGCCAGCAACCTGCAATGCTCCAAAGTATCCCCTTCATGTTGACGGTAAACCTACTTTCATTTTCAAAGAGATCATTAAGTTGGAATTGTGGTTTCCAACTTTTGCAAATAACCGTGACTGCTCTAAAAATGAGAGCCATTTTTAATAAAATCAAAAAAAGTTTACAAAAAAAGGTCCATGTAAAGAATAGTTTGGGGTGGGGGGATTTTTCTCAAAATCTTCGTGTAGCATCCCTGGAAGATACTAACCTTAAATACCAAGTTTGGTATTTTACCGACCTTTCGTTTTTGAGTTATCGGACACACACACATGGACCTTTTCTGAAAATGATTTTTTGGATACAGAGGACCCTAAAACATATATTTGCTGAGAAGTCTTTGTATCTTGTACATAGTACGTATAGAGAAAGTAAAAATGTGAATGCTTTAATCTTGCGCAATATCAACATATATCTGGAGACATTTTGGAACGAAGAGTGGATAGAAGGATTAGTTGCATTATAATAAGAAAGTAAGAAATGAAGGAAGAAGGAATGTATACATGAATGGATGCACAGTTCCTTAAAATAAAGCGAAAAGACGCGCTGAGTTGTGGCACATTGAAAATCTTCGGAGAGACCGGTATGAATGCAGATTAAAATGGATGAAAAGCCTTGGGGTTGGGAAGGGGAGAGTGTTTTGTCTGAAAAAGGTCTGGCTTGTGCTGCTTTGTCCAAAAGAAAACAGAACTGGCGCCTTGGGGCGACAAGCGGTGACGTTAGTTCTGCGCTACAGGCCTCTCTCGAGATAAGTGAAACGTGTTGACACCGCGACAGGTTACAGTCGATACAAACCTTATAAAGCGCGACGACATCCTTGCGCAAAGATCACAAGCTTCTAATAGCATCACTGCCCATTCTTCTTAGCGTCGATAAAGTCAACATTGTGTGCTTGGAGGCTGTGTAAATAGCTATCCGTCTGGAGCAAAACAGTCCTTAATACGTATTCCTACAGTACTTAAGCACACTTGCAAGTGTCAGAGTAGCAATTTCCATGTAGAATTACAGGATGTTAATGAGCTACACCGAAATAAGCGAGATTGTGCAAGTGACTGATATAAGTAATTTAGCATTGGCGATGCATGGTCCCCGGATAAACATAACGCAGCTACATAGCGTTAAACGTGTGGGTATCAGGTGCTGGTAAGTCGGTGTTAAAGCAAAGCAGGTTCAAAATATGGCTTAGAATTTCTTTAAAACCACTGCCTGAGTATAGAAATATCGATTTTTAGCAGCACGTTACTAGCGTTCTCAAGATTTAATGTCGCAAAAAGCTGTAAAATCTCGAACTAATCACTTGACAGTCCGACACTGAGCATTCAATAACCACGTTCTTGAGGTAACCTACTCTGGAGGCGTTTTTTTCAACTTCTCTGTTGGCTTAATTCGTAACGCGGGAAGCTGCTATCCCAAAGGTCATGAGTTTGATTCCTGTCATACAGTAAATGTTTATTATTGTTATTACTATTATTATTATTATTATTATTATTATTATTATTATTATTCTTTTCATTCCAGACGAAGTGCAACGATACGTGAACGAGATCCGAACTCGGAAACTATCTTTCACTTGAAAGCCAGTATCATAACCACTACGCCAGAGAGGTACGCCATAATATGTCCCTTCGTTTTTCGTTTTATGCTCTCGAGTGGTTGGTAAATTAGCCAGTGGCGTACTGGCACTTCAGAAACTTATAGCCGTTACTTCGACATGTCTATAAAGTCTCCTATCTGAAATTACTTCTTTAAGTAATCTACATATTCTGTGAAAATATTTCGGTACAGTTCATTAACACCCTGTATATTAGTGTTTCTTGAAAGCTATGTAATCTATCATAATGAAACTTTTACCACTTATGCATCAGCCTCTTCTGATTCAGAAACCATAATCAAATCATAAATAAAGTTAATAATTTTTACTCTATATATATTCCAATAAACACACAATTTTCAAAAATGTTCACGCATTTCCTTCTCTAGGTACTCTTTTGTAGAAAATTATAGTACATAGAGATTTGAATGTTTAGTGCATTCAGAAAATACTGCTCTAAACAGTTGGTACCATGAGGTTAAAGTGATAGTCAAAAGTCTATATTCCTTTGTTTGTATGGACAGAAGTTGATAAATTCCTGTATGATTTTCAAAGCTGAAACTAAAAACATGAAATGTCTTAAAAACGATCAACTCCACGAAAAAAATGTATATTGCATAAATCATGTGTTTTAACATCTCTACATTTTTTGTGGGTACGTTTTTGTCCATCTCTTGCGGTTTAGCAGCTATGCAAAATTCCGTAAAATTGATCCAGTAGTCTTAAGAGGCTATTCCCAGAAAATTCAAGATTTACATTTTGTTTGTCAGGTAAATGTCTTTAATATTTGATATTTTAATCAAAATCGTTAAAGCCATTTTTAAGAAAATCAAAATTTTCGAAATTTTCTCCTTGTAAAGGGTAGTTTGGGGTGTGGGAATTCTCAAAATCTTCGTGTCTCATCCTTGGAAGATATTAAACTTAAATTTGGTATTTTACCGACTCTTCATTTTTGAGTTATCGTGTTCACAGACACACAGACTCACGAACACACACACACACACACATATACACACAGACTTTTTGTGATTTTTTTTTTTTTTTTTGCTATAAGGGACTCTAAAACATATATTTCAGTGAAATCTCGGTATCAAATTTTTGGATGGAGTGCAATACCTTCTCTACACACAATGCTCATAGTCTGTGTAGAGAAAGTAAAAATTTAGGTGGAACATCTCACATCCTTGGAATGACCTACGTCGAGATATGTGTGATTTGGTTACAGCCAAGCGATTTGCACAATATTACTTTCTCAATCCCGCATGTACTGTGTACATAGAGGATAGAGAAGGTATTGTATTCCACCCAAAATTCGATGTTGAGATTTCACCGGAAATATATGTTTTGATATCTCCTCTGTTCAAAAAAGCATTTTTAGAAAAAGGCCCGTGTATGTGTCTGTTTATCTGTCTGTCCCTGTGTTTGTCTGTGGACATCATAGTTCAAAAACGAAAAGTCCGTTAAATACCAAACCTGGTATTTAGGTTTAGTATCTTCCAAGGATACGATACAAAGATTTTCAAAATAATCTCCCCACCACAAACTACCCTTTACATGGAAAAATTGTCGAAAATTCTGATTTTGTCAAAAATGGCACTGACAATTTTGAGTAAAATCCCGTATATTAAATATATTTACATCTCAAATAAAATGTATATCTTGAATTTTCTGACAATAGCCTCTTTACCCTGGATGAATTTTGCTGAATTTTGCAGAATAATTTTTTGTCTATCTCTTACGGTTTACCAGTTATGCAAAATTCCACAAAAGTCATCCAGAATAAAGATGTGTTCACAGTCTATTCCCAGAAAATTCAAGATATACATTTTATTTGTCATGTAAATATATTTAATATACGATGTTTTAATCAAAATCGTTAAAGCCATTTTAGAGAAAATCAAAATTTTATCATGTAAAGAGTAGTTGAGGAGGGGGGATTTTTTAAAAATGTTTTTTTTTTTTTTTTTTTGGATTCAGGGGGTCCCAAAATATGTATTTCCGATGAAATATCAGTATCGAGTTTTGGGTGCATTATAATATCTTCTCTATTTACTTTGTCTTAATACCTGTAGAGAAAGTATTCTAAAAGGCAGGCCCCATTGTTGATGTGACACAGCAGCTGCTTACGGAGTCTGAAAAGGAGTGTTTCTCGTGAGATTGCACTCAGCTGAATATCGGTCTTGGAGATCAACTGAGGGATGCTTGAACGAAAGAGCAATTCCTCCTCTAATGGCTTGGATGTTTGAAATATTGACTACATTCCCGTGTCGTCTTTATTTGAACAAATGAAGAAAATTCAACTTATCTTTTTGATAAGTAAAAACAGCTTGATTTTTTTTTACTTTCTCTACACGCACTATGTGCATAGTGTATAGAGAAGGTATTTCACTCCACCAAAAAAATCGATATCGAGATTTCACCGGAAATATACGTTTTAGGGTCCCCGGTATCCAAAAAAAGTATTTTCAGAAAAAGGTCCCTGTCTGTGTGTGTGTGTGTGTGTGTGTGTCTGTGAACACGATAACTCAAAAACGAAAAGTCGGTAAAATACCAAACTTGGTATTTAAGTTTAGAATTTTCCAGGGATGCGACACGAAGATTTTGAGAAAAATCCCCCCAACCCAAACTACCCTTTACATGGCACATTTTTTCGAAAATTTTGATTTCCTAAAAAATGGTTCTAACGATTTTGATTAAAATATCGTACTATTCAGATGTTTATCTGACAAATAAAATGTATATTTTGAATTTTCTGGGAATAGCCTCTGAAGACTACTTTATTCTGAGTGAATTTTACGGAATGTTGCATAACTGCTAAACGATAAGAGGTAGACAAAAACTTTCAACACAAAAAATATAGAGCACATTAAAACACACAATTTATGTTGTATACATTTCTTTCATGGAGTTGATCGTTTTTGAGATATTCCTTGTTTTTGATTTTAGGTTCGAAAAACTTAACTTTTCTCATACAGGAATTTGTCAACTCCTGTCCATACAAACAAAGGAACTTCTGTCACATAGCAACCAGCTTTTGACTATCGCTTTAACCTATGCTATTCCTTTATTTTCCTTCTACTTACAAGGAAGCTAGTAATAAGACTATTTCTGCTAATTTTTTGTCGATTAGCATGAAGTAAATAGAAGTATAAGCTTTTTAAAACTCATTTGTTGCAGATGTAGAGAAAGTCATGTGAATGGGACACATCAGATTTTTAATTTTTACTTTTCTTACACGTACTATGCACATCGTCTGTAGATGAAGTATTGTATTGTATTCCACCCAAAAATTCGATACCGAGATTTCGCCGGAAATACATGTTTTAGGATCCCCTGAATCCAAAAAAAGCATTTTTAGAGAAAGGTCTGTGTTTGTGTATGTCTGTCTGTCTATCTGTCTGTCTCTCTGTCTGCCTGTGGACAACATAGCTCAAAAACGAAAAGACCGATAAATACCAAACTTGGTATTTAGGTATAATATTTTCCAAGAATGCGACACGAAGATTTTCAAGAAAATACGACAAACTACCCTTTACATGGAAAAATTTTCGAAATTGTTTATTTTCTTAAAAATGGCTGTAACAATTTTGATTAAAATCTCGTAGATTAAAGCTATTTGCACCCCAAATAAAATTTATATCTTGAATTTTCTGGGAATAGCTTCTCTTAGACTTCTTTATTCTGGATGAATTTTGCCGAATTTTGCATAACTGCTAAACCGTAAGAGATGGACAAAAACTTACCATACAGAAAATGTAGAGCACGTTAAAACTCGCAATATACTTTATATACATTTTTTTCGTAGACTTGATCGTTTTTTGAGATATTCCTTGTTATTAGTTTTCGCTTTGAAAAACTTGTATTTTTCTCATACAGGAATTCGTCAACTCCTGTCTGTACAAACAAAGGAACTTCAGTCACATAGCAACCATAGCAACATAGCTTTTGACTAGTACTTTAACTTATGGCACTCTCTTATTTCACTTCTACTTACAAGGAAGCAAGTCATAAGACTATTTCTGCTAATGTTTCTAAATTGCCATGAAGTAAATAGAAGGATTAGCTTTTTAACAATAATTTGTTGCAGAGATATTTATGTGAATGGATCATATAAGATTTTTTTATTGTAGCTTAACGTCCTTTAACCTAGTTGGTCATATCGGACGATGAATGATGCTCAGACGATCTCGGGGTCCGTGGAGCTTAAAGTTACTCGACATTCGTCTTCTCAGAATGAGGGAAAACCCCGAAAAACCCTTATCCGGGTAATTCACCCTAAGCGAGATTCGAACTCACGACCTGTTGAATGTGAGGCAGAAATGCTTCCACCACACTACCCAGGTGGGCTTATACAGATTGACATTAATAACAGAAGCATTTACTGCCACTGTGGACAAGGTTCGAGATTCTCAACATAGAGGTCACTAACCCGAATCATTTGGTATCCCTGGTAGATTATTGTACAGTTTTTTTTTCCAAAGCTGGTGTCTGCAGACGGGACCGTTCCCTTCTACCACAGGTCAATAACTATTAGCAAACAAAAGGCGACCCTCTACTAGGGGCACGAGGTAACGCAATAAAAATCTGTTTCGTGTTGCTAGAAATCAGTATGTGTCCAAACCAGTTGTGAGATGTTACACAACATGTTAACTGACCAATGATTGGAAGACTTGGCAATTGCGAGGGTTGGTTTCCAGCCGCACACCTCGTAATCCCAAACTTTAAAGTCACACCGCTTTTGGCGCAAAGGATGCAAAAGTCCTTAGCTTGGCTTCCTTGGGAAGCTAGTAAAGCCGATGATTATGTTTATTTGCACGTAAAAGAACACCTAAACCTTGAAAGAAGAAGGTTTCTGGGGGAAATTCCGCCATTTTCCGTCCGCAAGTCGTGATTTTGTCCCACAGTGCCATCTGTGGGCGGCGAGCCGATCCCTCATCACCATTGCGCATAGCGACGAATCAGGAACTAGAAATGCATATCCGATCAAGGAAATTTTGTAACAATGCCCTATACTCACTTAGGGGATACAGGAAATTAACTATCTCGAAAACAGTTAACAGAAACTATACATAACTTAAATTTGTCTTTAATTGAGATCTACATTTTTCTGTGTGCCAAGGTTTTGTCTATTTCTTACAGTTTTTATTTATACAAAATTCATTCAGAATGAAGAGAACTTCAGAGGCTCGTCCCAGAAAATCAAGTTACACATTTTATTTTCTATGAAAATGTTTTAAACATACCGTAATTAAATCAAAATCGTCAGTTCTTTTTGATAAAATTAATCAAATATTCAAAACATTGTCTATATAAGGGGTACTATTCCTTGGATTGAGGATTTTCTTGATAACTTCGTTTTGCATCCGAAAGTCTTTAAACTTAAGTACCAACTTCGATACTTGACGCACTTTTCGTTTTTGAGTTGTGCTGTTCACCGACACACAAACGCACACATATGCACACATACACAAACACGAACATTTTTTTTTTTAAAATGCTGTTTTTCTAAAAAATATCGACATAGAACTTTTGGTTGGAATGCAATACTTTTTCTTAGTACGTGTCAGAGAAAGTAACTTGTAGATAATGCACGTTTATAAAGCAAACTAATGCTTTAAAAGATTATTTAACCTAATTTTGGGCTACTGTTTTATTTATTGGATTTTTTTAATTTATTTCGCATTTTTTAACTCAACGCGCTCCACAAAAATATATCCAACATAAATTTACTTGTATGCTGCTAAGGGTAAAGTTTGGGAGAAGGGGAAATTTGGATAGTGTAATAAAAAAGCATATGTCTTTCCCTGCACATCTGTACCAAATTATTTTTAAAAAGCTTATTCTTCTATATACTCCATGCTAATCGAAACAAACATTACCAGAATGGTCTTATTACTTGCTTCCTTGTAAATAAAAGGGAATAATGGTCAAATATTTTAAAAGTAAGTTGTAATATGATTGAAATTCGTGTCGTTGCATAATTACCGTTTGAGAAAATTGAAAGTATTTAAAAAATGAAATCAATATTAAGGAATATAACGGAATTAGTTAACTCCACGAAAAAATGTATAGTAAATAAATTATGTGTTTTAACAAGATCTACATTTTTGTGTAATAATTTTGCCAATTATGGAAATTTCATTCAAAATAAAGAGGTCTTCAGAACCTATTCCAAGAAAATTCAAGATATCCATTTTATTTTTCAGGTAAATATCTTTAACATACGGTATTTTAATCAAAATCGTTAGAACCATTTTACGAAAATAAATGTTTCGAATTTTTTCCACGTAAAGTTTAGTTTGGAATAGAGGGATTTTTCTCAAAATCTTCGTGCAGCATCCTTGGAGGATACTAAACTTAAATACCAACTTTGGTATTTTACCAACTTGTCTTTTTGCTATCATGTTCACAGACACACATACGCGGGTCTTTCTCTGAAAATATTTGTTTCTTATTCAAGGGAGCCTAAAACGTGTATTTCCAGTGAAATCTCGGTATCCAAATTTGGGCGGAATACAATGCCTACTCTACCTATGAGCTAAGTAAGAGAAAGTAAAAACAAGTGCCCGATATGCTGTAGGGATTCGTGTGGTAAATGTTTTGCTGGCGGGTATTGGAGAAATTTCAATGCTGGCCATGAAAAATGAAACTAAATCTAAGACTGCGCTCGCCTATAACATCTGCATCAGTGGAAAAGTAATAGTGATATTTCTACTGGTGCAGCGAAGGCAGAGAATCGGTGATGGCTTTCAAAATTGGTATTAACAAGCAAATAATAGCCTAACTCTGGACATTTGAAGCGAAACATGATAATACATTCTGCTAAGAATAAAATTATGAAAAACTAAAATATGATGTTAAATAGTCATATACGTAAAATACTTCCTTTCATAAGAATCGTTTTGTGACTCATTTTAGATACCAGAATTAAATTTTATATTAAAGAATCGCGCCTGGTTAAATCAAATTTAACCTATTTTATTATTAATAAAATCTGACATTTTTGTTTAAAATTCCAAGGTGTATTAATCATATATTTAAGATTTGGTATGAAAACTTAAGACTTGGCTTCTCAGAAGAATAAATATTACTGTACTTAGTTTAAGTAAACGCGAAAGGGAGTGGTCAGGCAGTAGTATTTAAAGTTCAAGATTTTGATTTCCTGGACCGGCTCCTCACCTGGGTTTATTTCGTAGGTTTTCATGTATTACTATAAGTTTTCCCGTCCCTAATTTCCTCTTATTTCATTTGCAATGTGGCGCATGCAATGGATGTGCTTTAAGAACAGAACTGTTTCTTCCATGACAGGGAACCTTTTTCTCGAGTCTTTCCATGAGGTGTGGGGAGAGCATCGAACGTGCGGCCGAGAAGCTGAAATTCTCCTCCGCTTCTAATCTCTAACCCTTGTAGTTTACCTAATTATGTCTTCAGTAATAAGTATCACAAACTCCTTACTTAACATGTTTACCGGGAAACATGTGAGTCAGTTGGGAAATTCAATGCTATGCCGGCATGTTGCCATGTTAGCTCAGTGGCAGAGCAACCGGCTAGAGATCTGTGGTTCAAATCCCTGCTATGCCATTAAATTTATCAGTCTGACACACGTCTTACGTGAAAAAACAATTAATCCAATACCATTTGACCATAATAATAGTTGACTATACTATGAATCCTGGGACTTAAGTACTTACAGCATTGTAAATCGCCCTTGAGTTGTCATCTCAAAATAATTTGAGAACATCTTATGCTTTACTGGGAAACATGCGAGTCGGTTGAAAAATTCAATGCTATGCCAGCATGTTGCCATGGTAGCTCAGTGGCAGAGCAACCGGCTAGAGATCAGGAGATCCGTGGTTCAAATTCCGGCTATGGCGTTGAATTTTTCAGTCTGACTCTACCTATCCTACACACTGTTTGTGTGAAAAAACAATTAATCCAATACTTATTGTCTACTTTATTTACCTGTAGAAAAGCAAACGATTGCTTGGCTTTTGTTGATATTACTGAACGCTGTGTTCAGACGCTACTCAGCAAAGTTGAACTCTGAGGCTTAAAATACTAATTGTTTGCTCTCTTTTTCAAGCCATATCTCTTGGCTAAGATGTTCATACTATATACTTAATGCTGAAAGAATAATAAAGCATATATGATATAGTGACTACGTGTCCAAATAATTCGCGGATGCGCAATTTACCTACCGCCTAGATTGTTGCAGGTGTGGAACAAGTGCGCGAAGTGCCTTGCTCTGCAAGGATTGTTGGAAATGTAAACACGTACGGCGAAATCAAAAGAAAGCATGCCGACCCATTTACATAGTCTCCTGAATTGTTGTAAATTCTGCTACCTAGATCAAATGAAACGTGGAATAATGAACCAGTAAACAAACACCTTCCCGAGCTCTGGAAATGTCCTTGACGTCAGGTTGAGAGAGGCCAACTGCTTTTGTTATAGAGCCGAGGATGTCAGTTGTGACAGAGCCTTCATAGAGTGCAGTTGGGCCAGAGAGGTAGTTGACAGCTGTCGATCATTACTAAATGAGAGAGTGCATGTTTAATGGTATGAATCTATGAGTGCCATGTTTTCTTTCAATATTGGGATAAGATCTTAAGGATAGATTATAAAGAAGGAAAACAAACGTTTTAGACAGACACTGTTAAAAGTAACACAAAACACTGCAGCTAAAAATTGTTCTTTATAACTCTAGATTTACAAAATATTTTTAACACCTCAATGTTACCAACTTAGTATTGTTACTATCACTGTATCTGCTATATAGAATATTGTGGTTTTGAAAGAGTTACGTAGCTACACTCATCCTTCCAAATACTTCTGCTGACGTAATACCACCTGATAATAGTATGACGTCTGAATTTAGCAACACAAACACACCACGCACCTCAACGCAAGGAATCGACATTTCCAATTGTAATAATTGTACAATAAATTCATCAGAATTTCACAGTTAAGAACTTAATATTGCCTATTATTAATAAGAATTGTATATGTTTGTTTTCTGTTATTTATCTGTATAAAAATAAATGAGGTTATGTTCCTGAGAAAAAAATAAAATCAATAAAATTACCACCGCCTTTATTAGTCTGTTCTCGTGTCAAAACATGCTCAACTAGACAACATTTTCTTCGATTGGCAATTTCAAACATATAAAACCAGTTTATCAATTAATAGCAGAAGGAATGGAATGGAATTGTTAATTTATAAGATCTTTGGTAAAGAGTAAAGAACTGACATTACTACATCGATTACCGATATATATCGATAGACGAATTCTATTCCCACATACACACGCCTCCAAGCGATAGGAAAACATACTATTCCTTGAACTAAAGGAATGTTGAACCTTATATTATAGATTTATTGAAAAATCTAGAAATATTGTGCTGTCTAAAAATAGTGTATGACACCCAATTAAAGTGTTTTTAATTTTCTCGTAGGATTGCTACGTTCGGCCTTACGGCCTTGTTACGAAAACTTTCTTTCTCGCAAAATAAAACTACACTTTTAACTCATGTATCATAAATAACTATTTCTGCATCTGCTGGCTTTATGACCGCGTTATCTTTTATGAAAATAATTAGAAGACCTGGAACGGCAATAAAAAAGTCTGATGTGTTCTCTGCAACAAATTATTGTTAAAAAGCTTATGCTTCACTTTACTTCATGTTAATCGAGAAGAAATTAGCATAAACAGTCTTATTACTTGCTTCCTTGTAAGTAGGTGCGAAATAAGGGCATGGCCGCGCCGTGGTCGAGTGGTTCGACCACTCGCCTTTCACCTAGACGGCCGGGGTTCGATCCCAAGTGACCGCATGTGAGATTTGTGGAGGACAAAGCGGCGCTGGGGCGGGTTTTCTCCGGGTACTCCGGTTTCCCCCACCATCGCATTCCACCGGTGCTCCATCATCATTCACGTATCATTGTCACCGCCTGCGGTGCCATAAGTAGTTAAACACTACAAAAAAAAACGAAATAAGGGCATACCATAGGTTAACGTGATACTCAAAAGCTGGTTGCTAGGTGACTGGAGTTCCTTTGTTCGTATGACAAATTCCTGTATGAGAAAAGTACAAGATTTCAAAGCTGAAACCAAAAACAAGGAATACCTCTAAAACGACTAACTCCTAGAAAAAAAGTATATAACATAAATTGTGAATCTTAATGTGCTCTATGTTTTTTGTGTGGTAGATTTTTGTCCATCTCTTACGGTTAAGCAGATATGCAACATTTCGTAAAAATAAAGTAGTCTTCAGAGGCTATTCCCAGAAAATTCAAGATATACATATCATTTGTGAGGTAAATATCTTCAATATACGATATTTTAATCAAAATTGTTAGTGCCATTTTTAAGAAAATCAAAATTTTCGAAAAAAATTCCATGTAAAGGGTAGCTGGGAGTGGTGGGATCTTCTTGAAAATCTTCTTGTCGCATCCTTGGAAGATACCAAACTTTTCGTTTTTGAGCTATGCTGTCCACAGACACACACGCTCACACACGGATCTTTTTCCAAAAATGCTTTTTCTGTATTCAGGGAAGGCATTCAAGTATTTCCGGTGAAATCTCGGTATTGAATTGTTGGGTGCAATACAATACCTTCCCTATACACTATGTACATAGTATGTGTAGAGAAAGTAATTAAAACTACGTCTGTTATACATATGTTGCTATAGTGCGTTGTACTTCCCAGTTATCATTCGTTAAAACGAACGAATAGTTCAAAATACTGGGTATTCTTTCTGCTGTTATCCATTGGCTTCTAGTTCAGTTCTTTCTCTGTACCTATGCCGCAACTTCCGTGTGGTTGCCCATCTAGGACTCCCTGTGCACGTGGCCCTAAGGTCATGCCTTAGGCAGAGATGCAAGCACCGTGATGGAATATAGCAGCGGGTTCCGACAGTCCCATGTTCTGGGATTTGACGCGAAGACGCACAATCTTTTCCAAGCTACAGAGCATTGCTGAAACTGATTCTGTCTGTCATAATTCTGTTACAAGTTTTCCTAGGGGTGGAATTATAAGAAACCGTTTTACGATAGCGGAATACAATATGGAGTGGTGCTAAAAGAAAGCGGCAGCCTGAATTGCGTTGAAGATTAAAAGAGTAACTTTATAAAGACAGTGATATTAGCATACAGAAACTTTGCTACTGCATGTTAGCTGTTACGAGATGATAACATGCTAAATTCAAAAATCTGATCAGTTCCATTCACATGACTTTCTCTACATCTCTGCAGCACATCATTATTAAAAACCTTATGCTTCTACTTACTTCATGCTAATCGAGAAAAAAATTAGCAAAAATAGTCTTATTACTTACTTCCTTGTAAGTAGAAGCGAAACAAGGGAGTACCATAGGTTAAAGTGATAGTCAAAAGCTGGTTGCCATGTGACTGCAGTTCGTTTGTTTGTATGGACAGGAGTTGACAAATTCCTGTATGAGAAAAATATAAAACCAAAACAAACCAAACACAAGGAATATCTCAAAAACGATCATCTCGATGAAAAAAAATGCATGTAACTTAAATTGTGGGTTATAACGTACTCTATATTTTTTGTGTGTTAAGTGTTTTGTTTCTTTTCCATCTCTTACGGAATTCCGTAAAATTCATCCAGAATAAAGTAGTCTTCAGAGGCTATTCCCAGAAAATTGAAGATATACATTTTATTTTTCAGGTAAATATCTTTAATATATGCTATTTTAATCAAAATCGTTAGAGCTATTTTTGAGAAAATCAAAATTTTCGAAAAATGTTCCATGTAAAGGGTAGTTGGGAGTGGAGGGATTTTTCTCAAAATTTTCGTGTCGCATTACAGGAAGATACTAAACTTAAATACCAAGTTTGGTATTTTACCGACTTTTCGTTTTTAAGATATCGTGGTCACAGACACAGGAACACTCACATGGACCTTTTTCTGAAAATGCTTTTTCTGGATAAAGGGGACCTTAAAATATATATTTCTGATGAAATCTCGCTATTGAATTTTGGGTCGAGTGCAATACGTTCTCTATACATTATGTACATGGTACGTATAGAGAAAGAACAAACAAATGCCATAAGTAAAAACCTATATTTGTTTGTTATTTTAGTGTAGAAGAAGAAAAACTAACTTGATGGAATCAATCTATATGAGATATCTATGCTAAGCAAATAAAGTACAAAATAATAAATAAATTTCAGCTTGGAAACGCTCCGGTTGATAACCTCATACAAAAATTAAAAATAAAATAGTTATTAAACTTCTTCCAAAAGAAATAAATAAAAATAATTTGCTTCTAATCTATTTTAACAAATCAACTTTATACAGTGGTATGCAGTATTTGAATAATTGCATGGGAATGCGATAAATAATAATTTTTCGAAATTATAATAACACTTCTCATAGCATATTTTTTTTATTTTTTACTCTGCTCAACAAATAAAATAAAAAAGTACAACAGTGAATACCGACAGTAGCTGCACTTGTCAGAAGTCTAATTCGGTTAAGTTCAACATCCATTAGGCAAAATGAGTGCTGAAAATTTTAAGCCCATTTGGGATTTTTACTGTAGAACACACAATCCTCAGTATTTTCTTCATCACTATTATCAGGATAGGACGTTACAGAAACCAATCTGCATGGTCAGCTGAACTTCTATGGCATCTTTGACGTCAGGTTGCTCCAAAATAGCAGCGACTTCCTCTCGACTCACAGGGGTCTGCCTACAGTATGCAGCATTGAGAAGAAGCTAACGTCACGGCTATATCAAATGTTGGAATATAGTGGTAGCGCAAGCATTGTACTATAGCATTTGCCCAGTCACGAACTGGCTGTCACATTGCCCCTCCAGCCGGGTTCCGAAGTAGCTTTGTTTGAGTACATGAGCGCTCTCTGGCTGAAACGAGTCGAGTTGGAACAGTCTGTTATACAATATTTAATTGAAATTTAGTATTTTAAGTTATAGTATAATTTATTAATACCTTAAAATATTTATGTTTTTATTTGTGGATTTTAAACCAGTACTTGAAACACGTTCAAATGCAGCCATTATTTATAAGGCTTCAAGAATGTACCCGTTTTGCTTTTATTAGAAGAACTGCTTGTTTTGGTATCCAATAATTTTTAAACTGATACATCTATGTACATGTAAATGTTCATGTAGGCCTAAGTTAGAACCTAAGACATAATTTGAATAAAGCACTAGTTGTTGAAAGGGATCTGTGAATATTTCTTTGATCTTATTGGATCCTTATCACTTAACCCTCCATTGCATGGTGTTGCCATTGGCAAAAGAGATGATCATCCAATGTTTTAATAGATTTAGGTGTTTTTTTTTTGTTTTTTTTTTATTGTTTCATTGGATATAGCCCTTCTAAGGTCATATCGGGGGCTTTTCACTTGAAACAACTCGTCTGTAGGTTCCTTTACGTCTGGTTTAATCATTTCATTTTCCTCAAACACTCACACACACACACACAACACACACACACACACACATTCACGTTCACATACATATCTCCAGATTCTGTGGGGGATAGGGAATAATTCTGGCTAAAGAAAACTTCCCCGCCCCAGCCGGTTATCAAACCCGGGACCTCCGGGTGAAAAGCTTTAGGTGTAGTTTTGTTGTTAGTTTCGTATTTTACTGAAATTTAACAATAAAATAAAATTAGTTGTAGCTGTATATAACATAATTATATTAACTTATTTAACTATTATTTTATTGTTTTAGAACAAAAATCCCTGCAACTGCAGTCAAACCAACCCTACGCGTGCCATTATACCAGTTGTTTTACATGAGCCCTTCCCATTCTTTAACAAAAGTTTATTTGACCCAGCGTTCGGCTATGAGTACCCGTATACCTTAGCGATCATGTCTATTCCAACCGTTTACCTAAGATGCCTGTTATGGGGTTATCTAAACCGGTTCAAGAATTAGAAAAAGAGTGGCATGTTATAGCAAAATAATTCATGCAGTAAAGTACAGTAATTCGTGAGAAGGTAAGTCTTCTTACCAACTTCCAGGTAAAATATAAAGATCGGAAAATTAAAAAATCCTTAAATATTACACATATTGATAATATTTGAGATGATTATGAAGGTTCGCCCGAACACTGAGTTAGATTGCTGTGCACTTGAAACATCAGAAACGAGAGGAACAATTAAAAGGCAATTTATGGTAAGATTAAGAAAGATGCCGTTTTAAAATTGTTTGCCATGGTAATAATATCTTTAATATTTTATATTGAAATATGAACATAAACAACAGACAGGGAGAGAGAGCTGAAACAAGAATTAAGAGTACTAGCATTTAAGATCACTCATTAATGGCACATCAAATGGAATTCAATAAAACAAAATATATAAAATACTGAGTATATATATAAACATAAAGAGAAAATAGATAGACACATTTAGGGAAAGAAAAATAATCAATTTTAAATCGACTGCAGGTGTGTAGAGACAGATCGCATCGTATATGATTATGATGATGGTATCAAACATATAGTCAAGCGTCAGGTGTCTTTTTGTGTGTGTATGTTTGGTGTGTTTTCAGAGACTTTAAAACAGGTTGAAAACATATTGCCCGTGCACCAGATCTGTTTACGTTTGTCGCACTTTGTAACCGGCCCCAGTGGAGACACGTGGCGTCCTTATCCTCCCCCTTCCACTGTCTCAAAAGACTGACTAATGTTTGTATATACTTATTTTATTTTCTTAATTAAAACCATACCCCAGTGAGGTGACATCGTGGTAAAGTGTGCAAATGAGAATGGCATTCGGGAGGTACCTGGTTCAAATTGTTGAGGCCGACCAACTTGTCTGAAAGTTTTTTCAGGGTTTTCCTTGGTCACTAGGCTAATATTTGATTGGATAATTTGATCCGAGAATTTTTCTGTCATTCCTTTAATCAATGCATTTCATATCCTTCTTCACCTCCATACCATGCATTCGGCTGATCACCCAACCTGATTAACTATGATTCAAATTTTCCTTGCTAATCGACAGGCGCAGACTTGTAAGACCTTGCGGATGTACGTCTGACAAAGAAGAGGGCAATCCATAACGAAGAAGAAGAAGAAGAAGAAGTAAAACCTAATCATGAAAAAAATCTGATACATTCTGATGACTTTCCCTTCAAACTATTACTTCAAAATTGTATTCTTTTATTTACCTATATCGTGATAATCGAGATAAACAAGGGAATTTACCAGGCTAAAGTAATAGTCAAATTGTTTAAAAACCGGTCGATGTGAACAATTGTAATTCGTTCACTTTGCAGGTCAGGAGTAAAAAAAAAAGAGAGATGAAACAAAAGATGACTCTCGTTTGGAAAAAGTTTAAGTAGTTCAAAATTAAAAGAAAAATATCGAAAACAGTTAACCCTATAAAAATGTATATGTATAAATTGTGTATTTTAACGAGATTCACATTTTTGTGTAGTCAATTTTTGTCCACCTCTTACGGTTTAGCAGTTATGTAAAACTCACCTAGCATAAAGAGGCTACATTCAGAAAATGCAAGAACTATATTTTATTTGTCATGTAAACGTTTATAAAATAAGGCATTTCAATCAAAATCGTTAGAGCCATTTTTAAAAAAAAAAAAAAAAAAAAAAACTTTCAAACATTTTTCATGTAAAGCGTAGTTTAGGGTGGAGAATTTTCTCTAAAATCTTCTTGGAAAATACTACATTTGGTATTTGACATTCTTTTCGTTTTTGAGCTATGCTGTCTACACATCCACGGACCTTTTTCTTAAAATACTTTTTTTTTTTATTTTTTGGAATTAGGGGACCTCAGAACATACAGTCAACCTCCTTGGTGTAATGGGTGCCATGCTAACTTCATATACCCAAGATCAAATCCGGCGAAGCACGATGACATTTTTGGGCGTAAAATCCTTAGCATGATTTCTTTCAGAAGAGAAGTAAAGCCGTTGGTCCTGTGTCGTAGATTTACAGCACGTAAAAGAACCTTAAGCCTGATAAAGAGGCCTCTGCGGCCTTTCGCGCCCAGTTTAGAATGGAACGCTGACAACCGCAGCAGTTAAAGAGTGTCCATAAATAAAACGCCATTTCATTTCAAAACATATATTTCCGGTAAAATTTCGACATCGAATTTTGGATGGATTACTATACTTTTCTTTCTACACAGGGGCGGTTATTCACGAGAACTAGTTGAGGAAGTTTTCACCTAAATATAGCAGTATTCCATTTTTCTAATTATGGCAACTTTAATGGCATTCTAAAATGTTAATAACAAATTTAAAACGTCTACCTGGCCGTCGTTGAGTGTCTGCCTCACATTCAACAGATTGCGGGTTCGAATCTGCTTATGGTGAGTTACCCGGATAAGGTTTTTTGGGGCATTTGCGTTTATCCTGAGAAGACGAATGTCGAGTAACTTTAAGCTCCATGAATCCCAAGATCATTTGAGCATCATTTCACCAATTTCATTCTCGTTCGATATGATCAACCAGAATAAAAGACGTTAAGCTACATAAAGAAAAAGAAAAACACTTGAATGAAAAACAGTTGAATTTCAAACCAAGTTAAGCGGTGAGGATTTTTGAAGTAATAGCTTGATTACCATGGCAACATGACGTCACCAAACGAAGTACTACAGTGCCGGCGTAGCTGGTCATCACCGCTCCTGCATATGTTTCTGGCAGACAGGAAATATTTTCACTTCAGGGGTGGGGGTACCCAAAGCAAAGCGTGTGGCCTCGGACTTTAGGGTAGAAGGGATGTTTCCTGTTTTCGCTTGGTAACAAACAAGCAGTCACTGACACTGTTTCAACTCGAGCATGTGCTCGTGTGTAACATGTAAAAATGGTATTTTATAAAACTGTGAGCGGTACAGTTTACGCTTTTACTAGATCCCAGTGCTTGTAATATTCTAGAACATTGTGATTTGAGTATTTGCTAATGAATCCCGTGAACGAAGGATGTTGTTGTTTGTTAGGAAATCCATTTTGTAGGTGAAAAGATGAAGACGAGAAAGATGTTATAAAATGTGGGTGGGTCACTGATATCATCTACGTACCCATTAAAAAGACAATGATATAATAGGGAATTCGTACAATATTAAATAAATTCAAAGACTATTCATTTGCTAAACTTTTTTCTTACTTGTAGAGTAGCCGTATTTAGCAATTGCAGTTCTGTCAGCCTTGCTTGCTTTTGAACAAAAGAAAAAAAAAAAAAAAAATAACGTGAAATTACCACATATTTGCCGCTCTAAAAATAGGAGGGTCAACTTAATTTACAAGAAATAGGTGAGTCATATGTCTTTATTTTATAGTAGGCATACGTTGTATTTCAGCATGCATTAACTAACTTCTTCGCCTACTTTGCAAAGCACAAGTACACTGGTAGTGCATGCAGAGAAAGGAAAAAATTGACATGTTTCCATTCACATAACTTTCTCTAACTGGTCACAAGCAAATTTATCTTGTAAAAGATTATTCGTTCATCTACCTCATGCAAATCTAGGCAAAGATTAGCAGAATTATTGGGCTTATTATTACTTGTTTCCTTGTAAGTAGAGGAAAATAAGGGAACACACTAGGCTAAATCGATAGTCAAATATTTTAAAAGATGATTACCATGTAAAACTATTGAGGTTCAATGCGCTTTGTATGGTTCCGATTGAGCAAAGTTAATTAGTTAAAAATTGAAGCCAATAATGAATATCTCAAAAACAGTCAATTCTACAAGAAAAGTCTGATGTGTTCCATTCACATGACTTTCGCTACATCTCTGCAACAAATTATTGTTAGAAAGTATATACTTCTGTTTACTTCATGCTAATCGAGAACAAATTAACAGAAATAGTCCTGCTAACACCTTCCTTAAAAGTAGAAGCGAAATAAGAGAGTAGCAAAGGTTAAAGTGATAGTCAAAAGCTGGTTGCTATGTGACTGAAGTTCCATTGTTTGTGTGGACAGGAGTTGACAAATTCCTGTATGAGAAAAGGCTGTTTCTTAAAGCTGAAAAAAAAAAAACAGAAATATCTGAAAAACAATCAACTCCACGAAAAAAATGTATACAACATAAATTGTGTATTTTAACATGTTCTACATTTTTTGGTATAGTAAGCTTTTATCTATCTCTTACGGTTTAATAGTTATGTAAACTTCTGTAAATTGCATCCAGTATAAAGTAAGCTTCAGAGGCTATTCCCAGAAAATTCAAGATATACATTTTATTTGTCAGGTAAATATCTCTAATATTTTAATCAAAATCGTTAGAGCCATTTTTGATAAAATCAAAATTTTCGAAAAAAGTTCTATGTGTAGTTTGGCGTGGGGGGAATTTTCTGAAAATCTTCGTGCCGTATCTCTGGAAAATACTAAACTTAAATACCAAGGTTGGTATTTTACCAATTTTTCGTTTTTGAGTATCGTGTTCACAGACACACGGACACACGGACCTTTTTCTGAAAATACTTTTTTTGGATACAGGGGACCCTAAAACACATATTTCCGGTGAAATCTCGGTATCGAATTTTTTTGTGGAATGCAATACCTTCCTTATACACTATGTACATAGTATGTATAGAGAAAGTAAAAATGTTTATGCCATAAATCATGTGTTCTAAAGGGATTTACATTTTTGTGAAGCAAAATCTTTAGTATTTTTAATGTGGGGCATTTTAATAAAATCGTTAGAGTCATGTTTGAGAAAATCAAAATTTTTCAAAAATGTTCCATGTGAAGGGTATTTGGGGTGGGGGGATTTTCTTGAATACCTTCGTGACGCTTCATAGTTTGGTATTTAACCGATTTTTCGTTTTTGATTCATGGTGTTCACACACACACACACACACAAACACACACACATAGACAGACAGACCTTTTTTCTGAAATACTTTTTTCGGATTCAGGCAACATCAAAACATTTTTGACTGTGAAATCTCGGAATTGAATTTTTGGGTGGAATACAATACCCTCTCTATCCATTATGTACATTGTATATAGGGGCTAGGGAAAGTACCTCCACAATTCTCAGTTATAAACAATTTTCAAATTATTTAGCCACACAAGCCTTATGTAAGAATTCAGCCTTCCGCTTGTATTGCTATATTGAGGATTACTGGTTTAAATGTGTATATAAAACCTTCTCAAAATACCCATAAATAAATAACAAACAACAATGTCGCTCATTACGCAACAGAAACAGAAACAGCTGGACATAACAAGCAGCTAGCAGCAAAAACAAAAACACGACTCCGAAAGTAGAGCAGCAACTCGAAACCACAGCTTG
This sequence comes from Hymenopus coronatus, assembly GCA_030762935.1. Lineage (NCBI taxonomy): Eukaryota > Metazoa > Arthropoda > Insecta > Mantodea > Hymenopodidae > Hymenopus > Hymenopus coronatus. The sequence continues at coordinate 70,798,312 of CM060887.1, read as the reverse complement.
GAGAACAAAGCAGATATCCACACAAAACACTGCCACCGTACCAAATGGGAAGTTTATCTCGCCTAAGGAAGAACGAAACCTCACAAAAAAAAACCAATTGCTTTCTGCTAATTGCCTACACGTGCATTGCACATAGTGTATAGAGAAGGTATGGTACTCCACCCAAAAATTCGATACCGAAATTTCACCGGAAATGCGTCACGAAGATTTTGAGAAAAATCCCCCCACCCCAAACCACCCTTTGCATGGAACGTTTTTCGAAAATTTTGATTTTCAAAAAATGGCTCTAAGTATTTTGATTAAAATAGCGTATATTAAATATATTTACCTGACAAATAAAATGTATATCTTGAATTTTCTGGGAATAGCCTCTGAAGACCTCTTGATTCTGGATGAATTTTAAGGAATTTTGTATAACTGCTAAACTGTAAGAGATGGAGAAAAGGTTACCACACAAAAAATGTAGAGCACGCTAAAACACACAATTTATGTTATATACATTTGTTTCGTGCAGTTGATTATTTTTTAGATATTCCTTGTTTTGTGGTGTCAGCTTTAAAAAGAAGTTTACTTTTCTCATACAGGAATTTGTCAACTCCTGTCCATACAAACAATGCAACTTCAATCACATAGCAACCATGTTTTGCCTATCCTTTTAACCTATGGTACTCCGTTATTTCGCTTTTGCTTAAAGGAAGCAAGTAATGAGGCTGTTTCTACTCATTTTTCTCGATAGCATAAAGTAAATAGAAGCATAAGCTTTTTAACAATAATTTGTTGCAGAGACGTAGAGAAAGTCATGTGAATGGAACACATCAGATTTTTTTTATACCCACCTTTAACTGCATAGTCTTATCAGGAATGTTTCCCGATGGAACAGTATACTCGTGCACTATTTACTGTTGGGCTTCTATTTTGTTTTTACTTTATCTAGCCCTATGTACATACAATGTATATAGTAGCTAAAGAAAGCATTAAATTTCATCTAGAAATTCGATGTCGAGATTTCGTCCGGAAATATATTTTGAGATACCCTGAGTCCAAAAAAATCTGATGTGTCCCTTTCGCATTTCTTTCTCCACATCTATGTAACAATTTATTGTTAAAAAGCTTACTTTTCTACCTGCGTTATGCAAATCGAGATAAACATTAGCAGAAACTGTCCACATTACTTGATTCCTTATAAGTAAAAAATCTAATAGCCATTCTAGCTCTCTTCTAGCTGTTCTGCAAACAAACCTTTCATTCAAAACGTTATTCTTTTATCTAAATCATGCTAATCAAATTAAACATAAGCAGAATTAGTATTATTATTACCTTCCTTGTAAGAGAAGAAAAATAAGAAAATGCCCAGGCCCTATGTGGAACAATTGAAGTCCAATCTCTTTGCTTGTCAAGCGAAAACAAACAAGAAGAAAGCGTTTTCCCGTTTGAGAAAAGTTTGTGGCTTAAAACGGAAACCAATAATCCGGAATATCTCTAAAACGGGTGTATACAAAAAATGGTTCTGATATAAATTGTTGTTTTTAAGGAAATTCACATTTTTTGTGTAACAAGTTTTTGTCTATCTCTTACGGTTCGCCAGTTATGTGAAAGTCATCAGGAATGAAGAGGTTCTCAGAGACAGACCATTATCAGAAAATTCAAGATATACGTTTCGCGTGTCATAAAACCACCTTAAACATATTTTAATCAAAATCTTTAGAGCCATTTTTGAGAAATCAAAATTTTCGACAAATGTTCCAGTAAAAGGTGATTCCGTGATTTTCTTGATAATCTAAGTGGAAGATACTGAACTTAAATACTAAGTTTGGTATTTGATCGACTTATCGTTTTTGGGCTATGCCACCCTCAGACACACACACACAGTCACACACGGATCTTCTTCAAAACATTTTTGTGGAGTCAGGGGACCTCAAAACATATATTTCCTGTTAAGTATCGGTAGCGAATCCTTGGGTGCAATACAATACCTTCTATATACTCTAACTGCATAATAGTGTAGAGAAAGTAAAAAGCAGTTTTAGAAAAAGGTCCTCGTATGTCTATCTGCATACAGTTGTCTGCATAGCTTTAAATAGAAAAGTACATTAAATAACAAAGTTGGTATTTATGTTTAGTATCACCCAAGAATGCGACAAGAAGATTTTAAAGAAAATCCCACCACCACCAACTACCCTTTATATGGAACATTTTTCGAAAATTTTGATTTTCTTAACCATGACTTTAATGATTTTGATTAAAATATGTTTAAGGCATTTTTATGACAAACGAAATGTATATCATGCATTTTATGCTGTAGTAAAGAATTTAGAACCCATAGATCATAGGTTCCATATCTTATTTTTACCTTCTCTATATCCACTATGTGTATAGAGAAGGTATTGTATCCCACCCAAAAATTCCATACCGAGATTTCACCGGAAATATATGTTTTGAGACTCCCTGAATCCAAAAAGAGCATTTTTAGAAAAATGTCTGTATGTATGTTTGTATCTGTGGGCAGCAATAGCTCAAAAACGAAAATCCCGTTGAATACCAAACTTGGTATTTAAGTTTGGTATCTTCCGAGGATGCGACACGAAGATTTTCAAGAAAATCCCCCACCCCCAAATACCCTTTACATGGAACTTTTTTCGAAATTTTTGATTTTGTCAAAAATGGCTCTAAAGATTTTGATTAAAATATCTCATATTAAAGATATTTACGTCATAAATAAAATGTATATCTTTAATTTCCTGGGAATAGCCTCTGAAGACTGCTTTATTCTGGACGAATTTTGCGGAATTTTGCATAACTGCTAAACCGTTGGAGATGGAGAAAACCTTACTGCACAGAAAACGTAGATCACATTAAAACACACAATTTATGTTATATACATTTTTTCTTGGAGTTGATCGTTTTTAAGATAATCCTTGTTTTTGGTTTCAGCTTTGAAAAACTTATCCTTTTCTCATACAGGAATTTTCAAATCGTGTCCATACAAAAAGGAGCTTCAGTCACATAGCTGCCAGCTTTTGACTATCATTTTAACCTATGATAGTCCCTTATTTCGTTTCTACTTACAAGGAAGGAAGTAAAAAAAAGTATTTCTGCTAATTTTTTCTCAATAGCATGAAGTAAATAGAAGCATAAGCTTTTTAACAATAATTTGTTGCAGAGATGTAGAGAAAGTCATGTGAATGGAACACATCAGTTGTTTTTTATTTTGTACCCCTCTACAATCCTTTCAATTTGTGCGGCAAATCTGTATAATCCCGTTCTTATATATGCATTTCGAGTTTTATTTAATAAGAAATATGTTCATAGATATTAAACATAGGCATGAACTTGAAGATGCCTTTAACCTAGCATGCATCAGAGTGGAAATGAAATCCACTGACAAACCTACAAAGTTGTTCAGGGATGATTGCTAATGATTTTGATACGAACCGAAGGTATCCATTGGCATATTTTCGAATAATTCCTTAAATACTTCTTTCCAGGTGCTGAAAGATGTGCCATTGATAATTCGTAGACGTATGAATATGACGGGAGACCGCCATCTTTGTATTTGATCTTAGATAGCATCTGGTGTACACTTCAAGCAATGCAGGTTTGCTTGAGGTGATTCTTCATCATCTGCTTGATCACCAGTTGCAGTGCCAATGAAATCTCCTCTGGGATGTTATAAGGAGTAATCGACAATCCCACAGACTTGTTAATACGAGGGCCGTTCAGAAAGTAACCTCCGATCGGTCACAGTGCGGGTAGTGGGGGGAGTAGCGACGCCATCTGTGCATTCACGCACTCAGCAGGTCAGTCGGCATCAAGCCGTGGTCGAGTGAAAGTCGTACCTGCGCTAGTTTAGTGTTTGTGGCCGTTTGAAATGTGCACTGCAATAGAAAACCCCGCCAAATGTGAAGTGCGTGCTGTTATAAGGTTTTTTACAGCCAAAGGATATTCTGCAGCAGCTATTCATCGTGAGCTTTGTGCCGTGTACGGACCAAGAGTTATGAGTGAAGGAGTGGTCCGTGAATGGGTACGTATATTTAAAAGTGGACGAGAAAACGTTCATGATGAAGAGAGGAGTGGTAGACCATCATTGGTCACGGACGAACTCGTTCAGACAGTTGATGCAAAAGTTCGTGAAAACCGACGTTTCACAATGTCGGAGTTGTCTACTGATTTTCCACAGATTTCTAAGACTCTCTTGTACGAGATAGTGACAGCAAGATTGGGTTACCGTAAGTTCTGTGCACGATGGGTGCCCAAAATTCTTACCGACCACCACAAAACTCAAAGAATGGCCTCTGCATTAGACTTTCTGTCACGTTATGAGGCCGAAGGTGAACCATTGTTAAACAGAATCGTGACCGGGGACGAAACCTGGATTAAGTACGTGAACCCTGAGGCAAAAGAACAATCAAAGATGTGGGCACATTCAAATTCGCCTACCAAACCAATAAAAGCCCGGCAAGATTTTTCTGCCCGAAAATTGATGGCAACGGTGTTTTGGGATGCAAAAGGGGTGTTGTTGGTTGAATTCATGGAACGTGGGACGACCATTAATCAAGACGTGTACTGTGAAACACTAAAATAATTACGACGGGCTATACAGAACAAACGCCGTGGTATGCTGACTTCCGGTATCGTTTTTTTGCACGATAACGCCCGTCCTCACTCTGCTCGCAGAACAACAGCCCTTCTTGAGTCCTTCAAGTGGGACGTTGTCAACCATCCACCTTACAGCCCAGATCTGGCGCCAAGCGATTATCACCTCTTCATGCATATGAAGAAATGGCTCGGGTCCCAGCGGTTTGATGACGACGAAGAGCTCAAAGATGCGGTCACAGGCTGGCTCCAGGCACAAGCGGGTGATTTTTTTGCAGAAGGAATTTCAAAGCTTGTGAACAGATACGATAAGTGCCTCAATCGTTATGGAGACTATGTAGAAAAATAGTGAAAAGATGTAGTTGTAAGATGTATATATTAAAATATTTTTATTTAACTTGGTGAATTTCTTGCAATCAACCGGAGGCTACTTTCTGAACGGCCCTCGTATATCGCAGCCTACGAAGGTGTATGCCGAACTCCAGGAATATCAAAGTATTTATGGCAGTTCGTCAAGCTGCTGAACCTTTTGTCTTGTTTAAAAACAATCCGTAGTAACCAAAGATTTCTGTCCAGAAAACTCAGAGAGTTGACGTTTTACGTCATTTGCTAACAGAATCTCTCTGTCTGCAAGTAGAATGGTAAAAGTCTATTCAGTATTTGTTCCATAACTCGCGTGACCGAAGCTAGGTGGCGCAAGGAGGATGGTTGCAGCATATTTTAGAAGGAATATCCCGTCGCAGAGTTCCAATTAATTTATGTGACGTAAAAATAAGCCAATAGAAACTTAGATAGTGATACGAAAGATCATGACGCTTTCAAAGACGCGAAAGTCTAAATCAATAAGAAATCAAATAGTTTTAAGGGACTATTAAAATGAATAAACAGCAAAATGGAAGGTTTGGGGATTGTCTGCTATATTTGTCGTCTGCCGGAAGTAAAAATTTGCCGGGAAAACTGCTAAGTATCGACTTAACATTAAACATCGAACAAAGTATGCTGTCGTCTATAGTAATTTATCGTCACAACAATATATTTTTGGAAACCCTCAGAAGTTCTAATTCCATATTATTCCGCCGTTTCGTGCGTAGAATGATAAAAACGCGTGAACAGGCGTGCGAAGATAAAAATATAACTGCTGATTCAAGTAACTTAGTCTAAAGTAAAGTGAGTCTTTATCTTACCAGTTTCGGTAGGTTATGTAATAAAAGTGGATGAAGCCTGAGTTCTTGGTGTCATACGCCTGTAGGTCCAGACATCCTTTAGGATACAATAAGATAGGCATGCATCAAATGTCTGCAGTTGCTCAAAAAGCAAATCTAACTTTTAATCTAAGCCCCTGTAGATGGTATAGCAAAAGAAAGGCCCGTGTGCAAGCTAACGAATACATATACCTCGTAATTGAAATTCAAAGCGAGCAAACCAACCTAAATACATCAGTAATTGGCGCTATCCGTGCGTCCGCAATATCGATACTATAATACATGCAATTGAAAATAATTTGCAAACTGATCGATATCACTGCATTAAGCTATGGACAGTACCCGATTCTGGCACACTGCTTGGGTGGAAACTACATCTAGACTTCAGATCAACAACAATGATGGGAGCAATTATTGGCACCATATATATAATACATTCACGGCTAGATTTGCACGAGGATGAGCTAAATCACCTTCAAGATTTCCAAGATACAATAATAGGCATGCATCAAATGTCTGCAGATGCTCAAAAAGCAAATCTAACTTTTAATCTAAATCCCTGAAGATGGTATAGCAAAAGAAAGGCCCGTGTGCAAGCTAACGAATACATATACCTCGTAATTGAAATTCAAAGCTTATCCCAGAACTAATAGAAAACCTAAACTCCGATAGCTAGTTGAGGCAGGAGGACGAATATAACATCAATAGCCGATGAAGGCACCTCCAAACCTCAACACCAACGCGGAACGTGAGGCAGAGGACCAGATTCAAAGCTGCTGCAGAAGTGGTGCTCAAAAAGGCCGTCACAACCAGAAGCAGGTACGTCTCCATCTTGACGAAGCAAGACTGCTACAGTACTTTGTGTCAGACTTGTTAATTACTTGTGTGGTTTGTGTTGTCATTTTTTGCTTTCTATTACTGCGTAGTCATTATTAGATACAGTATTCAGAGGTAATGAATAGATTATTAGTTTATTTGCAGAATAAAAAGACCCGTTATGAGTTTATGACACAAGAGATAATAACTATCTAAAACGCATAAATAAATTGAAAATTAGTCAACACAGACCGTGGGTTATAAACATCCCTGAACAAGCATTAAAAGAATTTAATATCCACCCTACATAATAAATCCTTTTATATCCTTGAAGGTGTTGATACCACGAACAGAAACACAGTACAAAACCAATTATAGTTGTTTTATTCACTTTCTTACAAATCTCACATGAATAACATGATGAGAAGAGAACTAAACTGTACAAAGTACCAGAAAAATACCTTGAGCACACTCACCGGCGCTTATCTACACCCAAAATACATATTCATGTCCAAATTAATATGTGAATGTTTGAAGTGGCAAAAATAAATACGCAAAAGATAAGTATGTTATTGTGCCCTTGTTTATATCAAATTCTATATAATGTCAAAAATAAGTGCATTTATTTGACTTTGTGCGTTCCTGTTTGGAGTGTTAGTCTAAAGAAAATAAATAAATAAAGTACTTCAATATTTCATATATCTACTGCTGGAGATTAAACAATATATGAAATTTGAATTTTGTACTATAAAATTAAAATTGAAAGAAGTAAAGGAAGCATCAGTTTTATTCGGAAAGACAGAAAGAGTGTTTTATTGTTGTAAAGAATGTTTGATTTCGCAAGTTTGACGCCATGCGCAGCTCAACTTGCTGCTGCGTTCGAGCTCCTGCTTCTTGACCCCTGACTGGATGGTGACTGCCATTATTTAATAACCAGCCAACTCAGCAAAAGTAGAGTCCATCTCATCAGCCAGAGACTTGTATCTGTCCTTGTTGAGTCCCAGCTCGTCTGTGAAGAGAGATCAAGGAAAACAGCATTAGAAATAATATAAATATCACTTTTATTATTAACAAGTTTGGAGATATCCAGCAGGAGACGACAACAATGGTATTGTTTTCGGAATACGCCAACTTCTTCAATAACTTAAAGATTAACAGTTGCATAAATTATTACTGAAATTAATAGTACTGTATTTGGACTAAACCATCATCAAAAGCGTTTGGAGTATTTCACAGTTTTGTCCACTGCAATGAAGAGACAAAATGTTTTGTGTATCATAAAAATGGTAAAGTATAACCTCAAAATATTCTATGACCATAACATTTATATTTTGGTTTAAAGATGTTTGGAGGTTCTAATAAATATAATTACAATTTTAATCATATACCTATTTTTAACTTTGATTGCAGCAGTTAGAATTATGAGTATGTACACAGAGCACAAATAGTATTAGACATCGAATATCTGATTGTCTGTGTGGAATTTATAGGGCGTGTCTTCTGATATCCGCTGGCCACTCCGTCACTCTAATTGGGGAAGGAGGAGGAGTTGTAGCTTACTGTTGTAGTACACGTTACCTAATCTCACTTCCACTTGAGGGAGGTGGCTATTCCTATTAGTGAATGAGTTGAGAAACCGAGCATAGGTATGCTCTATTGGTTCGATATAGAACACTCACCTGCAAGGTGACAGACAATATCAGCTAATAAAGTAAAAACATGACGTAATAAAGTACCCTACAAACGGTAAGGAATGTGGTGTACGGAACAAGATAGTGCCGGTTTCTTAATGTGCCTTGTGTACAACAGACCTTTGGAACCCTTGATCTCATTCATGACAAAGACCAATTGTTAGAATTATAAAAATGATATTCTTGTAATTGTTCAAATTATTATGTTTGATCTTGTAAATTTCAAAAGAAGTTGCGATTAAGAGAAAAATATACAGCGGATAATTTCTTTGATGTTAAGAAAAAATAAAGACATTATTCTAACTGAAAATATTAAAGTTTCTGTAAATCTCAATCAAATATTCCAATTAATAAAGGAAGAAATAAGAAAGTAAATACTATTAATATTTAACTTACTAAGTAAAGACTATTTTTATGCAGTTCTGTTCTGACTTGTATATTATTTTATTTATTTATTTGACCCCTTTGCAACTATAATGAAATCATACACATTTTTATGTGTAAAATGCTAATTAAAATAGAGAATTGACTAAAAATGAGAAATAGGAGATAGAGAGAAATAAAGGGGCACAGTACTTAAATAAACATGCAAATAAAATAAGAATGCGCTAAAAGCTTAATACACACAGAGCACAGTAAATATTTTACAATAACTATTAGAACCAATGAATTATTATCTGCACAGAAAATAGTGTGCTAGTGACTTATTGAAGGTGCATGCTTATAATTTATTTCTAACGCGTGAAATTGTCAGCCAAATGCATCAATGTGGAATGGGTATTCGAAATGTTACTGCAACTGATTGTCAAAGGCATGGAAAACAAGAATGTGTGTGAAAGCATGTAGCTACGTAAGTCTATTTAGAAGTTCATGAGTCTGTTGAGATACAGGTTTAAATACTGATTAGATGTGCTTGTATTAAATTAAATAGGGTTTTATGTAAGGGCGCTCTTTATCTGCTTCGGTTCTTAGCGCCCCATTCTATATTGGGCGCGAAAGACCGCTTAATTTTTTGTATAGCAAGTTTTTGTCTATCTCTTACGGTTTACTAGTTATGCCAAATTAAGCAAAATTCATTCAGAATAAACAGGTCTTCAGAAGCTATTCCCAGAAAATTCAAGATACACATTTTATTTGTTGGATAAATATCTTTAATATATGATATTTTAATTGAAATCGTTAGAACCATTTTTAAGAAAATCAAAATTTTCGAAAAAAGTTCCATGTAAAGGGTAGTTTAAGGTGGGGGGATTTTTCTCAAAATCTTCGTTTGGTATTTTAGCTACTATTGGTTTATGAGTTATCGTGTTCACAGACACACGGACACACACACACGGACCTTTTTCTCAAAATGATTTTTTGGATACAGGGGGTCCTAAAACATGTATTTCCGGTGAAATCTCGGTATCGAATTTTTGGGTGGAATACAATACTTTCTATCACTATGTACATTGTACATATGGCGCTAGAGAAAGTAATAAATCATATGTTTCGCCCATTTACACCGTTTTGATTTATTTTTAAATATATGTTAAAAGATGAGATATAAGTTTGGTAAAATTAGGTGCAATGTGAACATTTTTCGTGAATTTTGTAGTACTTATACATTCAAACGTGTGCTTATTATTCTATAAATTCTCTCCTGATTTTTCGTTCTGACGTTCATGGAAATCTTCATTTTAATTCACATTGAAACAGCATGATGAAACGTGCCGATCTACCTTAGCTAAGTCCTCTGCTTTTAAATTATTTGGCAAATACGTTTCAAAGATTAAACTTGGACTTGCTAACTCAAGCCAGGAATTAGATCTGGTGCTTTATGTATCTTGTAACCTCTACTTAGAATTTTGGTGCTGTGGATATTGATGCACTACTCAGGCAAGTGCTTTCAGGTTGCAATATATAAGCTGAATTAGCCCATATATATCTAGCTCACATCCTACCTTCCAGGTATAAATAATTATTTAACACTGATAGAAATGCCAGGTTTGCTGTTTGTGGGATCGATAGTAATAAGGGCTTTAAAATTGGCCATTGGTGCAATACAGAGGTAATAATAAATGGGGGCTGAAAATGTACCAGAAGAAACAACCATTATGGTGTTTAAGAAAGGAGTAACATTCAGTAAGGAAGGTGGAGAAATTCAAATTGTTTGGAATTTACATATTTAGGAGTGAAGTTATCTATCACGGAAAGATGGGACAGGTAGATAAGAAGTGCTGTGACAAAGAGGAGATTTAGTATAAATGCAATAAGAAGATGTTTGCATACAGCACCAACAATGAGTGTAGAGTGGTTTGAGAGAATAATTGTGCACTAGTTGACTCCAAGTGGATACATTTAGCAGAATTTGGGGAATCGAGCAAATATGGAAAAGATTGTATTTAGTGTTGAGAACATTTTGCAAGATAGTTTCAGGAGTCCCACAGTGTACAGTTAATGCAGGAGCAATGACAGAATTGGGGAGGGTTAGTGTCAGAGGTCAAATAATAGTAAATAATGCGAAACAAGTACTCAAGCACTTGTTACGCATTCAGCAACACCGGGATCAGATATTCTGAAAGTATGTTTAAGGACCAAATGAATAGGGTGCGAAGTAATATGTAATTGGGTAAGATTAAGAAGGAATTGATCAAAAACTATTTAGGAGATGTGTGATACAGAATGGATAATCCTTTTAGAGGATTTTGGAGAGAAGCAACAGATTGGAGGATATGGATAGACATAACTTAGGGACACAGATAAAAGTGAAAAAATGGTTGCATTGGTATAACTAGGTGAAGGAAAATGTGGAAATGGATAAATAATTTAATGTTTGCAATATAAACGTGGCATGGTTCCGACTAGAGTTATGGAAGCTGTAAGATTTGAAAGGAGGTGTGAGGCAGGGACTATGTCCAATTTGTGGGGAGGAGGAGGATAAATTTCATACAATGTTTAAATTTAAATGGACGAATGAATGGAGAGTGGAGTTGATTAAACAGAGGCTATTAGGGAGAGATAATGAAGTAGGGATAAAGAAGATATTCAAGATACCTTAGAGAATTAGGGGCATTCTTATCGAAAGTTAAGTTAAATGGACATGGCAAATAGGTAAAGTTTAATTAGTGAGCACATTGTGTACAGATTTTATTGTATAAATAATAAAGAAATTAAGTGTATGTGTAAAATGGAGGTTGGTGGTGTACGCAGATAATGGCCTGGCCCACAAGAGGTTACTGAACTTGAGCACTCCAAAAAATTATTATTACTATTATTATTATTATTACTGATGTTATTGTTGTTGTTTTACTTAAGCCTAAGCAATCGTTGTAATAAAATGACAAAAAGCACTGTTTAAGTATTTTAAATGTGCCATATTAACACAATGCAGTTAAATAGAAGAAATATAGAATATGTTGCAATAGGTGCATACAAATTACACTGATGCCCTGCAATATCTTTAAAGAAAAAGTAATTGCTGCCGTATCCTGCTGGACTCACATTATAAAATTATGAAATGTAAATCAAATATATAAATACACAGCATGTGAAAGCATATATATTTTATGTTAAGCTAGAGAAAGAGAAATGATGCTGTACAGAAGGTTAGAAGCTGCTTTTTTTAAATTTATCTTACAAAATTACTTTTAAGCAGCTAATACTCTATGTATTAATCTAATGAAAAGCAATACTTTTTTATTTCAGCATTATAAAAAGCATATTATTATTTGTCAGAAAGTAAGCTTCTATAGCTTTATGCATTTAATATAGAAACAATCATTATCCAAGGCTATTCAATGCTATGTTGTGAGAAATGTGAATTAACTATAGTTTCTACATTGCTAACAATATTAAATTGCAATACCTTTGTTCCTTAAGTCTGCGTGAACAAGAATGTTAAAAAGGTCTACATATTACCTTAAGTTTTACCGAAGTAACTTCTGGTCAGCAGAAAAGTAATCATTAGTGAAAGAGTAATCGAATAAGGTTACTTAAAGACAATACGATCCACGTTAGTGTGCTACGTTCTGAGGAATTATTAGTTTTCCAGTACAATTTACATTACATGTAGTCACAATATTATCAAATTATATTTACAATAGCGAGTATAGAGCTCAACCCTTTCATTCCCAATTTTAGTTTTAATTGTTCTAAAACTGTAAAGCAATTTCATAAAATGTACAAGAAGTTGGTTAAAAACCCGCCATCTTGTTCCTTGTATCACTTTTCTCAGAACAAGATACATGGGTCACATAGTAGCGGGATGTGGTGTGGTGATAGCATGTCTGACCCACATTTAAGAGGTTCTGAGTTCACATCTTAACTGAGGTGAATGCATGAGTGATATAAGGTTTTTTTCCGAGGTTTGCCCTTATCTGGAGAAGACAAATATTGGGTAGCTTAAAGATATATAGATCCGGGCTCATAAGAGCATAATTTCGCCCGTTTCGCGCATTCATTATCCGATTAACCACCCCCCCAAATAACAGATCCGTGGATAGCTGCCTAAAATATGTCTTGAGAAGAATGGTAAATCACAAAAGAGAGCGAGAATAAATATTTAGATTGTGGCACGAGTGAATGTTTAAATCATGAGTAAAACCGAGGCATGAGAGTGTAGTAGAGATTATTTATGTATTTCATTTCATTAAAAAATTGGAGTCGTAAATTGGAAATATATTTTATAAAGAAAACGAAACCAAACTTTGGAATACCAACGAATTTATAAGAAATCAAAACGATGTTTGATATAGAATAGCTTTGTAATTTCATTTATGGCATAATACGAAATGTAAATTAAAAAACAAGAGAACGAAAGTTGTTATATATATGGCAACGTTGCAGTTTTGTCCAAATACATTCAAGCTATAAAAACTTTCGATGTTCTTTTATAGGCATAAGACATTTACCTTGCCTACATAGTGTAGAAGTTGTTAAACATATTAGCGCTGGCATTTAAATTCACTAATTATAACCAGCTGTATTTTAGTATCCAGTGTAAGTAAAGGCCTAAAGTTTCACTGAGATCTAAGAACTACAAATGTAACGACGCGTGTGCGCAACGAAGGAAGTGATGAAAAAATTTAAAATTTCCTAAATGTTTTAATTATTTCCTAACAAAGAATAAGTTTTAGGGCAACTAACTTATTTTAGTGCGTATAAAGGTCACAAAAATATCAAAAATGAATGCAAATAGTGACTTATAGTTTCCTCAATGTATACTGTTTCTCAAATGTTTTTAAACATGCTAAATTACCAATTTGATTTAATGAGAGTCTGAACGCCTATCTTGCCAATGTCAAAGTTTGACCGATTATCTGAGCAACAATTTATTACAATGAGCTACATTTTTCAAGGTATATTTAGCAATTCCTTTGCAGCTGATTGATGAAAAATAGAATACTTCTGTTCATTAGAAGGAAAGGTATATTTTTTCTTAATAAAGCTCTTACAATTTTATTGAAAAATTATGATTTTTAAAGTTTTAAAAAACAACTAATCCATATACATAAAAACTTTTTTTGTTAAAATAAAGCGTATTTAGATATAAATAAGTGGTAAGAATAACAACTCTTAATGTCAATTAGTTTCTGGGACATTTGTATAGAAAACGTTGCTTCTTCAGAAATTGCTTTCCAACATAACATTAATAAAACCTGTAACCTACATTTCTAAACACACCTTTACAGTACTTCGAAACTCGAAGGAACTAATGAGCGGGATGCCAATGCTGCCAACAGCTAAATTAAAACTTTCCGATCGAAATAAAAAGATATCTCTTTACTGACACTAATATTTACAACGTTTTTGATGGTTTACGAAGTGAATGTACCAGAATGTTTTTTGAAAAATTACTATGCAGGATTACTTTCAACAATATTTTAAACTATTTACAATTACCCTACCTCGTTGAAATATATACCAAAATAAGCGGGAAATTTTAAATAACCATATGCAATTAAAACATGAAAATGGAGAAAAATTATAAAAATCCTGTTTCGACTGCCCTTAAGAGGAAACTAGAATGGGATCGAGTCTAGATGCCCATTTATTACATCGTTGTTTCTATGTAAGCTTATATATAATTTTGAATACCGTATACTATTTGTCTATTTGACTGTCAAAAATATTTCGTGGAAAAATTGAGATTGAAAGGGTTAATATAGTGAAGTAAATAAATAAGATTAAATTTAAATACTAATATAAACGTTATAATATAAAGAGATTTTGATAAGTCTTGTTCACGCAGTGTTGCAGCTAAGAGAAGCTAAGCTAGGTTACTACCTGGACACGGCATCACATCCTCCGTGATAGCAGAAGAAGCAGGCACAGTAGAAGATAAAATATATACTTGTTATTTTGCTCAAAAAATGTAACTGGGAAGTAAAGTAAATGTATATAAAAGGTTGGACGAAGACAAAAGCAAAAGAAGACAGAAGAAGGGTGAAAGAAAACGGAAATGACAAAAGCAAAAGTTTGGATGCGTGTATCGTGTGATAATGGAAGAAGAAACAAAAATGAACGATGTGTGATGGGTGTTTAGTAGCCTGTGAGTTCAGCGAAGGTTGAGTCCAAGTCGTCGGTAATTGACTTGTATTTCTCCTTCTCGCCGAACAGATAGTCTGTAACAGGAATAGCAGAAGCATAGTTAGTGTTAAAACCCAGGCCTTCCAAGTTTCCTTAAAACTTCCATAAACACTGTCTGCCTAGACATGTTTCTTAGAATCTAATTCCTGCCCGCCAAGAGCCAGCAACTTTGGGAAACTAATAATTTCAATAAACTCTAGCTTCGATACTTACTATTTTAATTTATGAATAGAAAATATCTTAATATACTGCGGAATACTAGGAGTTTGTGTGGGGTACTTTCAATTTTAGAGTAAATTGCATTTCTATGTACTTAGATACTCACTGTCAAATTAAAAACTACTCCAACATTTGCACTAAAATTAACTTTTTTTGTGGTATTAGTATAGAAATAAACGCAGTTTGGAGATAGTATTTGAATAAACAAACTAATCTAGTGTGTAATTATGTAAAGCTCGTGTACATGTCATCCTTTTTCGCCTGTCTCTTGTTTTCAGTCGCTGATGTTTCCTCGTTATGTTCCACTAAACATGGTGTTGGTGTTGAAAATCTGGACGCGTTTCGACATCCTTCGCTTGCGTTATCTTTTACAGGTTTGCAGGTTCGGAGACGTCTGCAAACCTGTAAAAGATAATGACAACCAAGGTTGTCGAAACGCGTCCAGATTACCAACACCAGCATGTGTTGCAATAATGTGGAGCATGTGTCTGCAATAGATGTCCAGATTTGAACAAGAAGATAGATTCGCTGTATGTAATGTTTTTTTTAAAAAAAGAATTAAATTTCCTCGTTATGTTGACATATTCAGCCATCTTCCAGAATAAGTAAATAACATTTAATCCAGAACTAATAAGAAAAACTTACTTTAAACTACATGAAATCTTTTGATGCTCGGTAATCAATGTACTTGAATTAGTTGAGTTTGACAATGATAGAACTGGCGTGCTGCAAGGATTCTGCTATATGTAATTTTATAGAATCTCTATCGCCGAATAGAAGATGTATCTAGAATACGTCTCATCCATATTTTTTCCTCCTGTTTTATAATGTACCTACCTATAGGTTCATTGTAATATTGTTTCTTAGATGTTATGCTGCAATACACAGCTTTAGAAGAAGAATAAAACCACCTGAATTCCGCAGTATACCAAACACTTAGTTCCAAAAATGATACATTATACGTGATTATTAATAATCGTTGTAAATATGGTTCATATCTTAGTCCTCATAATTCCATAAAATATGTTTCTGCCACTAAGTGGCTATAAATAGTACAAGCTCTTATAATATTTTCAGTAAGATTAATTATACTGGCATAACGCAAAGCGGAATAAAAGCAATCAAATTTTGTCTAAATGTTTTCAAAAAGATAATATCAAAACGATTTTAATGAAAATTAGCTTTAAGGAAACTTTTTTGTTTTAAAGCTTTACAGCTCAAAGTACACTTAAAAGGAAAGGGATAGGACGCATGTATGGAAATTGGAATGAGTACTCTATAGGTGCATAAAGTGCTGTAAGAAAATACGTATTATATACAAAATTATATTAGCAGCTTATATGACAAAAGCTGAGCCACAAAATAGCTATCAAGCTCAGAAAAATGCAAAAAACAAAGTCATTAAAGAAAAACAGCCAACACTCATATTTACAATTAAATCTATCTGCTTAAAAAATAGTTCTTCATGCTAATTAAAACTATTTAAAAACATCAGCGAATGATCTGCCTGTAAAAACTACATGCAGTTATGAAAATTGGTCAGAAAATTTAATAGAGTTGTGCTTTAAAGATAATATAACCATTTGTAATAAAATAAATTGATTACAAATAATTTACACACCTAAAATTGTTATTCTAATAATTCATATACTTGTGAAAAAGCATTGACTTTTGTGATACAAGTGGATCTAAAGCTAGTTAGTTTTCAATTCTCAAGTGAAACAAAATTATAAAATAATCAGTATTACCACAGTTTGATTAGTCTTATCAATGTACCAGAAGGATTTCTCTAAAACACTTAATAGTATTGATAAAGCACGTAAATTATAAATAAAGTTTGCATTGACATACTTCGTGTTTTTAAGCGAAAGAAAAGTCCAAATTACACGAAGATGGTACGAAAGAAATGAGAGAGCAATTTGCAGTCCTGACGGAGCAGTAATTTCGGATATCGAAGTGTGTTCTCCTTGGAGAAGCCAACAAGACAAATAATTCCAATGTGTAATATATGTTATTTTATAATTCTTAAGGGTTTTAACATTTTATATGAAAATTAGTAAGATTTCAGAACAACTAGGTCGTTGAAAAATCTTTCAAATAAAGTATGAGGATCGCAAACGTCTTCATTGTTATACTATCATAAAATCTATGACAATCCCCAAAGCTGTCACTGAGCTTTAAACAATATACGTGTTGTAATGCATAATATTATAAAATTATATAAAAGACATGGTGAATGAGAGGATTTCTCCAGGTAGCCAGCTAGCAGTGATTGGAATCGCTTGATAAATATCGTTGCTGGCCTATGATATAATAATATAATGATATGTTGGTAAAACCATTATTTCAGACAGTAGTTGAATTTCCTTACACCATAGATAGCTGCAACATAATGTGGTCCGAAAATGCAATTAGGACTGCACCTACAGTCCACAATAGTCAGTATTTGCTGAAGTGCACTTACTTTTAGCTATATTTTAAACGAAATATGCCATTCGGTATTTTAAAAAAGTGTCCAATATGGTATCTGTCTGTGTTACATTTTCCTGATAATTCAGTTGTAATATATAACCTTTACGTTTCAATATGCTTGTAATACAATTTATGTTTATGTTTATAAATAGAATCTGCCTCTTTCAAATGTACTGACAACTATTGTACAATGCCGCTTTTTCAAAAATAGTTTTGTAAAGAAGGCTAATTAGAAGAAAGGATTTTCCTGGATAGTTTTAATTCTATATATAGCATAAATACCTATAAAATTTGCATGATTCTATGACAAATAGTTTTTTTTTGTAAGCAAATTATTTTCTGTTTATTTTTATGATACAACATGTTTGCATCTTTTACTGCTAAAGTGACTTTGCAACGTTGGTTTTAATTTCACCAACAGATAAAATATTTTAAACGATAAAATATTTTAATATGATATTTTAGCACAATTTTAAAAATAAATAGATGTTTAAAAATTGTAATGAATGATTACTTCATTTAAAAATAATGCACTATACTCCATGTAAATCCTTAAAGAAAAATAAACTTGAACATTTATCAAGCCACAGCCAAATATAGCACTCGACTCTAAATAAATCTATCTTTTATTCCTACGAAAAAGAATTTAGCGTTAAACAAGCAGGCAAAATTATAGTGATTAATGCAAAACGATATACTATGTCTAACAAAAATAAAATTACATATTATTAAATAAAGTAGAAATCTTCAAAATAAATACAAGACAAATTGTAATTGGTGGAATACCGTTTGCATATTGATGTCCGAGGTTGGAAGTGTGTGGTGTTGTAACCCCTTGGATCAAAAGTAGAAAAACAAAATTAAATATACGGATAGCCCAAAGTAAATTTTGAATAAAACACGGGAGGTATATCGCGTTTTAACTTCATAAACTAGCATTATGATTTAACCATCTGAATAAGAAATATAGAAGAGACGAAAAGATAGACAATAAATGATTCCCAGCGATTTGAAACTTGTATTCCTTCTCGCAAAGAAAAAACTCTGATGTGATCCATTCACACGACTTTCTCTACATCTCTGCTACAAATTATTATTAAAAAACTAATGTTTCTATTTACTTCATGCCAATCGAGAAAAAATTAGCAGAAATAGTATCATTACTTGCTTCCTTGTAAGTGGAAGTGAAATAAGGGAGTACCATAGGTTAAAGTAATAGTCAAAAACTGGTTGCAATGTGACTAAGTTCCTCTGTTTGTATGGACATGAGTTGACAAATTCCTGTATGAGAAAAGTATAAGTTTTTCAAAGCGGAAACTAATAGCAAGGAATACCTTAAAAATGATCAACTCCACAAAAAAATATATAAAGTATATTGTGAGTTTTAATGTGCTCTACATTTTCTCTGTGGTAAGTTTTTGTCCATCTCTTACGGTTTAGCGGTTATGCAAAATTCGGCAAAATTCATCCAGAATAAAGAGGTCTTCAGAAGCTATTCCCAGAAAATTCAAGATATAAATTTTATTCAGGTTGCAAATAGCTTTAATATACGTGATTTTAATCAAAATCGTTTGAGCCATTTTCAGGAAAATAAAATTTTCGAAATTCTTTCCATGTAAAGGGTAGTTTGTAGTGGGGGGATTTTCTTGACAATCTTCGTGTCGCATACTTGGAAGAAACTATACCTAAATACCAAATTTGGTATTTAAAGGTCTTTTCGTTTTTGAGCTATCTTTTTTTGGATTCAGGGGATCCTAAAACATGTATTTCCGGCGAAATCTCGGTATCAAATTTTTGGGTGGAATGCAATACTTCCTCTATACACTATGTAAATAGTACGTGTAGAGAAAGTAAAAATTAGCCAATACTCTTATTCCAGCGTCAGAATTTCCTAAACACGTATTATGTTGTAGGAACAAGAACTTCGGCACTCTAATCCGAATATAACACACTGAATTTGTCTTCCAAAACAGGAATGGGTCAGCATAGAAGATGCTATAAGAAAATGTGTACCACATCAAGCACATCTCCACTCTACAGACATATCTGCAGCTCCACGTTATGCTGTGACGAGATCGGCCTTAAATCCTGCAGAAGACAGTTGCCATGGCGATGAAGGAACGTGACACGACCTCAGGTCACGGAGAAAAGGGCCAAGTTTTAGCCCTTGAGAGGAATGTGCCCTATAAATCAGGCTACTCTTGCGTATACGGAATTACGAAGCAGCAGGATCCCAGGTTTATGAAGAAAGTTCATGTCGAGAGAATTAAATTTTATTTCTCGGCAAATATGCCTAGAACTGCGTGTGCATGTTTACGGTCTCCACTCGTTAGACATGGAAATGCAAACATGAGAAAAAACATACCCTTAAATAGCACATAACAGGCTTCAAAATGATTTAAGGATGCAAAAGTTACGTATGATTTTAAAGGCGATTATTGCCTTATTGTCATAACCGTAATTAAGAGATAAAATATTTGTGAAATATTGTATAGGCTTATTTGGTGTTTGAGTAATCTTTATGTATGAATACGTGGTGTAGTTGTGAGTGCAAGTGTGTGTGTGATATCAGAATGTCCTTTGTTTTATTGTTCTATGGTTCTCTTGTCTTAGCTCTCGAGCATATGTGTGTATGTATTTCTAATGTTAAGGTATATAAGATAGATATGTAGCTAATATTCTAAATTCAAGTAGTTTTAGACAGCTTGTACTGTCACCCAACCCGTGCGATTGCGTGACGCAAATATTGTATTATTGTAAACTTAATAATAAAATACTATTACTGCTGTGTTCATTACTGTAATTACAGCTACTCGGTCACTGAACACAACAAATTCTTCCTACGACTGAAAAAAAATTAATAATCTCTTTTCTTATGAGTTATTTCGATAAAGTCTTGTATGTTTATATAAGTATATGCTTGACATCTCGTACATACTAATTCATTATTCATGAATGAAATAAAATCAGAGAGATAAAACGCTGATATTTATATTGTAGGGTATCTTATAAGTTCAATGGCATATATTAAACTGCCGAAAAGGATTTTGTTTGTAAATTGTTAGGAGTCTTCAATCCTTGGATTGGTTTGCAGCGACTCTCCATTCAGATCTTCTCTCTGCTTTCCGTTTGAGTTCTTCATATTTTCTGCATTTCATATCTTCCATAATTTGTTTTATATATTGTGCTCTTGCTCTTCCTTTGCCACTTCTTCCTTCTATCATAGCTTCTATTATAATATTCAGTGTGCTCTGATGTCTTAATAAATGGCCTATTAATTTTGTTCTTCTTCTTTTAATTTGGTTCCAAATTCGTTTTTCCGCTTCTGCTCTTTTATATACTTCTTCATTTTTAATTTTGTCATTCCATTTAATTTTTAGCATTTTCCTATAGCACCATGTTTCAAATGCTTCTATTCCCTTTCTTTCTGCTTTTAAAACTGTCCAAGTTTCACACCCATATAACATAATACTCCATACATATGTTTGTAATAAATTCTTCCTTGTTTCAAGGCTAATATTGTAAATAGCTGGTACTTTTTATTAAAAGCAAGTTTTGCGTGTTGTATTCTACTGGTTATTTCTGTTTTGCTCCTTCCATCAGCTGTTATTTTGCTTCCTAGATATTGAAATACTTCCGTTTCTTCTAATAGTTGTCCATTTAGTTTATTTTTGTGTTACTATTCCCTTTCTTCCTGCAAGTCATAATTTTTGTTTTGGACATAGTAGTACATAGTGTATAAGTAGAGAAGACATTGTACTCCACCAAAACTTGGATTTCAAAACTTCACCGGAAGTAAACGTTTCAGGGTTGCCTACATCTAAACGAAAGCAAGGTTAGAACATACTACGGACAAAACGATCATTTGTATAGAATTAAGAGTAGAAGGTACAGAACCGAAGAAGGAAAATTTGTAAATTAATAAAATATATTATACCAAAATCTGCAATACGCGATTAATTACGGTTCGGAGACTTGATCGCTAAAACAAAAGGAGCAAGTATTTAACTGAAGTGTGCAAATGAAATTACTTGGATTTCCAGCAGACTTCAGCATGATATTTTAGAAGGACATCATGGAAAGAATTTCTCCCACAAATTGGCTAACTGTAATAGAACCTGTTTCACTATAAGCCTTACAATAAAAAACTAATTAGGTAATATAAGTCCCTAAACATACCATTCAGAATCTTTCAATTGCTTTGGTGATAATAATTGGCGATGGTGGTAGCAATGGATTTAGCTGAAACATGCAACCTTTGGTGATAATAATTGGCGATGGTGCTGCTGATGGTGATAGCAATGGATTTAACTGAAACATGCAACCTTTGGTGATAATAATTGGCGATGGTGCTGCTGATGGTGATAGCAATGGATTTAGCTGAAACATGCAACCTTTGGACAATAAATCAAGTAGAGTATTTCATTTGTGTGACTTATTACTAAGTCAAGTGCCGTCCAAGTAAAATAAAATTTTCAAACATCCGCAAATAGCTTAATCTATATACAAGCTATCGTAGTCTTTGAATATCGGTACCAGATGTAAATATATAATATCCCAAATATATTTTAAACATACTTTTTTGTTTTAACAACTACTGAACAGTTTAAGCTTAAACTAAATGCTTCAAACTGCTAAAAAATAGTTGGTTTTATAGATCGCATTATTCCAGCATGATTATTATTATTAATAATATTATTATTATTACTATTATTGTTTATTATAGAGCTTCGCAATTAATATTTCGAAATTTTAATCAGAACTGTTACTTTCAATTCCACTCGTAGCTTATAAAGCTAAACTAACTTATAAATGTCTTTAGGAATATTTAATCCTAAATATTGCAGGTTCAGATACTACAAAGATTCAGCATTATGTTGTATGAAATAAATTCAAGGCGAGAAGCATCCTAGCTGCCGTGCAGTGCAGCGCCCACGCGGTCAGAATATACCTGCTCAATGATATTTCTAGCCAGATCAATCCCTGGCAACCTCGCCCCTCGCAGTGCCCCAGTAAGAGTTATAATCTAATCAGACGCCGCTTTAGATTGGCTGCCGGACTTGCAGCAACAATCATTATGTAGCATGTAGATTATTAATATGGTGATATATGGCATCACTATCTATATTTGTTGTTCGAGATGGGCAAAGGTTAATTTTTAAAAATTCTCTACTTTGTGTATACATGTGCCAATCAGCATAAATTTTAACTTCATGAATATGTAATGAAGATTCCAACGTAGGTTAACTTGCGATATTCAAATCTTGATCAGTGATGTTCAGTGTTTTAGAAGTTTACACAATTAAGCTTCCGATAAGATCAACTTTTTAAGACAAATATGGCATCAGTTTTCAAAAAGCAATTTTGGTTAAAAATAAATTGGGCTGGAAAGTTTTAAAGCTGTCGTTAATGATTTTGTTTCACTTTTCTTTACAAATGTATGCAATTTCAGCTATAAGTTAGATCCACTTGTACGTCAGAGTGAAATAATTATCATATTTTAAAATCATAATAACTAGCAGTAATCCCCCTCCCAAAAAGCTATCAGAGTATCAGAGTACAACTTGAAAGCTATATTACATGACAACTTGAAAAATTTTTAAATATAAAATTATTTAAATAAATATTGGAACGTTGCAATATGCTAATATATGTCAGTTTTAGATAAAATAACTAACATAAAATGTAATTACTAAACTATCTCATGAAAAGTGTTGAACCTATTTTGTTTAATACTACCACAGTAATTTTGAAAGTGAACAGGAAGTACTTTCTTGCCCATACTTGTTATGTTCCAAAATAGAAATGACAGACCCCTGTTACCGACAAGTTTCTGACCAGAAAATGGAAACCTTAAGATTACTATACCTTCAAGCCTGTCAACCTCCTTCTGGAGCTTCTTCACGGTCTTCTCAGCGAATTCGGCACGGGCTTCAGCCTGAATTTAAAAAGTAGTGTGTTAATAGAATTATGTCAGGCTTTAATACGATTAAATCCAATTGTATCTCAAGCCAACGTCAGCTAAATGGAAATCACACCAGTCATACTAGCATTCTTAAGGAAAATCATCAAAAACATTCTCCAAAATATAGTGATTGGCAAGAAACAGGATCAGTCAACACTTGCACAGTATATGTGATAAATATATAATATGAAGTACCGGTAAATAAGCCTTTCTGTTTTACTGTACAATCTTAAACAAACGCAGTAAGTATATGTGTTATAAAGTGACTTGTACAAACCTCCTTCAACTTGACAGTCAGGGTCTTGATTTGCCTCTTGTACTCCTCTACTCGCTGGTTGGCCTACAATAGCAAGAATAATATGCATTAAAATCTAGAACGAGATAAGATATTTGGAAACAAATGGGAGCAGAATGAATTTCAACAAATAATTTTAAATGATTAAAAATAAAATACCTTCTCCTCGGATACTTCCAAGGACTTCAAACTGTTGCCGACGACCTTCAACTCTTCCTCAAGCTCCATGACCTTTCTGAAAAAGAAGTTTTTAGAAACTTAGTTAATGCTTTAATCTTTAGAAGCACTTTGTTATTTATTTCTGTTGGCATCTTTTTACAAATATTAAAAGATGAACATATACTTTGGAATGGATGTGTGTAAAATCTTCAGTTAGAAAGTAAAGACAAGTCATTAGCTAGCGTTTTTACGTTAGCTGTTTGGTAATGTATTCCCAGAGTATGAAACTCCAAATAGAAATATACATCAATTTAAATAAATCTCCACAATGTATCATCTTTTAGAACAAGAACTGTCAAGGCTTATAAGTTCTAAATTTCCAATACTCTTAATTATGTTATGCGATAGCGTTTTTTATTCTTTTTGTAGGTTGTATTTAGGAAGCACAAGCACTTACGACTCTCCAGTCTTCACACGGTCCTCAGCTACCTCGAGCTCGTCTTCAACGAAGGCCAGCTTGCGGGATACCTGAAACCAACGTGGACACGATCTTAAATATCACGAACAAGTATAAAAGCTGTGCTGACAATCACACGGGTAAATCCGCGAGAAAAGCGGATAGGTACTGATTTGCCCCCGCCCGAGTACACTCGGGCGACTAGTTCCTGCTCCTGGCTCCTGGCTCTAAACTAGCTAATAAACAAGGTGCGACGATTGGACAAACACAAACCTCATCAGATTTGCTGTCAGCATCCTCAGCGAGCATCCTGGCCTCCTTGAGCTGGTTGGTCAGCTGATCCATCCTCTCCTCATCCTGCTGGCTGCGGTTCTCCAACACCTTGCACATTCTGAAATAATAAATAAATAATCTTTATTTTAGTCCATGCTGCACAAATATGCAAGAAGCTTGCTTTTCAACTTCAAAAGAATCTTACACTAATAATACTGTTTCTTTCATTGACCATGTAACGGCTAAAACTGTAAAATTGAACCAGTCATAGGGCACTGGATTCTCGGATCTTCGGATTACTGTACAGGCTCAACAATGAGCTATGGCGATCAGCAACATTAGTCATCTGATTCATAAGTCCCGGATTAGCTTTAAGGCAATCTATATTATTCTAAAAGGTCGTAACTTCAAAATGACTCGCCATGATAAAGCAATTAAATTTTCAAATTTCTAGTTATGGCTTATAAGTGCACTGTTCATTAACTTTGTTAGACAATAGATTTTTACTTTCTCTAGCCCCATATGTACAGCGTACATAGGGATAGAGAAGGTAAAGTAATGCATTCAAAATTTCGATGTCGATATTTCACGGAAATATATATTTTGGGATCCCCTTTTTTAGAAAAAGGTCCGTGTCTGTGTGTGTGTCTTTGGACAGAATAGCCCCAAAACGAAGAGACCGTTAAATACCAAACTTAGTATTTAGGTTTAGTCTCTACCAAGGATGCAACACACAGCTTTTCAAAATAATTCCCCCACCACAAACTACACTTTACATGAAATTTTTTTCGAAAATGTTGATTTTCTTAAAAATACCTCTAACGATTTTGACTAAAATCCCGTATATTAAACCTATTTATATGCGAAATAAAATGTATATCTCGAATTTTCTGGGAATAGCCTCTGAAGACTTCTTTACTCTGGATGAATTTTGCCGAATTTTCCTTAACTGCTAAACCGTAAGAGATAGAAAAAACTCACTACACAAAAACTGTAGACTGCATCAAAACACACAACTTATATCCTATACGGTTTTGTTGTAGAGGTAACCGTTTCCGCGATATTCCTTGTCATTGGTTTAATTGTGAAGTACTTAAACTTTTCTCAGACAGGAAGTGTCCGTTTTTCTTTTGTTCTACTCCTGACCAAACAAAGAATCGATTTGCAATGGCAATCGCATAACGATAACTTTTAAAATATTTGACTATCACTTTAGCCTAGTGCACTCCCTTAGTTCCCTTCTACTTATAAAGAACCAAGAAATAAGGACATTCTGATAATGTTTATTTTGATTAGCATTGTGTAGAAAGAAGAAGAATCTTATATAGGAAGTTTGTAGAGCCGCTACAGAAAGTCATGTGAATGCAATAAATCAGATTTTTATTCTTGAACCTGCCGTTAGGACGCACAAATACGATTTGCCATTCTTCAATGGTTTATTAGTTTAGTGTACCTGTAACCGGATATACGTTTTAAGGGTATTCATAGCCGAAATTTCAACGTTTTTAAGCAATTCAACAAATTATCTTTTTTGTCCAGAACATACTTTAGCCTCTGGCTTCAATTACGTCATAAGATTTCTGCTCTCAGAGCCTTTTAAATCTTCAATGTCCATGACGACTTAAATAAATATGTATTTATTTACAATGCCTTTAACTCAACTTTGATTTTTCTTATCTTTTCGCATTAAAAATATAGATAGTTGGTAGTTCAAATTTTTAGCACAATCTCAGCTAGTGAGTTTAAAAAGCAGAATGTGCCTCTCTATACTTTTTATACACTTTACATAGTTAATTCTAATACTAATGATACATTGCTCAAAAATAATATGTTTTTCTAAAACAACCATAAGATGAAGCAATTATATATGCATGTATATATAATGTAATAACCTTATTTACTTAACTAAACGTTTAAAAGAAAAATGTTAGCAATAAATAAAAAAAATAATATTTCTAATTTGAAAATTTATGCAAAATATGATTAATTACTACAATAAAAGTAAAATAAAATTGTTTCTCAAAACAGTATTAAAGATGTGAAATTATTAATTTTGTACAGCAGTAAGCGACAACATTTTGAAGATATTTAGATAAAATTTGCAAGAAATTTTAGCAATGGGCATCCTTAAGGTGAAAAGCTGGAAATCTTGAAAGGTTTATTTAATACGTTTTCTGATATTAATCGTGTGAGTATGATTACTATTTGGTATTAAGGAAGAGGCATACTGAACTTCATTGCTAACAAAAGAATAAGTGATGCTTATGTGTAGTGCACAATATGTAGCTATAACTTCAATCATTTATAAGGTAGGGGAGGTCCATACAATTTGGACCGCTTAACTTTAGGAGATAATATCTGGACAGAAAGACCACAGCTTACTTTAACGTGTTAATGAGATGAATTTATACCATTATGAGAGTTCTCAAGGTTTAGACCCAGCTACTTAATTTGCATATTATAATTATAGTTGTTTTTTTTCTAAGGCGTGTATTTTGGACCAGAGGCGTGTAATTTGGTCTGAGAGAATGTGTAAATTGGGCCACTATATAATACATATATAATCGATTCGTATACTTTTATATTCACTTTTAATGTTTGAAATTAACATTTAATTTAGACCATGAATAATCATGATGTATATTATCATTGTTCAAAATATCCGAGTGGAGCAGATTAACTTTAACAATAATATCACCTTGCATCAGTTTCATCCAACTTTTGTGGATACTTAATATTTTCAAGTTTTTGTTCCAAATTATAGGAGGATTTCATTGTTCGTTCCACAATGCACCTGTCGCAAAAGTAATAAACTGAATCACTTATATCAGCAGTCTCCATTTGCATTTATTGCATTGTATGCAGTCTTTCTATTGAGATTCCCCACATACAACACAAAAAGTCTCTTCTGAGTTTTTGTTTTCATCTTTACCAAAATAGATTTTCTTTTTATACTTGACTCTAGAAGTATTAACATGTCTTTATGAGGTGTCCCTCTCAACACCACACCTGTAGCTGAAGTTCTTTTTCTTCTCCTCTTTGAAGATTCCCCTGATGATGACGGAAAAGTACTTATCTGTGTCACAGAAATGTATTGGTTGTTCCTGTTTAAAGATTCCTCTGATGTGGACGGAAGGAGATTAGCTGCTGTACAGAAATGGAATCAGCAGATCAGATTTGGTCCGGACCAAATTACGCTTCACCTTCGGTCCAAATTACACGACACAACACAACTTTACGATATCGCATTTCTACATCTCGCTTACCTTAATATATTGAATGTTCCGTCGTTTTAGTTTGGTTTCCAAAGAAAGATCTTAGATGGTAGAAAACACAAAACTAAAAGCGGGACAAAATGACAGCGAAAACGCTCTCATAAAAGACCACAACTTCCCTCCAAGATTATTGACAATAGAATGCGGAAAATTGGAGGGAACGCTTACAACAAACACTGCTCAAGATACCCCTATTGTTGGTGCTTCCAACGGTACCCATTTTCTTAAACGGATATTGGTCGAAAATGCACGCTGGTCCAAATTACGCGGTCTTCCCCTATTTCCCAAATTCTTATAGCAACATGAACATTAGAAATGATTTACTTGGAGTATATTAACTTGTAACTTTGTAGTATTTCGTAGATTATTACCGGCTGGCTTCATCAGCGGCTTCGGAGGCCTCATGCAGCTTGCTCAAAGCAGTACCGGCTCTTTCTTCTGATCGTTCCAGATCCTCTTCAATCAGCTGTACCTTCCTGTTCAGAGCTGCCATTTCACTCTCAGCCTGCCAAACATCAACATTTCTAACTGTGGTATCATTCATTTACAACTTAATTGTTATCAATGGAAAGTCTTAATAAATACCGTTGCCACTCTCAGATATGTTTAATTTTGACCACGTGAAGACAACATTAAATACATATAGAAAATGTGACAAACAGTGACTGGATTTTAAAGGGAATTCCCATTTTTTCTGGTTGTTCATATCGGGCGATGAATGAAGTTGGTGAAATGATGCGCAAATGATCTCGGGATCCATGGGACTTACAGTTACTCGACGTTCGTCTTCTCAGGATAAGATAAAACCCCGAAAAAAAACCTTATCCGGGCAACTCCCCCTAAGCGAGACCTTTTGAATGTGAAGCAGACACGCTTCCCAGGCGGGCAATTCCCTTCTTAGTTTCTCTATAGAGAATAGAGAAGGTATTCTATTCCACCCAACATTTTTATTTCTCTGGAAATATACAGCAAAGCATGTTTAGAAAAAGGCCCGTGTGTGTCTGGACAGCGTAGCTCAAAAATGAAAATACCCTTAAATACCAAAATTGAAAGATTCCAAACTTAAATACTAAGTTTGGTATCTTTCAATGATGCTACCCTTAACATGGAAGTTTTTTCGAAAAATGTTAATTTCTCAAAAATGGCTGTAATGATTTTGATTAAAATCTCTTACGTTTAAGACATAAACATGCCATATAAAATTTATATCTTGAATTTTCTGGGAATAGCCCCTAAAGACCTCTTTATTATGGATAATCTTTATTGAATTTTGCATAACTGGTAAACCGTAAGAGATAGACAAAAACGTACACAAAAAATGTAGATCACAATAAAACACACAATATATGTCATAAACATTTTTTGTGGAATTTATCGTTTTTGAGATATTCAGATTTAAAACACTTTTCGCAAATAGGAATTTGTTGACACCTGTCCATACAAACAAAAGCAATTCAGTCACATAGCAACCAGCTTTTGACTATCGCTTTAACCTATTGTACTCCCTTATTTCGCTTCTACTTACAAGGAAGCAAATACTAAGACTATTTATGATAATTTTTTTCTCGATTAGCATGAAGTAATTATAAGCAAAAGCTTTCTAATGATAATTTGTTGAATAAATGTAGAGAAAGTCATGTAGATGGAAAATATCAAAATTTTATGTTAAAAATGTTCCCTTTAAAATCCGGTCTGGTGATAAAGTATTCATATATAGGTCAAAACATAAGACAATAACCCTAGCAGAGAGGCACTGAAGTTTTAATGTTTGTTAGTTTATGTTACATTCGTCCCAACTATGTAATTCGACAATACATACTGCCTGGAGGGCCTTCTCTTTGTCCTCCAGGTTCTTGTTGGCGGTCTCGAGGTTGGTCTTGGTGGTAGTCAAATCAGTGTCCAGTTGCGTCCTTCTCTTCTCCAACTCTCGCACCTCCTCAGCAAGCTGTGGCAAAATTGAAATGCAAATCAGAAACACATACTACACATAGTCCCGAGATATTAAAATTTAAGTACAAGTAACAGGTACAAACAGATTTCAAACGTTCGTAGTCATGAAATTACATCTATTATTACTTGACGTTTTAATAGTTACTAAATCACAGTAAGTAACTGTTTTATAATCACAATCATAATACCGAGAGAAATCAGAAAGTAATTAGCACTAGCAGATTCACATTTGCACCAATCTTTGCAGAACCATATTATAACAGCTCACTTAAACACTTGTTTTAAATTTGACTAAAATTGAGTAAATGTCAGAATTTAATAATTTTTTTTAATACAGTTCCGGAGGCTTGTAGGACTCTGGCGCCGTATTCCTTTTTCCTTTTTTTTTTTTTTTTTTTTTTCTAGTTTCCTAAATTTCCTTAGTTGACCTACTAATTCTTAACGTTTTCTTTTAGACACACTGACATATACACATTTACAAACACAGAAACACCCATGCCCAAGGCGGGACTCGAACCCACGATCCCAAAGCACGAAGCCTCGAAGCACTTTGGCGAGCGCGGCCATGGGGATCGGCGTACCTTAAGAAACTAAGCAGGTTAAAATCGTCTTTATTATGTTTTAATAAACGAAGAACAGAAACTATATATTCTACTGCAGTAGAAATAACTGCAGCCAAATAAGAAAAAGCGTTTCGTCCGTACTACAAAATCAACGAAAGTGTAACAGTTAAAGAAATTCTGTTTCGTTTCGTAATCGGCTTACCATTCCCGTATTAGTAGGCTGACACTTCCCTAGGACTTAAAAGTCAATGCCTAGGGATCAGAATACTATCGGGGAGCCAATGGCACAAAACCACAGAATGAGAACCTGTTAAGAGGGGTCGACCCGTAGCCAGGCATGAACATGAGGAAGTAGAAGATATGAAATGTAAGAAAAGTGATGATAGGAAAGGTGATGATGGAATGAGTGGCGGGGGAAACCGGAGGACCCGGAGAAAACCCCCAGACGCCGTTTCGTCCACCCACATGCGGGCGCTTGAGAACGAACCCGGGCCGCCTAGATGGACTAGAGGCGAGCGAGATAATGCTCATACAAAAATATAGTTATAACACTTTAGAAAATCATCTTTATCATACCAAGTACGAGCATTATTGGTTCTAATTTCATCTGCCGAAAGATATATTAGCTTTGCTGAATGTTGACATGGCTCCAATTGCCTTTCAGTAAACGCAGACTGGAAAAAGATTAGCGTGCTCAAAACCTCGTCAACAAATAATGTAAAGAGAGCAAGCTGCAGAAAGAGAATGGTGGAGATCATTAGATTCGAATATTTGGTCCTTCATTATCAAAGCACTAACTCAGTCAAGGGCTCAGGACTAGTTGTGGCTGTAGCACGTGTGTATCCTACAAGATACGAGGTACGTCCAGAAAGTAAGTTCCGTTTCAATTTATCTCCGCTGCAGCGTTGCGATCGCAGTTCCGCACATGCGCGGTAGACGCTCTCTATCAAGGAGAAGAAACGTGCGCCATTTTGAGATCGCTGTCAGTCACATATGCTTTGTTGTGCTTGTTTACAATGTCGGTGTTGATTGAAAATCCCGCCGCTTGTGAAATCAGATCTATGATTCGTTTTCTGAATGCCAGGAAAGTGAAACCATTTGAAATTTATCGGCAAATTTGCGAAGTTTACGGACAAAATGCGATGAGTGATTTAATGGTGAGAAGATGGGTCCGACAGTTCAATGAAGGACGTAGTGAAGTGCACGATGAAGAACGAAGTGGGCGTCCATCTTTGGTTACAGAAGAACTGGTTCACGCGATTGATGACAAGATCCAGGAAAACCGCAAGTTTACAATTAGTGCTCTCGTTATGGAATTTCCCCAAAGCTCACGATCACTAAATCATGAAATTGTTACCGAAAAACTGAAATTTCGTAAACTTTGCTCACGATGGGTACCAACTTTTTGAAGACACAGGCGGCAAACTTCTATGAAGAAGGTATACAAAAACTTGTGCCTCGCTATGACAAATGCCTGCCAAATTTCGGCAGTTATGTGGAAAAGTAGTTTAAGAGTTGTAGAATTTTGTGTAATAAATAATTATTCTGTATCTGTACGCAATTTAATTTTATTACCAAACGGAACTTACTTTCTGGACGTACCTCGTATTAAGTTTCTTGTAATAGAGGACGCTATTATGCACCGTTTGGTTGATATCTAATGTGTCGTTTGTTCCCAGTAACTGTTTATTACCGCAGTGAATTAACTCGAACTATGAGAGCCACAGGTTATTCACCACATTGGCCTAACACCTCTGGCCTAGTCACTTACCTTGTCTGCTTTCGCGTTGGCATCCTTGGCCTGACCCTCACAGGTGTCGGCCTTGTCCATCGCGCTGTCCTTCTCCATTTTCATCGCCTGCATCTTCTTTTTGATCGCGTCCATTTTGGCGGCTGTTTTTCTCCCTCCCTTTCACTAAAGACACAACTGCGAACAAAAAACATAATTCTATGAGCATATGTACTTATTTTAATGCTAATTATAAGTATCACTAAACTCTGATAATAAACTAAATGTATCTTCTATGTTTCTTTCTTTTATTATTGTTTCATTCACTTTTGTTATCATTTCGTTCATTGAAGATTTTTAAGTGTTTCATTAGGAAACACGCTCACATTCTTCTTCATTCATATTTCTAGACCAGGACCTCTCAAATGCGTACAAACCGAGGTTCAGAGCTGCTATGCACCATGCATCGGTCCGATCGGCTGGGCATAGCTTTTCGCAGTGAGGAAGAAACAGTGGAAACAGGCAGAGCGAGCACACAAGCATAATGAAGCAGAGAGACAGTGCCATTTTGTATGTGCGTGCGTGTTTGTGTGTGTGAAGAACTGTACTGTGGTCAAGCTAGCGAAGCCGTCTTTTGCACCTTGCGCCGAACACACCCTGAGACACCCTGTCCTGCGGAGGGTGGGGAATAACTAATCAGACTAATCTCCCCAACCGAGATATACACCCGGAATCTTTCGGTTGAGAAAAATTGCTGACCACTCGACTACAGCGACAGTCAAATCCCTACCTTGTATATGCATAGAAATGCAACTATTTTATAATATATGTATAATTTTCTATGGCGGCAAATCAACAGGTGAAATATACTAAGTTCATATTTTCCATTTAGGGATTCTGTGGTTTAAATATATTTCCAAAAATAATTCTATCCCCGTCCTATTTCCTATTAAACTTAGGTAGATATAAATAAAAAAAACAGCTTAAAATTATAAAACCAGCTAACTCTAAATACTCGAACTTTAGCAGAAAATGATAACAGTTTTCATTACGCTATTATTACCAAAATTCTTTTTTAAAATTTACTTTCCATAAAAGTCTAGCATCAGTTGAAATGATACTCAAATGATCTCGGGCTCCAAGGAGTTTAAGTTACTCGACATTCGACTTCTCTGGATAAGGGAAAACCCTAAGCGAGATTCGTACTCGGTAACCTCTTGAATGAGAGGCAGACACGCTACCTCCGTACTTCCGAGGCGGGCTGTTTTCACCAGTATTGGTAATAATCATTTCATAGTTCTTCCCGATGATATATTACGTTTAAATCCGAATATATTATTCTCCAACGGCGCAAAGGGTTAGAAAGTTGAATTAAACATAAAAAGCTTAATGCCGTGTCCGGATTTGAATCTTATATATTAGGATCTCCGAGGCAATGCTCTTAACGTCGAGCCATAGGTAGAGCCGGAACCAGACTGCGGCAAGTAACCACCGTGGGGAGTCCCTAACAGTTCCCAAGCAGTTCTTCATCCCGACGTGGTGAGCCATACGAGTCTGCGCCTCAGGTCTGAAAAAAGTTGCCGATCCCGGTGGCCGCGCTTCGTGGTGCACAGGAGCGTGGGTTCAAGTCCCGCCTTGGCATGGGTGTTTCCGTGTTTGTAAAATGTGTCTATGTTTGTGTATGTATATGTAAAAGGAAAACGTTAAGAATAATAAGGTCTACTAAGGAAATATAGGAAACTGGAAAAAATGGAGAAAAAAGGAATACAGCGCCGGAGTATTATTTCCAACTTAAAAAAAAAAAAATTAAATAAACGCCCCTGAGTATACCGACGACCCCCAGCACCATCCTGCCGCCGAGAGCTGGGTTTCCAAAGCGCAATCACCTCCACGAGAGCGCTCCACACACATTTCTCGCCGAAACTTACAACCAAAACAAAGGCCAGACGGATGAGATGAAGATGAAATAGAGGGACAGGAAATTTGGGAGAGTGAAGAATCCACCCAGCATTCGCCTTGACCCAGGAAAACCCCCGAAAAATCCATGGTTCCGAGAGCTTGACCGCGGTAACCGATCCCACGACTTCCCGAAAGCCAGTCCCAGACGAAACGCTTGAGCCATAGGTAAATGCCCGCATGGATTAAACCCTATTTTCTAATTCAACTTTCCCAGTAAATTTTCATATACTCGAGATGCTATATTTCAGGGACCTCATGAGAACTATAGAGCTAAAGTAGAAACCAAACGTTTAGAAACTAAAGTTGGCCCTATAAAGCAAGCAGATGTTAGAGGTATAAACATTGATAACCCCCTATGAAACGAATATCCGGAAAATTCTTCATGCTATGGATTACTCCAATTTCTTTTCTCCAGTAAAATAAGTTTACGTGTACACATCTATGATTATCACACAGGTGTTTTTTTTTTATAAATTGTAATGAAATAACTATGTGAAATAACTAAAACAATCTGATGTGTACCATTCACATGACTTTCTCCATATCCCTGCAACAAATAATTCTTAAAAAGCTTATACTTCTATTTACTTTATGCTAATCAGAAAAAATTAGCAGAAATAGTCTTAATTACTCGCTTCCATGTAAGTAGAAGCGAAATAAAGGACAACCGTAGGTTAAAGTGATAGTCAGAAGCTGGTTGCTATGTCAATGAAGTTCCTTTGTTTATATGGATAGGAGTTGACAAGTTCCTGTATGAGAAAAGTATACGTTTTTCATAGCAGAAACAAAAAATAAGGAATGTCTCAAAAACGACAAACTGCACGAAAAAATGTATATAACATAAATTGTGTGTTTTAATGTGCTCTACATTTTTTGTGGAGTAAGGTTTTGTCCATCTCTTACGGTTTAGCAGTTATTCAAAATTTAGTAAAATTCATCCAGAATAAACTACTCTTCAGAGGCTATTCCCAGAAAATTCAAGATATACATTTTATTTGTCACGTAAATATGTTTTATATACGAAATTTTAATCAAAATCGTTAGAGCCGTTTTTGAGAAAATCAAAATTTTCGAAAAAAGTTCCATGTAAAGGGTAGTTGGGGGTGGGGGGATTTTTCTCAAAATCTTCGTGTCGTATCACTGAAAGATACTAAACTTAAATACCAAGTTTGGTATTTTACCGACTTTTCGTTTTTGAGTTATCGTGTTCACAGACACACGGACACACACACGGACCTTTTTGTGAAAATGCTTTTTTTGGATATTGGGGTCCCTAAAACATATATTTCCGGTGAAATCTCGGTATCGAATTTTTGGTGGAGTGCAATACGTTTTCTATACACTATGTACATAGTGCGTATGGAGAAAGTAAAAAGGGCTCATATGCCCTTTTTTTCTGCCCATTTTAACAAGTTATTCTTAAACATTTATTCTTCTTTTTACTTCACGAGATAAACATGTGTTGAAATTGGGAATAGAGGAAAACACTAAACTTAAGCGGTAGAAAAGTTTAAGAGCTAGTCGCTTTGAAAGTTCATTCCCTTTGTCTGACCAGGAGAAATTAATAATGACTTTCCATTGCTAAAAAAGCATTAAAACCAACAAGGAAGAATTTCAAACCAATCATTTTAAATTTCGAAAGTTCTGCTTTATACAACTTTTATTTGATACGTTTGGTATGTTCCATAAACAAAAGAAAATTAATATAAACACATCGTTTTAGTTGACCAACAGCCACAATACAAGATATTCTTACTTAAATAAATAATATATCACCTCAAAGGATATAGGTGTTTCTGATTTTAGATCGACCGGCTTAGTCGTCAGTAGATAATCGCTTTAAAACATTTTTGTTAAGGAATCTGTAGGCTTGGAAACTTCGTTTCATTGCACGTGTGTGAACATCAGAAAATCTGGCTTTCTTAGAGAATCGTACGATAGAGTATGGAGCATCGAAGAACTCTTCCTGTGGCTAATGTAAGTAATAGAAAAATAGTGTTACTTTTACATGACTTTCTCTAACCGTTCTACGAACTTTCCCTACAGAATATTATCTACGTCATGCTGATAGAGATAAACATTAGCCGAAATGGTTCATTACTTGTTTTCTTTTAATTAAAAGGGAATACACTAGGCAAAACCATAGCCAGATATTTTAAAAACTTTTGCTATGTGAAATAATTAAAATTCAGTTCTCGTTTGCATTCTCGGGAATAAAACAAAAGAGATGAAACAAAAGTTAACTTCCCGCTTGAAGCAGTTTAAGTAGGTAGTTTAAAGCTAACACCTACAACAAGAAATATCTTAGAAACGGTTAATTCAAAAAACAATGTATATGACATAAATTATTCATTTTAACAAGATCTATATTATTTGAGTAGTACGTTTTTGTCCATCCGTTATCGTTTGCCAGTTACAAAAAAAAAACATCCGGAATGAAGAGGTTTTCAGAGGCTATTCCCAGAAAATTAAAGATTTTTCGTTTGCCATAAAAATATCTAAAATATATCTTATTTTAATCAAAATCGTCAGAACCATTTTTGATAAATTCAAAATTTTCGAAAACTTTCCATGTAAAGCGTAGTTGGGTGGACAATTTTCTTGGTAGTATTAGTGATAGCACCCTTAGAAGATTCTGAATTTAAATACCAAGTTGGGTATTTAACGGCCTTTTAGTTTTCGAACTATGCTGCTCACAGACACTGACACACACACACACACGGACCTGTTTCTGAAAATGCTTTTTTATTTTTATTCGGGGGGTCCTAAAACATGCATTTCCGGTGAAATTTCGACATTAATTTTTTGGGTTGAATACAATATTTCTCTATCCTTATGTACATTGTACACACGGGGCTAGAGAAATAAAAAATTAATTCTAAAATTATCTTTGCATTTTTTTCTTGTATTAAAATTCTAAAATATTAGCAGATGGTCCTTAATATGTGCTTATCTTTGTATTTTCCGTCAACTTTTGTGTTTTACTATGTTTCATATCCGCACTGGCATATGTCAAAGCAGAGTACTATATGAAAGCAGATGAATTCAATAGAAGACAACTAACCTCATAATTAAATCTAGAGTTCCAAACCACAAAAAAGACACCAATGCTAAAATATGCTTTAAACGTTGTTTAATAGATCACAGAGGAAAACAGTTGTTTATAGGAAATACTTTGAACTTCAGCACGTCGGAAAGCAAGCGTTTATTCACATTCCCAAACACGTGTAGCATTAGCTGCACCAAACAGAGCAGGACATAGATAACATAAATCCCAAGAAAAATCAAACACACGAAGTTTACAGGCTGAGGTTATTTCAGCAACTTCTCAACTTAAACATTCTTTCTTTTTACTTTTTAGGATGGCGAACCCTGGTATCTGGTAAACGGAAAGAGTCATTAGACGAGCAAATTTTGTATGTGAGTGTAGGCGTTTAAAAATAAACCGACCCACATTTCGCTCTCCCATGTCTTGTCGAGGCGCTGAAGAAAGGCAGACGGCTGAGAAAAGGGAATTCCAAGTCTCTACAGCATCTTAACCCTTAGTTGCCTGCAGTAGTACACTACATATGCCGTTTTTCCTTTAATTCAAGTTTAAAACTGGAGTTATAATAAAAATATATGGGAATAAACGTATAAAATTACTGTATAAAATAATAAAGAAAGTAGAAATGAAAATAAATATAGATCCTTTATTAATCTTTTTCTTCCAAATTAAAAGTTTAAATTTTTCTAAAGTAGTTTTCATGATTCTGCCAAAGGCACGACTAAAAATAAAAATGGTTCAAATGGCCATGAATGTTCGGTGATAGGTAATAGACTGGCCATCCAATCCCAGTGATTGTGGTAAAGGACGGGGAGAGCTCAAGTAAAATAATCGGTGTGATGCTTGGAAGCTAATGGGGTTACATATGACTGTAGTCATGTTCATTTAAAAAAATCACTGCAATTATATATTTTTACAATGTAAAACAGTCATGATTACTTGTTTATGTTTGAAAGTTAGTATAACGTGAAATTAATCCTGGGGCACAATCCTATTTGTATAGTTACGCTTAAAACAAGTGGAACTTATAGGTACCGTCAGGCAACAAAGGATTAAACATGAAAGCTCTTGCGGTGACTCCAGTCATTTACTATCAAAGCAGTCAGCATTCGAATCTCTGAGTTAAATTTTTAGTTTTTTGAATTCCAAATATTTGTATATAGCGTAGTACAGGTACTACATCTTTAAACCCACCTTTCCTAAAATTCAAGATTGAATTTTGCCCACTTTTGATACTTGAGGCTCTTTTGTGAGATTGGTAAATACTATCTATGTATATATGTATATAAATATATATACAAACTTTTTACATTTTAAATTTAAAAATGTGTTCCACTGTGTTTACGCTAATAGAAAATACCATTCACAATTAACATATTGTATAATATCACATTTAATGATTAGTTCAAATTTACTGCAGATGCTGTATAATTTTTCCTTCTCTGTGGCATAAATTTCGTGAAAAAATAACTATCCGTGTTTGAAATACAGAAGCGATTTTGGTTAGATTAAATTTTCAAAAGATGACACTGGATTTGATAATAATTTATCTGCCTTGGAAGGTTATCCAAATATCTTTCATTTGATTTAGATAAAATAATCAAAAGTTCTTTGAGAAAAATATAATCCTACACAGCAATTTATATGAAAATACTGTGAACAAGATTTAAAGCAATATGGTATTTGACCGACTTTCCGTTTTGGGGCTATACTGTCCACACAAACATACACACGAACATGTTTCTAAAAATGTTTTTTGGGGGGCTCATGGGGTCTCAAAACATGTATTTCTGATGAAATCTCGGTAATGGATTTTTGGGTGGAATAAATCTTCTCTATCCACTATGTACAATGTACATACATGCTAGAGAAAGTAAAACGACATATGCTAATGTTTAGCGCGCTTAATGGAAACCAAATTATTTGATTCTTATTGAAAAAAATGTATGTGTTCCATTCATATGACTTTCTCTATCTGTTACACAAACAAACTTCTTACAAAAGAAGTTTATATACATCATGATAAATATTAACAGAATTGTCTTATTGCTTACTTCTTTGTAAGTAGAAGTGAAATAAGGGAAGTGAAATAGCATATCTTTTAAAAGCCGATCGTTATGAAAAAGAATTGAAATTCGGTTCTGAAGACAGACTAAAGAGATAGATTTTAGCTTCCATTTAGGAGTGACGTAAAAAAATATGACTTTCTGTTTGAGAAAAGCTTAAGTAGCTTAAAATTGAAACCAATAACTCGGAATATCTTGAAACCGATTAAATCGACAAAAAAAAAAGAGTATATGACATATATTTGTGTTTTAATAAGAGCTACATTTTTTGTGTAGTAATTTGTTGTCTATGTTTTACGGTTTACTAATTACACAGAAGTTAATACAAAGTCATCCAGAATGAAGAGGTACTTCTAGAAAATTCAAGATATGCATTTATTTTGTCATTAAAATATCTTAAACATATGGCTAAATTAATCAAAAATTTTATAATCATTTTTGAGAAAATCAACATTATGTCACATAATTGGCACTAATTGACCTATTAGTTGCTTAAACTATGAAACTCACACGACATTATCAGTCGATATTGGTATATATCATGTCATATAATTTAGATCCGCTTGTAGTATATCGGAAAACTTGCGAGTCAGTTGAGGAATTTAATGCCGTTTCGGCATATTGCCATGGTAGCTCAGTGGTTAGAGCAACCGGCTAGGAACCGCGAAATCCGTGGCTCAAATATCGAAAACAGTTAAGTATTCTTATACTCGTATGTTTAAAATGGCATTTTTGGCCACATTTTCATTTTTAGCACCATAAGAGAGTCCCGTGTTTTTAGTTTTAAAAGATGTATTTTTATATGCCTACGGCACTCAAGTCTGAAAAATCTGATGTGTTACACTGACATGACTTTCTCTACATTTCTGCAAAAAAATTATTATTAAAAAGCTTATGCTTCTATATTTCATTTTAATCCAGGAAAGTTTATCAGAAATTACTTGCTTCCTTGTAAGTAGAAGCGAAATAAGGGAGTATCATAGGTTAAAGTGATAGTCAAAAGCTGGTTGCTATGTGACTGAAGTTCATTTGTTTGTATGGACAGGAGTTGACAAATTCCTGTATGAGAAAAATATAAGTTTTTCAAACCTGAAGCTAAAAACAAGGAATATCTCAAAAACGATCAACTCCACGGAAAAAATGTATATAACATAAATTGTGTGTTTTAACATGCTCTACATTTTTGTGTTGTAAGTTTTTGTCCATCTCTTATGGTTTAGCAGTTATGCAAAATTCCTTAAAATTCTTCCAGAATAAAGTAGTCTTCAGAGGCTATTCCCAAAAAATTCAGCATATACATTTTATTTGTCAAGTAAATATCTTTAATATACAATAGTTTAATCAAAATCGCTAGAGCCATTTTTAAGAGAATCAAAGTTTTCGAAAAAAGTTCCCTGTAAAGAGTAGTTTGGAGCGGGGGGATTATCTTGGAAATCCTCGTGTCGCATCCTTGTAAGATTCCAAACTTAAATACCAAGTTTGGCATGTAATGGTCCTTTCGTTTTTGAGCTATGCTGCCCACAGACACACACACACATGGATATTTTATTTTTTATTCAGGGGGATCCAAAACATGTATTTCCAGTGAAATCTCGGTATCGAATTTTTAGGTGTATTACAATACCTTCTCTATAGACTATGTACATAGTTCGTATGGAGAAAGTAAAAATGGATTTAAAGGGGGAAGGACGTGTCTTATGGGTTGAAGTGGACATGTAGAGAGCGCAATGCTAATTATTGTATTTAATGTCTGTGATTTTCGGCAATGTTTGACTCTGTAGCTTAGAAAGAAGCTTTATGAGAAGCAATGTGATACAAGTATGCTACCTAAGTGTCTATAAACGTAATGAGTCATTCAATAAAATGATATGGAGGCGATGTAGAGAAGAGATTTGTGTTGAATTCACCACATTGAAGTTTGGTGTTACGGATGCTGTCCTACATTTCAATTGTGGCAACTTCTGAGAAGAAGGAAGATTGTTTCTGGCAAATTCACTGATGCAGGAGCAATGGAAGCAGACATGTCCGCCTACGAGAGAACCCAAAGCACAAACCACAAGGAGAGTACCTGAGGGGAAGAAAAAGGTTGAAGGAACAAAAGTCTCTAAAAAGAAGGTCCAACATATAACGGAGGAGATTTTTAAAAATGCATTTGTTAACTTTCATTGCTCCTTTAATCAAAATCAAAAAATTGTCCTTTTTTATTGCTTGAATAAAAATATATATATATATAGATCTAGGGTCCTCATTCTTATTTCAAATTAAAAAAAATAAATAAGCAGTGTTTTGTAGCAAAATTACTAACATTTATTTGAAACTTTATGAGCTGGAGGGATATGTAGAATTCTTCCTAGTAATTTTTAAGAAATTGCATATTTTGATTATAATGTATAATTTTAGTATGCACACAAAATTCATTTGTATAATCTGATCACATAATTTGTATAGTCTAATGATAATTGAGGTAGAACATTTTGAAAATGTTTTGGTTAAAGACTGAGGATGTTTTGTGAAAACATTAAGGTATGATGACATCATAGCAGGTTTTATGACCTAACGCACGAATGAATATGATTTTTTTTGGTAGTTTTAACGCCCGCTTTTACTGCTCTGGCACCGCAGGCGATATGAATATGATGATAATTATGATGATATATGTTAAAATGTAATTTAATGTTAAACTTTTAAACTTCACTTTATTTCTTTGAAATGTTTGGTTTTATTTATGGATGCTCTTTAGGTGCTATGGCCTCAAAGTGCACTTATTTGTACCCAGAGGCCACTATGGCGTTTGAGATTCTTTTATCTGGCGTGGAACATTTTACATTTAACATTTTTTCGAAAACTTTGATTTTCTCAAAAATGGCAATAATGATTTTGATTAAAATGCCATATATTTAAGATATTGACAAGTGTTCGTATATCTTGAATTTTTGGGGAATTGCCACTTAAGACCTCTTCATTCTGGATGACATCTGTATAACTTTTGTATAACTGGTAAACCGTAAGAGATAGACAAAAACTTGCCATAGAGAAAATATAGATCTGGTTAAAACATAACATTTAGGTCATATACATTTTTGTAGAGTTAACCGTTTCCGAGATTTCCGAGTAATTGGTTTTAGTTTTAAGCTACTTTTTGTCTCTCTTTTGTTTACTCCTAGTAAGGAAAGAGAACTGAATTTCAATTGTTTCACATATAGTGATCAGCTTTTAAAAGATTTGACTCGATTTACAAAGAAGCAAGTAATAAGATACATACTGATAACGTTTATCTCGATTAGCATGATGTAGATAAAAGAATGGTTTTGTAAGAATTGTTTGTGGAACAGCTAGAGAAAGTAATGTGAATGAAACACATCAGATTTTTCTCTTTTCGATCCCTCCTACGAGGAGATAGAAATAAGGATCGCATGCAAATAAGGAAATGGTGCACTGAAGTAGTATTTTCCTAGTTTTGGGTCAACACCGTTTAATTAATATCTTCATTCTTTATACAAAACTAAGCATTCACAGATTATGCAGTTTTCTCATTAATCGTCGACTACTAGCAACACATAGGTGGTCGAAACCGTAGCTTGCTTGGCGTTGGAGGAAAATAATTGTCCAATACCGTCACGCTCCTAACGGCAGTCTGAGTAGATGCCCAGAAAGCACCAACTGAGTAAAAAGCACTGAACAGTCCGGTCGGAACACTTGTTTTTTTACCCTCCTCGTATGTAGAACTTACACCTCCCAAAACTTACAAACTAGCTCCTGTCGAGGAGCAGAGGTTCTAGATCAGAGAGAAGTCAGGCTGGGTGATCAGCCCGATATGACTTTCAGCACTTGGCTTACACTGTGTGCTAACTCCAGTAATAAACAAGACCAGACGACACACAGGTATGCCCAACCTGCTAACGAACTTTCTCATAATGCTGCATGAAGTACAGCTTCTATCAAAAGTTTGACACACATAAATATCAGACTTTTCATTCCTGTCCTTAGACTTTTGTGAAATCTCAAGATGTTTATACATGGATCAAACGCATCTCAAAAGTGAAATTTTCTGCTGCAAATCATAAATCGCTATCTTTAAAAATGTGGATAATATGATAATTTCTCAATCAAGAAAACTTATTAAAATGCAGTTTTTTATGGAAAAATTTAATTCGCCTTGAACGATTGCACTTGTTAAAATTAATTTTGTCATGGAGGGAGATTTACTTAAATTGGTTCTTGGGCTGTTATCATTTTTTAATTTAAAAATTTATGAAGTCTTTCTATTCACATTTAACG
Organism: Hymenopus coronatus; assembly: GCA_030762935.1. Classification (NCBI taxonomy): domain Eukaryota; kingdom Metazoa; phylum Arthropoda; class Insecta; order Mantodea; family Hymenopodidae; genus Hymenopus; species Hymenopus coronatus. The sequence goes on along the minus strand of CM060887.1, from coordinate 70,754,734 downwards.
CCAGATTTTTCCCCGATTTTCTAAGGTTAAGGTAAAATCCACAATTGACAATAAAAACTGAGAGAATCTGTTATTTTATCAGTGCTACCATAATCTACGTGGCTGTGACAGCAAATCATCCATTTTCCGCAAACTTCAAATGCACAAAAGACTATCTCAACCTTAGTAAGTCGGGGGTGGGGGGTATGTGGCATTAAATATGAATAAAAAGACTTCATAAATGTTTAAATTAAAAATTGATAGCAGCCCAAGAGCCATTTTAAGTAAATCTCCTTCCATAACAACATTATTTTGCTAAGTGCAAGCATTAAAAAGCAAATTAATTTGTTCCATAAAGACTGTATCATTTTTAACCAGTTTTCTTGATTGAGAACTGAGTATATTATCCATAGTTTTAAAGATGGTGAGTTCTGGTTTGCAGCAGAAAACTGCATTTTTGAGAAGCATTTGATCCATGTACAAACATATTGAGATTTCACAAAAATCGAAGGACAGGAATGAAATGTCTGATATTTAGGAGTGTCCTTAAACTTTTGATAGACTCTGTATTAAACACCTTTGAAAATTGTTCTGTTTACATGGAGACATAAAATAATATTATACAATAAACTTCAAAAAATAAATACGGAAGTACAAGTATACATACTCAACGTATACTTCATTTCCGAATTTATTATAGTTTACAGCAACATATATTTCAAACCTTCTTCTGTTATATAAATAATGTTGTAATTGAAAACCTTCTCCCCACTTCACATGATGATTTGGGCCAATCATAAAATGTAGCAGATGATATTGCGTTGTAGGTTTTCAAAACTTTATTTTCTGTGTTTGCGATTAAAGTGTCTACATCAATGTAACTATTGCAATTGCGTCGGTTACACAGAAAACACTGCCTCCATACACGCCAGTGGCAGCGTCCAGTTATGTACAGCCCTGAAAGTGTAGGTGACAAATGACGTAGTAGTCTTACATCACGTTACAATTGGTCTGGATGAGGCCCTAAAAGTCCTAGCTCTGCTGATATGTAAGTGAGGAAGTGGATGATAAAAAATGACGGTGAAATGGATGACAGGAAAGATGGTTATGGAACAACTTGTATAATGAATGGCGAGGGAAACTAGAAGACCCGGAGAAAACCCACCCACACGCTTCATCCACCACAACTCCCACGTGTGGTCCGCTGGGATCGAACTGAGCCGCGTAGGTAAGTGGGGAGTGGTCTACCCACTCGGCCACGGCGTTACCAGACTTGTTACTGATTAATAATAATTTCTTCCGGCTTTCCTTTTCCAGTAAGAGAGGGTTATTTATTTACAGTTATTTATTCTTGGTATGAATATTTAATTTTTCTAATCTTCCTAAAGTAAAAGTTTTACACTAATTAATTATATTTGTAAAATCCCGCATTATACGCATGTTAACATATCAGCCTTTTGTTCATTTATTTATTGAATGTTAAACTAGAATTGAGAACGATACAAATACAGCCCACGTTTATTAATATTTACCTGCATTTATTTTAATTTCTATTCTCGTATTAAAGCTTTGAAGCATTAAAGTATTTCGTACAATAAAACATGCAAGTTGAAATAAAATTGCAGACTAAGAGCAGGATGGAATGTGTAAACCTTTTACATTCGATCCAAATATTCAAACATCCTTTATCGACATTTTATGTTTTTCCAGCATAAATATAAAGTGACAATTGGAGGAAAGTTATGCCTTTTAGTCTTGCATTGTGTTATAGGTTACCTTTAGATAAAGCGTACAACAATGAATAAAATAATATAGGGTAACATAACGTACAAGAACAGAAATACGGATAAATACAATGACAGAAAGCGGTCAAGGTATAAAGTTCTACATATGATTTCTAAAACTTGCAATAGAATGTTTGGGAATGTTTTTTTTTTCTTCCCTGAACCAAATTTCCTACATTTTCTAAAAAGAAAATATCTGGAAGATAGTTCCTCGGTAGCGAACATCAAACCGGTTATATCCATGGAATTAAGGTGAAATAAATAATGGTAAATAAGAAAAATAGGAACAATTATAATAAATGAACCACCTGTCGCCTTTATCTGTAAATCGACTTTATTTATTTAGCATTCATATGTTTTAAACATGAAACAATAATAGCAAAATAAGTATTGTAAGATGGTAATTTATTTTTAAAAAGTCAATATACCTGTATTTATACATAATTGCGTACAGTGAAATGTGAAAACTTGGATGAATTTTAAAATATTATGTGTATATATATTAATATAATAAATAAACACTTAGGTGCAGACTCAATGTCTGTCTAAATTATTTATCAACCAGTAAAAGTTTATTGCAGGTTCCAGTACAGAATATGCCATTTCCTAGTGATACATGCTTTCAATCTTCAGGGTAGAACGGATTCAATTTCCCCATTTGTTGCATGAGCTGAGAGACTAAAGGCGAAATTAGTTTTATTTATCAACAAGAAAGAGAGAGAGAGAAAAAAACACTGTGTTCCTTCCGTTTAAAACGAAAGTCTTCCTCTCACCATTGCGGAAGTTAATAGATACGACCATGTTTACGAATATATTCGTCTCTCTGTGTCTTGAGGAAGCGGACAAAGAACTGGAAGCATTTATGTACGTCTGCCACATCTACAGTCATGTATATGTCTGTCTTAGATTTCGAGACATTAAATGGAATATTTGCAAAGAAAAGAAAGTTTTGCCCAATCTGCACCCAAGTTTTAGCCCTCTAAAATGTATAATAATGTTCTTCTCTTCTTAGATTTTGGAAATTTGGCAACAAATAACTTTAATATAATTATACAAGAATTGTTCAAATATTAAAGCTTCTAGCCTTGCCATGATTTTATGATTTCTAAACTTTAAGATTTCCAGAATAGTACGGCATAAAAATAACTCATTAATGTATCAAACAAGATGTGTTTTGGAGCAAATGTATGGCAAAAACATGCATATACTTTAACATACAGTTTTTATCATCAATCGTTACGATGACGTTAAAAATACTCACACTGATTGGTTTTTACAAATTTGAAAACAAACACAGTTAATTTACTGTTTCTCATATGTAATTCAAATTGTTCAGTGAATACTGGGCTAATGCTCAACGTGTGTCCTTATCGTAAACTCAAGTCTTCAAGATATGTGTGTGTAACATAAAATAGTCATCCATCTAATTGAATAAGAAAAGCGATTTCACTGACTTTGTAGTTCATAAGTGTACATTTATAAGTTAATCTATTTATTATGTAGAAAATAAGCCATATTGTGACATGGTTATGAACCTAATTTCTGGGAGATCTCAAATGCAAAGTTCTCTCTACGTCTAAAAAAGAATAACATAAAGAGATTCAAAGATTTCTCGGCATTAGTTATTGATTGCAGCTACAAGGGTTTGCATTATAATCAATGAATGACATTTAACTCTATATCTTGTGCTCCGAGGCTCTCTTAAAGGTAATAAAATGGCCAAATTTGCTCCAGTATAATTAGCGTTTATCGCCTGATTGAAGAAGTTTCCAGATTTTAACGAGGCGCCTGTACACGTAAATATAAGTTATTTTAAAATGTATATAAATACCACTGGAGCGAAGAGAAGCCTGCAAGCTTCCGATAAACCAGCTCTTGAGGCACTTGCACTGTGAGTGACCTAGGCAACCAGGAATTCTTTCGTCCATTACAGCGCAATCAAAATCCTTTTTCTTGTTTTCTCAAAAATGTTCTATTTGCGATAAATAAGTTCTGTTGGCGCGTTCCTTAATAATAGCTTCCCTGAATATGAACGCCCCTTGTTTAATATTGGTTCTATCATTATTCTTTATGTTATATTTACACTCAAGAATGCTACAGCCAATTACCTAAAACAGGACGTGTAACATATTAGGTCTCATCTAGACAATGAACCGTTCATATTTAACCACTTCCTTAAAATAGATGGGGTGTTTATAACAAGTCACGAAATATAACATATTTGAAATATTAATACTTAAAATTTCGATGGTTTTATATGAGTTTTTATCTATACAACATCAGTTTCATTTGATATTACAATTCCGCATTTCTTATTGTTCATTTTCTGGTTATGATTAGGGTTTTGAAGGATGGGGCCCCCAGTCACTGTGACACAAAACCGCACGTAGGTGATTGTGGCCTTTTGCGACTTATGTGAACCCTGAGACGAAGGGCAACCCCATCCGGATAATGACGAACGCGAACTTGGACGATGTCCCTAACTTTTCAAGAGAAAACTCGTCTGACCTCGCCCGGCGCACTACCACAAGCTCCTGAACCTCCGGGAACAATGTGAGGGAGAATTCTGGAGGCTACCGTAACGACACCAGGAGGAAACCCTTGCAAAGTGTACAACCAACGACCAACCGCAACCCGTCGAACACCGTCTCTGGTCTTTCAACTTTGAAACTGAAGACAAGGAAACATGGACAAGAGAGTCGTGAAAGAGTGTTAACGATCCCAGCTTGTATAACCACGAAAAACCCATGGGCCAGAGTGGGCATTAGCCGGGGTTCTAACCTAGATTCCTCTGGGTTCGGTTAACTTTCTGTTTACAATACAATCATGCGGAATATACCCAATTTGTATAATATGAAATTCGTTGTTATTTTTCATGATATTAATATATAAAAAATAGTTTTATTAATTATGATTAAAACCAGATAAGCCTAGAGAATGAGAGAGTCAAGGAGAGAGATAAGACAGAGAGAATGACAGTGATAGTGGGAGGATGAGAGATTCAGGAGATATTGAAAGAGAAGTAGCAGGAAAATGAAGAGAGCTAGAGGGAGATGAAATACAGGAAAACGTGAAAGAACGCAATAGAAGGGTGAGAGAAAGAGAGAGGGGTTGAGTGAAACGAAGAGAGAGAAAATATCCACAGAAACTAGAGCAGAACTGCAGAACAGTGATGGTCATAAACTTGAAGCAGATATAATCGCCTGAGTGGGAACTAACGCCAATTGTTTTCTTCGTGCTGGGTAAGAAATCCGACACTGGGAATGAATTAAATCTTGCATTATTGACACATTTTCTTCCAAAAGCTTCTCGAATAAATTTTAGCAAATGAAATTCTGATGCAAGCGTTAAAAATATATATTTCTGTCGTTCCCTGTGTAAATCAAGAGAGCGTCTAAACACGCCTCCACACACAGTCCAAGACTTCTGGGCCAGTTCCAAGCAAAAGGAATTCACCTTGCTTCCGAGAATATATACAGGTCAATTCTGGGATTTAATTTCCTAGAATTACTAGCTCTTTCATAAAATAATGACACGTTGTATTATGCCATTATGAACACTGTATTTCACTATTTTAATATAACGAAAAAATATGTTAATGTCCAGGCTACTTTCCGATATTATCCTATCCTATTTTTAACTTTTGTTCCAAATGTCCGTTTTTTATTTCCCCTACTTATTTCTGAAGTCCTTTACGACTTCCTTTTATTCTACTTGAGGTAAAGATGTTTGCTTTTCTCTCTTTCACAAAAATTGAGGAAAAATATTCCTCACAAAAATTCAATGTCGCAATCTCACCGAAAATACATTTGTGAGGCCTCTTGAAAATAGCATTTTTTGAAAAGAGTTAATGTCTGTATGCGTGTGTGAGTATATATGTCTCTGTGTGTGCGTGCGTGAAGATTTTTCCAACATATCTCCCATTCCCTAAATTATCCTAAATGGAAGAGTTTTTGAAATGTACGATTTTCTCAAAATTGCTCTAACGTTTTTATTTAAAACAATAAGTTTCAGTTATTTAGTTCACAAATAAAATGCATATCTTAGATTTGTGGGAATAACCTGTGCAATTATCTTCATTCTGAAGGAATGTTGTTCAATATTGTTTAATTAAATTGTTTCTTTATTTAACCAAATCTAGATATGCGTTACTATAAGTTTGACTGTCATTGTTGTTGCGAGGTCATGGAAGGAGTAATGTATTTCAAGATTAGTATATAGCGACGCATTTTTAAACATCTGACTATCGATTATGTATCCTCTATCTCACTTGTACCTATAATGAAACCATTTGTACAATGTTTTATTTTCATTAACGTGAATGTATGAAAAATATGCTTTTCTTTATATAAAATAAACGATAATGGATGGAAAGTCATATGAATGTAACACTTCATCTAAGTTCTGCATCGAGAGCTCATAACGAAATAAATTTTTATGGAGTACTGCCTCGCTTATCGAGTGTAAATCCCTCTTCTATACTCCTTCTTCAAGCAGCTCGACTTTGTGGTCGTCATCACCTTCTTCATATCATAGAACATATCCCTTAGTGGCTTCTCAAAATTGATAATTCCGGCTATTTTTATATTTGCCAAAAAACTATGTTATTTGTTTAAAAATATAAAACAAACCATGGAATTCTTTTAAAAGCTTTTGATTTTAGGTTTTCTTATTTATATCCTATTTTAAAAATTATATTTTCTGTTTTTCAGCATTTTATTATAAAGTGCTTTATGGTTTCATGCTTTTTTATTACTTCCCTCTTGGGATTGCATTATTTGCTTATCCATTTCAGTTGAATGCAATATTTACTTCTTAGTTTTATAAGGTTTAATTTTTGCAAGTGTTATAATTTTCCTTAAAGTTATGTTTATTACTTCACAAAAATCATTAAATTTCGACAACTTATTTTCTGTATCTATGGTACATGTTACGCGACGTTAAAAGTTTTTGCCGTTCATTAATTTATTTTAAAGAATTCTTATTATAGAACTTGCCTTGATTTACCTATAAATGCAATAAAGTTGGTTTTCTCTACAGGAATTTTAAAAGTATAGAGATTAATAAAGTGCGTTAATAAAATTATTGTAATAGAGAAAAATAAAATATAAAAGCTGCAATTTTCCTGGATTCTAGAAACACTAGTGTTAAAATTAAAGTAATTGAATGCACCTTTAGTATAAACGAGTAAAAATGTCACCACATTTAGTCATATTCGAAGTTATACAAATTGCTTTGTATCTAAAAATTCAAATCAACTTCCCTTACATATAGATATTATACGTATACTATATAATAAACTATTATTATTAAGGAGATGTATGTGTAAAATTTGTAGAATCTACAGTGTTTAACATATATTATTGAAATGTATACCAATTATTGACACAATAATAGTGATACCTTTGTCATTTATCAAAATTCTAGCTCACATGGTCATTTAAATAATAATTTTTGTTGTCTAAATTCATTGTTCTAATAAAAATTATGTATGTGATTCATTTTTAAAATAATATATGTTTATAAATAGATATTCATATTATATTTTGTTATAATAACCATAATTAGTGTATAAATAATATTAATTTTCGTACTCTCCTAAATTTTGATTTTTCAAAATTTAATAATCTATTTATCAAAATTGGAGAATTAGTTCTAAAAGTTTGATACAAATTAGTACAAATTTGTATTGTGTGAGTGATTTTGAATAATGAAAAGTGACAGAAAAAAGCTTAGCGAATAAATAAGTTTTAAATTTTGGAGCGTCTATTAATAAGCATATGCATACTTATCTATAGTTTGAGTGAATTTATAGCTAAAGCTCACCCAGTTGGAAAAACGATATATTTTCCAAAAGTTTAGAATCACTTCATTATATTGTGAATATATATATATATATATATATATTTAATTTTTCACAACTCTTGGTTAAATATCACAGATGCATCGCTTTAACAGAAAACTTCTTTCATATAAATAAAGCACTTCCATTGTCAATAACGTAAACAAGAAATTTTTAGAGTACGGTAGAAGTGACATTAGAGTGATTCTGCCCTTCTTACTTGCATATCTTTATCTCTAGTTCCATTTTACGATTTGGTTCTATTTTACCTGTTCATCTATATTATGCTTGATTAAAACTACTAAATCATTCAATTTGTTTTTTTAATCTGAAAATACCTGTTAATTTTATACGAGGTTAGACCTTTAAGAAAATAAAATTGGTGGCCCGTCTCTGTGGTTTGATGGTAGCGTGTCTGCCTCACATCCGAGAGGCACCAAGTTCGGTTAGGATGGCTTACAGATACATATTTTCCAGAGGTTTGCCCTTAATTTGAGAAGTTGAATGTCGGGTAATTTTAAGCTGCATGAGCCCCGGGCTCCTCTGAGCCTTCAACGTGGATATGCCTATCAGGTTAAAGGAACATAATTTTGGAACAAAAAAGTATTTGAGTGAAAGTATAAATTCTCCTTACTTTTTAATTGTTTTTATTTGATTTATATTTGGTGCTACTTCAAGAAGGCCCAAATAAGATTTTTTTTTAATCTGAATCTATAAGAAAGCAAACAATGCTGGAAAATACTGCATTTTAATAACTTATTATTTTCAATTAAAACGCAAATATTCATACTTGCAGGCCACTGTTCCTGCTTAGAATTTGTGATTGTCGATTCTGCTGTTTATGATCAATGTTTTAATGCAGTTACGTGCGGATTATTATTTGTTTAACTTTCTGGTGTTATAACTTGGTAGTATTGTTTCTTTTTTCTTTATTGCATTGCACTCCTGCCATTTCGGTCACAGTACCGTTACTACTCTATGCGTGTTAGAAAGTCTAGAGTCGCTATGAAACTAAAACTAGAACATTTTAATGAATAGTTAAAACTAAATCAGATGTTATGAAGTGAACTGAATAAATCGTACTATATCCTCAGAGTATATGGAGTAATATAGAGTCAGCACGTCATAGGGTGCCAATATTTCACTGCAAAATATTATAAATTACTTATAAATGGTTTGCCCTAAAGTTTCGTGCCCAATATCAAATTATCAAACAGTTAAATATCGATATTTTATTGACGTAACTTTAATTTTAAAATATTATAAATTATTTATAAATGGTTTGCTTTACTCGTTTTTTATTCTGCACAGCTTTCTGTAACTTTAAATTGTCAAAAAACTAAAACAAATACATGTGTTTATAATCCAAACGCATCTACAGAAATTACAGATTTAACTTGAACAAAGCATAAAAAGTATCCCAGTTGTTAAAACTTTGTAAATTATTTTAGTTGTGGGAACTTAAACAAAAATCCATTTGTGTTAGTACAAAATGTTAGTAATTTTATAATATTTTGGTCCTGGTCAGGGTTACTGGGTATGACGTATTCCTAGCACACACTGAATACCTGTTAGAATGTGGTGTTGGTCGCCGGGCGGAGTGCTATGCTCTCAGACAGACGGTTGGCGTTGCGGAAGCCCCGTGTTAGCACTGGCGTCGCCTACAGAGACGGGCCTACCAGCTCCCCGGGAGGGACCCAAAAATGGCGAGCAGGAGGAGGAGAAGAAACCTCTTCGTCAATGACGATCGCCGTACGTGAGATTTGAGGGGTATTTTTGGAAGACGCTTTAATTTCGCGCATAAAAGAGTAGGGATGACGTGGGTTTCTCCTCCTAGCGGGGAGGGGAAATGTTTTGGGGCACTGGTCCTGTACCCCGAACAGCTGATTCTGCTCAGAAAGGGGGCAGGAGTGTAAAGTCTTGGTTGATTAAGCCAGTCAATCGTGCATACCTGCATTCCTCTAGACCTCCTCCCGTTCTCAACATATGCACGACTCTACAGGGCAGATTTGATGGCAACCCTGAAAACTTCATAGTAATCCATGAAGAGCACAACAACGTGCCATTTTGCCACCAGTATTTTTACTTTCTATACGTACATAGCATTTAGAGAAGGTATTGCATTCCACCCAACAATTTGATTTCACCGGAAATACATGTTTTAGGTCTCCCTGAATCCCCCCCCCCAAAAAAAAGCATTTTTGAAAAAAAAAAAAAAAAAGGTCGTGTGGACAGCATACCTCAAAAACGAAAAGACAATTAAATACCAAACTTGGTATTTAAGTTTGGTATCTTCCAATGATGCAACATGGAGATTTTTTAAAAAAAATCGCTCCACCCTCAAATACCTTTTACATGGAAATTTGTTCGAAAAATTTTATTTTCTCAAAAATGGCTCTAACAGCTTTGATTAAAATATTGTATATTAAAGATATTTATCCGACGAATAAAATGTATATCTTGAATTTTCTGGGAATAGCCTCTGAAGAGTACTTTATGAATTTTACGGAATTTTACATAACTGCTAAACCGTAAGAGATGGACAAACACATACCACACAAACAATATAGAGCACGTTAAAATACACAATTTATGTTATTACATTTTTTTTCGTGGAGTTGATCGTTTTTAGATATTCCTTCTTTTTAGTTTCAGCTTTGAAAAACTTATACTTTTCTCATACAGGAATTTGTCAACTCCTGTCCATATAAACAAAGAAACTTTAGTCACATAACAACCAGCTTTTGACTATCACTTTAACCTATGGTACTCCCTTATTACTCGCTTCTACTTACAAGGAAGCGAGTAATAAGACTATTTCTGCAATTTTTTTCTCGAATAGCATTAGTAAATAGAAGCATTAACTTTTTAACAATAGTTGGTTGTAGAGATGTAGAAAACGTCATGTGAATGGATCACAGATTTTTTTTAACACATTGAGTCGCTTTTTACTTTCTCTATCACGAACATAGTAGGGAGAAGGTATTGTTGTCCACCAAAAATTCTATATTGATATACCAACGGAAATACGTTTTGAGGACCCATATATCTAAATGAATAATTTTTAAACCGAGTGCGTATCGGAGAATAGTATAGGTAACTCAGAAACCAAAAATCTGATAAGTATCAAACTTGACACTTACAGTTTGGCATCTTCCAAATTTGCAACAGCCTGCCCCCCCCCCTCCTTTCCAAATAAAGTTTATATGGAACATTTTTCGAAATGTTTGTTTTCCTCAAAATATCTCAAACGTTTGATTTAAAATATCACACATTAAACATAGATATTTTCATAAAAAATAAAATGTACCTAAATTTATCTTCTGTGAAGCTTAAAATATCCTGTGAACGTATCTTCATTCTGAAGGAATATTATATGTAGTTATAACTAAATTATGAAACATAAAATTAAGTTTTATACGTTTTTTCCACATTTGTATGTTTTCTCGTCTTTTGATGATATTTACATAAAGGCAAATTTAGAATTTATTTACATAAAGGTAAATTTAGAATTCTAATACATGAATTCATTTTCATCAGCTTAATATAAAAGGAGCGGAACGTAAACTACATATATACAGAGTGTTTCAAAACGACACCAAACGAATATGTGGAGCTTGTTAGTCATACCGTACGTGATACGTAAATATAATTTTCAGCTCTAAATTGGGCACATACAAAAACTGCCATAAAGTCACCATATATTAGACAGTCGTACATAACCAGACGGCACGTGCCTGGCCCACTCCAAGAGAGATGCCGGTTGGTAGCGAAGGTCCCAATCACGTGGCATATACGCGGTTTAATAGACACGCCGGCGCGACACAGGTCACCTTAACAATGGAAAACGTAGCATGTGGATGTGGCGTATGACAACCGTTGTTCCTTCGCAGCCTAATCCCAAATGTGTGCGATTTTTAAACACACACATACAACTTTAAATAGAAGAGTTTGAAAGTTGCGACATCAAGTTTCGGACAGTCAAAGTGAAAGCTAATCGACTACTATCTTCGTTTGGTGTCGTTTTGAAACGGCCCTGCCTGCCTATATATATCAGCCTTAATTTATGTCTTAATAATAATTAATAACAGATTACGATTTGTATTAAATACGGACGGGGTTCCCAGACATAGGGGCAGAGCACCACATTTAAGCCCTTAGAGTCCTTTGCGTCTTAGGTGACCCCATGGAGAGATGAATGGAGAGACCCGAAGGAAGAGCAGACCGTGATGACGAAGTATGGTTGGAGTCCCTAACAGAAATAACAGATTGCAGTGAATGCCATACTTAGACATAACAAAAATGTCATTTCAAACATTATTGAACATTTATTAGCTTTAATGTAATTAAAATTGAATGAAAAACGTTCAAATAATTCGCTTTGAGTCACAGCATCAAATATCAATAAATTGACCCAAAGGCTTCTAAATTACAGTATTTTACCAAGTTATACTTGTTGATCTGACATCATTGCGTGACTGGAAATCCCAGGTGACACGGCTAGAAATTGATGTTATTAGTAATTGATTCGTGCAAAACACGTGCTCAATGTGGTCAGTACATTTGCTCATTTCATGTGCGAAATATATAACAGAATCTCGGAAGTTGAATAGATTCCACTTTCTCTGATATTTTCACACTATTCCTCAATGCTGTAATATTGTACTTCACACTCTCATACCACAACATTCTACCAAGATTTTCACACCGGTCATTTCTAGTTTAAACTTCACCTTAATTCTTTCTCATTCGAAGCTGTAATCTTCATTATTTTCTGTTATGCTATTATGGAGTAACTAAACGTATATCTTTACTGTTTTACAAACATCTTACCTTGAAGAGCGGAAGAGGGAGACAGTGTATATAACAGTGGGGATGAGGTTATTCTTAATCATCAGATCACTGTGGGTATATATTTTACGTAATGCTAAGCTAATAGTTGAATTTCATTTTAATTCTTTCTCATTCTTTTGTAACATTTTTTTCTCAATTGTCTACTAATAATTTGCAATAGCTAAATGTTTATATTAATATTTTAAATTAATCTTCTGTAAATATCTAAAAATAGGAGAAGCATGTGCGGCCATGAGGCCTATGTGATTGTTGCAAAATATACTAAAAATGTTTGGCATGACAGTCTTTTTACTGCTGATACCACCGCCACACCACCATTACTCTACTACTACTGCCGCTGCCGCCACCGCCACACCACCATTACTCTACTACTACTGCCGCTGCCGCCACCGCCACACCACCATTACTCTACTACTACTGCCGCTGCCGCCACCGCCACACCACCATTACTCTACTACTACTGCCGCTGCCGCCACCGCCACACCACCATTACTCTACTACTACTGCCGCTGCCGCCACCGCCACACCGCCATTACTCTACTACTACTGCCGCTGCCGCCACCGCCACACCACCATTACTCTACTACTACTGCCGCTGCCGCCACCGCCACACCACCATTACTCTACTACTACTGCCGCTGCCGCCACCGCCACACCACCATTACTCTACTACTACTGCCGCTGCCGCCACCGCCACACCACCATTACTCTACTACTACTGCCGCTGCCGCCACCGCCACACCCCCATTACTCTACTACTACTGCCGCCACCGCCACACTACCATTACCACTACTGCTACTACCTCTACTACCACCAATACTACTACCACTACTGATGCTACTACTACTACTACCACTACTACTACTACCTCTCCTACCACTACTGCTGCTACTACTACTACCTCTCCTACCACTACTGCTGCTACTACTACTACCTCTCCTACCACTACTACCACTACTACTACTACCTCTCCTACCACTACTGATGCTACTACTACTACCTCTCCTACCACTACTGCTGCTACTACTACTACCTCTCCTACCACTACTACTACTACCACTACTACTACTACCTCTCCTACCACTACTGATGCTACTACTACTACCTCTCCTACCACTACTGCTACTACTACTACTACTACTACCTCTCCTACCACTACTACTACTACCACTACCTCTCCTACCACTACTACTACTACTACTACCTCTCCTACCACTACTACTACTACTACTACCTCTCCTACCACTACTGCTACTACTACTACTACTACTACTACCTCTCCTACCACTACTACTACTACCACTACTACTACTACCTCTCCTACCACTACTGCTGCTACTACTACTACCTCTCCTACCACTACTACCACTACTACTACTACCTCTCCTACCACTACTGATGCTACTACTACTACCTCTCCTACCACTACTGCTGCTACTACTACTACCTCTCCTACCACTACTACTACTACCACTACTACTACTACCTCTCCTACCACTACTGATGCTACTACTACTACCTCTCCTACCACTACTGCTACTACTACTACTACTACCTCTCCTACCACTACTACCACTACTACTACTACCTCTCCTACCACTACTGATGCTACTACTACTACCTCTCCTACCACTACTGCTGCTACTACTACTACCTCTCCTACCACTACTACTACTACCACTACTACTACTACCTCTCCTACCACTACTGCTGCTACTACTACTACCTCTCCTACCACTACTGATGCTACTACTACTACCTCTCCTACCACTACTGCTGCTACTACTACTACCTCTCCTACCACTACTACTACTACCACTACTACTACTACCTCTCCTACCACTACTGCTACTACTACTACTACTACTACTACTACTACTACTACTACTACTACTACTACTACCTCTCCTACCACTACTACCACTACTACTACTACCTCTCCTACCACTACTGCTACTACTACTACCACTACTACTACTACTACTACTACTACTACTACTACTACTACTACTACTACTACTACTACTACTACTACCTCTCCTACCACTACTGCTACTACTACTACTACCTCTCCTACCACTACTGCTACTACTACTACTACCTCTCCTACCACTACTGATGCTACTACTACTACCTCTCCTACCACTACTGCTACTACTACTACTACCTCTCCTACCACTACTGCTGCTACTACTACTACCTCTCCTACCACTACTGATGCTACTACTACTACCTCTCCTACCACTACTGCTGCTACTACTACTACCTCTCCTACCACTACTACTACTACCACTACTACTACTACCTCTCCTACCACTACTGCTGCTACTACTACTACCTCTCCTACCACTACTGATGCTACTACTACTACCTCTCCTACCACTACTGCTACTACTACTACTACCTCTCCTACCACTACTACCACTACTACTACTACCTCTCCTACCACTACTGATGCTACTACTACTACCTCTCCTACCACTACTGCTGCTACTACTACTACCTCTCCTACCACTACTGCTGCTACCTCTCCTACCACTACTGATGCTACTACTACTACCTCTCCTACCACTACTACTACTACCTCTCCTACCACTACTGCTACTACCTCTCCTACCACTACTGCTACTACCTCTCCTACCACTACTACTACTACCTCTCCTACCACTACTACTACTACCTCTCCTACCACTACTACTACTACCTCTCCTACCACTACTACTACTACCTCTCCTACCACTACTACTACTACCTCTCCTACCACTACTGCTGCTACTACTACTACCTCTCCTACCACTACTACTACTACCTCTCCTACCACTACTGAAGCTACTACTACTACTACTACCACTACTGATGCTACTACTACTACTACCACTACTGCTACTACCTCTCCTACCACTACTGCTGCTACTACTACTACCTCTCCTACCACTACTGATGCTACTACTACTACCTCTCCTACCACTACTGCTACTACTACTACTACCTCTCCTACCACTACTGCTACTACTACTACTACCTCTCCTACCACTACTGCTGCTACTACTACTACCTCTCCTACCACTACTGCTGCTACTACTACTACCTCTCCTACCACTACTGCTGCTACTACTACTACCACCAATACTACTACCACTACTGCTGCTACTACTACCACTACCACTACTACCACTACTACTACTACCACCAATACTACTACCACTACTGCTGCTACTACTACTACCTCTCCTACCACTACTGCTACTACTACTACTACCTCTCCTACCACTACTGCTGCTACTACTACTACCACCAATACTACTACCACTACTGCTGCTACTACTACCACTACCACTACTACCACTACTACTGCTACTACCACCAATACTACTACCACTACTGCTGCTACTACTACCACTACTACCACTACTGCTGCTACTACTACCACTACTACCACTACCACTACTGCTACTACTGCTACTACTGCTACTACCACCAATACTACTACCACTACTGCTACTACTGCTACTACCACCAATACTACCACTACTGCCGCTACTACTACCACCAATACTACTACCACTACTGCTACTACTACTACCTCTCCTACCACTACTGCTGCTACTACTACTACTACCTCTCCTACCACTACTGATGCTACTACTACTACTACCACTACTGCTACTACTGCTACTACCACTACTGATGCTACTACTACTACTACCACTACTGATGCTACTACTACTACTACCACTACTGATACTACTACCACTACTGATGCTACTACTACTACTACCACTACTGCTACTACCTCTCCTACCACTACTGCTGCTACTACTACCTCTCCTACCACTACTGCTACTACTACTACCTCTCCTACCACTACTGCTACTACTGCTACTACCACCAATACTACCACTACTGCCGCTACTACTACCACCAATACTACTACCACTACTGCTACTACTACTACCTCTCCTACCACTACTGCTGCTACTACTACTACTACCTCTCCTACCACTACTGATGCTACTACTACTACTACCACTACTGCTACTACTGCTACTACCACTACTGATGCTACTACTACTACTACCACTACTGATGCTACTACTACTACTACCACTACTGATACTACTACCACTACTGATGCTACTACTACTACTACCACTACTGCTACTACCTCTCCTACCACTACTGCTGCTACTACTACCACTACCACTACTACCACTACTGCTACTACCACTACTGCTACTACTGCTACTACCACTACCACTACTACCACTACTGCTACTACCACTACTACCACTACTGCTACTACTGCTACTACCACTACCACTACTACTACTACTGCTACTACTACCACTACCACTACTACCACTACCACTACTACCACTACTGCTACTACTGCTACTACCACCAATACTACCACTACTGCCGCTACTACTACCACCAATACTACTACCACTACTGCTACTACTACTACCTCTCCTACCACTACTGCTGCTACTACTACTACTACCTCTCCTACCACTACTGATGCTACTACTACTACTACTACCACTACTGCTACTACTGCTACTACTGCTACTACTACCACTACCACTACTACCACTACCACTACTACCACTACTGCTACTACTGCTACTACCACCAATACTACCACTACTGCCGCTACTACTACCACCAATACTACTACCACTACTGCTACTACTACTACCTCTCCTACCACTACTGCTGCTACTACTACTACTACCTCTCCTACCACTACTGATGCTACTACTACTACTACCACTACTGCTACTACTACTACTACTGCTACTACTACCACTACCACTACTACCACTACCACTACTACCACTACTGCTACTACTGCTACTACCACCAATACTACCACTACTGCCGCTACTACTACCACCAATACTACTACCACTACTGCTACTACTACTA
The DNA here is from genome assembly GCA_030762935.1 of Hymenopus coronatus. Classification (NCBI taxonomy): domain Eukaryota; kingdom Metazoa; phylum Arthropoda; class Insecta; order Mantodea; family Hymenopodidae; genus Hymenopus; species Hymenopus coronatus. The sequence goes on along the minus strand of CM060887.1, from coordinate 70,737,342 downwards.
CCTCTCCTACCACTACTGCTGCTACTACTACTACTACCTCTCCTACCACTACTGATGCTACTACTACTACTACTACCTCTCCTACCACTACTGCTGCTACTACTGCTACTACCTCTCCTACCACTACTGCTGCTACTACTACCACTACTACCACTACCACTACTGCTACTACTGCTACTACTGCTACTACCACCAATACTACTACCACTACTGCTACTACTGCTACTACCACCAATACTACCACTACTGCCGCTACTACTACCACCAATACTACTACCACTACTGCTACTACTACTACCTCTCCTACCACTACTGCTGCTACTACTACTACTACCTCTCCTACCACTACTGATGCTACTACTACTACTACCACTACTGCTACTACTGCTACTACCTCTCCTACCACTACTGCTGCTACTACTACCACTACCACTACTACCACTACCACTACTACCACTACCACTACTACCACTACTACTGCTACTACCACCAATACTACCACCACTACTGCTGCTACTACTACTACCACCAATACTACTACCACTACTGCTACTACTACTACCTCTCCTACCACTACTGCTGCTACTACTACTACCTCTCCTACCACTACTGCTGCTACTACTACTACCTCTCCTACCACTACTGATGCTACTACTACTACCACTACTGCTACTACCTCTCCTACCACTACTGCTGCTACTACTACTACTACCACTACTGATGCTACTACTACTACCACTACTACTTCTACCTCTCCTACCACTACTGATGCTACTACTACTACTACCACTACTGATGCTACTACCTCTCCTACCACTACTGATGCTACTACTACTACTACCACTACTGATGCTACTACTACTACCACTACTGCTACTACCACTACTACTACTACCACTACTGATGCTACTACTACTACCACTACTGCTACTACCACTACTACTACTACCACTACTGATGCTACTACTACTACCACTACTACTACTACCACTACTACTACTACCTCTCCTACCACTACTGATGCTACTACTACTACCACTACTACTACTACCACTACTACTACTACCTCTCCTACCACTACTGCTGCTACTACTACTACCTCTCCTACCACTACTGCTGCTACTACTACTACCTCTCCTACCACTACTGATGCTACTACTACTACCTCTCCTACCACTACTGATGCTACTACTACTACCTCTCCTACCACTACTGATGCTACTACTACTACCTCTCCTACCACTACTGCTGCTACTACTACTACCTCTCCTACCACTACTGATGCTACTACTACTACCTCTCCTACCACTACTGCTACTACTACTACTACCTCTCCTACCACTACTGCTACTACTACTACTACCTCTCCTACCACTACTGCTGCTACTACTACTACCTCTCCTACCACTACTGCTACTACTACTACTACCTGTCCTACCACTACTGCTGCTACTACTACTACCACCAATACTACTACCACTACTACCACTACTACCACTACTGCTACTACCACTACTGCTACTACTGCTACTACCACTACCACTACTACCACTACTGCTACTACCACTACTACCACTACTGCTACTACTGCTACTACCACTACCACTACTACTACTACTGCTACTACTACCACTACCACTACTACCACTACCACTACTACCACTACTGCTACTACTGCTACTACCACCAATACTACCACTACTGCCGCTACTACTACCACCAATACTACTACCACTACTGCTACTACTACTACCTCTCCTACCACTACTGCTGCTACTACTACTACTACCTCTCCTACCACTACTGATGCTACTACTACTACTACCACTACTGCTACTACCTCTCCTACCACTACTGCTGCTACTACTACCACTACTACCACTACCACTACTGCTACTACTGCTACTACTGCTACTACCACCAATACTACTACCACTACTGCTACTACTGCTACTACCACCAATACTACCACTACTGCCGCTACTACTACCACCAATACTACTACCACTACTGCTACTACTACTACCTCTCCTACCACTACTGCTGCTACTACTACTACTACCTCTCCTACCACTACTGATGCTACTACTACTACTACCACTACTGCTACTACCTCTCCTACCACTACTGCTGCTACTACTACCACTACCACTACTACCACTACCACTACTACCACTACCACTACTACCACTACTACTGCTACTACCACCAATACTACCACCACTACTGCTGCTACTACTACTACCACCAATACTACTACCACTACTGCTACTACTACTACCTCTCCTACCACTACTGCTGCTACTACTACTACCTCTCCTACCACTACTGCTGCTACTACTACTACCTCTCCTACCACTACTGATGCTACTACTACTACCACTACTGCTACTACCTCTCCTACCACTACTGCTGCTACTACTACTACTACCACTACTGATGCTACTACTACTACCACTACTACTACTACCTCTCCTACCACTACTGATGCTACTACTACTACTACCACTACTGATGCTACTACCTCTCCTACCACTACTGATGCTACTACTACTACTACCACTACTGATGCTACTACTACTACCACTACTGCTACTACCACTACTACTACTACCACTACTGATGCTACTACTACTACCACTACTGCTACTACCACTACTACTACTACCACTACTGATGCTACTACTACTACCACTACTACTACTACCACTACTACTACTACCTCTCCTACCACTACTGATGCTACTACTACTACCACTACTGCTACTACCTCTCCTACCACTACTGCTGCTACTACTACCACTACCACTACTACCACTACTACTGCTACTACCACCAATACTACCACCACTACTGCTGCTACTACTACCACTACTACCACTACTGCTGCTACTACTACCACTACTACCACTACCACTACTGCTACTACTGCTACTACCACCAATACTACCACTACTGCCGCTACTACTACCACCAATACTACTACCATTACTGCTACTACTACTACTACCACCAATACTACTACCACTACTGCTGCTACTACTACCACCAATACTACTACCATTACTGCTACTACTACTACTAATACTACTACCACCAATACTACTACCACTACTACCACTACTGCTACTACTACTACCAATACTACTACCACTACTACCACTACTGCTACTACTACCACCAATACTACTACCACTACTGCTGCTACTACTACCACCAATACTACTACCATTACTGCTACTACTACTACTACTAATACTACTACCACCAATACTACTACCACTACTACCACTACTGCTACTACTACTACCAATACTACTACCGCTACTACCACTACTGCTACTACTACTACCAATACTACTACCACTACTACCACTACTGCTGCTACTACCACCAATACTACTACCATTACTGCTGCTACTACTACCAATACTACTACCACTACAGCTGCTACTACTACTACCACTACTACCACTACTGCTACTACTACCACCAATACTACTACCACTACTGCTGCTACTACTACCACTACTACCAATACTACTACCACTACTGCTGCTACTACTGCTACTACCACCAATACTACTACCACTACTGCTGCTACTACTACCACCAATGCTACTACCATTACTGCTACTACTACTAATACTACCACTAATACTACTACTAATACTACTACCACTACTACGAATACTACCAATACTACTACTACTACTACTAATACTACTACTACTACTACTACTACCACTGCTACTACTAATACTACTACTACTACTACTACTACCACTGCTACTACTACTACTACTACTACTACTACTACTACTACTACTACCACTACTATTACTACTACTACTACTACTACTACTGTTGCTGCAACATCCAACCAGTCTCTTTTAGGGTTTTAAGTGTCGGCGAGTACTTCGGTGGTGGTGTCCTTCCGGGGTGGTGAATGATCTCTGTAAATACAGCTCTCGGCTGCGGGATGGCGTTGGAAGTTATCTGTAGACGCAGAGAATTTGGTCAGACTGGGACGCGGGCTATTAGCACTCCCCGCGTCCAGATGAACTGCTTAGAAGCTGTTAGGGACCTTCCAAGGTGGCTCCCTCTTCGCCGTCCGGTTTCGGCCGCCCTTTGTAATTACTCTCATTTCATCCTATCCTGCTAGGGTCTGACGTACAATAAGTCAATGGTCACAGTGTGGAATTCCCTCCAGCATTACACACACACACACACACACACACACACACACACACACACACACGCACAGTCTCTAAGTTACTTCTATTTCGGAGACGTGTTTCGAATAAAACGGCGAAAACCAACTGAACAGAATTTTTGTGAGAGAATGTAATGCAAACCAAAATCTCTTATATGCTTATGTATTGATTAGAAGATGACCAAAATTCATCACTCCTTCTTATTTGGAGATTGTGTCCTTCAAGTAATTTTAAAATGTTGGGAATCTGAAGTGTTCTTAACCGATGTAGTTAACGACAAAGTGGAGAGGTAATTATTTTAATAACCAAATGCTCGATTTGCTTTCAGTTATCCTTACCCCACGCGAAGTGGGTAGTAATGCAAAAACATAAAATTCTGATTTGATGAATATGTCCACAACTGCAGCCGAACTTCCCGCAGACCAAAATAATTTGGAAGCTATTTCTCTTCAGTTCCATTTACGCTCCGTTACATCAGGTTCCAGCTCTGATCCAATTCTACTATTTCTTTTTTTCAAACTATCCAACGCATTGACTGCGGTCAGTTAGCAGCATACCGTTTTGAAATCTAAGTATAAATAGGTTGTTGAATGCGTATAACAAACTTTCTCTAAGATAAATGCAGCCCACATCAAACGGAAGCTTTTGCTCGTTTGAATTTTTCTCCAAGTTATCTGGTGGCATTCTTTCAACATGATCAGGTGGCATCTAAATTTAGCAACCTTAGCAGAAAAATCTGATGTGTTTCATTCCCATTACTTTCTCTACATCTCTGTAACAAATTATTGTTAAAAAACTTATACCTCTATATACTCCATGCTAATCGAGAAAAAATTAGCAGAAATAGTCTTATTACTTGCTTCCTTGTAAGTATAAGCAAAATAAGGAAGTACCATAGGTTAAAGTGATAGTCAAAAGCTGGTTGTATGGAGAAGAGTTGACACATTCTTGTATGAGAAAAGTTTTTCAAAGCTGAAACCAAAAACAAGGAATATCTATAAAAAAAAAAAAAAAAAAAAAAAAAAAAAAAAAAAACCCACAACTTCACGAAAAAAATGTATATTACATAATTGTGTGCTTTAACGTGTTCTACATTTTTGTGTGATAAGTTTTTGTCCATCTCTTACGGTTTAACAGCTATGCAAAATGTCGTAAAATTTATCCAGAATACGTAGTCTTCAGAGGCTATTCCCAGAAAATTCAAGACATATGTACATTTTATTTGTCAGGTAAATATCTTTAACATGCGATATTTTAATCAAAATCGATTGAGTCATTTTTCAAAAAAATCTAAATTTTCGAAAAAAGTTCCATGTAAAAGGTAGTTGGGGGGGGGTATTTTCTTGAAAATCTTCTTATCGCATCCTTGGAAGATACCAAACTTAAATACAAAGTTTAGTATTTAACGGCGTTTTCTTTTTTGAGCTATGCTGTCTACAGACACACACATACACACACGGACCTTTTTCTGAAAATGCTTTTTTTTGGATACAGGGGACACAAAACGTGTATTTCCGGTGAAATCTCGGTATCGAATTTTTGGGTGAAATGCAATACCTTCTCTATACATTATGTACATAGTATGTGTAGAGAAAGTAAAAATCTTATGTAGACCATTCACGACTTCGTCGATATCTCTGTAGCAAATCGAGATGAACATTAGCAGGAATGGTCTTATTACTTGCTTCCTTGCATGTAGAAGGAAAATAAGTGAGTAAACGAGGCTAAAGCTATAGTCACATACTTAAAAGCTAGTTGCTATGTGGTTGCAATCCGTTTCTCTGCGTGTCCAAAAGTTGACATGTTCCCGTATTTTAAAACTGAAGTAAATAACAAGGAATATCTCGGAAACGGTCAACTCCCCGAAAAAAAAGTTAATGATATAAATTGTGCGTTTTAACGAGATCTACATGTTTGTGTTTATAAGTTATGCAAAAGCAATTTAGATTGAAGAGGTCTTCAGAGGCTATTTCCAGAATATTCAGTATATAATATGCTTCAACATTCTTCTGACCTTAGCATATCAGAATAAGAAAATACTCATGCTATGCGTTTTCTAACGCTTTCTAAAGCAGCATAAAACCTAATCCAGTACGAGACCAGCTTTTCCCATAAATGTTGCTATGCATAAACTTACAGTGAACTATATTTGTTTGTGAAACATTAAGGTGTGAATCAATAACATCCGTTGGTTCGTCCTCAGACGTAAATGTCAAAGTGGCTCTTAGCTTTTTAAGCCATTATAAACCCTTTCATAGTAATTTAAGACAATTAACATCCAAAAGGTGTTATTTGATTAAGAAAGCTTTTAAAGAACAAAAATATTGCCAGCGCAAAACTTCTGCAATCGTGACCCTGACCGCCAACCCAGCTAATGATCCTAGCTTATCGGAGTTTGTAATATGATACTTTGCTTACTTAAAGTTACAGCGAGTAAACTTTGTACAGTCTGTATCGAAAGTGTTCCGCATATGTTTGTATTCAAAGTTGGCAGTAAATACTGCTCATTTTATTTATTTTATTTGTTTAACCATGGCTCCTATGTTTTCAAAGTTAAGTGGCAAGGTATTACTTAGTCAGAGGAGAGAAATAATTGCAAATGTTCTTGATTTCATGAAACAAGAGGCAGAGATGAAGGAAGAAAATGCATGTTCCCCGTGTTCTTCAAAAGCCTGTAGAAAGTGAATGAAGGAATAGCCAAGACAAGTGATATTTCACTAAGTTCCGTTTTCAGGGTTCTCAAAGATAAGAAAGAAAGAAAAACAAAACCTAATATATCATTTTTAAATTAAAAGATGTGGAACAGCTGTGTCGCCAGCGAATTGCAGAAATTGGCAGGCCACAATGGGAAAATGTATGTAAACATGTTGAGAAGATTGAAAATCACTAGAAAGAATTGTAGAAAGTCAAAAAGAAAGAACTCTAATCCAGGATAATGGTGCAGAAAGTAGAGATAGCAGTGATGATGACAATGACGTGAGCGAAGACAAAGGACTGTCAGGTGTGGAAGAATTGGAGGCAGACGATTGACATTGTTTATATAGTAGGCCATTTGTATAGATGTTTTGTAGATATGAATATACATATGAAAACACATGTTTATCAGTGCAGCGCCGTATAGTGCACGTGCATAAGAGGTGACAGATATTTGACATTGACTGTGACAGTGCCTGCATGCATGAATCGACTGGTGAACTGCTTATCTGAAAGTACAACTCGCTTCCTAGCTCTCATTAAGATTTTCACAGACCTGTTGCGCCAATTATAAGTCATACCCTTAATATTTGCAGCTACTTGATACCTATACCTTAACCGTCCGTGGCGTAAGAACCCTTTTATCCTTTATGCTTCGCAGTTCGATAAAATCGGAAAGAACTGCTTGTTGAAACAATCTGAACAAGTGTGATGCAATCGGTTGTCTCCCAAAAGTAAACTGTGTGAGAAACAAAACAGATCTGGTCATTTGGAAGTAGGTCGCTACTATTTGCGACGAAGAAGTAATTTCCTCTGTTCCTTGGAGAGGCAGGACTATTTTCACTCGATAGCTTTATCTTATACTAAGTTACTTTCTCCGCTTAGTACATAGGTAGAGAAGTTCTTGCATTCCAACCAAAAAATCGAACCGAGTAAGGGAGAGGTGAATTGGATCAGTAAGGGAGAGGTGAATTAAGTAAAAATAAACAAAGGCCTTTCCTCCCTAAAAAAAGAATTTTGCCTAAAATTCAAACTTTTAGGAACAAAGAAAAACATTGGTCCTATTTATATACTTTTAGTTATTTCACTGATCTCTTGTATCCAACAAATTAGAAAAAGTCCGATAACTCAAAAACGAAAAGGCTTACCAGCTTAATATTTAAGTTAAATCTTACAAAGGTGCGACACGAAGATTTTCAGGAAACCCCGCAAACTACCCTTTGCATGGAAACAATTTCGCAAATGTTAATATTCTCAAAAATGGCCGTAACGGTTTGATTAAAATACCGAATATTAAAGGTACTTATGTGACAAATAAATTGTACATCTTGAATTTTTTGTTATTAACCTCAGAGGTCCTCTTCATTGTGAATAAGTAGTAAAGTCAGAAATATACAAAAAACTCATTACACAAAAATGTAGACCTCGTTAAAGCACACAATTTATATAATGTCAAATATTTATTTATATATATTTCTTGTTATTGGATTGAATTTTAAAGTACTTTTCTCATACGGAAACTTGTCAAACACGAACCGAATTTCAATGACATAGCAAGCAGCTTTTAAAAAATCTGATGTGTTCCATTCACAAGACTTTATCTGCATCTCTACAAAAAAAAAAAAAAAAAAAAAAAAAAAGAAGTATTGTTAAAAAGCTTAGGCTTCTATTTACTTCATGTGAATGGAGAAAACATTAGCAGAAATAGTCTTATTACTTGCTTCCTTGTAAGTAGAAGCAAAATAAGGGAGTACCATAGGTTAAAGTAATGGTCAAAAGCTGGTTGCTATATGACTGAAGTTCTTTGTATGTACAGTAGTTGGGAAGTTCCGGTATGAGAAAAGTATACTTTTTAAAAGCTGAAACCAAAAACAAGGGATATCTTAAAAACGATCAACTCCACGAAAAAAATGTATATAGCATAAATTGTGTGTTTTAATGTGCTCTACTTTTCTCTGTGGTAAGTTTTTGTCCATCTCTTACGGTTCAGTGGTTATGCAAAATTCCGTAAAAATCATCCAGAATAAAGAAGTCTTCAGAAGCTATTCCCAGAAAATTCAAGATATACATTTTATTTGCCACTTAAATACCTTTAACATACGGCATTCCAATCAAAATCGTTAGAGGCATTTTTCAGAAGATCATAATTTTCGAAACAATTTCCATGTAAAGGGTAGTTTGGTGGTTTTTCTAAAAATCTTCGTGTCGCATCCCTGGAAGATACTGAACTTAAATACCAAGTTTGGTATTTTACAGACTTTTCGTTTTTGAGTTATCGTGTTCACAGACACACGGACACACTGACACACGGACACACGCACCCACACACACGGATCTTTTTCTGAAAATGATTTTCTTGGATACAGGGGACCCTAAAACGTATATTTCCGATGAAAACTCGGGATCGAATTTTAGGTGGAGTGCAATACCTTCTCTATACACTATGTACATAGTACGTATAGAGAAAGTAAAAATATAAGTATCGCATTCGACCAATGTAGTTCATTATTACAAGGAACTAAATAATAAGACCATGTCTGCTAATGTCTAGCTCGATTAGCATGAAGTATGTAGAGGAATTAACTTTTTAAGAATGATTTATTAAATAGAAGTGGAGAAAGTCATTCATGTGAGTGGAAGTCATCAGATATTGATAAATTGCAGGGATTCTTTTTCTAAGCAAAAATTTTAGGAATTTCGGATATAAATTAAAATTATGAATACCTGAAGCAACACAAGGATTCATGCCTCGGCTTCAGAGATGACAAGGTATCGATGGGCGTACACTGACAAAGTTTCCTTCCCCATAGTTGCCATACGTACTGTTTGCCTTGTTTACTTTTGCAGAAAAGTTTACTGAAAGCTGTTATGATTCAACTGATACAGTAGAAATCCTATTACAATTACGTTTGTTACAAAATTCTGTGATTAATTATAGGATAATTAGCTCAAATTTATGTTCTGTTTTTCTGCTACTAATGCGAGAGCTACCTATAAATGTTCTTTAATCATCAATTTAATATTTTAATAGCAATTACAAATTCCTACTCTTTATATAAAACAAACCAAGTCCAATTGCAACAGAGCGAGATGATTCAGCTGGTAATTCTTCCTGTCCCGTATTCAAGATGTCCCGGGTTCGATCCCCGCATCTGTCCCATTGCTTTTCGTGATTTCCCGGGCAGGCCCGACACAAAGTTCCTGTCCGTCACTTCCTTGTCATTTGTTTCAGGCCTGAAGGACCAGGCAAGGCCGGTTGTTAGGCGGTGATCTGCGCTATGTAACAGTTTCTTCCTTGCGTCATTGCGGAGCCACTTTGTCAGTGCCCGTTTTCGAGTGCTTTCGGGCGGGCACCCTTTTGGGGGACCCCCTGAAGGCTCGGGGCTTGTGGGTAGAGCCCGGGTGTCATAGAATGTATACAATCTTATTTAAATTCATTTATATTTTATTTAAAATTGATTTTATTGCTCTTTTGGATGTTGAATAATAAATCCTAGAACATTTTTAATGTAAAATGACGATAAAAATCTGATGTGTTCCATTCACATGACTTTCTCTTCATCTCTGCAACAAATTATTGTTAAAAAGCTTATGCTTCTATTTACTTCATGCTAATCGAGAAGAAATTAGACGAAATAGTCTTATTACTTGCTTCCTTGTAAGTGGAAGTGAAATAAGGGAGTACCATAGGTTAAAGTGATAGTCAAAAGCTGGTTGCTATGTGACTGAAGTTCCTTTGTTTGTATGTATAGGCAACAGTTGAAAAATTCCTGTATGAGAAAAGTATGTTTTTTAAAGCTGAAACCAAAAACAAGGCATATCTCAAAAACGATCAACACCACGAAAAAAATGTACATAACATAAATTGTGTGTTTTAACATGCTCTACAGTTTTTGTGTGGTAAGTTTTTGTCCATCTCTTAAGGTTTAGCAGTTAAGCAAACTTCGGCAAAATTCATCTAGAATAAAGTAGTCTTCAGAGGCTATTCCCAGAAAATGCAAGATAAACATTTTATTTCTCGGATAAATATATTTAATATACGACAGTTTAATCAAAATCGTTACAGCCATTTTTGAGAAAATCAAAAATTTCGAAGAAAGTTCCATGTAAAGGGTAATTTGGAGTGGGAGGATTTTTCTCAAAATCTTCGTGTCGCATCCCTGGAAGATATTGAACTTAAATACCAAGTTTGGTATTTTAGCGACTTTTCGTTTTTGAGTTATCTTGTTCACAGACACACAGACACACTGATACACGGACACAGACACACACGCGGACCTTTTTGTGAAAATGCTAAATGTACATAGTACGTGTAAAGGGCTCCGCCTCAATAATTTCGCAATAATCCTAATTCTAAGGCCAACTATATAAGCATTATAAATCAAACTGCAGGCACAGAAAATAGTAGAAAGGGGAGATAAGTATATTGTATAATCAATTCACAAATATATAAATAAGTTGTTTGTCCCTTTAGTTTAGCGGTAGCGCATCTGTCTCTGGCACGGGGATCAAGGTTAGAGTCCCGGTGGAGGCATAGGGATTTTTTCCCCCTACTTGACAGGTTTGAGTGGTGTATGTCTTCACCTCCATCCCGCGGAGGCACTAGCGAACCATCACGATATCGTCCTGCCTATTCCTGCGGTCGGGTTGTGGTATCTCCCATGATATCGTTCCGATTGCAACTAACCTTCGGTTTTGTTTGTTTGTTTTTATTTTGTTTTTTTATGTTTTTGTTTGTTTTCCCTAGCTTAACGTCCTTTAACCTTATTGGTCGAATTGGACAATGAATGAAATCGGTGAAATGATGCTCCAATAATCTCAGGTCCATGGGGCTTAAAGTTACCTGACATTTCTCTTCTCATTATATGGAAAAACCCCGAAAAAACTTTATCCGAGTAACTCACCCTAAGAAGGATTCGAACTCTCGACCTCTTGAATATGAGGCAGACACGCTATCCCCATACTATTTAAGCGAGCAACCTTCTGTTTGATAGCCCTTATCATAAATTAGTTACTCCTAAGAATAAACTGCAGCCTGAAATAGTAATAATAATAATAATAATATATATAAATGAATCGCCGAAATGTAGTACGCGTATCACTTCCGAATCACTGCACCAGATTGAACATTTCTTTTTTTGTTGTGTTCTTTATTGTCACGATGTAAGGTTTATGGAAAAGAAAATGTTTAAAAATAGTACGGAGAAGTTTTTAAAATCTCATAATATGAACAAAAACAGTGCCAAGGGAATGCATTTTGGTTAATAGCCGCCAGATGGCAGTGATACACGATTATTTGTTGCTAAATGGTGGTAGTATCCCCATTCAATGTTAATGTAACGCACCAGTTTATCGACACAATGACTCAACGCAGCAGTGAAATTCAAATACATTTTCATATATTAATTGTTGACTTTCCTTACTCCTATTGTTTAAAATTAAGAAGCACAGAAATTTTCCTGGCGACTAACACCTAGAGTAAGTACTTATTTATTTGAAGCTAGATGACCGAAGTAATATTTTTCCTTCCCATTCAACGATAAGGTAACGCAACAGTTTTCGAGATAATGAATGCATTTTTATGAATTTTCTGTCCTTTCCTTACTCCTATCTTTTAATATAAAGAACCAAAGAGGCTCTCCTGGTGACGATCATCTTATTTATTTAACACCTAAAATACGTACTTATTTAATTTCCACCAAATGGCCGTAGTACCTACTGCTCTATTTTTCTTCCCCATTCAATGTTAAGGGAATGCACCTGTTATGGGTGCAATGATGCAAGATAACTGTGAAAATCAAATATATATTTCTTAAGTATTAACTATCGTTCCCTTGGTCACATCGTTTAAATAAAAAAATAAGTATTTTTTTGTTTTAATTCTTTGAAATGAACAAGCTATAAGCGATGCACATAACCATTAACCCTTCTTGTAATCTGAAAATGGCAAAGAAATGACGGGATCCGTTTTAGGTTAGCTTCCTATTGCAGATGTCGGTTATTTGACGTTATGTGGTACATGAGCTGGCTAAAGAACATGAAGATACCCACTTCACCATCACACTGCAACTGCGGTGCTCTTAATACATTTGATCAAGTAATATTTTGAGTTAAATGGAGAAATTGAATACACAAAGCTATCATCAAATAAAAGCTTATCAATTGCCCAACCAGATCTATTAGCTCTTTTAATTATGTCATTGCTATCCTTAAAAATGACTGTTTTGACATAGGAGAAAATAAAGAGAGAGATAGAAAACATTAGGAGTAAAGGAAAGAATGAGATTCGGAAGAAGCATGAATGTTACTTTCTGCTTAATGTAATTCATTACTTAAGTCAGCGTTTAACCGCCACACTATGGAAGCGCTACCATTACTGTTATTATGCCAACGACATCCTGCCCATAGTGTTAACTGCATATGTCATCCCTATGGGTGCGCTGACTTCGTCCTTTTCACAATACCAGCTAAATATGCTACATTGCGCAGATCATTGCGCTCATTGCGCTTTTCAGATGAAAAGGTATTATTAGACATTGGCAATGGGCAAATTCCTGTTGACACTTTTACTGGCCTCATTTCATTTCCATAAAAATGTTCTCATTTCACAACGTCAAAGGAAGAATTAGTATCAAAAGTATTCCCAAATATTGGTGTAAATTACAAAAAATATGCTTGGTTGAGCAAACGAACTATTTTATCAGCAACTAATTAGAATGTCGATGATTTCAATATAACATTTTGGAGTAAAATTGATGGACAAATGCATTCATTTAAGTCGATGGATTCCATTACCAATCCAAAAGAAGTCATCAAATATCTTACTGAATTCCTAAATTCATTGGATTTGGCAGGATTACCGCCACACAATTTACAGCTCAAGGTTGACTCTGTGATAATTATGCTACGCAATCTCAATCAACCGAAATAATGCAGCGGAACAAAACTCGCTGTTAAAAAAAGTATGAAAAACTTTATTTAAGCCACTATAAACTATGAAAGTTCAAAGGCGAGGATATATTTGTTCCAAGAATACCACTAATAATAACTGACTTTCCTTTTGAATTTAAGCGTGTTCAGTTTCCGGCGCGCCTTGCATTCACAATGACAATAAATCCCAAGGTTAATCGTTAGAAGTGTAGGGAATATACGTTGAATTGTCGTGTTTTCCCCATGGACAGTTGTACGTTGCGTGCTTGAGAGTCGGCAAACCATCGGCGCCATTTGTTTTCTCTCGGGAAGGAAAATTGTACATTACAAGACATTACAATAAAATATTGTCAAATTATTTAATTGTAATTTTATTTCATAGCATGGTCGTACTGTAAACGGAAGTTCTTGTCTGGGTTTATTTCAGGTACACCACCCTGTGAAGCCGGGGCGGGCAGCTAGAAGGTAATAAAAATAATATTTAAATTTCTAAAACTCCAATATAAAGTCTGAATTTAGCTTTCTGTCTTCTCCCAAATACATTTATTGCTTCTTAGTGATTTTAAAATTTGCATTTCTTACTTTCTCTTCTATGTAGAGTAAGTAGAGAAGGTTGTATTTCACTCTAAACTGTCATCTCAAATAAATGACTACGCCATGCAGCCGTAAACCCCGCAAGTTTGTGTATGCGGCTTACTTCGGAAGTCATAGTTTATTTTGCCTGCGTGAGTTTGTGACACCTATGGTGGTTTGCACGATTGCTTCTGAAAGTTTCTTGCCGCGTTATAAAAAGGAGAGAACAAGCGCCACAGAGAATTTAGTTTCAATGGAAATACATGGCGTGCAGCAGCTGAGTGAGTTTCGACGGGATATTGGGGGACGGGTAGTGTTTCACACCCGCTTTTACTACATGTAGCACTGCAGGCAATATGCGACGTGGTAATAGTAGCGTGCAGTAATAGCCGCCGCAGCGAACGTCGAAAGAAACCTACATGGCAGAATTGTTGCGAAAGCATCGAATAAATACATTAACTTGTAAACAGGTTTTTGTTTGTAATCATGGAATAAGTAAAAAGTTATTTGTTACAGTAATAAACAGAGTTTTTAATATTTTGAACCCCAAAAAAATGTCCATAGTATGAGTGTATGAGTCTGTGAGACTGTGAACAGCATAACTCAAAAACAAAGTGTCAGTTAAGCTGGTGTTTAGCTTCAGCATCTCTGAGGAATATGGTTCTACAATAACGTGTGAGACTTGCACTCTGAAAATCCCGGGATCATCCCTTCGACCCCCCACTCTGACCTTGGATTTGTTGTGGATTTTCCCTTGTCGACAAGGTGAATACTAGCGAATTTTTCTATTCCTTTCATGAGCTTTTAGTTGCAATGTCAGCAGTGCTTGCGCCCTCGAATTAATTCTCCCAGTGATTTCCAGAGAGAGAGAGATGTCTCGGCTGCCAAGATCGCTGCACCGCTCTCCTGAGATCTCTCTCTAATGGTGCGCTAGTGTTAAAGCTTGAAAATATTAGTGAGAAATTGGTTTACTAAACAGAATGAATGTAAACAGTAATATTAATTCTAATAATAATTTCATTTTTAGAGCTGCTTATATATTATATTTGTCGCACTAGCTTACGCCCTGAAATTAATTCTCTCAGTGAACTCCAGAGAGAAATGTCTAGGCTGCTAGGTTCGGTGCGACGCCCTCTTGGGAGTTTTCGCTAATGGTGCGCTGGTGTTAATGCTTAGAAACAGTAATGACCTTTGCGCGTCTCTGTGGCAGCGGTCTGTAACCTATTAAAGTTTCTTTACTTCATCCGTGTCTTCGGGGTTGTAACCACAATAGATCAATAATGATGTCGCAGTGAGCGAGGTGTCACCCTCCGTTACAATGTCCTATACTATATTTAGTATCTTCCAGGATGAGAATGTTTTATATGAAAGATCCCCCACTTCAAACTACCCTTTACTTTGAAGATTTTTCCAAACTTTTAGTTTCTCAAAAATGGCTTTAATGATTTTGATTAAAGTTCCATATTGTGTTTAAGATATTTTCAGGCAAATTAAACGGATTTAACTTGATTTTTTTTAAGTAGCCCTCTGCATTCTAAATGGCTTTTGCATATATGGCAAAATCTTACTACACAAAATATATACAGATCTCGTTAAGACGCACACTTCACTAATTTTGAGTTAATATTTCCTATTATTCTTTGAATTTTCAAAAACGTATACTTTTCTCTATGGAGAGTGGTAATACTTTATCAGATAATTCTACAATTATTTATTTCGATTAATATAAATTAGATAGAAAAATAAAGCTTCTTTAAGAATAAGGATGGTAGAGAATGCCATAAGAACGTAACTCATCAGAATTATAAATGTTATTTGTTTAATTGTTACTTATTTTATTTTTATTATTTCTATTATTATTTTTTCTTGCAGTTTAACGTCCTTTAACCTCAAGTTGGTCATTCTTTTTTTTTTTTTTTTTTTTTTTTTTGCTAGTGCAGACAGTGACGCTAATTAAACATAGAATAAAAATGGAGCACCGGTGCAATGCGGGGAAACCGGAGAACCCGGAAAAACGCTGCCCCTGTGCCGCTTTGGCAATCATAAGTACCACGTGAGTTCGCCTGGAATCGAACCCGCCTAGGCGAGGCTCTGAATGAAATCGGTGAAGGGCTGCTTAGATTATCTCAGGATCCATATAGCTTATAGTTGCTCGACATTCATCTTCTCAGGTAAAGAGAAAGCCACAAACTTTGCCTACAAAAAGTAAAATATAATATAATTAATAATATAAGAACCATAAATAAAAATAACTTATTAAAAAATTTATAACAAATAACAGAATAACTAGCTAAAATTATTAAAATACAAATTCAAAATCTTAATATTAAATCCCCTTATTAACTTTATTACTTAAGTAAACGTTTAAAAGAAAAATTTTAAACCCAAATAAAAAAATAAAAAAATTAAAGATAAAGGTAAAAATCGGAATAATCCTTTTTATTATTTCAGAAGTATTTTTCTTTGTTTCATTTTTCTGAACATTTTATCACAGTAACACACCGTAAGCGAGATTCGAACACGGGATCTCTTGAATATTAGACAGCACACTAAACAGGTAACTAAAACATTTATTTTATTTTGCTTTTTGTCTTTATTTGTAATATAATATACAATATTTCATTACATTCTTGTGTCGGTACACAAGTTGGAATTCCTGCAGCGTCAGCGACGGTAGTTCGCTGTAATCAAAAGTAAGACGTGACGGGGTTTTAGTTGCGTGTTGCCTCGTCCTGTGGTAGACAAGCTACTTTAGCGAATTGTCTCACCGATATTGAAATAAAATTAATTACGATGTAAACGTCAGGTGTAAGCAATATTTACTGCACCAATTTTAGCTAGCCATAGCATCAATTATACATGTTGGTGAGCCATCTAGATAATTGAGGGGCTCAGTGCCAGAGGGAGCTACCCCACACATTGTGAAAAAATGAGATTTTTTTGTTTGTAGACAACTTTTGCCGTCTCTCATGTCTGTAGAAATCTTGGTAATATTAACTGTTTTTTGAGTGCCATCTACAGTAACTTACAGAAACTGTATCATTTTCCAAAGTGAGAAAGTTTGTGCCAGATGGGGATATCCCACTATGAAGTTGCCTGCTATTTAAAGAACAATGCTACCAAACTTACAGAACTTTAACTATTTTAATAGTATTGTTTATTGTTTAAACTATAGGCCAAGAAATAATGATTTTAGGCCTTAATACGTGAAACAGAATAATATGTAAGATTATCATTAAACCTTAAGAATATTGTGTAAATAGTTGAAATTTTAGGCATTATACTATGCTGCAGATTATTCTGTTTTTCAAAATGGAGGTAAATAGTATAGCTAGTGAATGAAAGAAAGAATATGCAAGCAAACCATATGGAAAAAAGTTGTTGCTAAACGAAAAAGAAACAATGGTGAGGAATATGAATAATATCATGTTTTGTTTCTCTCTCTGCATAAGTAATTTTTTAGTAAATAATACGGTTTGCAGTGCTAAATAAATAAAAAAAAACGGTTAAATATCACTTTTTTTGTATTTTCTAGAAAATTTCAAAATGTAGATCAAATACTGGATTTAAAAAAGTTGTACCTCAATATTACATTTTTCACCAAATCAACAACTCTAATAAAACTCCTTTTTTCTCAAATTTAGCTATTTGTGGGATAGCTCCCTCTGGCGCTCAGCCCCTCAATTGTGTAATAATGAATAGGGCAGAAACCCAAGTATATTACGATGAGTATTCTATCCCATTTAGCTGTACGTACCTATTATTTAGCATGTTTATGAGTCTTGTAGAAATCTGTTAAACACAAACGTAAACCACAATATGCACATTGGATAAATTATATATAATGTTTTTCAAATGAGAAGAGTTCTACTCTGCAGCGAATTAGATGCCTTATCGTGCTCTGTATTGCCAGGCCGCTCTTTTCATATTTCCCTCTCACTCGCACACTGAGCATATAAATTTGCCTGGTGACATAATGTTTATTCATGTGTATTATGAAAACTACTTGAGCTAAAAATCTGTGGTTTTTACGGTTCTGCTACAGATATTACTGTCTATCGTTGTCGTGAATTACTTTTTGCAAAATTTAAACATTTTGTCTTAGCGCAAGTAGTATTTATGAGAGGCGGACACATTAAGCGCGTTACTCTCCAGTTAAGCGGGAATGCAATATGTCAACACAACAGCACTCCGGTCGGCTGCCGGCCTGGTGGTGCTCAAGGACAAACCTCATGCCATTTGAAAGACACTGTAGTTGTGTTGTATGTTGAGCAACTTGAATCTCCCGTATTTCAGATAACAATGCGAATATTGTTATATAAATTTGTGTTTAACAGATTTCTACACAAAGACCCACAAACATACTTAATAATAGGTATATACAGCTAAAAGAATAAAATACTAATTATATCATACCTGTGTTTCCTGTCCTATTCATTATTACACCACTAGTTATAAGCCTCACCAACATGTATAATTACCGCTATGGGCAGCTAAAATTGGTGCAGTAAGTATTGACGTTTACATCGTGATTAATTGATTTGAATATCGGTGAAACATTTCGCGAATGTACCTTGTTAGATACTGAAATGAAGGGACGTAGTAAGCTCTATGTTTTTGTCCAGTTACTTTTGTCTATCTCTTATGTCTATCTTCAAATTATATAGATGTCAATAAAAATGAAACAGCCAATACGAAAAATGCATTTTCCCTTCTCAATGAGCACAGCCCTTTCACCTTCTCCGCTGATAAGCAAGAGGGGTAAAACGAAATTCGCTCAACCAGTTACCCACTTACTGGTTTTTAAATTGAAATCAACTTGAAGGTTTATTTCTACAACTCCTATAATGCACAGAGGGATATCCGCTATCGTCAATACGGGGTAGTTGCGCCAACTGGTATAACTGATTCGTACTGAAGCCACATCTTTTCATTGTTGCGTTTCTAATTGCAACTAAAGTAAATGTAAATATTTAATTTAATTTTATTCATATAGTTGTTTCGTGCAATTCTGGTTGTAATGCTCGTCATATAGCATTGATGAAGTTGTTATTATTATTATTATTATTATTATTATTATTATTATTATTATTATTATTATTATTATTATTATTATTATTATTATTATTATTATTATTATCATCATCATCATAATCTTCGTCATTATTATTGTTATTATTAAAGTTCGAAGGCTTTCACGGCCGGTGTGATTGTTATTATTATTATTATTATTATTATTATTATTATTATTATTATTATTATTATTATTATTATTATTATTATTATTATTATTATTATCATCATAATCTTCGTCATTATTGTTGTTATTATAATAATACCCCTGGTAGTCAGTCTACAGAAAATTATTGCGTTTTTTGTACAGCCCTTTACTGCTGTCTTGTTTAATTTTCTGTACAAGGTTCAGCAACAGTTGGCACCACTGCCAAGCGGAACGCTCTCATGGAACGTTGCCCGTTAAAACAGGGAAATGTATTTCCTTAATATCCCTAATCCGGGAATAACCTCTGCCACTTCTATCTTTTCAAATGAGAACGTTAAGAATCTATGTGATATATAAGCTCATTTCTAGGAAAGAGCTTTTAAAAACAATTCTAACGTTGCTTTTCAAATGCAACCTCTACAAGCATGCATATCAAATGCAGGCTGAATAACGCAGGAAGGTTGCTGAAAAGTTAATTAACTTGTTTGTCTTCCACATTAATTATTCTTCCTCGTAATTCTATTGTATCCGCAAATTCTCTTTCCTTACACAATAAAGTTGTTTTAATGTGAAAACCGCTTATAATACAGAGCTGTCATGTAATTAAAAACGTTGGCTTCTCTTGCAGCATACAAATTAATACGTTATTTATTTTGTTGTTTTAAAATATACTTTAATAACAGTACTACAACTCTCAATTGTATAATGTAAAGAAAGAAGTCTTCAATATTTTAAGTTTAAATATACCTATCTAGTGAATATATATATATAAATGAACCATCCCTCTATACATATATCATTTTATTATTCATTTAAGATAATCTGTATGATTTTAATGAACGCATTTTAATTCATAATCACAACACAAGACAAAAAATAAATCTATATGCACCGTATATAAGATTATCTAGGACACTTAATAGCTATAAGCAAACATGTTTAAAACTATATAATAAACTGTCAAATACAGGCAACTTCAGAAAAAAATATTTTGTGGCTTTTATCAAAAATGGTTAATTAGGAAAAATGTACATATCACTTTAGTGTATGACATCTAACGTGTATAGAAATAATATAATTTTGAATTAATGAAATGTATGTATGTATGTATGTATGTATGTATGTATGTATGTATGTATGTATGTATGTATGTATGTATGTATGTATGTATGTATGTATGTATGTATGTATGTATGTATGTATGTATGTATGTATGTATGTATGTATGTATGTATGTATGTATGTATGTATGTATGTATGTATGTATGTATGTATGTATGTATGTATGTATGTATGTATGTATGTATGTATGTATGTATGTATGTATGTATGTATGTATGTATGTATGTATGTATGTATGTATGTATGTATGTATGTATGTATGTATGTATGTATGTATGTATGTATGTATGTATGTATGTATGTATGTATGTATGTATGTATGTATGTATGTATGTATGTATGTATGTATGTATGTATGTATGTATGTATGTATGTATGTATGTATGTATGTATGTATGTATGTATGTATGTATGTATGTATGTATGTATGTATGTATGTATGTATGTATGTATGTATGTATGTATGTATGTATGCATGCATGTATGTATGTATGTATGCATGCATGCATGTATGTATGAATTTACATTTGTAGTTATAATTTTAATTTCCTAACTAGTTACCTCATCTGTACTAGTTTACATTAAGTAAGGTCCGAATAAAAATGTTAGTCATTGTTCCTACATCAAAAATGTTAAGCTACTGAATTTTAAGCTTCTGAGCTTGTTGCTATATATGTTTTATGCATCATTTATACGCTTTATTGAATATTTATCATATTTATGTAAGATAATTCAGTGATGAAACCTTATTATTGCTGAATTATCTTACATAAAAGTTCGACTTTTTTAAAAATTAAAAATAAAAAACTAATTTAAAAGAATATTATGTGTTATATTGACATGAATTTCTCTGCCCATTCTTCAGCAAACTTCTTGCGAAAGTAATTCTTCAATTTACTACATATTAGTCGAGGAAAAAATTTGTCGAAATCGTTTTATTTCACACTTCGCAGTTATTACAATTTGCAATATTATAGGCGTATAGTGAAATATTGTAGATTTAAAAGGTACTCAAATCTTTTATAAGCAGGTCGATAAGTATGGTTTTTGAAAATCGATTCTCTATGCATGCATGATCAGGAGGGGGAAAAAAAAAAGCAAACAGAAGCAAATACCGAAAAAGGTCTCTCGAAAATCAAACCAAAAATAAAGAATATATTGTAAATGATTAAATCCAGGAAAATTGTACATTCATGACAAGATGTGTGTGCGCTTTATGAGATCTACATTTTTGTATAGCAAAATTTTGTCCATCTTATTCTGTTTGCCTTTATGCAAAAGTCCTTCAAAATAAAGAGGATTTCTGAGGTTATTCCCAGAAAATTCAAGATATGCACTTCATTTCACGAAAATGTCTTAAACATGAGGTATTTTAATTAAAATCGAAAAAGCATATTTTGAGTAAATCAAAATTTTCGATATATTTTCCATGTAAAGTATAGTTTGGGTGAGCAATATTTTCCTGAAAATCTTCGTTTCACATTCACATTCAACCGACTTTTCGTTTTTTTAGTTATGCTGTTCACACATACACACACACATATTCGGAAACACACACACAACATTTTATCTGAACTTTAAGGAATCTCAAAACGTACATTTCTGCTGAAATATTGCTCTCGAAATTTTGTTTGATATGCAAGATTTCCTCTGCTTACTATAGGTAAACAGAAGAGATAGTAAAAGAAGGTTTAATAAAATTGAATGATATAAGGAAACACATTCCAGAAAGGATATCTTGTTTTGTTATATAAGTCTTGGTTTATGCTAAAACCTGCAACGTTATTTTATTAAACATAGGGTAAACGTTTGTTATATATTATCTGAATAACTGAAGCACTGGAAAATGGAAATGGCGTGTTATTTATGAACGCTCTTTAACTGCTGTGGTTCTCAGCGTCCCATTCTAAACTGGACGTGAAAGACCGCTTAATTTTGCTCAGAGGCCTCTCTATCAGGCTTGAGGTTCTTTTACGTGCATTAAATCTACGACACGGGACCAATGGCTTTACTTCCCTCCCGAAGGAAGCCATGCTAAGGATTTTACCCGAAAAAATCCATCGTCCTCCGCCGGGTTTGAACCCGCTACCTTGGGTATATGAAGTTAGCATGATAACCATTACACCACGGAGGGCGACGAAGCACTGGATAAGGACGTTCTGATGCTTATAGTAATGATAGGTTCTCGAAATAATATATTACTGTAATTAAATACTAGTAAATTATATTCCTTTACGTAAGTAAGTTATATTGCCACTTGAGCTCGAACGTTTTTACTTATGTATTTTAGATACCCTTTCGACACCATACGTAATGTGATGATCGGGCTCTGTAGCGCAATTTCCATTGCAGAAGACTGCATCTAGGAACAGGAAGAGGGATTTATCCCAATTCCCATTGCAGAAGACTGCATATGGATTTTATCCCAATTTCCATTGCAGAAGACTGCATCTAGGAACAGGAAGAGGGATTTATCCCAATTCCCATTGCAGAAGACTGCATCTAGGAACAGGAAGAGGGATTTATCCCAATTCCCATTGCAGAAGACTGCATCTAGGAACAGGAAGAGGGATTTATCCCAATTCCCATTGCAGAAGACTGCATCTAGGAACAGGAAGAGGGATTTATCCCAATTCCCATTGCAGAAGACTGCATCTAGGAACAGGAAGAGGGATTTATCCCAATTTCCATTGCAGAAGACTGCATCTAGGAACAGGAAGAGGGATTTATCCCAATTCTCATTGCAGAAAACTGCATCTAGGAACAGGAAGAGGGATTTATCCCAATTCCTATTGCAGAAGACTGCATCTGGAACAGGAAGAGGGATTTATCCCAATTCCCATTGCAGAAGACTGTATCTAGGAACAGGAAGAGGGATTTTATCCCAATTTCCATTGCAGAAGAATGCATCTAGGAACAGGAAGAGGGATTTTATCCCAATTTCCATTGCAGAAGACTGCATATGAATTTTATCCCAATTTCCATTGCAGAAGACTGCATCTAGGAACAGGAAGAGGGATTTATCCCAATTCCCATTGCAGAAGACTGTATCTAGGAACAGGAAGAGGGATTTTATCCCAATTTCCATTGCAGAAGACTACATCTAGGAACAGGAAGAGGGATTTTATCCCAATTTCCATTGCAGAAGACTGCATATGAATTTTATCCCAATTTCCATTGCAGAAGACTGCATCTAGGAACAGGAAGAGGGATTTATCCCAATTCCCATTGCAGAAGACTGTATCTAGGAACAGGAAGAGGGATTTTATCCCAATTTCCATTGCAGAAGACTGCATATGAATTTTATCCCAATTTCCATTGCAGAAGACTGCATCTAGGAACAGGAAGAGGGATTTATCCCAATTCCCATTGCAGAAGACTGCATCTAGGAACAGGAAGAGGGATTTTATCCCACTTTTCCTGGCAGATTTTCCAAAATCCTTAAATTGTGATGGGACGCCGTAATGCAAGGTTCCACAGTTTTCCGGCGGTAGTAATGCACAGAAGTGTGACTCGATGCTATATCTATGTGGATCAAACATTTAGGCCATCCTCACCATACAGCCGAGTAATCCCTTCATAAAAGATTTATGTGTTCCATTCACATGACTTTCTCTACATCTCTGCAACAAATTATTGTTAAAAAGCTTATGCTTCTATTTACATCATGCTAGTCGAGAAAAAAATAGCAGTAATAGTCTTATTACTTGCTCCCTAGTAAGTAGAACCAAAATAAGGAAGTATCATAGGTTAAGGTGAAACTCTAAAGCTGGTTGTTAGGTGACTAAAGTGCCTTTGTTTCTATGGACACGAGTTGACAAATTCCTGTATGAGAAAAGTTAGTTTTTTAAAGCTGAAACCAAAAACAAGGAATAGCTAAAAAACGATCAACTCCACGAAAACAATTATATAACATAAACTGTGTACTTTAATGTGCTCTACATTTTTTGTCTGGTAACTTTTGTTCCATCTCTTACAGTTTAGCAGTTATGCAAAATTCAGCAAAATTCATGCAGAATAAAGGTCTTCAGAGACTATTCCCAGAAAATTCAAAATATAAATGTTATTTTTCTGGTAAATATCTTTAATATACGATATTTTAATCACAATCGTTAGAGCCATTTTTGAGAAAATAAAAATTTTCGAAAAAAGTTCCATGTAAAGGGTAGTTTGTGGTAAGGGGATTTTTCTCAAAATCTTCGTGTCGCATCCCTGGAAGATACTTAACGTAAATACCAAGTTTGGTATTTTACTGACTTTTCGTTTTTGAGTTATCGTGTTCACAGATACACGGACACACGGACACACAC
Organism: Hymenopus coronatus; assembly: GCA_030762935.1. Taxonomy (NCBI): domain Eukaryota; kingdom Metazoa; phylum Arthropoda; class Insecta; order Mantodea; family Hymenopodidae; genus Hymenopus; species Hymenopus coronatus. Next base: position 70,712,275 of record CM060887.1, on the reverse strand, counting down.
ACGGACTTTTTTCTGAAAATACTTTTTTTGTATACAGGGGACCCTAAAGCATATATTTCCGGTGAAATCTCGGTATCGAATATACAATACCTTCTCTATACATTATGTACATAGTATGTGTAGAGAAAGTAAAAGTTGAATCCATATCATTCCTTTGATGTTAGTTGGTATTAAACTTTAGATTGTTGGCAACTCTGTGGATTTCAAGTTTCCCGCGAGAGAAGTAAGCTACAACCACCTAAAATACGCTAGAAAATTTAGCCGTTGTCTCGAATGAAGTAGCAGATTCTCTTTAGGCCATTTAATGGTAATAAATAGCCTGGGGTTTGTTTGTGTCATCTAGTTAAACACATGATTCATCTGAAGAAACCAGTTATTGCCACTTTTACCTACCGGGTGGTATTCAAAGAGTTTTCTTGCGTCGATGTAGCGTTCTCTTAAGTGCCGCTCTTTCAAGGTATGTCCTCGTTCTAGATCCAAATTATTGTATAACATTCGATAAACGGTCCCTTTAGATGGCAACGTTTCTTTGTATTTGTGGGCTTTCTTGACTCCTGCTGCATTACCTTTGCTACTAGTGCCTCTTTTCTTGCCTCAGATGGAAATCCATTTTTACCTTCTCTACACGTACTATGTACATAGTGTATTGAGAAGGTATTACACTCCACCCAAAAATTCGATACCGAAATTTCACCGGAAATATATGTTTTAGGGTCCCCTGTATCCAAAAAATAAAGCAATTTCAAAAAAAGGTCCGTGTATCCGTGTGTCTGTGAACACTATAACTCAAAAACGAAAAGTGGGTAAAATACCAAACTTGGTACCTATTTAATTTTAGTATCTTCCAGGGATGCGACACGAAGCTTTTCAAGAAAATCTCCCCACCCCAACTACCCTTTACATAGTACTTTTTCGAAAATGTCTATTTTGTCAAAAATGACTCTAACGATTTTGATTAAAATATCATATATTAAAGATATTTATTTACCTGACAAATAAAATGTATATTTTGAATTTTCTGGGAATAGTCTCTGAAGACTACTTTATTCTTGATGAATTTTACGAAATTTTTCATAACTGCTAAACCGTAAGAGATTGACAAAAATTTACCACACAAAGAATGTAGAGCACGTTAAAACACACATGTCACGTTATATACTTTTTTCGTGGGGTTGATCGTTCTTGAGATATTTGTAATTGGTTACAGCTTTGAAAAAATTATACTTTTCTCACACAGGAAATTATCAACCTCTGTCCAAACAAACAAAGGAACTTCAGTCACATAGCAACCAGCTTTTGACTATTACGTTTACCAATGGTACTCCCTTATTTTGCTTCTACTTACAAGGAAGCAAGTAATAAGACTATTTCTGTTATTTTTTTCTTGACTAAAATGAAGTAAATAGATGCATAAGCTTTTAAGCAATACTTTGTTGCAGAGAAAGTCATATGAATGCAACACATCAGATTTTTGTGTGGCTGTGTTATACGGCCAACACACGACTTAATTATGGTAAGATCTTTTTGTTTGCACCTTTCTATTACCATTGAAAGACTGTTACTGGCATCGGAAGGCCTAACAAAGTACTCCTGCTATAATATCAGCAACTTTGGAAGCCATTGCGGAGTAATCTTGGTCAGACCGAACCAGTGAGCTTTTACCACAATAAACAGAAGCGTTTTGTCCATTGACAAGACTGGTAGGGTGATTCAAAATAGTGCGGCAACCCTCCTGATTCAAAAAGTTTACACTAGCTCTAATTTTGAGAACTGGAGAGCACACTTTGAGATTAGTAACCTCAAACATTTATATTTTTCAAATCAATGTAAAAGTTTGTTACTTGAGGTAAGTATTTATTAAATATTAAATTTCAGATAATCTTATTTATTTTGAAAATGTATTTATAAAATGTTAATTCCTTCTTAATAAATCATATGTGGTACATTCTTCATTCGGTCTCATTATCGTTTACTTGAACCTATATAACTTCTACATATTATTCCTATTAAAGCTTACATATTTAGCTAGGTATTGCTTATAGATGTAAATCTGTGCAGAAACAGGTTCATTTCAAAATGAAATGATGCAGGTGCTAATGAGATAAGAGTAAACGTATCCATTATCAGATGCTTTTAAGCGATTGCCAGCAGTTGGCCATGAAATTGTATAGTCTTTCCATGATATACTGAGAAACTCTAAAGTGCTACAGTCGCATCGTTTCTCCACTCAAGCTTCTTTAAACTATTTTCACAAAAGCTTATTTTTCGCTCTCCTTATTATTCGATATAAACACTAACTGGTCGTCTCCTTAGCGCGGTGGTAGCGCAGCTGCTTACCAAGCGGCAGACCTGGGTTCGATCCCCAGTACCGGCGTGGGGATATTTCCCCCGCTGGGAGACCTGGCCCGGGGTGCACTCAGCCTCGTAAGGAAGGTCCTTGAGGAGCTACTTGATGGAGAAGTAGCGGCTCCCGGTCATGAGGGTTAATGACGTCTGTAGTGGACCGAGATGGGAGACGCAGCGGCCGGGCGGTAGGCCAAGGTTCCCCGTGAGCTATCGTGCCATGGAGTTATTATAAACTCTAATTTTATATTTACATTGTTTAGGTATAAAGAGAATTACAGTGATAATCAGATATTTAAAAAGTGGATTGGTAAGTGCTGGCTTCGAAATTTGAGACTCCTTGTATGACCACGAGAGAGAGAGAGAGAGAGAGAGAGAGAGAGAGAGAGAAGAGTTACATTCACTTCCGAGTTGATTCCATGGTAATGTGTGTAGCTCGCAATCGGGAGGTCCTTGGTTCAATTTACTCGGACCACCTACTTTGAACTCTGGTTTTTCCTGGTTGTTAGGCGTATGCTCGCATGCTTTCTCATCTATTACGATTACTTTTCCCTCATTTCTCTTTCATTCCATTTTCTCTTGGACGCTTGTTCGTGGACACTAGATGACTGCCTGGCTCCAATGGTCGTTCATCGCCCTCTCTAAGCAGCCGCAGTAGTGGCACAATTTTCGAAACGGAAATTTTACGAACTTTTGACGTTTCTGGAGCCCATTTGCATGTAGCCCCCTTCGTTCCTTCATCTCATCCCTTCTTCCTCGAAAGTGGTAGCTGCAATATATCTTCCGTAGGTCGCGAAGTGGTAGATGCCCTCCTCCATTGAACACCATATACCCTATACATCCTTTACCCACTGTTCTACCAAAAAAATCAGATCTGTTGATCATATGATTTTCACAACCCATTCTTCACTAAATCATTCCACAAAACACGTCCTTCTACGTGCTTCATACTAAGCGCGATATACATTCGTAAAATGTTTTTAATTTTTACTTTCTCTACACTCACTATGTACATAGTGTATAGAGAATGTATTGCACTCCACCAAAAAATTCGATACCGAGATTTCACCGGAAATATATGTTTTAGGGTCCCCTGTATCTAAAAAAGGTATTTTCAGAAAAAGGTCCGTGTGTGTGTGTGTGGGTCCGTGTAACCGTGTGTCCGTGTGTAAGTGTGACCGTGTGTCCGTGTGTCTGTGAACACGATAACTCAAAAACGAAAAGTCGGTAAAATACCAAACTTGGTATTTAAGTTTAGTATCTTCCAGGGATGCGACACGAAGATTTTGAGAAAAATCCCACCACTCCTAACTACCCTTTACATGGAACTTTTTTCGAAAATTTTGATTTTCTAAAAAAATGGCTCTAACGATTTTGATTAAAATATCGTATATTAAATTTATTTACCTGACAAATAAAATGTATATTTTGAATTTTCTGGGAATAGCCTCTGAAGACTACTTTATTCTGGATGAATTTTTAATAACTACTAAACCGTAAGAGATGGACAAAAACTTAATCCACAAAAAATGTAGAGCACGTTAAATCGCACAATTTATGTTAAATACATTCTTTTCGTGGAGTTGATCGTTTTTGAGATATTCCTTTTTCTTGGTTTCAGGCTTTGAAAAACTTATACGTTTCTCATACAGGAATTTGTAAACTCCTGTCCATAATAACAAAGGAACATCAGTCACATAGCAACCAGCTTTTGGCTTTCACTTTAACCTATGGTACTTCCTTACTTCGCTTCTACTTACAATAAAGCAAGAAGTAAGACTATTTCTGCTAATTTTTCTCGATTAGCATGAAATAAATAAAAGATAAACTTATTAACAATAATAATTTATAGAGATATAGAGAAAGTCATGTGAATGGAACACATCAGATTTTTTACATATTTCTACTAAGGCTCAGCGATAAACAAACCTTTTAAGAGCTGGTCACCATTTAATGACTTTCAAATTTCGTTCTCTTTGTAGACCAGCAGGAAGAATAAGGAATAAGTATAGGTATTAGAAAATTTAAACCGATAGGACTAGGATTAGACTAATCACGGAAGGGGCCTCGTGACTAGGGCAGAGTATCGCACGTAGGACCTTTGCGACTTATTTGAGCTTTGAAAGAGAAGGATGAGGGGAGAGAGAGAGAGACCCGAAGGGAGACCAGATCCGGATAACCGGATAATCCAGATGAAATGCATCCATTCTTTCACACACGCGCACATATAAAGAGTCATTATATGATTGATAACCCATTCGTGGCCTTTCTCTCCTTCGCTACTACCACGTCATCTGCCGGGACTTCGGACTTCCCTGTAGCAAAACGCGTGTTTATTTGTAAAGTTTACCTTAAGCATGAATCTTCATTTCAAAAATGCCAGCCCCCATGCCTGAACTCGCTAAAGGGCCTCGCTTTGGTGCTTCGTGGCGCAGGGGATCGTTCCACACCCACCTTGGGCTTGGGTGTTTGTGTGTTTGAAAATATTATAAGCGTGTGTGTATTAGAGGAACAAACCTGGTATGTTCCATTCACATGACTTTCTCTATATCTCTGCAACAAATTATTGTTAAAAAGCTTATGCTTCTATTTACGCCATGCTAAGTGAGAAAAAATTAGCAGAAGTAGACTTATTACTTGCTTCCTAGAAGCGAAAAAAGGGAATACCATAGGTTAAAGACACAGTCAAAAGCTGGTTGCTATGTGACTGAAGTTCCTTATTGTGATGACAGGAGTTGACAAATTCCTGTATGAGAAAGGTATGTTTTTTAAAGCTGAAACCAAAAACAAAGAATATCTAAAAAACGGTCAACTCTACGAAAAATATGTATGTAACATAAATTGTGTGTTTTAATATGCTCTACATTTTCTGTTTCCTAAGTTTTTGTCTATCTCTTACGGTTTACCAGTTACACAAATTTCCGTAAAATTCATCCAGAATAAAGTAGTCTTCAGAGGCTATTCCCAGAAAATTCAAGATATACATATTATTTGTCAAGTAAATATCTTTAATATACGATATTTTAATCAAAATTTTCGAAAATTTTTCCATGTGAAGGGTAGTTGGGGCTGGGGAGATTTTCTTGAAAATCTTCGTGTCGCATCCTTGGAAGATACTAAACTTAAATACCAAGTTTGGTATTTTATCGACTTTTCGTTTTTGAGTTATCGTGTTCACAGACACACGGACACACACACACTCACACACATGGACCTTTTTCTGAAAATAGTTTGTTTTTTTTTTTTTTTTTTGGATATAGGGGACCCTAAAACATATATTTCCGGTGAAATCTCGGTATCGAATTTTTGGGTGGAGTACCATACCTTCTCTATACACTATATACATAGTACGAATACAGAAAGTAAAAAAGGAATACAGCGCCGGAGTCCCGACAAGACTCCGGAACTGAATTTAAAAAAAAGAAAAAAGGGTCACATTACTATGTAGTACTCCGTATACATAAATAATTGTTTTATTTATCTTAAGATCATGAATGTATAAAACATTTTTATAAGTCTGACAATACTACGATATACTTTTTTTCGCACCGCAGGAGTGAAATAGAACCGCACATTTTCCAGGGCATTCCAGAGGTCATGGTACGCGCTTGTAAACATATAAAACCTTCTCTCACTTACTGCTCTAAGGTTCAATCTTCTGAGAGAGTTACTCTCCATGCCGACAACAATTTATAGTCGATTATATTTAACTTTCTACTTCCGGCAATGATGTTGCCAACATAACATCAACCACTGTCGTGGCTTCCAATAGAGTTGCTTGCAGCCTGCTTTCTTGATAGACAAAGGCAAACATCCAGCAACAAGCCCAGTGAGCAATGCGCAAATTCCACTTTGCATTTCGGGGATCTGAGAGGCCAGTGCATTTATTAAACTGAAAAGAATACATATAAACAAAAGCCGTTTGTTGGTACTGGCAACAACACAATGATTCTGTCTCAATACACGCCAACAAAAGCAAGAGAATGGAGCAGGCAGATGTTTCATTTTCCCAGCATTCAAATGAGACATCTGGCCAGGCTAGGCTAACATTGAAGCTTACTCAGTTACATAGCTATTTTCTTAATTGTTTTTAAACAATACTGTCTAATGCGTTACATTCACATGAGTTTTTCTACATATCTGCAACAAATTATTGTGAAAAAGCTTATGCTTCTATTTACTCCATGCTAATCGAGAAAAAATTAGCAGAAATAATCTTATTACTTGCTTCCTTGTAAATAGGTAAATAGGTTCAAGTGATAGTCAAAAACTGGTTGCCATGTGACCGAAGTTCCTTTATTTGTATGGACACGAGTTGGCAAATTCCTGTATGAGAAAAGTATAAGTTTCTCCAAGCTGAAACCAAAAACAAGGAATATCTAAAAAAAACGATTAACTCCACGAAAAAAAGTATATGATATAAATTGAGTGTTTTGAAGTGCTCTACATTTTTGTGTGGTAAGCTTTTGTCCATCTCTTACGGTTTAGCAGTTATGCAAAATTCCGTAAAATGCATCCAGAATAAAGTAGTCTTCAGAGGCTATTCCCAGAAAACTCAAAATATACATTTTATTTGTCAGGTAAATATCTTTAATATACGATATTTTAATCAAAATCGTTAGAACCATTTTTAAGAAAATCAAAATTTTCGAAAAATGTTCCATGTAAAAGGTAGTTGGGGGTGGGGGAATTTTCTTAAACATCTTCGTGTCGCATCCTTGGAAGATGCCAAACTTAAACATCAAGTTTGGTATTTAACGGTCTTTTTGTTTTTGAGCTATGCTGTCCACAGACACACACACACACGCACACACAGATGGACCTTTTTGTAAAAATTATTTTTTTTTTTTTTTGGATCCAGGGGTACCCAAAGCATGTATTTCCGGTGAAATCTCGGTATCGAATTTTTAGGTGGAATGCAATACCTTCTCTATACACTATGTACATAGTACGTGTAGAGAAAGTAATATATGAACACAGGAAACCGTGCGACCTGCAAGTGTCTTCCTTATTAAGATGATATGTTAATTACAATATGGATCTCACTTATATAAGTTTGTGTTTGTTTTTTTTTTTTTTTTTTTTTTTTTTTTTTTTACTGTATCCCTATTTACATTTCCCCCCGTACGTTTTACTGGTTTTTACTGTTTCTTTTACAAACATATACACATTGCACAAACATATAACATCCATGCCCAAGGCGGGACTCGAACCCACGATCCCCTGCCCACGGAGCACCAAAGCGAGACGCTTTAGCGAGCGTGGCCATGGGGACCGGCACGTGTTAGGAGCATAATTTTAGTTCATGCTGGGGTAGAGGGAGATTGAAGCAGTTCTCTGGATTTTCATATAAGATTTAACGACCAATTTAGAATATAATAAAACAATCTTGTATTTTCTAAATATGAAATATTTCCATAAAAGAACAGTTCTATTTTTCAGTGCAATAGAAACCATCAGCGTAATTATTTCCCATTAACTTGGGGCAAGTACACCCTCTGCCCTCTAAATAGCTCGCCTGGTCTGTATTAATGGTTACATCATCTCTCCACAAAACATGCTATACCGATATTTCACTGGACATGCATATTTTGAGGTCCCGTTAATCCAAAAAATAATTTTTAAAAATAGGCCCTTGTATGTGAGCATAACATAAAAACGAAGCATTTGATAAATACCAAACTTGGTGTTTAAAGTTTGCATCTTTTACAGATATAGCACGAAAATTTTCAAAAAAAAAAATCCTCTCCAAACTAATTTTATATAGAAAATTATTTTATTTTTGAAGTATTTTTAATTCCTATTGATTTTGATTAAAATGTCATTGATATAAAGTGTAGTTTTTATTTTCTGGAAATATCCTGTGAAATTCTCGTTATTCGGAAGAAATTTTATACTCTTGAGCAACTGGCAAATGCTAATCTTTAGACAAAAAGCGTAAATCTTTTAAACACAGAATTTATTTCAAACAACGTGTTTGTATCATCAGTCATTTCCGATTAAATATGGCAGTTGTTCTATATCTTACTGCTGTTTTTTTGTGATGTCATGAAAAGGGTATAGAATTTTAAGCCGTAGCAAACCGCGTTTGAATATCCAATAATCGGTTCCGTTTCCTCTATTTCTTTTGTATTTAAAACCTAAATGCACAATGAAGCTATACCTATAAATGTTTATTTCTATCAACATGAAGCAAATAGAAAAAGTTGTATTTATGATGTTCTGAGCTCATTTATACTTCCCATAGAAAATGTTTTGTTTCTAATTAAGAGTATGTATGACTGAAATTTCACAAAAAAAAATCGGCTTTATTAATTTTATTCCCATAAAACAATGTAAACATTTCTGAATACAAAAAGGTATAATTAGGCGCCAAGTGCCATCTTTAAATGCCTTAAGTCAAATTATTAGAGGAGAAACTGTACTAAATTCGGCGAGAGTCAGTTCAACTAGATCTCATTCGCATCAGGCAAAATAAGGAACGAAGTTATGCAGAAGAAAAGCAGCAATGCAAGAAGAAAAGGACAGCAAAGGCAGCAGCAGATGAGTGGAAAAAGAATGCTAGGCCCAACCTACCAACTTAGTGGACTTTAATGTAAGCCATGCAATCAAGTTGACAGTTTCAGCATTTTTCTTCCTGTAAAATGCTCCTTGCGGAGCAGTTTTTGTGTTACACAAATAACATATGCTGTACATGTTCACAGAGCGACAATGAATAAGAATTGCTCTAGGTTTTACTGTCAAATGTATTAAAGCATAGGTTTTCAATTTTCAAGCACAACAATTATATTTTATGACAAAGAAAGCAGATTCAGAATAAAACTTTTGAAGTCTAAACCAAAGACGACAGAGAAAAACCTAAGGTAATTTCAAAAAGTAGACGTATTGTGAACCTAGTGTTGAAATATTAGACCAATATTAATGTTTTTGTCGCAAGAGACTTTGACGTGACAAAAACATAAATACAACTCTCAAACTATTAGTAAAAAATGGATGAAATCTGCACTGTAATTTATTTACATTATACTTCACATGTGGTAGAAATTTAAGAAAGCTAGCACAATTAGTTTGCAATTTCAAACCTTCAGTCATACTTTACCTTAATCAAGATAAACTTTATTACACATTTACACATTTCGATGTCGAGTAAAACCTCTATATTTCTATACTTCTGCATGTTAGATACCTTGTACATATTTTCTTGGGATCGGATAAACTTCTTTGTTTTTACATATCCAATACCCTTACGTTAGACAACCCAAAAACCTGAACGCTGGACATTCCCAATAGTTCTTCTTGGAAAATACGTTATGTTTCTACTAAGTAAGGTTTTATAAAAATATTTCGCTAAGATTAATGAGGACTTTTCTGTTCTCAACCAGTTTCTACATTCCTGGAATTACACATTTGGTTTTTGATAGTGTTTAATGCCCGCTTTTACTACATATGGCACCGCAGGCGATGACACCGATGATACTTGGAATGAAGATGGAGCACCGGTGGAATTCAATGGAGAAAACTCGCTCCTGCGCTGCTTCGTCCACCACAAATCCCACATACGGCCGCCTGGGATCGAGCCCTGGACATGAGAGATGAGTGGTCTAACCATTCGACCACGGCGCGGACACATACATACATACATACAGTCGCCCTCCGTGGTGTAATGGTTACCATGCTAACTTCATATACCCAAGGTCGCGGGTTCAAACCCGGCGGAGGACGATGGATTTTTTCGGGCGTAAAAATCCTTAGCATGGCTTCCTTCAGAAGGAAAGTAAAGCTGTGGGTTCCGTGTCGTAGATTTACGGCAGGTAAAAGAACCTCAAGCCTGATAAAAGAGGCCTCTGAGCAAAATTAAGCGATCTTTCACGCCCAGTATGGAATGGGACGCTGAGAACCAAAGCAGTTAAAGAGCGTCCATAAATAACAGGCCATTTTACATACATACATACATACACACACATATACACATGCATACAAACATTTATACATACATTTAGACACAGATATACTTACTTTTATACATGTATTAAGATAATAAAGGAATAAATTTTGTGTGTGTTTGTGTATATAGTGTAACTGCAAAAGCCACTAAAATAATTCGTATAATTCTTTCGCCATGGGAATTTCCGAGTCTTTCTGGCGGACATGAGCCAATGAACCAAATGTCATAACTTACTAAAGAAGAATGTTCTTGAACACGAACACATTGGAGTTGTATAAGAACACAGAAGACTTTGATATTTAGTTCGGAATGCCATGGAGTAGAAAAGAGAAACCGAGCGACATGGAGCCACAGTAATGTATGTGACTCACATTCGATTGGTCGTGGGTTGGATTACGTGGTCGGCCTTCCTGACCCATGGTTTTCTCGGGGTTTCTCCGAATGTCCAATAGTTTTCCTGTCCCCATCATTCGCATCCATGTGCTTCAGGTTTGATGGACCAGGTGTTGGTGTTCGGCGGGTTGCAGCTGGATGGCCGCTTCGCATTGTAAAATGTTTTTGGGCTCGGGTTCCTCCGGGAGCCTGTGAGATCTGGGGCATGGCGGCAGACTCCAGTCTGCTGTTGCTTCAGCGGGTTCAGAATAGATGTCTCCGGGCTATCTATTCTGTGCCTCGTGGCTTTCCAACGAGACTCCTGCACGAAGCCTCTGGTCTACCATACCTGGAGGACGAGATTAGGCGTCGGGCAACAAAATTTAACGAAGGGGTACCATTCCATCGGAGCGCCCTCGTTAGGTCTCTTGGGGATTACAATCCTACAAACCGCCGCTTCAGGCGATACCGGCTTCCCCGCATGGCTTGCGGGCATCCCCGGTACCGAAGGAGCACCTCCAACAGCTGCTACGGCTAAGCTCCTTGAAATCCTTCAAGAGTTGCTTGGATTTAAAATTAAAACCTCAAATAAACATTTTTGAATAAACTCACACCAGCGGTGCACAAGGGCCATTGCACCATGATAGGCAACCGTCGAGGGGCAACACTTGCCTCCTCCCGTCACTCCACAACCCCAATACTCACCCGCCATCCTGCAAACCCCACAATCCCGTCAGAACGTGGTTAAGTTCTCTCCGAGAACTGGGACACGTCTAACACACATCGGGCTGCCCTCAGCCTGCCAACTGCTCTGGTCTGGTCCTCCGGGAAATCACAGATGTTCAGGGCTCATGAATGAGACCGGCGGAGTCGGAGGCGTTCCGTTTGTAAATGGCTTGCACCAGTCGTCATCCGGATTTGGTCGCCCTTCCGGTCTATCCCTGGAGCCACGAAAGGCGCAAAGGGACCAGGAGTTTACGTTATGTGCTCTGACTCAGTATCTGGAGACCCTATCGGAGTGTAATCCTAATCCTACTCCACAAAGATTTTTCTAACTCTATAGATGTATGACCTGAGGTTTTGCGGACGCCAAGAACATTCTGATAGCTTTCGTCAAGAAAGTTGTTCTTATTTTATGTATATGTATGTTGTAGACAATTTCGTTATACGGGAACACTAATTAATTTATATAAAGAGAGACAACTGTTAACATTAGCAATCAGTGAACCGATATTTTATATTGTCAGAGAAGATCATTTTTCTCGATAGTAGCAGACTACCTATGTATATTTTCCAAAAATTGTTCACTCCTACTTTTTTCGTTTTTGAATTATGCTGTTTACAGACACACACACACACACACACACACACATATCTTTCTTTTAAAAGTGTTTTAATGCAGGGGTCCTCAAAACATACATTTCCGATGAAACCTTCATATCTAATTTTTTGATAGAATAGGTATATTATTTTCCCTACATACAATGTACAATATCTTCGCGTTCTGCCAAGGCCGTAGATCGCGCAAATGGTGCTCCGCACACTGTTCACTACACTGCTGGGTTTTCGTTCCGTAATTCCTGCCTTATTTACTCGTGAGTGTTAGTAATGTATATGAAATCAGTACCAACCTTGTCATAAGGTTGTTGAAAGTATCCATATGCGCGAAGACAGACGGATTTAAATTCCCATTCACACGCATATGTTCTTTTTGCATAATGTTTATAGTTTCTACACAATAGTCGCACTGTAGGGTTTCAGTTTTAAAGTGTAGTAGCTGTATTAACAGAGGTTTTTGAAACACTCACTTGCTGTGTAACATGACTGAGGGACTTCTCCGGTGAACGTTCGAATTCAACAGCAATTTCGTCTAGTTTTTCCTCCGTTAGTCATCGTTTTCGCTACTTTGGTTTAGCGTTTAGTGATCCCGTTGTACTAAATTTATTTTCCAAACATCCGGAACTGGATAACCAGCTGCTGAAATTGTCTGCGCACCTGACTACATGATTCAGTTTTCACGGATACATAGTACATAAAAATACGCTGTTCAAGCGTGAATTTGTTGGCAGGTATTTACGTGGACTAATAAGAGAACACACCTACGAAAATCACACACGAATATTTATTGTGGAAATTCTTCACAACACGAAGACAAAGCAATGACAGACAGCTGATAAACGTACCCTTGACACATCCTGAGCCACTTCTGCGCACTGGCATAATATTGAGGTCATTGCAGTCTCGGTCGATACGTACAAGGCGATTGTGGACTTGGCATAAAACGAAGGCACAGTAATAGTAAGCGGTAGAGAAAGTAAAAATTTGATGTGCTCCATTCATTTCACGTTCTCTACTATTGTAACAAACTATGCTTTACAGAAGCATATTTTTCTATTTACTTCATGCTAATCAAGATAAGCATTGGCAGAAATTGTTTCATTACTTACTTCCTTATAAGAAAGGAAATGAGGGAAGGCACTAGGCTAAAACGATAATCAAATATTTTAAAAGCTATGTGTTTGAAATTCGGTTATATTTGCATGGTCAGAAGTAAAACAAAAGAAAAATAAATGAAAAATACCTATTCGAGAACAAATAGCTAGGAATATCTAGCCCACCTCTGTAATGTGGTGATAGCGTTTTGCCTCACATTAAAGAGGTCCATATTTCAAATCATAGTTTGAATGAGTTATCCTAATAAAGTTTTCTCCTGAAGTTTTCCCTTATCTTGAGAAGACAAATGTCAGATAACCCTTGAGCTCTATGGACCCTAGATTCATTTGAGTACTATTTAATTCATCCATCGTCCGATATAACCCACCAGCTTAAAGTGCATTAAATATAAAAAAGGATGAATATCTCGGAAATAGCTATGTATATGACATAAATTGTGCGTTTTAACGAATCTATTTTTTTTTTTTTTTTTTTTTGTATAATAACCTTTTATTATTTCTTGCGGTTTACTAAAAAAGCCATTTAAAAGAAGAGGGTTCAAGGGCTATTCCCAGATAATTCAAGGTATACATTTTATTTCTCATGTAAGTATCCTTAATATACAGAATTATAACAAAATATTACAACAATTTTTTAGAGAAATCAACATTTTCGAATTTTGTTCCATGTACAAATAGTTTGGTGTAGGGAATTTTCTTGAAAATCTTCATCTCACATCCCTGAAATATGCTGAATTTAAATATGAAGTTTAGTATTAACCAACTTTTCCTATTTTTGTCGTGTTGACACACATATACACACACGAACCTTTTTCCAAAAATGCTTTTATCGGATATAAAAAGTAAAGTATAAAACAAGGTAATGAATTATTTGGATGGAATGCAATGTCTTCTCTTATTGTGTACTATGTACGAAGTAGAGAAATTAAAGATTGTTGACCACTCCGGCAAAGGATTCTTCTACCACCAAAGGGTACTTATAGCTATTTTCAGAGCTTGGTTGAGGGCAGGTTAAGAAATTCTGCCGAGTTTCATATTCTATTGAGAGTTTCCTTGCGTTATTTGGAATATTATCGTTACTCCAAGAAATGGCAATAAATTGTAAGGGAAAAAGGGGAATATTAACTATAAAAACCATCTAAATCGTTGTACAATACTTTAATAAAGAAGGGTGAGTTAAATGAATTCAAATCGGTAATGGAATTTAAAAAGCAAATCGTTTGTGTTCCACTCACATAACCTTCTCTACTTGTTCTACAATCTGTTCTTATAAAAGATTATTTTATCTATATCATCTTAATCGAGATCAACACTCTCTTATTACTTGCTTCCTTCTAAAGACAAGGAAAATTTGAGAATAAACTAAAACGATAGTCAAGCCTCTTAAAAGCTTGCCGCTGTGTGAATAATTGAAGTTCCGTTTGCTTTGCACAGTAAAACAGATGAAACGAAAGGTGGGTTCTAGTTTGAGAAAAGTTAACGTAGTTTAAAATTGAAACTCAAATGACTAGAAATGTCTCGGGAACGGTCGACTTTACAAAACTATATGAAATAGGTCATGTATTTTAACGAGATCCACATTTTTTGTGAAGTAGCTTTTTGTCTGTCTTTTACGGTTTACCAGTTATACAGTATACATTCAGAATGAAGAGATCTTCAGCGGCTATTCCCAGAAAGTTCAAGATTTACATTTTATTTGTTATGTAAATATCTTTAATATAGGTAGATACTTTAACCAAAATCGTTAGTCATTTTTGAAAAAAAATCGAACTTTTCAAAAATTTGTCCATCTAAAGGGCAATTTGGGATGGGGAGATTTTGTAGAAAAATCTTCGTGTCGCATCCTTGGAATATAGTAACCTTAGATACTAAATTTGGCATTTAACGGTCCTTTCGTTTTTACTTTCTCTATACGTACTATGTACATAGTGTATAGAGAAGGTATTGCACTCCACCCAAAAATTCGATACCGAGATTTCACCGGAAATATATGTTTTAGGGTCCCCTGTATCCAAAAAAAGCATTTTAGTAAAAGGTCCACGTGTGTGTGTGTGTGTGTGTGTGTGTGTCCGTGTGTCTGTGAACACGATAACTCAAAAACGAAAAGTCTGTAATGTACCAAACTTGGTATTTAAGTTAAGTATCTTCCAGGGACGCGATACGAAGATTTTGAGAAAAATCCCCCCACCCCAAACTACTCTTTACATGGAACTTTTTTCAAAAAATTTGAAATGATCAAAAATGGCGCAAGCGATTTTTATTAAAATATAGTATATCAAAGATATTTACCTGACAAATAAAATTTATATCTTGAATTTTCAGGGAATAGCCTCTGAAGACTGCTTTATTCTGGACGAATTTTAAGGAATTTTGTATAACTGCTAAACCACAAGAGATGGACAAAAACTTTCCACACAAAAAATGTAGAGCACGATAAAATACACAATTTATGTTATATATATATTTTTCGTGGAGTTGATCGTTTTTGAGTTATTCCTTGTTTTTTATTTCACCTTTAAAAAACTTCTACTTTTCTCATACAGCAATTTATCAACTCCTGTCCATACAAACAAAGAAACTTAGTCACATAGCAACCAGTTTTTGACTATCGCTTTAACCTATGGCACTCCCTTTTTTCGCTTCTACTTAAAAGGAAGCAAATAATATAACTATTTCTGCTAATTTTTTTCTCGTTTAGCACGAAGTAAATAAAAGCTTAAGGTTTTTAACAAAACTTTTGCAGAGATGTAGAGAAATACATGTGAATGAAACACGTCAGATTTTTTAGTTATGCTGTTCAATGTCTCACACAGGCATTTTCCTAAAAATGTTATTTCTTTGGATTCCGGAGTATCAAAACAGCTATTTCCGGTGAAATATTGGTATTGAATTTTAGGATAGAATACAATAGGTACCTCTATCTACCATTTACGTTGTGCATACGTGCTAGAGAAAGTAAAAGCTAGCCCTGAAGTGCCGGGTAGGGTTAGGAGTAAGATTAACTCACGGACGCCAGGCGGTTTCCCTGGGGCAGATCATCGCACGAAGGTTCTTGGAGCTCAGGAAAAGAGGTATTAGGAGAGAGATCCGAAGGGTGACGAGATCCGGATGACGATCACCCAATCATAGGCAGGATCTTCGATGCCTTCCGGTCCCAACTCACAAACTCCGAGCCTCTAGGGGCCCCCCGAAAAGGTCCTAGCCCGAAAGTACCTAAAGGCCCTGCGACGACGCAAGGAAGAAACCTCTCCTCCCAACCGCAAACCACTGGCCTTTCAACTCTGAAACAGATGACAAAGAGTGATGGGAACAGGAAACGACGTACAGGAAATTTGGGGGATGTAATGAACATTCTCGGTATTTGCCTGGCGACCCTGGCAAACTCCGTAAAAACACATGAGTCACAAAGACCGGACATAGGAATTTAACCCACGACCGAACGAACACAAATCACACACGTTACCGTGGCGCCACCTTGCTCGTTCAACATCGCGTAAGCCAGCTGATATTTAATAA
The DNA here is from genome assembly GCA_030762935.1 of Hymenopus coronatus. Lineage (NCBI taxonomy): Eukaryota > Metazoa > Arthropoda > Insecta > Mantodea > Hymenopodidae > Hymenopus > Hymenopus coronatus. The sequence continues at coordinate 70,695,646 of CM060887.1, read as the reverse complement.
ACTTAAATTAAATATGCATATGCTTGACCGAATGCCTAAGCTTAAACAACAGCTTCAGTTCCTTGTTTGTTATTTTTTCTTGCACGTATGTCCAATGTACATAGTAGGTGTTGTATTCCAGGAAAAAAATTCGATACTAAGATTTCATCGGAAATACATGTTTTGATACCCCCAATACAAAAAAAAATATTATAAGAAGGGCTGGTGTGTTAGTATATGGTGTCTGTCTGTGGGCAGCATAACTCAAAAATGAAAGAAAAACGCAACTAAATTCTCACATTCCAAACTAACCTTTACATAGAAAAAGTTTTGAAAATGTTAGCCTTAAAATATTTGATTAAAATACCGTATATTAAAGATAGTTACATGACCAATAAAATGTAACTACAATTGAACCTTCTGAAAATAGCCTCTTCCTTCTGAATGACTTATGCATAACTTTTAAACTGTAAGAGACATACAAAAAGTTACCAGGGTCACAAAAATGCTATCTCGTTAAAATAATACCTCATGTACAGCTTTTAGTTGAATTAATGCTTAAACTTTTCTTAAACGGAAGTCCTCACCCGTTTCATATCTCCTATCTTACTCCTAGCCAAGGAAAGAAAATCTATTTTCAAAGACAATCACAAAGCGACAGCTTTTAAAAGATTTGATCGCCCTCCGTGGTGTAATGGTTACCATGCTAACTTCATATACCCAAACCCGGCGGAGGACGATGGATTTTTTCGGGCGTAAAAATCCTTAGCATGGCTTCCTTCGGAAGGGAAGTAAAGCTGTGGGTCCCGTGTCGTAGATTTACGGCACGTAAAAGAACCTCAAGCCTGATAAGAGAGGCCTCTGAGCAAAATTAAGCGATCTTTCACGCCCACTATAGAATGGGACGCTGGGAACCAAAGCAGTTAAAGAGCGTCCATAAATAACAGGACATTTCATTTCATTTAAAAGATTTGACGCGCTTTAGTATTTATTTGTTTGTTTAGTATACAGGTCAATTGCCAGGATCGCATCAGCATCACCGGTGTGACGGAATTTCGTCCCGCAGAGTTATTTTACATGCCAACATATCTACTAACATGGGGCTGTAGCTCGGTCTGGGCCGAGTTTGAACCCGCAAACTTGGGACCAGAGCGCCAGCATCTAAACAAATGAGCCACCCAAACCGACGCCTAGGTATTCCCTATTAAGCAAGTAATAAAAGCATTTCTGCTAATGTTTACCTCGATTAGCATAATGTAGATAAAACAATATTTTTTGTAAGAGCAGTTTGTTTGCAGAAGGTAGAGAAAGTTATGTGAATAGAACACATAAGAATTTTTAAGATTCAGTACCCCTGTTCACTTTTAACACAGATATTGCCGCTGTAATTACTAACACACATGACATGGTAATTCTATGTCACAACCTAGAGTGATATATCCTTACGTTCCGCTTCATTTTATATGCAGACGTACGTGAGCTATGCTACTACCTCCTCTGCACATTACATTTTATGTTGCGGCACATGACATTTCTCTATGTCGTCGCCAGAGATGACTTTTTTCCCAAGGGAACGTGCGCTGCAGTCTGCAGAGAAGCGTGTGTGTACCCCAGAAGCTTCAACTACCTTCAGGGTTTATAGGACCCGTGAGCTTACATTAGAATGAATAGGACCCGTGAGCTTACATTAGAATGAATAGGACCCGTGAGCTTACATTAGAATGAATAGGACCCGTGAGCTTACATTAGAATGAATAGGACCCGTGAGCTTACATTAGAATGAATAGGACCCGTGAGCTTACATTAGAATGAATAGGACCCGTGAGCTTACATTAGAATGAATAGGACCCGTGAGCTTACATTAGAATGAATAGGACCCGTGAGCTTACATTAGAATGAATAGGACCCGTGAGCTTACATTAGAATGAATAGGACCCGTGAGCTTACATTAGAATGAATAGGACCCGTGAGCTTACATTAGAATGAATAGGACCCGTGAGCTTACATTAGAATGAATAGGACCCGTGAGCTTACATTAGAATGAATAGGACCCGTGAGCTTACATTAGAATGAATAGGACCCTGAGCTTACATTAGAATGAATAGGACCCGTGAGCTTACATTAGAATGAATAGGACCCGTGAGCTTACATTAGACTCCCATAAAGTGAACTTCTCCGAATTTTCCCCTCAACCTTTTTCTCTGGCCGGCATGTACAATGTATATAATGGATAGAGAAGGTATTATATTCCACCCAAAAATTCGATGTCGAGATTTCTCCGGAAATATATGTTATGGGGTCCCCTGAGTCCGAAAAACAGTATGTTTAGAAAAAGGTCCGTGTGTGTCTGTGGACAGCATAGCTCATAGGTTTGGTATCTTCCATTTTCTTCTTCAAGAAAATCTCCCACCACACCCTTTACATGGAAAAACTTTCGAGAATTTTGATATTCTCAAAAATGGTTCTAACGATTTTCATTAAAATCCATATACTAAAGATATTACAGTCCCCCCAAAAAATGTTTATCTTAAATTTTCTGGAAGTAGCTGCTGAAGACCTGTTTAAACTGGATGAATTTTGCCGAATTTTGTTTAAATGCTAAACCGTAAGAAATAAGACAAAAATTATTACCCAAAAAATTTAGATCTCGTCAAAACACAGTGAAGGTAGTGAAGGTAACCATTTCCGAGATATTCCTTGTTATTGTTTTCAATTGTAAAGTACTTAGACAGGATTTTTTTTTTTTTAGTTTTTTTTTTTAATTGTTTCATTTGTATAGCCCCTTTTAACATCAATGGTCATATCGGGGGCTGTGACTTGTGAAACTGTAGGTTCAGAACATTAGGTTAAACTTTATATTACTATACACACGCACATTCATACTTCCAGACTCTATGGGGATAGGGAATAATTCTGGTTAAAGAAAAATTCCCCACCCCAGCCGGGAATCAAACCCGGGACCTCCGGATGAGAAGTCAGCTCGCTGACCACTTGACCACGGAGGCAATCCGGTTTTCTTTCGTTCTACTCCTGGCCAAGCAAAAGAAGCGATTTGCAATGACTAACGCATAACGACAGATTTTAAAACATTTGAGTATCACTTTAGTATAATGTATTGCTTTAGTTTCCTTCTAGTTATAACGAACTAAGTAATAAGAATATTCTGATAAAGGTTATCTCGATTAGCATGGTGTAGAAAGAAGAATAATCTTTTGTAAGAAGTTTGTTTGTAGAGCAGCTAGAGAAAGTCATGTGAATCTAACACATCAGATTTTTTTCTAAAAAAGTACATAACTAACAGTTTACTTTCTCTAGCACGTATTTAAAATGTACATGGTTGATAGATGCATGATGTACACGCCCCCAAAATTTCGATACCGAAATTTCACTGGAAATACACGTTTTAGGGTTTCCTAAAACTTGGCGTTTAAATTTGGTATCTTCCAAGGATAATTTGTTGCAGAGATGTAGAGAAAGTCATATGAATGGATCACATCAGATTTTTAGCTATTATGATGGTCATTTCTGCTATCAGATTTGGATTTGCAAGTTCATCAGACATCTGGTTTTCTTGCAGTTTTATCCCTTATGTCTATGCCTTGTGTTCCATTATTATTATTATTATTATTATTATTATTATTATTATTATTATTATTATGCCACCTTCTACCATGTTCTAACTTTTATATCGATATATATGTTAAGGTTGGAGTGTAACATGAGCAGGCACAGGAATTCTTAAGCAGTTACCTTCAAGTTATCTACAAACAACCATACATCAATACAAATAATGTAAAACAGCGACCAAGCTATCAACAAATGCTAATAGACTGTATGAGAGCTGGGGGTGGTTTGTTACCTGCGACAATCTAGTGTTAAGTCCAGTAACAAATTTACTTTATTTCTTTTTTGCCTGTCTTTAATGCTTAGAAATTTTTATTTCCAGTAATGAGTTTCATTTTTGGTGCCGAATAATATTAACGTTGTTAATAATTTTTAACGATATTCGAAATATTGTAATGTTTTATGTTTATAGCTGCCACCAATATTTCCACTATCAACTAATAATACTATTTTTATTTTTGATTTATTTATTTATTTATTTATTTATTTTGTACAAATCTATTTAAAAAACATCTGTCGCGAAACTATAAAGAAAATTATAATGAAAGCGTGTGCAGTTACAATAACATTGTAAATTTAGTCATCTCCAATTAAGGATCCAGGTTGTCCTAATTCGGTTCGAATTAAAATTCTTAAAGATGTTTCTAATATTCCTGCTCATGCACTAAAGATAAAATATAATGTTCCGATGTCTTTATGGTTGGTTGAGAATAATCACCGTTGCAAGGTAAAATGACTGAGGTTAATAGGTGATAGATTGTAAATCTATTAAGGAGATTTTTTCTCTTTTACCAGAGATGCTTGGGTTTTATAGACATGAAATGATATTAGAATGCAATAATGTACTTATATTAATACTAGAAGTATTACTGTTAATAGTTAACATAGTGTATAGAGAAGGTATTGCGTTGCACCCAAAAATTCGATGCCGAGATTTCACCGGAAATACATGCTTTGAGACTCCCTGAATCCAGAAAAAGTATTTTTAGAAAAATGTCCGTGTGCGTGTCTGTTCGTCTATGTGTATGTGTGTGTGTGTGTGTGTGTGTGTGGGCAGCATAGCTCAAAAACGTAAAGACCGTTAAAGCCCAAACTTGGTATTTAAGTTTGGTATCTTCTAAGGATACGACACGAAGATTTTCAAGAAAATCCCCCCACCCCAAACTACCCTTTACATGGAAAAATGTTTGAAACTTTTGATTTTCTTAAAAATGGCTCTAACGATTTTGATTAAAATATCGTATATTATAGATATTTACCTGACAAATAAAATGTATATCTAGAATTTTCTGGGAATAGTCCCTGAAGACTGCTTTATACTGGATGAATTTTACGGAATTGTGCATAACTACTAAACCGTAAGAGATGTGGAAAAACGTACTACACAGAAAATGTAGCTCATGATAAAATACACAATTTATGGCATATACATTTTTTCGTGGAGTTGAGGATTTTTAAGATATTGTTGGTTTTTCATTTTAGCTTTGAAAAACTTATTCTTTTCTCACACAGGAATTCATTATCATTTTAACCTATGGAAATCCCTCATTTCGCTTCTACTTACAAGGAAGCAAGTAATAAGACTATTTCTGCTAATTAGCATGAAGTAAATAGAAGAATAAGCTTTTTAACTACAATTTGTTGCAAGGATGTAAAGAGCGTCATGAGAATGGAACACATCAGACTTTTTTTACGGATATATTTCAGAGTTAATTACGTTAAGCCTTAAATGAAACTCGTGCCTTGAACTATTTAAGTAGAGAGTGTAAACTGAGAAAAAACTAGATCTGCATTAAACTGATTTAAATTTTTATCGACATTCTTCTTTAGCTAACAACGTAATTTTTTGGCTCGTCCTAAACGTTGTACATTCTCATGTGATGCAACTATGGTGAAGTATTCCCTTTGTTAGCGGGATTTCTTACAGTTGATCGGTAGGTATTCTAGAACGCCGCGATTGGACTGCCTCGACAACGTACAGCAACAGATGTATGAGTACTAAGGAGGTGTAATATTGAGTAAAGTTGAAAGGAATCTCTCCGCACCCCTTGGTAACCTCCACCACTCTTCTGGATGAGACTCCGCGTTTAGACCGGCAGGAGGAGGAGAAGAAAATAGCTGTGTGACGTCACGAACGCCGCTCAGATTACTGGTAACACAGAAATAGCAGAGCTCCACGAAAACAGCATTGACACAAATAATTGTCTTAGCATAGGGCCGGCCACTTCTTTAAAACTCTCGTTTTATATCACGATCCTCTCTGATGCAGTCTTTGGCTTAACTCATTTGTCATTTAAACATCTACAAGACAGCTTGCTTTCTAAAATTATGATTTACTCTGCTACTTTCAGTTTTGTAATAGTTTTTACTTTCTCTGCACTTTCTACATATTGCATTCCACCCAAAAATTCGATACCGAGATTTCACCGGAAATAGACGTTTTAGGGTCCCCTGTATAAAAAAAAACTCGACATTTAAGTTAAGTATCTTCCAGAGATGCGACGTGAAGATTTTGAGAAAAATCCCCCCACCCCAAACTACACTTTACATGGAACTTTTTTCGAAAATTTTGATTTTATCAAAAATGGCTCTAACGAGTTTGATTAAAATATCATATATTAAAGATATTTGCCTGACAAATAAAATGTATATCTTGAATTTTCTGGAAATAGCCTCTGAAGACTACTTTATTCTGGATGAATTTTACGGAATTTTGCATAACTGTTAAACCGTAAAAAATGGAGAAAAGCTTACCACACAAAAAATGTAGAGCACTTTAAAACATACAATTTATGTTATATAATGTTTTTTTCGTGGAGTTGATCGTTTTTGAGATATTCCTTGTTTTTAGTTCCAGCTTTAAAAACCGTATACTTTTCTCACACAGGACTTTGTCAACTGCTGTCATATAAACAAAGGAACTTCAGTCACATAGCAACCAGCTTTTGACAATCACTTTAACCTATGGTACTCCCTTATTTCGTTTCTACTTACAAGGAAGCAAGTAATAGGACTATTTCTGCTAACTTTTTCTCGATTAGCATGAAGTAAATAAAAGCATGGGCTTTTTAACAATAATTTGTTGCAGAGTTGTAGAGAAAGTCATGTGAATGGAACACATCGATTTTTTATATTAGTTTCACTCAAATTAAAGATTCCAGTCAAGGTCATTCGGTAGCCCCCCCTCTCTCTCGCTCTCTCTCACTCACTCCTCTCTCTACACACATATGCATAAGTATACATATTCATTTGGTTTTATTTATTGTGACAATGCCTTGCCGGTCCATAATCGCCGCACGTGTGTGAGCGGCTATCGATCGTCATACTTTGCAACCGTCATACTACTCCAATACCTCTCTAGCAGTAGCAATAGTATTATTGTAGAGTCTTATTGTAACTCTGACCGGTCCCAAGCTCTGAGGGCTATTAAAAATATAAATAAATAATGTAACACGTTGTCTTTATTTTAAGCCTTATGTCAATTATTTCCTCTCATTGCTCTCTTCAATGCAACTGCTGCACGTTGTGAATTCACAGTCGTAACGAAGTGACTACTGGAGTGCAGCTCACCTTTTTATAGCTGTCGATGACGTGGCTAGAAACTTCCAGAAGAAGTCATTATTACGCAAGTACCCGGTGTGGCCTCTTCACCCAGGTGCGACGATAGGTCGAGTACACACGTATTCATAACTTAAGTGTGGTAATGAATCAAATTGGAAAGGAAAATGCCGGTTTTAATTAGCTATGAAAATAAAAATCTACTACACACACAAAAAAAAAAAAGGTAACTTTCTTTAAACCACACGGTTTATGTCATATACTCTTTGTAGAGTTAACCGTTTCCGAGATATTCGTGTTATTGGTTTTAATTCAAGCTACTTTTCTCGAACGGGAAACCATGTTTTTCTCATCTCTCTTTTGTTTTACTCCTGGCAAGCAAGGAGAAACGAATTTCAATTATTCCATATAACGACTGGTTTTTAAGAGATTTGACTATCGCTTTAGCATTGTACATTCCCTTATTTGCGTTCTTCTTACAAGGAAGCAAATAATAAAAACAATTCTGCAAAAGTTTATCTCGATTAACTGTTGATAAAGGAATAATCTTTTGAAAGAGAAGTTTGTTTACGGAACAGCTAGAGAAAGTCTTGTGAATGGCACACATCAGATGTTTTTGTATTTGAATGTGACACGTGTAAAAACAGTCGGAAAAAAGGAGATATAACAAGAGGATACAAATGTTCATGAAATGCATTTTCGTCGCGTACGTCAGGTGGCAAAAAGATGACACGCCATTATTTTTGTACTGCTGCCAACTTTTGTTTCCAGCTGGCCGTTTTTGGGACTGATTTCCATTTCCGTTCTGTTAAACACGAATGTAAACGACAAAATGCGCATTTTTAATCTCGAATACGGAAGATTCAAGTTGCTCAACATCCAACTGCACAACTGCATCATTTATCCTTTGCACATATTGTCGATTACATTTGTGTTTAACTGACTTCTACTCCAAGACCCACAAATATGCTTAATACTAGGTACGTACAGTTAAATGGAATAGAATACCCGTTGTAATAGCCCTGTGCTCCTGCCCTATTCGTTATCACACAAGTATCTAGAAGGCACACCAACATGCATAATTACCGCTATGGGCAGCTAAAATTGGTGCATTAAGTGTTGATTACACCTGACGTTTCCATCAAAATTAATTTTATTTCAATATTGGCGAGACACTCCGCGAATGTTCCTTGTAAGTCCGAGCTAAAATGTAAACATATTCAAGAAATAATTGACTTAGTTCAGATAAATGTTTGTATGATGAATTTTGTAATTTAACGGATATTTTGAAGCAAGGCATGTCCATGAAGGGCACATCAAACGAAGGGGAGTTAATGTTTTCTGTGCCTCGAGATTAAAAAATGTTCAGGTTCCAATTTGCTGAAAGTATTTAAGTTTGAATTAGACATTCCTGATTCATGTGCTGAGGCAGAAAAAAATATTTTCCTAATGAACCATAAATGGGCAGAGATGCACAGGAAATATGCACCAAGGTTATAAAAGCAGAACTGCAAGTAGGAGAGAATACTTTATATATGTAAAAATCGAACGAATCTTTGTCCCCCCCCCCCAAAAACGAGAAAAAAAAAAGATGTCCTAAATAAAGCAATAATATAAAATAAAACATGTATGCACATTATAAATATATTCCTGCTGTTCAGAAAAAGACTATTTGAAGTTTGAATTTGTAGGCTACCTCCTTGATCCCACGTTTTCTCTATCAAATGTTGGCAACCCTAAGCATGCTACATTATATCACATTATAATACTAACATTGCAATGTGAGGATCCTAATTTGAGATTAAACACAAAGTCCAACTCTAGGATATAAATCAAATTAGAAATTACATTTATTGGATACTCTTCATAATTATTAATACATTTATTTACAAAGATTAACTCTGATATTGAATTTTTCGAGTTGTCAATTTTGCTTAATTTATAATTATATGTATGTTTTCAAAAACCAATTCGTACAGTATGCATTCTTATGTTATTCAGGAATGTTATATTTAGAACACCGCATTGATTATTACTAGTATTTTTGATTGAATGAAATCCTCCTCTGCATAGAAGGTCTGAGTATGAGTTGTTGTTTTTTTTTGTTGTTGTTGTTTTTTTAATTTGACCTAAAATTGTTTTTGTCCACATGCAATTTCTTTATGGAAGATGGGAGTTAATTAGCAAAACTATACTACTGTAGTAAACCCCTTTTTGGAATGTCTGCAAAGTATTTGTTTGTCTATGTAAGTCCTATCTGTGTCTAATCTCTTTTTATGTGTATATGCAGTTTTGTAAACCTTTCTGGGTTATTTATTACAAATAACAATACGGCTAGAATATATTCGTAGGCTAACGGCAAAATTCCAAACATTTTGAACAGTTGTTTGCAGTGAGTTGATTGTCTTGCCACTGCCATAATTCTTATTACCAAGGTTAGAATTTTTATGTGCAAATTTCAGATGAAAAATGGAAGAGGAAATGCGCTCAAAAAAAGGTGATAACAGAAAAGGGGGGGGGACAAAAAGGTGCTGCTTTATTCAACTAATACAACGATTTCCCTTTCCTCTATTCTAGTTCATTGAATTACAAACAAGTACATCAAATTATCACTCATCAAAAGAAAGAAAAAACATGAAGCTATTATACTGCAAGACATTCATCATCTCTACATGTTTAAAAGTAAGTCTGTTTCTATTAGGAGATAGAATGTCTTCGTAGATGCTAAATCTATTTTCGACGTCCTCAGAAACCAGTGGGGCAAATTGTGTATTCATTCGGAATGGCAGCTCTGCGGATGTAGCGAATTCCTCAATATCTGGATTCTTCTGGAAACCAGACTCAAGTTTGTCTTTGGCAAGACCATCTAACTGCTCCCTTGCAAAGTAAAAATATCCCATTGTTATTCGAGATCTTGTTCTTCTAATTGTTTAACAGCTGCAGCAGGTACTTGAAATTATGGACACAACATAGCTCTGCCCGCAAATTACGCATTTTCTCCGGTAACAGAAGTTGCTGTGCCTTGGAAATTGCACCTGCGCCGACTGGATCTTTCTAACTTTGTCAAAATTCTCGCACAACATAGCAGGACACTCAATCTAAGATCTCCAGTGAGTAATGATCGGGAAATTTGGAATGGCAGGCCAGTGGTAGGCAACAACAAGACTTGGAGCTTTCAGTAAAATCTTGTTGAAGACAGAGATGAATTGATTAGCGATGTCGTTTTCGTTTCATGCGGATTCACAAACCCTGTGAATCAAGCATGTCACGTGCTTGAACTTAGAAAATAAAGGTTTCAATTGGTTAACAGGTGAAAGGTTATGATTGGAGCCTGATCCACAAGAAGAAGTGTTTCAAACTCCATACCAATAGACCAGAATTTTGGCATTACTGTACTAGCATTGGCTTTCTGCAGCACATACATTTTTAACAACATATGATTAACTTTCTTTCCTGCTATGAGAAAAACTAAAATATTCAAAACTATCGTTCCATGGAGTCTATGGTTTCACCCACAATTATTCCCAAATAGCAATCAGACACGTTCTCCTCGATTCTGTGTATGGTTTCTTGGTAAGCAGGCTCCATGTAGCTTTTTCTTAAAATATTCTCATCGGGCATTGATATCTTTGTGTATTTAAAAAAACAAAAAAAAAAAAAAAAAAAAAAAAAAAAACTTGAAGGCTGGATGGTTCACCAATTGAATGGAATTCCTGCTTGTGTAAGGGCTGCACACAAATCAATGTTTAATTCCTTCAAATTTTGGCTGTTTGAAGAACTCTGTTGGAACGCATTTCGTAATAGAGGTTGCCGCGATTTGTTTGCTTGAAGAGTCTTGTTCGTTTGATGCTTAAAGCTGGAAACGTGTTGGCTGATGCGCTGGTGTTTTTCATCTAACCAAATTCCTGAATTGCAAATAATGCATCGCATGACAGTTCCATCAGTGTCTGCAATAAATCATAGAATGTTCCTAGAGTATTAAGTTTGGCACCCAAGAATATAAGAACCTCATTAGTTAACTTATAGATGGCGTCGTTGGTTGACATGTTCTTCCTGAATCTAAATTGTTTCTTTGCTAAAATATCATATTTGTCCATTCGGTGATAAATTCTTTTAAACATAATGTTTAATAGCATTACATGTAGGTAAAGATACTGGTTTTATAGTTTGACATTTGTAAGTTTTGCCCTTTCTTGTACAATGGCTTAACGTGTGAATAGTTTAATCTGTCTGGGCATGTCCCTGTTAGGAATGATTGTACATCTCTTCCCACGATTCTTCATACAGTTTGCCTTAAAGCACTCAATGCTTTCTTTATTTGTGATTCTAAAACTGGTTAAACGGATTACTTTTATGAAACTGGGAGTAAAATAATTGTTATTAGCTGTCCATCATGGTCTTAAAGTCCATTAACAAAGGCTTGATGATATACCTTTTTAGACATATCTTTGAAAATATTGTCTATAGCTGTTTTAGAATTTATTGGTCACAAGCGGAACGCCTTTGGACAAACACTAAATAAGATCGCTGATGTCACCTGTATTTTCCGCAGGACAGTAGCAAGTTCTGAAATACTGCGTTGTTCTCAGACGTTATCGAGGCTTTCGTATAAATTATAATGTAGCATTAAATAACTATCCTGGAATTTATACAAATTTCTAAAACTCAATTTCATTGTGTCCATTTCTGTTTTTAAGGACAGATCTCGTGTCGTGTTCTCACTCTGCAGACGCACGTGTCGAGGTGAGGGGAGAAAACCAAAGTGCGACCAGATACGGATGACAACGGGTGCAAAAATGGATGTTTCGAGTTCGAATGAATCTTGACAACGTCTAGGGGAATCCACAAGCCTCTAACCCGAAGTGGCGCACATCCGAGTACATCAGGTGAGACCTAATTGAGTGGTCCCACAACAGTACCGAGGAAGAAGCCTCTACAAAGCGCACATTACCCGTCAGCCTCAACCGGCCGAACACCATCTCTCGCTCTACAATCCTGAAACAGATGACTATTTAGGAAGAGATGGATACAGAAAATGATGGATAGGTCGTGTTAGAATAGGAAACACCCCAACTTTCGCCTGTCGAACATGGGACACCACGAAAAACCCATTTTGACTGGTTTCGTGTTTTCATGGTCGCCCAGTCTAAATGCGAGACACAAGCACCTCGCTCGGTGACACACTGTCTGGTATAAGGGAAACATTTAAATTTTGTTTCTAGATACTGTGACAAGTATAGTATATTATTGCCGGTAACTTTCTACTCTAGAATGGTGCTTTAATCAATTTAATTTACTTACGCACTTTTTAATGAGATTGTGTAATAATCTAGACATGTTTATAGATAATCAACCACATTACCCATTATTATTATTATTATTATTATTATTATTATTATTATTATTATTATTATTATTATTGTTGTTGTACTTTGGAACCCTCAGGCTATTCCTAATAGAAGATGAAAAATCCCCAGATATTCATATAAAAGGGTGTAAAACATCGCATGAGCGTTTAACTTTCTTAAACTTTTCTCGACAATTTACCAGCTCCAGAAATTGCTGAATATCCTATACTGTGCTTGGGTGCCAGCTTTACGTGGAAGCTAGGGGTGAGGGGAAGAAGAGAGATCTCGCTTGCTTGTCTTTCCGCAGAGTTGTCGACCAAAAAATGTCTTTATTTGAGGTCTTCAGCCATTATGGTGAATAGGTTATCTAATTTTCCGCGAACTAGCTGAATTATTAAACGAAGCACAGCGCACGTAATGTGCGTGAACTCGTGGATTACAGACAGGAACAAACCTTAAGCATTGAAACCACTATATATTATGATGTATAGTCTCAATATATTCTCAGAGTGTAGTCTCAATGTGAGCGCCTTGCTCTTTTTCCGAAATAGGGCGAAACCTAACGAATGAAGACGGAGCCGAGCGAAAAAATATGTATTCGTGTGTCTGTGAGCATACCTCAAAAACGTAAGGTGCATTAAAAACCAAACTTGGTATTTATGTTTAACATCTTCCAAGGATGTGGCACAAAGATTAAAAGAAAAAAAAAAGTGTTCCCACCACAAACTACCCATTAATGGAAATATTTTTGAAAACTTTGTTTTTCTGAAAAATAGATAGCTCCTACGATTTTGGGTAAAATAGCATATATTAAAAGTATTTACACAAATAAAATGTATATTTTAAATTTTCTGAAAATTCCTCCAAACGCCTCTTTATTTTAGATGATCTTTGCAGAATTTTGCTTACCGGTTAAACTGTAAGAGATAGACAAGCACTTACTATCCACAAAAAAAAAAAAAAAAAAAGATAGATCTTGTTAGAAAAAACAATTTTTGTCATATACATTTTTACTTTCTCTATACGTACTATGTACATAGTGTATAGAGAAGGTATTACACTCCACCCAAGAATTCGATACCAAGATTTCACCGGAAATATATGTTTTAGGGTCTCCTGTATCCAAAAAAAAGTATTTTCAGAAAAAGGTCCGTGTGTGTGTGTCCGTGTGTCTGTGAACACGATAACTCTAAAAACGAAAAGTTGGTAATACACCAAACTTGGTATTTAGGTTTAGTATCTCCCAGGGATGCGACACAAGATTTTGAGAAAAATCCCACCACCCCAAACTACCCTTTACATAGAACTTTTTTAAAAATTTTTGATTTTCTAAAAAATGGCTCCAACGATTTTGATTAAAATATCGTATATTAAAGATATTTACCTGGCAAATGAAATATTTTGAATTTTCTGGGAATAGCCTCTGAAGACTACTTTATTCTGGGCCAATTTTTCGGAATTTTGCATAACTGCTAAACCATAAGAAATGGACAAAAACTTACCACACAACAAATTTAGGAAAAGAGAGAAATACCTTGAAACCCTTTCCCTCCATTCTTTTAACAAAAAAATGGGATTTTTTTTGTGATTTTTGAATATATTTTATTCAGTCATCTGGAGAATACATAGTATCCACCCATGATCTAATGCAAGTCTCTATGAAGCCTATTCCTGATCACTTGGTGGAGAAACACATGTTCTATGCATCTAAAACATTTTTTTAGCAGTAAGTGCAAATTTTACTTGAAGAAAAATGACATAATGTGTCTAATCTGGTGTACTCAATATTGCACTTAAATTCCTGCCAAATAATATGTTTTCATGCAAAACCCCAAATTCCTAAACATATCACTTAACTTTTACAGCCGAGCCCCTTGCTTCTACAGACCTTTATCTTGTGTAGCATGAATTAGATAAAAGAATAAGCTTGTGGAAGAATAGTTTCCTGTAGGAAAAGCTGGAGAAGGTCATGTGAAATAACACATCTGATTTTAAGAAAAAAAGTCTGTGTGTATGTTTATAATTCAAAAACAAAAAAATTCTATTAAATACCAAATTTCATATTTACATTCACCTTCTTCTAAAGTTGCAAAACAAAAAATTTCAAGAAATAATTCTCTATCCCAAACTACTCCTTGCATAGAAGATTTTTTCAAAAACTTTGATTTTCTCAACAATAACTCTAACAATTTTGACTAAAATACCATATGTTTATTATATTTTCATCACAAATGAAATGTATATCTTGAATTTTCTAGCCTCGGAAGTCCTCTTCATTCTGGATAATTTTTGCACAACTGGTAAACTATAAGAGATATACAAAAACTTACTACACAAAAAATGTAGTAAAATAGTAAAAACTGCACAATTTATGTCATTTTTTTTTCTTTCTTTCTTTTTGAGTTAACCACTTCTGAGATATATCTTGTTATTGGTTTTAATTTTAAAATACTATTTTCCTCAAATTAAGTGTCATTCATTTTTCTTACTGCTGGTGATGCAAAGAGAACAGAATTTCAAAGCCATCATATAGCTTCCAGCTCTGAAAGGATTTGACTAATGCTTAAACTTATTGTATTCCCTTATTCCTTGTATCTACATGCCTTTGAATGTTATTCCCCTTGAACCTATGAGAAAATATTTAATAAAACCATATCTGCTAACGCTTAACTTGATTAGCGTTAAGTGGGTAGAACAATAGGCTTTTGAATAATTGTTTGCTGGAGAATAGTAAAGAAAGTCATGTGAATGTAACACATCAGATTTTAAAGAATTATATAAGATATTTATATTTATAATAGTGAATTATCAAAGAATTAAAATTAATTTACTACCTCCATTTAAAAAAAGTAGTTGGAGGAGGAACTCATGAGGGAAGAAAAATGAATACTTCAATTTAATAATCTGTTGTGAACCTGTTCATACTCCCTCTAACAATAGCTGATGCAGGTACTTATGTATTTAATTTGGTCCAACTTGAAATAGTAAGCATGAATAACACAGAATTCTGCTTATGTGGCTAAAGTATTATCATTGTTTCTACTGTGTTAGCATTGCACAGCAGTTTCACATGGTAGTGAAATGGACGAAATCATTTATTTTTTAATTAAATGTCATTTATAGCACCACATATGCAAGAGTGGTGCTGATGATTCTGATGCTACTACTTCCTTTGAAACTTTTATTTCCTCTACCACATATATAGTAAATAGAAACGGTATTGCATTTGACCCAGAAGTTTGATACAGACCTTTAGTCCAAAATTGCTCTGAAGTCCCTGAATTCAGAATTAAAGCATTTTTAGACAAAGATCTGTGTGTCTGTTTGTGAACAGCGTAACTCAAAAACTCTCACGTGTTTGATTCACGTGACTTTCTCTATTTCACAAACATACTTTCCTTATATAAGATTTTCTTTTATATACATCATGATAATTGACAACCCATATGAGCTACAGAAGAATAAGCAATTAAAGCTTTTATATCCACTTGACGTAAACATATTAATCTATTAGATGATTGCTTCCTTGTAAGCAGAAGGGAAATAAGGGAATATACTAGGCTAAAGCAATAGTCAAATCTTTTAAAAGCTATCACTATGTGAAACAATCAAAGAAAATTCAAGATATACGTTTCTTTTGTCATGAAAATATTTTAAACATATGCCATTTTAACCAAAACCATTAAAGTAATTTTTTATAAAATCAAAATTTTTGAAAAATGTTCCATATAAAGGGTAGATGAGGGGGGGGGGATTTTCTTGAAAATATTTGTTGCACCTTTCAAAGATATTGAATTCAAATACTAAGTTTGATATTACCCTATTTTTTGTTTTTGCCATATTTCCAGTGATATTTTAGTGTCAAATTTATATCATATGTGCTAGAGGGTTAGTGAGGGGTGAATTGGACTGGTTAGTGAGGGGTGAATTAAGTAAAACAAATACCCTTCCTACCAAAAAAAAAAGAATTAATGTCATCTACAAAAAGTAAAATATAATATAATCAATAATATTAAAAATATTACATAAAAATAACTTATTATAAATTTTATAACAAATAACAGAATAATACCTAAAATTATTAAAATACAAATTAAAAAAGAAGTCAGATAATTTCAAATCTTGGTACCAAAAATATGAGACAAGATTTGCAAGAAAATTCCTCCACCACAGCTACTCTTTACATGGAAGATTTTTTGAAAAGTTTGATGCTCTTTTGATTAAAATACTGTATATCAAAGGTATATCTTGCATCTCTGAATAACATATGAAATCCTCTTCATTCAGAAGCAATTTTGTTTAACAGGTGAACATTAAGCTACATGTTGAATCCTTTTTTTTTATGGTAAGCTTAAGTCTTTTATTCTGGTAGTTCACATCTAATAATGAATTAAAGAAATGGTGTGAAATGAACCCAAGGTCCAGAGAGCTTAACCATAAGACATTTGTCTTGATGGGATAAAGGGAAACCTCAAAAAAGGCCTAATCTGGAAAACTCATCCTAACTGGGATTTAAGCTTAGGACCTCTTGAATACAAGGTGACATTCTACCACCACACTATAGGGGTGAGCAGTTGAGTACTTTGTTATTCTGCCATTTTCAATTGTTCCTTGCAATTCCATGAAATTTTAAGGCCATTATATAACATCCAGTTCAACATTTGACTATTAATGTTCCCTTTGTATCTATAACAAAACATTCTATTTCTGCAAAGGTTTATCTCAATTAAAATGAAGTAGATAGAAAAATATGTTTTCATAAATATAATTTACATACTCACTAATAAATAATAGAGAGTAGAAAGTAATATGAGTGTAGCACATTAAATTTTTTTAAGTTTACAGTCCAGGCATTATTTCCAATAGGAGCAAATTCCTGATATCTTCAGAATTAAACAATATTGAATATACTTCAAAGGGATAAAAAGGGTTTATAGTAAGTTTGTTCCAACAACAGCATCCGATCAGCATTTCAAAACTTTCTGGTCTAATCATTGTTTGGCACAATTAGAATATGACAAATCAATACTACCAGTGTATACACATTGAACACCCTTATGTGATCACATTCTATATGCTGGAGCAAACCTATAGTCATATGTTAAAAGAAAACACAAGCTGAATATAGCAAATTTATTTCATAATGAAAAAATTATGTCCTTTTGTTCGTTTCATTATAACATAGAATAATAATACCTTTTATTAAAAAGAAGGATATGAGAAACATGGTTCATATCACTGAAAAAGTATTTTACCATAACGTTCATGCTTACCGATGGCAGTATCACATTTCACATTAGCACACATAATATCAAGACCTTACATAAGGTAATCATAAAATGAATAATTAACATATAAAACATACCTTTAGCAACAGAGGAAAAGATTTGTGCAAGGTAACACTTCAACTATGAGAAGTATGTGGATTGGTTACTATGCTACAGGCAGTGTATGTTGAGACAATATGCTACAGTTTATTAAGTCATTTTTTATGAACCTTAAGGCTTTATCTGCAAAATTATCACTCTTTTCATTCAATACTTTCACAGCCAACAACTCCTCAGATCTGTATCTCACTGAATTCACACCACTATCCACTTCATGAAATAGCTGAAATACCTATGCGAATCACTTTCTCTTTTGGTTTCAATTTCAATAAGTTAGCTAACTTTATAACACAAAATTTGATATCAATAAACACCTTTGCTGCATCATAATTAACATACTATCAATTTGAACAAGTCCTGCTAAAATTGCAATCTGTACCTTGCATTATTAAAAATGTTTAGCATACTAAAATGTTATGTAGTCCTTAATGCATAACTGTATAAGCATTTCAAAAAATAAATATTCAAATTTCAAGAAATATGTTTTTTGCAATAAAAGCTAAAGTTCCAAAACTTAATTCCATTTTGGTTCCTTTGAACAAAGCTTATGGACAAATTTTCAAAATATTCCTACTCTCCAAACTATCTTGTCCCAAGAATTTTGTACGCTAAACAGCAGCAATTTGGAAAAGCTTTCCTTTTTTTTTTTCCTCTGTCTTTCTCTAGAACATCTATCCCCAAATGTACAAAAATAAAAATAAATTAATTAGACTTTCCTTCCAAAATGTTTCATCAATAACAATATGTCAAACAATTTGTCCACTTTTTGTTTTGTTTTTGTTTTCTATCTTTTTTTTTTGACAGGAGGAGAGTTAATGGATAGTGCAACTATGGACATTTTATCAACAATATCACACAATGATTTTGTGTTAACACATAACATTTTGCCAGGATAATAATAGTTGCAAGTTCTACATGGCACATACTTGTAAAGATGAATTAGACACAGAAGCTCTCAAGCCATAGCAAGCTTCAGCAAAACCACAGAATCCTGTATTTTTTAAGACCACCAAACAAAGTTAGGATAAATTCATATTACTATAATTACATACCACACTACATTTCTTCTACCATCTAACTATAGAACCCAAATTGCCAACCTGTGCAGCTCAATTTTTATAAATAATTATCAGTTGCCCAATTACTCCATTATGAAACAAAGAATAAATTAAATAATACTAGGAAAATAGTTTAGAAAAGTGTATTAGACAAAATGGTTTGAGAGAATGGATTATAAAACATGTCTGTGAATTAACAGTACAGTAAATTTATATTTTATACTTAACTATTTTCATTCACTCTCGCCAAATGTTTCTATCGGCACACACATAATATTGAAAAGTTTCACAAATAGTCACAACATTTCATTGATTAACTATTCATTGTCAACATTCTATTTGTTGAGTCTCTCAGTTGTCAAACATATTAGGATGACAATTTCATAAAAAGGCAAAAATTTTTGTTGATAAAATGTCTATTGACATATGGTCTGCTAATCTAGATTTTGAGGGAGTGGATTTAATGAACAATGTTTCAAAATATCTGCTGTTCTTAATATTATGGACATAACTTTGCTATATAAGAATCATTTTAAAGCTTGTTCTTCGATATTCATAAAACCAACCTCTTATTTTTCAAGCAATGAGAAAGGATTTTAGTTTAAGGCTGGAGGCAAAATGCTTTAATTTTTCCTGAGAAAACTAAACTGTCAATGAAATAAATGAACTTAAGAGTAAACATGTAATTTAAATAACCAAACTAAATTTGTACTTAGTTTATCGGATTTATAAATGCTGAAATGCATTGCATTCAGATTCTTAAGATCTTTCTATTTTCACCAAGATTTTTTTATCTTCTTGAAGAATAATGTTATAATTAGTTCTACAGTCCTGTTATAAACAAATGTGAATAATGGAGGACTGCACATCATCTGTTAAATGAATAACTAGTACTAGATACATAATTCACTTGCATAATAGAATAAAATAAAAATTATTTTCTTCCAATTACACATAATTATGGTGCATGTAATATAATTTTCAACTCAATTATTAAAGCAATTGCCATATCTTTATGACTTTGCAATATTTTCATCTTAACAGAAACAATAGCAGTGATAGTTTTCAGAATTGGAGCTTTGAATTTCAATGCTCTCAATGCATAATGTTTTCATATGGTCCCTATAACATGTACCTTAACAGTCAGCCATTGGCCTTTAAATACCTCACATAACTAAGCAAATTTAATTTTCTATATTGCATTAGCTATCTCAATATATATCTAAATCAACAGATATGCAAAACTCATTAGAAAATGCTTGAAATGTTGAAATTAGACCTAGAAATTGAATTTTGTTTAGTGCAAAATATTTAGAATACCTGTGTTAACACTTTTCTGAAAAAAAAATAAATGAATAAATAAACAGAACAAACATTCAGAATTTAATACAGATAAAAATTATAATTCACTTTTTATAATGCATTAAGATTTTTTCCTGAGTTAATTGTACACACCCTTTCAATAGTTAAACTGCTGTACGAGGTGTGATCAAAAAGTTTTCAAAATGGCATCACAACAATGTTGTCAATGAGTTGTCTTTAATTCTTACACATACTGTATATACTTGTTTCTTGCTGAAAATGAGAGTCACATGACTTTCTGCAATCTTACAGTTAAAAATTGGAAGCTCTAAGGTAAATGTATGTTTTGCATCTACTGTGATTTTTCTGTGTAGCAAAAATGCCAGCTTAAGCAGAATACAGAACAAACATCAAATTTTACTTTAAACTCGGTAAAACTGAACAGAAATCTATGAAATGTTAAGAATGCTTATGGTGAGGACATATGGGCAAAACTCAAGAATTTCAGTGGTTTTGAAAATTTAAAAGAGAAGTGACATCAGTTAAAGATGTGGACCATTCAGGCTGATCCTGTTGCAACAAAGCTAATGAAAACATCAATCAGGTGAGGGTAGTGGTAGTGTTTAATGCCCGCTTTAACTACTTATGGCACCGCAGGTCACTACACTGATGATACATGAATGATGATGGAGCACCGGTGGAATACGATGGCGGGGGAAACCAGAGAACTCAGAGAAAACCCACCCCACCACTAATTGCACATGGGTCACTTGGGATCGAACCCGGGCCATCTATGTGAGGGGCAAGTGGCCTAACCACTCGACCACAATCAGGTGAGGGAAATAGTATTAAATTGTAGATGTTTTACAATAAGAGAATCTTCTGACACATTAGGGCTCTCCTTTGTAAGTATTCAAAGCATTTTTAATCTGGACATGAGAAGAATTGCTACTAAGTTCATACCCCACCTTCTTTCAAATGACAAAAATGACCGTGTGACTCCCTTACAGAGAGAATTATTACTGGTGATGAAACATGGATTTATGGAAACAATCTAGAAATGAAGCAACTATCTTCACAATGGAAGAGTCCTTTAAGGCCAGACAAGTTCAAAGTGGTCAATGATTTTTTTTTTACATTAAAATAATTTGTCCAACAGGGTCAAACAGTGAATCAAGTATACTAGAAATAAAAGATATAAAGATTGAGGGAAAGAGAGCAATGCAAATGGGCTGAAAAATGGAGGAACAACTACTGAGTGCTGCATCACAACAATGCCAAAATTTGGATAAAAATAGGAATATTATTCCCCATCATGGCTATTCTCCAGATTTGGCTCCAGCTGACTTTTTATTTTCCCACGACTTAAATGCAGCTCTGAGGACATTGATGTTATCCATTACAAATTACTGAAGGCTCTGAATGTGTTTAAACGTAATTTCCAGAAGTTCTTCCAACAGTAGCAAATGTGCTGGGACAAATGTATCAACTCCCAAGGAGACTACTTTGCAGGTGACAGTGTAGAATAATCAAATCAAAGTGTTGAGTTTAGTTTATGGCCTCATTTCGAAAACTTTTTGATCACACTCAGAATCTTTAAAACTTGTATGCCTGAGAAACAATTAAAGCTGCAAAAGAAAGTGATCTGATCCACAAAATCTTATCTCAGAAAAGGGCAGAATCAATTATCAGACAGATATCCACAGCCATATGACATGCATCCATAGCAAGACATCTGCACACTTGAATATAAGTTTAAGGAGGTACTATTAGCAACAAAATTGTGAGCCGCTTATGCCTATTTTTGTATTGAGTTACATAAAACATAAACATTATTGTATTCTTTAACCTGAATCAGTAAAGAAAATTAAACTTATTGTATCAAAAATATGCTGTTTATTAGCATTAAGGCAAAAACAAGACATCAAGGCACTTGAAAATATTATTCCGGTAATAATTTTATGTATTTATAACTGTAGTGGTCAGGCTTATTGGATCATAAAACCTGCACTAGGAGCAATAATAAAATATTTATCAGTTTTATAGGTTTCATATTTGTTTATTTTTGTTTCTTTATTTTTTTTTTTCACTTGTATGTTTGGTGTTTGTACTTTTTTATATATGAGGATGAAAATAACTCCTCATCCAACATGCTTTCATTTGTACAAATTTCATGAATTTCTGCAATTGCTTTTCAGAATAAATATAAAAAATACTTTGCATATAGACAATACACTTAGGAAGTATCAGCAATAAAACATTGTTGAACTTTTGTCTACTTTTATTATTAAAGAGAGCACATGCTTTCATTGTCTTTAGACCATGCATAATGCAGCGGTGGTATAAAAAGCACTTATTAAGGCATAAGCAACTTAGATGACTTGCAATATTTCCATGCTTAAGTTATTCATCATAGTCAATCTAATGCATATAAATTTATATTAGCATTGACTCTATTATTTGTAGGGAATGTTTAAACCACAAACATTTTTAAGTGTATATGAGCAGTATAACTCAAAAACTAAAACCTGGTAACACACTATTTTCAACTAAATCCTCCAACCCAAACCAACCTTTGTGTGGAAATATTTTTGTTATTTTAATGCTGCTAAGTGTGTATATAAATCAAAAACTAAATTCACTTAAAATATCTGAACTTAAGTTCATCATAACTTACCAACCATTTTCAATTAAATTTCCCAATCCCAAATCAATCCTTTAATTTAAACATTTTTGGAGATCATTTTATTTTATTTTTTATTTTCTTTAAAAGCCCATAATAATTTTGCTTAAGGTAATTGCAGACAAATAAAGTATATTTTCTAGAAATAGCCTATGACGCTATTTGGCAAATTGTGTACTATTTTGAATTATAAGGAAACTTTAAAAGTAAATTACAACGGGAAAAATGCAGACATACCCAACTAAAATCAAAATTTAAGCTATAAATTTTTTCATAGTGTCAGATATTTTCAAAGTAATCAATGTTGAACATTTTATTCTGAGCATTTCTAATAGACATGCTTGAAATGGAATTATTACTGCCCCCCTCCCGCCAACTTTCTTTTCTTTCTATTGCAAGAATATGCAACCATGAATAAACATTTGAATCCTGTTTCCACATGTTGTAATTAAGCATCTTGCTTAATTTGAAATCATTCCTAATAAAAAATAAATTCTGAGTAGTATAACATGGATAGAATCATAATGTTTATACAAATATTATTTGTAGTTGGTAGCATGTCAATATAATGCATTTTTTTTTCTGTTAAATATGTTCAAGAAACGAAACTTATTATTAACATGGGGCTGTTTCATTAAATGTAACACAAACAAACAAAACAGAATTAACAGCAAAAATGAGTCAGAAATGTGTTGGAAAGTTCAATCCCTCCCAAATCCCCCATCATAGATTCTTCTCTGGAACCTGTTTTAACCATTACTATTCTTATTCAACCTTGTTTTATTTTGAAACTCACAAGAAGGCAATTGCTCCTTCAATATTAATCTTCTATATATTAACAATTACTTTATTCAATTTATAATTGTTTCTTCTGCTTTTATTGGAGCTGTTATGAAAACTAGCTTAATTTGGAACACATAGTCAACAATCATTAATTTAAGAAATCAACTATGCATTTGGTCAAAAACTGCTTATATCAGCATTGTCAACATACCGAACTCATTCTCACTCTTCTGTTGTTTGCTGTGGAAGTTCTTCCTTTACTCTGTTTTTATCTATTTGATGGCATTATACATACGCAAAGCCAATGCAATCAGCAAGATAGTTAAAAATGCTGATTCTTTATTGTACTTCATTAATGTATGAAATACTCCTACTTCCACGCGCTCATAAGTGTTCACAATATAACAATCTAGCATGCATTAATAGACTTAATTTCAGCTCTTCAAATTAATGTAATTGACATCATTCTAGACAGCATATTTATATTATCTTCATCAAACATTTTCTCAATTCCAGGTTTTAAGTACAACAGATGTTTAGTAAACTAAGAGAATAACCTAGCAAATTAAAATGTGTTCAAATCAAAGAAAAGAATACATTTCTTCAAAAAGATGATTTTTCAGGCAATCATTCCAAATTACTACAACTTTTTAACTTGATATTCAATTCATAGCTCCAAGTCTTAAAAACTAACTTCAAGAAAGTTCCTTTCATTTACTTTTTTTTTTCCTTATTCCAAATTTCTTGTTAACACAATGAGAAAACGTTTATATATTTTAAATACAGTTTTAGCAGAAAGCCAAATGCAGTACTACTCCCTCAGAGAAAAATCTTATCCAGCCATTACATCATTTTTCACATACAGTTTACAGTATTGCTAAAGATTCTAATTGAAAAAAGTTCCACATGTAATTACTTAAATAACATTCAGCAATGAAACTAGGTATATCTGGAACTGACATAATTACCTGAAATTAGGAAACCAGTGAAATTGGAAGTATTTCTTTAATAAATCCATTATTTTAGAAGAAACACTTTATTAAAAGTTTTAATTAAAATGGTAATATTGTCAATTACAGGTGCTGCATTGCTCTATGAAGTAATTTTATACATTTGGCATATCTTGCAATTTAATTGTATGACATTCTAGTCCACTTATCAAACAAATAGCATCTTGCCAACTTTTTAGTTGATACACAGTGATTTCACAGAAACAATGATAAAACATGCCACTACATTTTCAGGTAGAAAAGTATCTCTTGTCATCAGCGGCATAAAAATGTACATTGTGTGTAATAATGGAATGTTTCTGACTTAAGGAATTTCTTTTCACTATTATTTATAGATTCACAAATTATTTAGATTTTTTTCCCCCTGAAGGTCCATGTTATAGACTAAGAACAATCTATAAATAAATTCTGGAATGTATACAGAATTATCCAGAAACTAGGTACCTATTTGTAAATAGTGAAGTGCCAAAAGCATTACTGGTTAAAAATGCAATTAAATCCTGCTATAAAACTATGTATTTTCCTTAATGCCTCCCAGTAACATAATTGCATAAAGTAAAATATTGATACATTATATATTTAACTATTCACTATGGATAAAATAAATTTGGACTCATATATAAGTATTTACGAAACAATTGGAACTTATAAAGACAAAATTTAATCCAATTCATATGCAGTTCAAATATTTGCCGTTTCAAATAAATGAGATTAAAGGATCTCACTCAAAATATGATATTTATCCTCCCATGTCTCATTTTACAGCTATATAATAATGCACTTCATTTCTAAATACAAAATATAATTATTCAAGATCTGTTTCCATCCAATCTGAATTTTTTATGATCAACAATCAATTTTCTAAGCATGTAAGTTGACCACATCCTTTGCCTAGTCATTACAATTTCTATGAACCTTAACCAAGGTTGCAAGGAATTTTGCTTTTAAATACTACCTTTGCTGCAATTAAATAACTAGCACAGTTGGCTAAAAATTCTCTCTTAATGTTGGTTAATTTTATCTTCTGATTGTTCCAATATGTGAGAGGAATTGAGTTTTATTCAAATTCATTTTGAATGTGTGTAGAATAAAAGATTAACATCCTCCTTTACTAATTTTTATAAACGCTTTAATGTTGAATATCTAGCATTTAAGTTTTGCGACAACCAACAGATGATTATGCACTGCAGATGTTGAGTATTGCAACAACAATATAAACACTATACTTCAACAACTGGCAAACATTATACAGGAAAAATATGTTTCTTGTCTTGTTCTGAAAATGCAAGCTGGAGAACTACACAGCATTTTGTCTCCTACATTATATTTCTCTTTTAGAAATGCACGACTAATCTAAGTGATTGCTAACTTCTCAGTATGCAACTGTAAACAACAAACCTTAAAATTTTAGCTATATTTTCCATGTATGAGCATGTGTTTGCTTTAGAAGAATATTATTTTGGCATTTAAATAAACCCCTTTTATTATTTAATTGTTTTTTCCCCCTGAAACAGCAATGTGTTTTTTTACAATTCTAAATATATAATAAAAGCAAAAATTATGAAATATTTTTTTGGAATATGACACATCTAAAAGAACATAAAAAGAAATCAGGATAAAATAACCCAAATGAAAAATGCATTGCAGGTCAAAAGCTTGATTAAGACTCAATAATCTATAGCACTGTTACATTAAGTCAGATGCTTTTACTGCTTTGGATGTTGCTTTTAAGAAAACCAAGTACACACGTTTATTTTTCCTTAACCAAAGAGTTATATCTAAGTTCATCACTATGTTAGAAACCTTTCATTATTAAAAAGTAAGATCCTTAAAAAAAAGTTTAGGATTACATTATAAATGATTTGGTAACCTATACTTAGATATTAAGCCGTTCCTTTTGCAATATGCTGCTGCAATTTGGAAAACTGCACAGCACAGTTAGAGAAATTAAACATTCCTAATGCTAAGAAAAGTTGCACTTCAATCTCTCCCATTCTAATTTTACCTTTGTTCACATGCATTTGTGTTAATGAGAAACCTATTAAACCATTATCTTCATTCAACATATATGATACTAACTTTATCACATGATAATACTGTTTCATCTTCCTATTAAAAAATTATTATAAAAATGAGCATGCTCTAAAATTGAAAAACTTAACTTACTGTGTTCAAATAAAAATGCAGTTCAAGTGTGCATAAACATCATACAATCAACTGCTCAAATTTAATTTTTCTTCTTAGAATGCTTCATATGAAGTAGTAGGTTCCAAAATAAGCAGCATGGAGTACTTGGTGATCTTAATAGAACAATGTATAGCAGGTGATCAAATTCATTCAAAACTGCATGTGAGACATTTTGAATGGAATCAATTAGGCAGTACCTCTTTCCTTTAAAGAAGGGGGTGAAGGAAACAAATATGATCTTAAACAAGAATGCATTCTGATGGTGTTTTCATTACCCATGTCATGCCTGAATTCCTGAATAGTCTTAAATTTATTCACTGACATGAAAACAGTAGTCAACACCATGTTTACATATTTAGGGGGAAGAAAAACATACTGTATAAATATTCTTTTTTGGTAGTTTAATGTCCTTTAGCCTGGTTGGTCATATCGGACGATGAATTTAATTGGTGAAATGATGCTCAAATGATCTCGGGGTCCATGGAGCTTAAAGCTACTCGACATTCGTCTTCTCAGGAAAAGGGAAAACCCCGAAAAAAAACCTTATCCAAGTAACTGGCCCTAAGCGAGATTCAAACTCACGACCTGTTGGATGTGAAGCAGGTATGCTACCACCACACTACCCAAGCAGGTGTATAAATTACAATGGTAGCTGCTATGAAAACATGTTTCCCTTAGTTACCAAAGATTCAGGTAGATTCATGGATATATGAGGAAATTCTTTAATTTAGATTTGCTAGGAAATGTTTTTCACCTCTCACTTTCCTTTTTATTTAATTATCATACAATGGCAATAATATATAGGGCTACTTAAGAATACAAAATAGCCTGCCTCAGGGTGGAGATTCAGCAGGTCGCAAGTTTGAATCTCGCTTAGTGTGAGTTACTCAGATTAAGTTTTTTTTTTTTCCAGGTTTTCCCTATCCTGAGAAAATGAATGTCAAATAACTTTAAGCTCTATGGACCTTGAGATCCTTTGACTATCATTTTATTGATTTCATTCCTTGTGCTATATGACCAACTAGGCTTTGGGACTTTAAACTAAAAGGAATAAAAATAGAAAAAAAAAAAAAAAAAAAAGAATGCAGGAAAAAAAGTGAAGTTTCAGGGAATTAATAAAGAAGTATTCCATGTTTGAAAGTAGGTAATACTACAATGCAGTGAACCACTCAGCATTCATTATAATTAATGAAATGAGGGGTGGTTTTTATACCACCTCTGTGAAAAAGTTTTGCTACAGGTGGTAAACAAGAATGACATAGCTCAGCCTTCTAGAGAAGACGACAAATCTGTAACTAATTGCACACCTTTTATGCGAAGCTAAAGTATCATAAAAAATTTTATACAGTACAAAGAAAATGATTTGTAACAGATTTAGTGATAGATCAATTCAATAGCAACCAGTATGTTCATGAAAAGCTAGTTTCATTCCGCACCATGTCACTAGATACAAAATGCTGCAAAGTTTTCGCTATCTACCCAAGTTTCTTGCTACTGCTCCCTTTAGTAGTTTCTCAAAACTAGCGGCTTTTAAGGTATAGCTCATCAAAATCATATGACAATCTCCAACTCCTAAAGCATAGATGTGCAATAACAATGACCAAACCGCTTCCGTAGTAAGAGATGTGGAAGTCAGTGTTCCAGTGTGCGAGTGTAAAAATTACATCCAGAGCAACTCTAACTGCTGTTTGTTAGTGCATTCCTTCCTTGCAGATTAAGCTTACACAAATGTTTACAATATGTTGTGTATGCAAACCCCTCCAAGTTTGATACTTCTAGTCCCTTGCTCCTCCACTTCTTATTTATTTCTTTCTTGCGAATATGGAGCATCAGGAGAATTATTAGGATGGGCTTTATAAATTTCCTGATAACAAACTGGCTTCTAGGAAGTCCTGAATTAATTTGATCACCTTATACAATACCTTACAAATCTACCATGGAATGAATAGTGTCAAAAAGCATCACCTGAGAGTAAATGAGTATTGAAATTAATGTTGTGAAATTAACTTAGGTATATATTTTCAAAATTTACCTATTAATGTTTCATCTTCTTGTATGCATAAAAAATAAATGCAAAATGTGTGACTGCATTGCTCTTGTACATGTATGCAGTTAGTTATACTGCAAACCTATTACTGCACTGAAAATCATTTGTGTCTGGTTTCATAGGTTATGGCTTCACATTGTGTTCCTCCCTTGTATCTCTTAATGCAGAACTCAAATATCTCAAAGACAAAGCACAATCAATAAATGCAAATCTGTCACATCACAACCATTTTATGTTGCAAAAGTATAACCCAAAACTTAGAATTACTCAGAAGCCATCTTGTGAGTTAAAGCAAGGATTCAGTAGCCAGCAAGATCTGCAAAAGTTTGGTCCATCTCGTCAGCAATTGCTTTGTACTTTTCTCTCTCATTTCTTAGTTCATCTGTAATAGAAGGAAGAGGACAAGGGTACTGTGGTGAGTAGGGCTTGAAATGGATACTGTATACGTATATTTTTACACATTAAAGTAATTTTGCTGAAATCAGAAGAATGAAATTTCTAAAAAAACATTTTTAAAAACTCCACCTAAAACAAAGCAGTATGTGCACATTGGTATTAGAAGTCAAAATCCCAATTCTAATATAAGTACAAAGTTGTGTGTTGATGTCAGCAACCTACAGCTTCTTTAGCTGCTTTCTTATGCATGAACTTGTAAATGTTTTCCAATACCTTTAACTGAAAATGTACTATCATTCATCAGAACAAAAGAAAAAGTTGATAAGATTTAAATGGTGTTTATTTATAATATATGTAATATCCTATTAAGTCAGAAGTATCAAGTGTAAATATAACACAATACTTTCAGATCTATCATTTCCTATAACTTTGAAAAAATTTAAATGTCAGAAACAAATCTAAACAATTGTGTTTAAAGCCTTGACTTTGAAACTAAAGCTGGTAATTTCATTTAAAATAAACACATTGTTTTGTTTTTCTACAACATAAAACAGCAGCCTAATGAATAAAGCTCAAACTTGCCTTAACAGCTAAATTAATTTACTTTTATTTCCATTTAATTGAAACACTAATGGCACACATTTGAATTAGATGATCTTCCTTTGTACCCTGTATATACTAGGTTTTGTCTAATTTGAGACTTTCTGAGACAACCTACAAGCAAGCCAGTTTCAAGCAGGAACTTGGAAAGTGGACTTCCATTTTTATCCTTGCATTTACAAATGTTTTAATTGCATAAGCTCCCTCTAAAGAGGTGAGATCTAGCAGATCTTTAAGAGAAGTTGGTGAAATAGTGTATAATTATTGATGGGAAAGTCCAAAATTAAATTAGCATCTGATATGGAAGGAAGTTTAAGAATGAATAACCAGCTAATAGATGCAGAGCAGCATATTTAAGGCTGAATTAAACTGCATTTCATTTGTGCACAAAACAAAAATTAAGTAGTTTAAATGTAGAACATGTTTTTAGATCAGATGTATTTTCCAATGTCACAATCCATTTCAATTCTATTGCTTTATCACTTACAGCAATGTTTCTGAAACATCTGACTGATCAAATAGCATTTAATATGTATGATCTGTTTATGATTTTGTTAACAGAGCAGAGAATTTATAGCTATGTGGACTTATAGTCATTTATAAAAATATTTTAAGTCACAGAATCAGGGATAATTTGTCTTAAATTACCTAATATGCTTTTCGCAACTGACTAGTGGACAGGATGGGTGGACTAAGACAAATTAGACGAAGTTGCAGAATGATTCTAAACAATCTCTGCAATAACATTAATAGGAAACCACAATTTCAATAACCTCCATATAATGTTACTAAACTCTTTAAAACTGAAACTATAGATCTTTGTTGTACATAAATGCAATACCATGTGATAATAGTTTGCTATATTTTGAGAAATGTTGATGAGGGAGCAATTAATCCAAATTTAATGAGATCTGATAAAGTATGGTTCCATTTGTATGCCTATGCTTCTATGTAGAATTAACTGGTGTAATAGATTGGAGTGAAGCAATCCAATTTAATGCACAAAGCCTCATTAAGTAAGAAAATTAGAATATGGTGAAGCAAAGACAACCAATAATCTTGCATATACCATAATTACAGGATGTTACACCATATTTTGAACTGATATGGAAGATTCTGTCAACTTGCATAGTCACTTATGCTCACGCCATACAAATGAGAAAACTTGAAGAACAAACTAAGTAGTATCCTCAACTGTTACAACTTCACAAAATATTAGTAGAGAAATACTATATTGAAGCTGAAATACAGCATGTGAAAGCTGAAGCAGTGGCAAGAGCCTCATAAAGTTTAATCAAATGTATAGTGACAAAAATAGTGTTTTTTTTTTTTCCCCCTTTTCTTCTAATGATTATTTTTTTTTTATCGTTTCACTTATATATCCCGCCTTTTAACATCTATGGTCATACCGGGGGCTTTGCACTTGAAACAACTCATTGTCTGTAGGTTCTTTTATGTTTGGTTTAAATCATTTTATTTTCCTCAAACACACAATCACTCTCACATACATACTTCTAGACTCTGTGGGGATAGGGAATAATTCTGGCTAAAGAAAACTTCCTCACCCCAGCCGGAACCTCTGGGTGAGAAATCAGCTCACTGACCACTAGACCACAGAGGCAGCCAATTAATTATTTTGTTTGTTAAGAATGCTGTCAATTGCTAGTATTATAACAGCGCCACTGGTGAGCCAGAATTTTGTTCTGCAAGAGTTCTATAAGATGCTAGTAATCTGACATGGGGCCATTGTTTTTAATCACACTTAAAAACCACTGGTCTGAGCCAGGTTTGAACCCACAACCTGCAGCTCAAAAAGCTAGTACCTAACCAACTGAGCTATCCAGACTGATTTCTTTTAATTAGTATGATGAAGCATGTATTTAAACCGTGAAGAGCCAAAGGTATCTATTTTAAGATGAGTCAGTTTATGATCCATGTGCCTTTAGTTAATATCAGGGGGAGGAGGAAGTCCTTCATTCTCCTATTTCATCAAGTTGTAACATCACAGTAGGATGGGAGAATTAGATTTTTGTTTGTTTGTTTCATTAGTATAGTCCCCCTTTAACTTCTCTGGTCATATCAGGAGCTTTGACTTATGAAGCTCAACTATGATCAAGCAGGTTATTGTCATTAGGATAATCATTTTATATCATTTAACACATGCACATTCACTCTCACATACACACTTCCAGACTCTGTGGGGGATAGGGAATAACTCTGGTTAAAGGAAAATTCCCCGCCCCAAACAAGAATCAAACCCGGAACCTCCAGGTAAGAAGTCAGCTTGCCGACCAATTACATTTTGCTAACAAAGCCAGTGTCATATTAATGTTACAGATTGAGCTGAGATTTTTGTTTAGTGAAAGTACGAGGGTTGAACGAAAAGTAATGCCTCCTCCTTTCTAACTCTTCAATAGATGGCAGCTTTTGTATGCCGCAAATACTGGCTTGTTCCGTAGCCTCTTCTCTACAGCTCCAGTTGGCAGGAAGCCTTAGCATTGAACGGTTGTGTTGTTTCAGTGTAAAGTATGGAATCCTGCACAGATGGTCGGTCAATGCGATTTAAGCAATGTGCAGTCATTGAATTCTTGACAGCAGAAGGTGACACCCCAAAGGAGATTCATCAGAGAATGAAAGCAGTTTATGATTGTGTTGATGTGAGTACTGTGCGCCGTTTAAAGATGTTGAGGTGGGAACATCTGATTTGCATGACAAACAAAGAGTTGGATGCCCTGTGACAGCAACCACCGAGTTTCACAAGCAAAATGTTGACAGATTGATTCAGGATGATCATGTCACTCGGAGAGAAATTGCATGCACAACCGGCATTTCACAAGAATGTGTGGGTCACATTATTGCTTTGTTTGGCTATCGGAAAATCTATGCACGATGGGTACCCTGGATGCTAACTCCTGAAATGAAAGCGCAGACTTGAAATTTGCCAGGAACTCCTCTCGCGTTACGAGAATGAAGGTGACGTCTTTCTCCATTCAATTGTGACAAGAGACGAAACCTGGGTACACCATTATGACCCGGAGATGAAATGTCAGTCTAAGGAATATCGACACAAAGACTTGCCCCAGAAAAAGAAATTCAAGACATAGCCCTCAGTTGGAAAAATCATGGCCATAGTGTTCTGGGATGCAGATGGTGTTATCCATATTGATTTCCTTGATCGTGGAACAACAATAAATTCAGAGCATTAAATCACAATGCTGCAAACTCTGAAACAACGGCTAACAAGGATCCAAAAGGAAAAGGGAAATATTTTCCTGCAGCATGACAATGCCAAACCACACACTTCACGTGCCACCACAGCAGAACTTCAGAGACTGAATCTCACCACCATACAGTCCAGATTTAGTACCGTCTGACTTCTATATGTTCCCAATAATGAAAGACGATCTGCGGGAACATCATTATGCTTCTGAAGAAAATATTGAGAGAACTGTGAGACTGTGGTTGTGGAAACAGAGTGTCAACTTCTCCCGTGATGGCTTCAGAAAACTTGTTCATCGCTGGCAAAAATGTATCCAATTGGCTGGTAATTTTGTGGAAAGTGGATATTGGTAATTAAAGATCACATTCTAAGGATTGTTTCTACATTTAAATTATTAAAATATTCTCATCCAAACCCAATTAACAAAAGGGGGGAGGCATTATTTTTCATTCAACCCTCGTAGATTGAAAACGAGAATATTCATTCTTGGCTTTCTCTTCCATAGGCCCAAGTTTGACAAAAAAAAATTTAGAAATTAGAATGATTTATGGCTACATTTAGTTCCTTAGTTTAAAATATTAACGAGAAAACTTACAAAATGAACAATGTTTCTCTTTTCAGTCTCTTTTCTTGGAGGCATCCATTACAAGGGGAAAAAATGAAACTTATCTCACATATAATATTCTTTGCACTAAATGAACTCTTAATGCAGTTTTTTACACAGATACTTGTAGCCTTAGTGTGGACAGTAGTAGTTTAAAATTGAAACCAATAACAAGGAATATCTCAGAAATGGTTAAATTCTCAAAAAAAACACATGTCATAAATTGAAGTACATGACCATTACCTGACATATTACTATGTAGCTGATCGTTGGGGGAAGATAGACCTAAAGTCAGCCATTATAGCTTAAAAACTTTAATTTTTTTCTTTGAATAGAGACGCTATGAGCGAGAAAGCCCATTTGTTTTTCATGCATTTTCTACTTTAAAAAATTGCAGCTCAATCAGCATCAACGTGACAATGATCCCTTGTTAACATGGGAATCACACGCGATAAAAGAATTGCACTACCTTTAGCCTCAGATAAGGTGACAAAGTAAGATCATTTTAGTGTTATAAAATTCATCCACCACCTAAGGCAATATAATAAAAGAAATTGAAAATTTGAATAAATAAGACCATCTTTCAGTTTTTCTTCAGTCACACATATACTATGTTTGTAGTACCAGAGTTTACAGCACAAGTTGTAGAAGGGAAAAACATGAGTGCTCAGCATGAAGGAATTTTATAAATTTACTTAAAAGCATCAACAACAGGATTACTGGCTGGTTATTTTTTGTATTTACTGCTCCAAAAATCCATAGGAGGCATATAAGCATGTTGCACACAAAACTGTGACACATGTAAAAGAATTGAGAACTTTGAAGTTATAAAACCTTATCAGAGGCAAAGTGTAAAACTAAATACATTTCAGTGGTAGATCACATTAGTTGTATTTAAGCTGTGCAATTAGAAGATTACTGTAATTAGTGCAATTTACCACTGGGAGCTGTATCCAACCTAATCCTATGAAAATCAGTCAAAAAATTTAGTTAACTATTCCAAAGCTATGACAAGATATCTGCCTTCATTTACACCTCCCTGAAGATCATCGGTCCCATCTTTGTTAGGATATACAAATTACTTGCTCTACCAAAATGACCTAACCGCTCAAAAACCCAGTTCAGAGCAACGATAGTTATAATCAAAATTAGCTAGCTCAGGTAAACTAAAATGTAGCATGGATAGCAGCAAACATGTGCCATGATTATCTCAAGTATCAGAATATTGGTTTGAAGAGATTGAGAGAGCTGCAAAACTCAACTCTGGAGTGTGAACAGCACTTCCACCTTCAAGATCATCAGATCCAGGATAACTGCTATTAAAATTGGTGACTTAAAGGTAAATAATGCCACGAGCAAAATAAGCCCTAGTGGTTTTCCTAAAAGGGTGCCAAGGATATGTGGATGCAGGAGATTCCCACTATGTTAAGGGCTGCTATTGTGAGAAAATAATCATTAAGCTACTGGATTGCAGAGTAAAAGCTTTAGCTGCTGTAGCAGGAGGTCTATGCAACAGGTAAACTGGTATATGAAAAGAGCTGTATAAAACAATTGATGGTTAAATTCTTTCAGCTGGCAACCCTTTCATTTCTTTACTTCAACTATATAAATTAAGCTCATGTAAGTTTCTATCAGTATAAAAAATGTGCGATATAAATCATGGGATTTACATTATCCATGTATACTAATATTCTAATATTATACTAATAATAGCTTTAAAACAAAGATTTTTGGGCATTACTATTTCCACAGAATTGATAAAAAGGTTTTGTATATCTACAATTTACTCAATAGGACAAAGCATTATACTCCTAAACTATATTAAGAATACATTTTTCAACACTAATGCAGGGTAACAATGAACTTGACTTGACATGGCAAAACATAACATGAAGTTAAGAAAATGTTGCGGAACTAAAAGTTTAATTAGGGGGTAATGGGTGAAATTTAGGTGTTCCACAATTTTGATGCTAGAGTACACATCAGGGGTATAAACAGATTATGTTCTGCCAATTTTCATTTCTGTAGCTCCAATTGTTTTAAGTTAATATGTGCATTTTTCAAAATTACTTTGTTGTAGTTTTTTAATAAAATGAAGAGAAATGTTTTGGAAATATCATAAAATGGGTATAAAAGTTAAAGTGAGAGGTATTAGATATTTGATATCTTGATTTAGAGAAGCAAAGATCATGGTTTGAGTTTCAACCATGGCATTGAATTCTTCAAGTGTGACTCAGCTTCTTAAACTGGTCAAACACATGGCTAGTGTAGAAGAACAATTACCATTATCCATTAAGTGCTGTTTAATTGATTTGAAAAAAATATATAATTAAAAAGAGAACCTGCTTTGCTATCAGACAAATTCACCTGCACTTTCTTTTTTGAGATAAATTATTGAGAATGACTGATATGTTTACAAGCAGATAAAAGTGTACAATTACTGTGTTAATCATGAAATATTTTAATATGATGTCATGCTTATAAGCCAGATAAAAGTGTATGTTCAATTAATTTCTTATTAAAGTCCATTTTAAAATCATGGTTATTTATGCTCAGGTCGTGCCTATCAGCCTACGAGAAGGCCTTGTTGACAAAACTTGGTATATATTGAATAGGTAGAGTCAGACTGAAAAAATTCAATGCCATAGCCAGGATTTGAACCACGGATCTCCCAGTCTCTAGCCAGTTGCTCTACCACTGAGCCACTATGGCAACATGCTGGCATAGCATTGAATTTCTCAACTGATTTGCATGTTTCCCGGTAAACCACAAGGTGATATCAAATTATTTTGAGATGACATACCCCCATGACAACTTACAATTTTGTAAGTATTTTAAGTCCCAGGATTAATAGAAGTCAACTTTTTTGGTCAATTAGTATTGATTTAAATGTTTTTTCACAGAAGCTGTGTATAGGAAAGGTATATATTGCACAATACCAGCATTTGGCCACAGCAAGGTACTCCAGCCTTGGATGGCTTGGTTCGAAACACTTCAGGTACTATGAAACTATCTCTAAAGAATAATGGAAGCAGCACAAAATTGTTCAGAGGATCATGTATGCCCTGTTGCTGTCCAGGAAAATACAGCAATTATGGCAAATTAAATGGCAATTATGGCCAGGTAATAGAAGCAATTATGGTGAAAACTTTAGCTCATAAAAGACCACAAGCTTGCTAATTCTGAATCCTTCACAGCAACATAGGACATCTGCTTGGATTGAAACAGAATGAATGTTCCCTTTCATTGAGAAGTATAAATTTAACACCTGAGAGAAATAACGAGAACAATTTTCAGTCTGTGGCAAAGATGTTATTTAGTATGTCACTTTTAGTGGTCTAATGAGGTCCACCAATCACAGAGGATACAGAAGTAATGACTACAAGGGTTGTGTGCCCTTCTACAAAGGACACTTGAACATAATGCACAAAAAACAGCTGTCTTGCACAGTTGCTTGCAAGTATTTGGAATCCATGCACTAAAATGTAAAGATAGGGGTCTGATCTATTTCCCAACAAAAACATTTGGTATATGATTGGATGCGACATCAAGCATTGTCTTCTAGTTTCAAATTACTGAGAGGCTGGATATGGAGGAAAAACAGCTTGTCGTCATATTAGGAATGCCTAAATGCCTGGGAGCATGATTACAATATCATGTCTAAATAACCACTAACAGCTCAAAGTAAAAACCTTAGTGGGTAACTTTGTCGATCAATTAAAATGTTTTATGAGTTAACACATGAGCAAACATTACCATTTTTATTAATCTTTCTCTTATTAACATAAGTATTTGATTTCTCTAGAATTAAACTTTGAGAATTGAGACATTTACTTTAGGTTTTCTGTAAATAAAAGATTAATTTGTTGTACTTAAAAAAAAGTGTTCTTAAAACAGCTCATGTGTTATACTCTTTTGATGGGCAGTGTGTTTCTGCTTTTCATTCAGCAAATAAAATAATATAGCTTATGTATTACCATGCTTCCACAAGGAACTAAAATCAATTTAAGTACACTTATCATATTGAACACTGAATGGAAACATAATCATATTAAATCTTGGATCTGATTCGCTTCAAAAGTCACCTTTGTATTCAAATTGTTTTGAGTATGGTAAATAAACTCTTCTTCAGCTATACTCATTGTACACGAGTCATTAGTTAATATACATTTTTTAAATTGCCCTGTGGTAGATTATAACAGAACCTCTTTTGTGGTTTCTATAGTTTGCAATTTATTCTCAAATATAATTATTTAACTTCAAAACCTGCAAGTAATACACAGTTAACAAATAAATGTTTAACAGGTTCACCAACACGAGAGTTGACCAACATGAATGGATGAATAAAATTATTCTCCAAGCTCACGTATATCTCAATATGTAATGAACTTTGCAGAATTGAGATGGAATTTGATTCAAAATTGATTTCAATTCCCCATGGTAACATGGCATATATTATTATCCATTTGTGCTGATAAGTCTTTACCTACTATTTGAATACTGAAGGAGCATTATAATTATTTCAAATGCTTATTGGATTTTAATTCACAGCTTGGGATGGCACTATAAAGACTAAACTCAAATTAAAGATCAATAATAGCAGTTATTTCTCAGAAAGTTTAAGTTATGTCTAGAAACAGCATTCACAGAGATGTAAGGCTGCTATATATCTGCAAAGCATACATTGAAATTGTGAGGTGACATTATATAGCTCTTTTACCTGATACTGGAAATTTTACAAGTTTATTATAGCCTTATGTTGCAAATAAAAGGAAAATTAAATGTCCTCACAACTTAACAACCATGAGATGCCATTTCAAGCTCCACAGGTTTCATTCAGAACAGGAGATAACTTCATAGCTAGAAAGAATATTAAACACCTTTAAAGTTCACGTGTCATCACTATTGTACTCTTTATTACTTCAAAAGATGTTTGCTGGAGGGACATTTCCAACAGTGGTGCACGGAAATGAAAAATACAGAAACTTAACATACAAGATTTTTTTTCTTCTTTAATTCTTTTATACATTGTTTTAATAAAAACCATAAATAATCCCAAATCAAGAAATAAGACAAATTAATATAAACATAGCTTATAATTAACATAAGGAAATTATATACCAACCAAATAAAAGAGTATATAATATGGCAATTAATTTAAGTTTCTTGATTGTAGATGATGACTGAATTACAAAACTGGGTTCACATAGAAATGAGTTTGGCTTACAACAGCAAACTCCTAATCATTATGATTAATGCTTGCCAAAAAGGAAATAGCACCATGGATATTAAATGACAACAAAAGATGTTGTGAGAAAATATTTAAATTGTCTCTTCCATCTGATGTTACATCAGATAAATTTTTATTCCAGCATGTTATTTTACTATGTGAACCCAGGCTTCCATCAATTACCCATGGTAGGTGCTTGTTTTCTCTTTTTTTAGTTTACTTTTGTTTAGTTGCCAATAAGCTCGGTGAAAGTCATATCAAGATCGTCACAAATGTACTTGTACTTCTCCTTCTCGTGTACCAATTCATCTGCAAAGAGATTGACAAGAAGAAGAATAAAGGGTGATGAGAAATAGGTTCAATGTACATAGTACAGAAAATGAAGATGTGAAAAATAAATAATAAAGTCATAAAAATGAGTGAACATCTGATTATCATCATTAGTATAATGGTACAAATTTCATAAACTGCAAAAACAGTTTATTTCTAAAAATTAGTACTGGACCCTTAAAAAGCACCTATTATCTTCAGTATGCAAATGATTTCCCTTTTCTTAAGGTGGACCACTCTTTTATATATTATAAGGATTCCATGTGTTATTTAAACAAAAGGATTCTTCATTCTCAACTTTCTTTGTAATTGATATGCAGAAAGTTTAGGACTTTGAATTGTTCTATCACTCAAAATGAATGATAGATTATTTGTAATACCAAAAGAAAAGATGTTAAAGCTTACTATTCTGTACAAATCCCCCCTCCCAATCAATGATAATATTTCAGGACACTTCATGTAAGTTAAAAGAAGGATTATATAAGCATAAGAAGCAACTAACTACATTATTAAAGAATTAACAAGCAATTTTTACAATCTACAAAAAATTATGTTACAATAACAAATTTCTGTTTTCTAGAAAAAAAATTGCAAAAATTAAAACAGAAAAAAGGAAATGAAGAAAATATAAATCAAAATATAATGTGCCAGCTTAAAATTTCAATTTCAGTGTTAATATTACTTTTACGAAAGTTTTACTAGAAGCGTTCAAAGACTTTGTGAGGAATGGGTTTATTATAGCATTATTACAAAGCAACAATCTCTGATGCAGGAGGCAGCCATTTGTGATGCAGGTGGCCATTGATTGGTAGTAGTAGCAGCAATATAGGTAGTAGCAGTGGAAGTAGTACAGTAGTGATGGCACGACAAGTAATGGCCGACACTTTTTTTATAAGTTCATCATCAACATTTATTGGTTGGTTTTGTATGTTGGCAGTTTTGTTTAGATGCCATATAATTCTACGAAGGCAGAATCCAAATCGTCACTAATAATCTTGTATTTCTCCTTCTCAATGACGATCTCATCTGCAAAGCGGAAGAGAATTAAGATTAAAGTGTTAAATCAACAAGCAACACTTTCAACAACTACTTTTCCCCAAGTTTGACAAAGGAGGCATGGGTTTTCTTTTACGGACAACACAGGAGAATGGAATGTGCATTACTGTATTTTGTTTTACAACAAATACCATAACAAAACACACTAAAAATTAAATACACACAAAATAGATGGGGGTTGAAAACAAAAACAAAAAAAAGATGTTCATGCCTTTTAATTAACAATTAACTGAGAGAGAAAACACCATGCCAGCTTAATAAAAATAACTACATAACCTAACAGCTATTAGCAGTATTTTGTGCTGTTGCAAACTGCTGTTTTTAAAAAATACAAAAATGCTAGCAATATAAAGAAGAAAAGTTAAAAAAGAAGCAGCAAATCTTGTAACCTACTCCTAATAGTTATGAAATTCAACTCAGAAAGAATGAAAAAAAAAGAGAAAAAAAAAATTCAAAATAAATTATCTACTTCAAGTGTTTTAAAGTGTACTAAGTAGTGCACTCACCATAATTATATTAATAATGCAAATAAATACAATTACTAAAAGAAAACAAACATTAAATCTAAGCGTATATTATAAAGATTATTAATTTATGCCATGAATCAAAACTTCAAAATAAGCTGCATTTTGTAAAACAAAGTGATGCTTCTATTATTCTCATGAAAAATGAGTTAAATTAAGTATCTACTTAGGCTATTTGAAAAGTTCTTGTAAATGGAATATTAATCATAAAAGATTCTTTGGAATGTTTTATTTCTGTTTAAGATGTCTGCTTAGCAACAGGTCAGCTCATTCTTTAGTCTCTTTATGTACATTCAAATGCTAAAAGACCTTCCTTGCAACTACCATGCTTCAGTTGCTGAAGAAAAAACTGGACACCCTGACAATTTCCACTTTGCTTACTTGAGTATGTCTATACCTATGTTTTATTAGCAAAGCCTTTTTCTTGGACAAGCACGTCATTCTTGCACACGTTCTCTCCCCTCATAAACTCCATTATTTTCATATAACTGCATTGAGCAAAGCAAATGGAAAAGAATGATACTATGATATACCATATTTATGCGAATATAAGATAAGGTTTTTTTGTTTCCAAAATATTAATGTTCAAGTCTTGCATTCGTGGTATGTTTTCTGAATACCACACAGGGGAAAAGTAAGTTTCAAACTTTGCGGGTATGGCAGTGGTGAAGCTTGGGGGAAAATTACTGCCAAGGTTGCAACATATGCAGCAGATTTTGAACATTTCATTTAGCGCCAAAAATTAGCTGTTACAGTGCTTATGGCCATTCTCATTGGAAAAAGTTTACTTTCCGAGACTAAAATAAAATTACAGGAATTCCTTTCACATCGGTGGTTGCACATAATGTTTTGGAAGTTAACGATCAAGCAGAGAGATGTTAGCTGCGCATTTCCCCTCCTAAGGCTGCAAATATACCACAATGTGAATTTACGTGCAAATTGAAGTAAAGCGTTTTACAATATATTATATTAAGTATGTTGTTCTAGCAGAAAGTAGCATCCATAAATGATCAGTGTTACAGCTACACTGCCGTCATGTTTTATCATTCCATATACCATACATTTTGCTATCACTTCTCCATCTTTCCTGCTTGCAATGTGAGTTTCTGCATAAATTCAAATTAGGTAAAACATTTACATTTAAATGTTGTCTAATTACAAAATCATATCCATCATTGCCATTACAGTTACACTACCGCCACTGCCATTGTCACATTCTATCATCGCGCATGCCGTATATTCATTCTTCCTTCTCCATCTCTCCCGCTCGCAAAGGTAAACACATTTATGTGTTATATTAAGCATGTTGTCTAAATATAAAATCATATCCATAATAGTTGTTATAATTACGCTACCGCAACTGCCACCATCATACCCCATACATTTCCATACTACCCTCTCCAACAACCGCTCAAAACGTGAATTTCCGTGCAAATTCAATTAAGTACAATAAATAAGGGACCTAAAACAGCTTAAGTGTCCATTAGTTTGTTCAAAATATATGGCAAACATTTAAATTTCACAAATTCTTCTTTTTATATACTATGTTTTGGAAATATATTTTATGTAGATGATATATTAAATTCCAAAATTAAGTTCTGAAAAATGGGGATTGTCTTGCATTCAAGGTCATCTTGTATTTGAATAAATATAGTATGTGTTTTTCCTGATATAATCTAAATGTCCTTTATAATGCTGAAATATGACAACTAGTCAAACCAAAACAATTTCAGATCAACAATTGACGATATTCTCTAAAATTATTTTAGAGAAAATTCTTTAAAATAATATAGATTTATACCATAGAAATTGACTTTTGAAGTCTATAACAGCCTAAAAGAGCGTGGTTCACTTTCTCCAATTATATTAAATCTGACAATGGAAAGGCAAAAAGAGCTAAAAATACGATAAAACCCAGCACAGACAATCTATAATCATCCAAGTGCACTTGGCACATATTTATGATTGGACTAATCAAGAACAAAGCCAGCACTGTAAGCTATACATCACCCAGAACATAAATTTGAACAATTGGGCTCCTTGTTAAATGAAAATAACAGCATTACAACTGCAAATGTACCACATATAAAGGCTAGGAACAGATATCCTTTTGCACTTCAGTATGTTACGGAAGCTAAAACATCATCCAGATAGCAAATAAACAGACCTTAATGTCTAAAGTAACTAAAGCTCATGAGTCTTAATAAAGATTCTGAGTGTAAAGTGCTAAGAAATATGAACATTCACAATATGTAAACTGTCAGTTCAACACCAGAAGTGGCAATAATGTATAAATTAATTGAAAATAGTGTCAACCACAAAGGCAAAACCATGGTGGTTGGGATGAATAGCAGTGGCACAAGATGTGCAAGATGATATATACAAATATGGTATCATGTGCAGATATCAAGCACAGGATGGTCTTAAAGTTATAACTGGTAGCAAAGACTTATGCTGACGATATAAGCTTTTGATCTATCAAACATCTGAACACTTTAGTGAGGAAAAAAACTATTTTCCATACGCTCAAACTTCAATATTTATAATAGAACTAAATTAAATTTAATTGAGCCACCTTCTGACCCAGTTCTATCTATTCATAATCTTCCATTTGATATTGTAAAGAAATTCTTTGTTTTTTGTTGAATAAAATTGAATGAGCAACTGATGATCAGCAGATCTTATGTGATCAGTAATGCATTCTGGCACAGCGAGTTTTGAAAAACCTGGGCCAAAACATTCTGGAAAATACAAATAGTTCTGAAATGCGTATTTTCTCTACTCTTTCTAAGAACTTTTCAAACCACACAAACACTTAAATAAAAATATTGAAAAACAGACATTTGTAAATTAAATAATCATGCCATACATGCTAAGGTGTGGAATTTGGAAGAAGTATTTATCACTTACTGTTCAGGATAGTTTGGCTTACTCTAATTCACAGCTTTATTTCTGCATTACTGTCGTAGTATTGTTATATGAAGCACACAAGTATGGTAAGAAAAAAGAAGAAATATAATATTAAAAGAAAAATTAGAAACAGAAACAGCTACTCATGTATTGCAATTTTAAATAGTGCTGCCAGATGACCTCTGATGTAAGTTTGATCATCTAGCCTACAGTATGCAACAATTAAAATTAATTTCAAAAGAAGACAAAAACAATTTTATTTTATCAGAGTAAAAAGTGTGTATAATTTGGAAATGATAAAACGTGCAGTTCAATGGAATATAAATGAGCAATCTTTATTATAATTCTACTTTTAGTACTCAATTTTATTTTTTGTTACACTATTTACATACAAGCAATTTACTGGAATCAGATAAATACTTCAGGGAACAGGTAGGTTAAGGAATACAGAATGTGTATCAAACCTGGGGTTTATTGAGAGCACGCAACACTTCAGTTAAGCCACACTAGGGCATGGGAGAAGGGTTACATGTTCTGAATGTCATGCAAGGTTGCTTCCATTTCTTCCTGCAAGAGCTTGTTCTTCTCTTTCTCACCCAAAAGGTCATCTGCAAACAATTCCAGTCAAATAAACACAAGTGTACACACACAAACACACTCACATACACATGCTTCTTCAAAACAAGATCTGCATAGAAATATATCTTATTTTAATGAATTCTAAAAGAGATAAATTAAGATGCTACTCCTTCATCACATTAGATTATCATAACTATATGTTGTATCTATTATTTGGTTAAGTGATGCCATAAATCTGTGGTATCCAAGACTGGGTTTACAATGAAAATATCGCACAAACCTCGTGACAAGTATAGGAAATTAATAAAAAGAGGCAAGACGAGCTTACAAATTACAAAATGTAGATCTGTTGGC
The DNA here is from genome assembly GCA_030762935.1 of Hymenopus coronatus. Lineage (NCBI taxonomy): Eukaryota > Metazoa > Arthropoda > Insecta > Mantodea > Hymenopodidae > Hymenopus > Hymenopus coronatus. The sequence goes on along the minus strand of CM060887.1, from coordinate 70,650,877 downwards.
ATGTCAGCAACAGAAATTATTTATCCTAATCTAGAAACCGTAACTAGAAAACAATGTCATTTATTGTACGCATTGATGATTTATTTCAATTCTAACACTACCCAAGGGTAAAACATCTCCCACTCTCAATTTTATATACCTGACTGGCATTTGGATTCACATTACGTCACATTCTGCAAACCAGCACTTGTAAGGCACATCCTTATGATTTAGCTTTGAAAATTAACAACCTGGCTTCTAGTGTCAGCAATTATGAGTAATTTAATTACAAATTACATTTGTATATCAATACCAAACTGAATATGAATTTGAAATTATGTGCTCCAATATCTGCCTCCGCCAGTTTCCCATTAGAACTAAATCCTGGATAAAAATTGTCATTATATAATTTTAGGCACTATATTAATTTTCTAGCAGAAAAATTAAACTAAAAATGCAGCACACTTGTGTATCAGCTTCTTCTGTGTAACAAGTCAAAACAAACTTGACAGTTGGCAAAATCTTGTAGTAGTGCAAATTTAACATAACTAGCAATATTTCACAACTGAGTGCTTATTAACAATCGCACAACAAATATTTTGGCAACAAGTGGATAAAATGTCTTCATTGTAAACCCAGAAAGAGGCAGATCATGGACATTGCAGATCTTTCCTGAAAATGTTAGTATACTGGAAAACACTGGAAAAACTTGATTCAGAATTTTTGTTAATGGGTGAAAAAACACAAAATTGCATAGTCCAAAGGTTCATAATTTTTAATTTTCTTTTCAACTTATAGCCTATTTATTTCCTCCTATGTTATGAACACTTGGACTTCTGCAAACACAGATTAATGTGGTAAACATGTATAAAATCACAGCACAAACACATTTAGTTAACTACTCAACTGCATTATTATTAGAGCATATACTAAATACACATATAAGAAATGTCCTTTATAAATTAGGTACTTTCCCCTAAGCGAATATAAGTTGAAGCCCTGAATTCTTGAAACATAACATATAGGTACATCATTACTTACAATTTTCTCACGTAATAGCATCTGCATCAGCTTAACAAATTTAAAATCTAGGCAGTTAAATAAAATCTTTACACTTAAAACATTGAGCATTAGTTTGACTTCAGCACCCACCCACGATTATGGTACTGTTGAGGTAATTTCAATCTATACATATGGTTGATTCACGGAATCTAGAGACTAATGACCTTCACAGATAGTCTCTTTCATTATAGGCAGGTAAAAAGTAATTTTTACTTGTGTGACAGCACTTAAGTGTATGTTTAATTAATATATCTAGGAATTCAAGTTAATCACAAAACAAAGAAAGTATACAAAAAAGATAGCCCAATTTCAGCTTCACACTTTGGACTACCACAGCAAAAAATTCTCATTTTATAGTTAGCATTATGAAACTTCCGTGGTTGACAGAATGCTATGCACCCTCTAGCCCAAAGTATTGTACATATGCAGCTTTTGCTTGTCAATTATATTATAGTAGAAATTTTTGTAAAGCCTTTACCATGCTTTTCATCAGCCACTACTCTATAGGCTTTTCAGTCAAACCAATGGAATTAGTAAACATCTTTAGAATACATTAAGCATCCATAAGCATGGGCAGGTGTATATGTCTATTTTTTTTTTAAGTGTTTAACAGTTTTAATATAAACTAGGTCAATCAGAGCTATGAACATTCAAATATATACCATATGCAAATGTTTCTCCACAAGAAAAAATTTATAAAACTTGAAAGTTTACTGAAATTTAAAAGTTTACTGTAACATAATTTATATTGTTTCTGAATTTTTCTACTCAAATAAATTGTGAGAGTACTGCCTCTTTGTAAGGTTAAAGACCAATACTTACCCTCAAGCCTGTCAACCTCCTTCTGCAACTTCTGCACCGACCTCTCAGCGAACTCAGCTCGGGCCTCAGCCTGTATAGCAAATACACAAGTATTTACACTCATTCTTAACATATAGAGTGCCTATTTTTGAAAGGAAGATTTTAAAGTTACTTCATTGCAAAATCTAACTATAAGATTTTTTAAAAATTGAAATTCAATTAAAACAAAATTATGTGCTAAACTGTCAGATTCATCAAACTCTGCATGCCTGAATTAAGAATTCTGACTAAACAAAACTCAAATAATTTTTCTCCAATAATTCAGATTTCTTAAATTATACCAACAAAACAGCAAAACAAGTTTCAGCTTTGAAAGTAGTTGTAAATATGTGATACAATGTGGTGAATAAACTTCACAGCATTAGGTTATTATCTGCTGATAAAGGTTTGGTGAGAAAAGGTCTTTTGCTTGTAGTATTTTATTTTGTGTTTGCAATAGTTAATATTATAATTAGACCAGTGTCAGTCAACGGAACACTTCTGAGATCAGTGAATCAGTCTCTTCCTGCTCAGCAAAGAGGTCTTAGGGTGAGGCAAAGTTACTGTGAGTGAAGAATCAGCAAAGTAAGGCAAATGTATGTCATGCTTTGCATCGGTGCGGTTGCAAGCACTTGTTTATTTATTACAGAAATGTTGGTACCAGCAATACTTCAACCAGTTTTGAATTTCTTGTTAACATTCAGCCTAAACCACTAGCTTTTTATGGATTGTGGTGGTTATTGTTAAATGTTCGTAACATGAAGGTAAAATAAAAACTCTGACGTCAAGTTAGCTTATGATTTGGGATACTTTGACTACTGCACTGTTATTTAAATATATGTTAATTTCAGAGATATTCATTGTTCAATGTTAATAAGCAAACTCTGACAACAAAATTAACATTTTAATAAACAATTAAAATTTAGTTGAGTCGATTTTGTAACACTACATCACTTACTTTTTTATTTCGGAAAACATGTTTCAGAAGCCATGTGCTTCCATTGTCAATTCCTTTGGTCGACTACCGGCATTGCTTGCTGTGGTGGTTGTCTCTGTCCCACCACAGCAAGCAATGCCGGTAGTCGACCAAAGGAATTGACAATGGAAGCACATGGCTTCTGAAACATGTTTTCCGAAATAAAAAAGTAAGTGATGTAGTGTTACAAAATCGACTCAACTAAATTTTAATTGTTAAAACACATCACTGTCTCAAAGTCCACCATATATCAGGATAATTTTAATAAACATTTAAACAGCATTTAAGAAACAAAGCTAGGAAAGCATGTTTGAACTAAATGTGTAATATGTTGAGCAATTTAGGCAATGCATACTTTTCTAAACACAAACAGGTTCATTTTCTGTACATAAAAGGAATTTAAAAATTTCCAGAACCATTTGGCATGTTGAAACAAAATTACCATTTGAAAGACTAGGAATGCAACTTGTGCATTTAAAAAGAATAGATACTTAAATTTTTTTTTTTTTTTTCCCCCTTTCTTTCTTTTTGAGCAGGGGGGGGGTGGGAGGGAGGTCTCAAAGTACTAGGCTTACAGTGTATCAAAAAATATGTGTCACACATTATTTGAACAAAACTATTGCAGTACAACCTTTGTTTCAGATTTAGTCCATTCTTAATACTTGTAATTATCATTTTGTAGATTTCAATTCTCTTCTGCTCTCACTCTCCTGCCTGCACTCAACTATGATTCTTTCTCCAAATGTTTCGAGACCCAAGAAGAATATGTTTTATATACCAATATTTACCCAAAAAACCAAGCAATCAAATATGCTAAATTAGACTCTTAAGATTTTTCTTCACTATCAACTGGCATACTGTTCATTCCTAGAGAGATTATAACTATTTTGCTATAATTTTTATAGTGGTCATCCAGATAGAATTTCTGTATGAGAACTTAACCAGACAGCAACATTATTTTATCTTCATTCAATTACAGATGCTTGTAATTTTTGCAACTATTCCTCTTGCAAATATATAATACACATAAATTGATTTGAGTGAAGTCACTATTATAGACACTGCCCCAAAAAGAAATGAACTTGGTGATGATTAGCTGTTGAATCACTGAATTTCACCATTTCTAAACTTTGTCGTAGGCTTGTGATTGACTTTTTAGAAGTTCTCTGTTACCTAACTCAAAGAGATGAAGTCTGACCAAATGCGACTAACCCAGTTTTTGAATGTCAAATCTGCCTGAAAAAGCTGCAAGATATTTTGATACTCTTTAACCACTTGTATCCTTCAGGTATTTATCAACCTGTGGCAAGGATTTAATCATATATACTTCTTTCAGATCTAAAGTTCAAAATCCCTAGCTGCCTTTCATATCATCCTACATAATCCATTCAAATTAAATTTTTGTGCAAGTCTTTGTAACATGAAACAAAATTTCCAACCATTGATATGCAATTTAAAAAAACATGGAGAGGATTGCAAATGTTGGAATTTAAAAATCACAGTTCAGGAAAACTCCCATACTTCATCTTATATATCCATAAATAAGCTTTTCCAAATCTGAGCCTGCTTATGGAATTTACATTTAATTTGCATTGCAGAATTCAATGAACTCATGACAATTATACACTTATTGCTATTTTGTATTGTATTTAATTATAATCAAATCCAGAAGTATAACTAAATGTAATATAAGAACATGCACAAAATATTACAATAGCAAAAGAAGTTCCATCAAGCACATGCAGTGTGCAACAAATTGAAAGAAAATGAAGAAAGGCACTATAAGAATATATTTAGTATAAGCATGTCAATACACCATTTTGTTAATAATTTTAGTATTAATAAATTGATAAGCAAATATTTTACAAAATCTTAACCGTGTTTTAAATCACTCCAATATTTTATTACAAATACTCTTGATATGAATGAGACCAACTATTGATGTAAAAAGTGTTGAGATTTCCAGCTCCTGCTTACCTGAACTTGTTATTGACATCCAATACATTTCATTTGCTCAAATTTAATTGTAATATACTCTACAATGGTTATGTGCTGATTTATATGCATCTTTAGGTGTTCAGTTTTTTTTTTTCTAAATAAAATAAGTGTGGATTATTTTTATTCTTTTGGATTTTTGAAATAAGTGAAAGTGTGTAACTTATTACAATATATTTTTTAAATTTATTTTTGATTTACGTATTATTTCCTAAACTATACTTCCAAACTTTGTGAAGGACAAGTAATGATTCTCACTAAAGAAAAATTACCCTCCCCCAGCAGGGAATTGAACCATGGTCATTTGGATTGAGAAGCCAATATGCTGATGCAGAGATACTCCTCAATCAACACTGTCTGTGAACATCCTTCAATAAAATTATTGCAGTCTCAAGTTTAATCCAATTTATTTTTTCTTTCACACTATAGAAACATATTAAATAAGAATGTCTATAAAAACAAAAATCTTATGTTTATTTCAAGAGATAAAAAATAGTTGGTCTTTATAACCATTAGCTGATGTCATTAGTACCATATTTCTACACCTCCAAAATTTATAATGGCTACTGCACCTAAAAAGCAAAAGCTCCCAGAGGCATTGAGCATGACAGAAATAGAGAGAGAGAGAGAGAAAGTAAATAAGTGTGTTGGAAACCTGTACAATAGTTCACTGTCTATCTGAATCATGTCAACATTTACTAAATATTGCTTAAAAATGTATTCTTTTAATAAACATCTGTTCTAACCAGCACCCAATGAGAAATTAAGATATTTAAAGTTTTTGTAGTAAATATCCACGTGTACAAAAAGTAAAAATTAAAAATCCCAGCACTAGCTACCCGCTCACATGCAAAAGGTTGTTAACGACTAATACTTACTTCACGCAGTTTATCTGATATCAAATGAATTTTGTCCTCACAATGCTCTTTGGTAGCAGTGGCCTGTTAGATATTTTGGTTACCATGAAATGACAGAAACAACACAAAAAGGCTTGTTTTAAAATCACAATACAACACGGCATGCTAAGATAAGTACGCCAGAACCGGGAAGGGGATTGGAAATAAAAAACATCATTCTTGGCACATAGCTGCCTCAAAGTCCTGCAACACTTATCAACATCATTCCATTTAAAGATTATTTTCTTTTGCTTTGCTTCTTCCTGGACAGTGCTATGCCACTGCAGCCATGGAAAAAACCTCAGTTTTTAAAATTAAAATGTAATTTCATTTAAAAAAAAACACACACACTCACACACAAAAAATCAAAATTTACACATGAGAAACTTCCAAGTTCCCCCTTCAATTATCAAAAACTGAGATGAAGCCAAAAAGTTTTCTGAATCACATGAGAGCGGGATTTGAGGCTGAGACATGTCAGAACATTCTTTTTAATCAATATACAGGTTCTACATTGGGAGCACATTAAAACAGTTAACAAGGCCAGCAAACGACAGGACGTGCACACTCAAAAACTGTAAAACAAAAGTTAAGTCATACATGTTGAACAGAAAGACCCAGAAGGACAGTTTGATTCTTCACGATATAAATGTGGACAAATTCTTAGCAAACTCAGTGAAGTGTTATGATTATTTAAATGCTTACATGCATCTAATGCATAAGCTATATGCTTTCTGTATCAAAACATTCTTGAAATATTACTTTGAAATGAAGCACTAGAATTAAATCATGTTTGTTTAAGATTTTAGGGAGATCTGCATTGAATTGCAAATTATATTCCCTGACCTATAACTTTAACAAACATAATTATTACCAAGAATTCCTAATTGATTTACATTTCAAGATGTTCTTTCAACCTGATGCTTCATCTTAATTTATGCACAACTACCAAAGCAGAGCTAACTACATGTCCACATTTCCTATCATGAACTCTAAAGAATCCAAAAAAATGAAATATGTATAACAAGGTTTCCAAAGATAAATAACAAAGTACTGCAAATAGAAGAAAAGCAGCGCTGGCAACCGATGGATTCACCCTGCACATATGCCCCAACTGAAATGCAGCACCAACTATATTTTAATGTGTTCTCAACAATTGCTGCTGTGTTACCTCTTTCAGCGATCCGGTAAGGGCTTTAACCTGTTCCTCAAACGATTCTTCCCGCTGGGTCGCCTAGAAGTAAGGTGTAATTGAGAGAAAATTCACAACAATGTCATGTTACAACACAATCAGGCTGTCTGATACTCAGTTAGAACACACAGCACAACATGCGTTGTATGAAAATAGGGGGAAAAGTTAGGAGATGTGGGGACATAACACGGTACCTCCTTTAGCCTCGTGGTCAAAGTCTTAATCTGCTGCTTGTACTCCTCTTCACGTTGGTTGGCCTAAGATCACAATAAACACCAGCCAAAGTGTTACAAATCATTTTTTTTTTTTCCTATTCCACTATACCTATTGACTTTGTAGATTTATTAATTTTGAAATTAAATAAGTTATACCAAATTTCAATATGCAATAACACTGTTTAACCTCAGAATCAAAACATAAATAATTTAAAGTCAGTTAAACCTTGAAGTTGAAAATAATAGGCGGCATTAGTTTTTGTGAACTGTGAAAATATTGATAAGTTTAAACCTTTTACCTCTTCTGAAAATTGTATATTAACATATTGCTAAAATGAATCACTGTTATACTTATGTTAACTAAAAGAATTCCAATTATTGGTGCAGCATTTTATATGTAGTGTGGAAAAATAAAATCCTAAGGCAGATTTAAAACATATATATATATATATATATATATCACTATACATTGAAAATTAACTGCTGCCCAACAATATTTCATCAGTTTACAGATGAACCTGAAATTTGGTAATACTGAAGTTCCCTGGTGTTCAAAATTTCAGTGCTGTTAATTTTTGATAAAATCAATTTATAATAAAGAATTTTGAGGAATGCAAGTCAGAAAAAGCAATGTTATAAGTAAGAATGTTGAATTAATATAATTCTTGATATGTGCAACTATCATTCAGTTCATTGATACATATTTAACTCTGAAGACAAAAAATTCTAACAAATTAGGAGATTCTCAAAATTGAATTCAGTATGCTATAACCGGCACATTGTAGTTGCCTATAAAAATGACTTGAATTTAAACTTAAAAGGCACACTTTATTTTATTTCCTTGATCAAATTTGTTAAGTATCATTCGCTATAAAACATTATATTAGCTTGAGAACAATTACGCTTTAAAAATCTCTAAATCTCCTTCCTCCTTTCTTCTACATAGGAAATTTGAATAATGCCCTATTTTATTTAATGCTGGTAATGAGTTCTGTTGTATACAGCTTTATCATTGCGCTGGAATTTTGTACCACAAGAATTATTTTACATGTAATAAAATGTCATTATCCTGGACCAGGAACATACCTGCAATATGTGGTGTAAAAACACAGAACTCAACCAAGAGCACTACACAGGTTGAACAATGATTATAAGTGCCTTTTCTAATCAATATACAGCTGTCAGTTTACGCTAGTTAAAAACAAAATGTAAAAAGAAATCTGTAAAAATGCAGAGATTTTATTACCAGTCGAATAAAACATTGTATAATACTTTGGTATGAACTTTTATGTCCTTACACCACTCCAGAACACAGGCTGAGAGAGGTTCAAATGCAAATATTTTCATTATTAACTGAAAGCTGTGATGCAGCAAAACATATATAAATTTTCAGTGCAAAAATACATTGTTTTTTGAATAGTTATGCCACTTACAGCATGTTTCCCTACCCTCTACTTAATTCTTAACATCGAGTGATAATCCCATTTTCATTGCACAATTCTTTGCCACATTAGGTCTTAAAATATTTGACCCAATGATTGCTTAACCAGACAGAATATTATTTGACATTCGCTATTCTTTAATAACTCAACATATCTGCACTTAACAGCCTCACCCTGTGTAAACACTTCTTTATGGTTTTATACTATTAAAAAACAATGTATTTAGTTACTCCTAATCATAGGAATTTGTAACTTCTGATTTTTAAATTCTTTTGATTTAGGATGTCAAAGAAAATTTATTTATTTTCTTATATTTCAAAATATTTTATTTCTGAATATTTCAGTAACATTATATAGACACTTACCTTTTCTTCAGATACCTCAAGAGACTTCAGGTTATTGCCTACAACACGGAGTTCTTCCTCAAGTTCTACAATTTTGCTGTAAAAAATAAACAAAGTGTTGTTATTTTCTGAAAAGAATGCTAAATTCTATCAAGCATTTATGATCCAAAATTATTTTTGTGTATTGATTCAGACCTTAGCAAACACCTACTTTCAGCAGAGATAAATTTCAAAACATTAAAATTACATTTATATAGAATGCCACTAAAAACAAAATTACAAATAATTCTCTTATAATATGCTCCTAACCAAGCAGGGCAAAGTTAAATTTTCTGAACTTTGACAAAAAGATCAAAATAAACATAGTTTTAGTGACCATTTTCAAATGTTTTCAGAACTCACTGAAAAAAAAATGAAAGATTTAGACTAAGTTCTATCCTTTTCAGCTTTCTACACATATAGTTTTGTTATGAAACTTTTCTGCCCATTACTTTAGAAAACCAGAATGTTAAAAATTAATATTTGCAGGCCCAAAGTTGTGCTTTAGGCAAGTTATAATAGGAACAAAACATTTATGGTCATTCTTTTTAATTTACATGCATAACATATATATGTGAAATACGTTTTAAGATTCAGAAATTATCAGTAAACCCTCTTAAAGATTTCTGCATTACTCCTCTCTACAGTGTAATATACTAACTACTAAATCGGTGCATAACACACAAATCAAAATGAGAGCAACTACACAATGGTGATAAGCACACTGCACTTTAGCCTAATGTCCCAGGATATGTGCGTTTGAAATATTACCACAGGACTCCCACATAAAAACACACAAAATTATATAATGTACACACTACAAAAAAATGTCCACACGCTTTCATTACTTTCAATGCAAAATGACCACTTGTTTGGAAGTCTTAGCCTCAGTACAGCATTTAACACAAATAGGGTGACCAAATTTATTCAGTTTCCTTAGAGCCAGTGTGATTGAACGTCACTGGTAATTACTAAGCAATTTGTTTTTTGTAGGGAGGGTAAGCAAATACCTTTAAGAGGTGCAACCTAAGGATGGTTTGCAACTACCAAGGCTTGGATTTTCAATGGATATACCCATATGATTACACATTCTTTTGATGATTTATAAACCAAAACTATATTCTCATGGTTGAAGAATGAGTGTAAGAAAAAAGCATTATGACGCCAAATAAAGTGTAAATACAATAATTATACAGCGAAGTGCTCCTGTAGAAAAATCGGATGTGTTCCATTCATGTAACTTTCTCTACCTATTCTGCAAAATAACCATTCTTATTAAAATCCTTTTATCTATACAAGCTATAGCATAATTTTAATTATTACTACTGGTTTCCTTCCAAGCAGAAGCAAAATAAGGGAATACGTAGCCTAGAGCAATAGTCAGATCTTTTAAAAGTGGTTGCTATGTAAATAAAGGTGACTTCCATTTTGTGAAAAGTTATGTAGTTTAAAATTGAAACCAAGAACAAAGAATATCTTGGAAACAGTCGACTCTACAAACAAAACAAAATAAATAAATTACATTATATGAATGGTTGTTTTAATGAGATCTACATTTTTTATGTAGTAAGTTTTTTAGCATCTCTTACGGTTTATCAGTTATAGCAAATTCATCCAGGATGAAGCTATCTAGAAAATTTGAAATATGCATTTTATTTAAGATGCAAATAGTTTTAATATATGGTATTTTAATCAAAATCATTAGGAGCCATTTTTAAGAAAAAAAGAAAGAAGAAAATTAAAAAAATTTTCCATGTAAAGGGTAGCTTGGGGTGGAAGGATTTTCTTGAAAATCTTTGTGTCACACCCTTAGAACATACTAAACTTAAATACCAAATCTTTTCATTTCTCAGCTATGCTGTGCAAAAAAAATGCACACATACACCCACACACACGTTTTTTTCTAAAACTAATTTTGGGCTAAGGGAATCTCAAAACAAATATTGCTGGTGAAATCTGTGTCCAATTTTTGGGCAGAATACAATAAATACCTTCTCTACACATTATGTACATATAAAAGTAGAGAAAGTAAAAATGTAAGTTTTTGAGTGTTTTGCAAATATTTCTTTCAGTACCACATTCAATGTAGACAGTAGTTAGAGAGGGCATTGTATTCCACCCAAAAAGTTGATATCTCATATTGGAAATATATATTTTTGAGGACTCCTGAATAAAAAGGATTAAAAAAAACGAAGGTGCGTGCATATGTGTATCATAATTCAAAAACGAAATGTAACTTAAATACCAAATTTGTCATTTAAGATGTATCTCTCAAAGATTTGACACAAACATTTTCAGGAAAATCCCCTACCCCAAACTACCCTTTGCAAGGAAGATTTTTCGAAATGTTTGTATTTCTCAAAAATGACTAGCAAATTTTATTAAAATACCATACATTAAAGATAGTACATGAGCATTAAAAGGCATATCTTTGAATTTTCTGGGAATACTTGTCATGTTACTTCCTTCGAAAGTAAATTATACAATCTTATCATTGGTAAACCTTACTAATAGATGAAAATGTACTACTCAGAAAATTTACATTTCCTCAAACACAATTTATTAATAACATTTTATGTGCCATAAACTTTTCCAGAAATATCTATTATTAATGGTTTGAATTGTCAATACTTGTGTTATTCTTTAAACATTTCTCTTGATATTGAGATGTTTCTCACAAATGATAGAATATATAAGGGATTTTTGGAGGAAAATATAGAGCATCCCGTTTTTAAAAAGTTGACTATGACTATTGCTATTCCTTTTAGTATTTGAACAAAATATGTAATATAGGCATTTCTGCACAAAAATTATCTCAATTAAGTAGATTTAAAAATAAACTTTCATAAGAATAATTTGTATACCCACTAATGATAGTCACATGAATGTATATATCAGATTTTTTTTGTGTGTTTACCTAATTATGTTAAAATGGTAGCATTACTGAAAAAGATAAGACTCTTTATTGGTATTTCAAAAATTATTACACAGCCTTCACAACATATGTGACTTAATTGCCACAAGACTGTAAATTTAATAAATGCAGACACTTCTCCAGAAGCAATACAATATTTATAAAAATATTTGCCTAAGACCCCATTCCAAGCAGTACAAAATGACACTAACAAGTTATTCCTTTCCTTTCTCTATTTGAATGCTTGACCTGTTCCTACAGCAATTCCTCAGAACAGTGTATGATTGTACCAATAAACCTATCTAAAGCAATGAAATAGCCAATAAAAATATTACACCAGCAACAAAAGTACAATCATAATGACATGTCATAATGATATGATTATTTCAAATTGGCTCCTAAGGAAGGTCCAAATAAATTTGATCACCTCATATTATTTCTACTTTTATCCAAACAGTACACAAAATTACAGAAACTAGCATCATGCAGTTTAAAACAGATTTGAAGGATTAACTACTTAGAAAGAGGATTGAACATTTTAACAAATATAAACTAATTCCACTTTTAAAAACCCATTAATCTCGTAAATATCCTACATTTCTACAATTCCACAACTATATTTCATTTTTCATAAATTTTACTTGATCTGAGTTGATCCAAGTTGAAACAATGATTGAACGTCTTAGACAAAAGTGTGCACTACAGATAGAGTTATTTCACTCAAATAAAAAGTGTTTTTATCATAAATTGTATCTTATTAACATTTTCTTTCTAAAATACTTTTTATGCACAATTACCAATTTTAATAATAGTCCTGCCACCTAAACAACTCACCTATCACTCTGCTCTGCACGTTCTTCAGCTCTTTCCAAGTCCTGTTCCATCAACACCAGTTTTCTGGCCACCTATGCCAGCAAAAGGTGCAAAAAGCATCATGCAGTAAGTGAGTCACATCAACATTCTACCTGCATCAAGGAGTGGCACTTCCACAACCTGCTTTGCTATCATTTCAAGTCCCTACTATTAATTGAATTTATCAATTTGGTCATTTGAGCATATGCATATAACTTCACATTGTATTTAGATAATATCAGGTATAAGATGCTAAAGATCATCCCAGACTTTATTTGTAGGTTACTACTAAAATGTGTGACAATATTTTTGGATTTTCAAAAGAGTTTGTCTAAAGGTCCAAATATGTTTACAACATTCTCACTAAGGTTTACTATTCTTAATTTTTGTATTAAATAGCTTTTCAAGAACAATGGATCCTAGATAAATCTCCTGTACATTACAATATTGCTTTATGCCCGCTGAGTAGTGTGATGGTAGTGTGTCTGCCTCACATTTAAAAGGTCATGAGTTTGAATCTCGCTTAGGGTGAGTTACCCTGATAAGGTTTTTTTTTTACGGAATTTTCCCTTGTCCTGAGAAGACGCATGTCGAGTAACATTAAACTGCATGGACCCCGAGATCATTTGAGCATCATTTCACCAATTTCATTTGTCCGATATAACCCATTAGGTTAAAGGACGTTAAGCCAAATATATATATTGCTTTATATTACAAGATACAAATTACCTATTTACTATATGTAATTTTCTATCATATTTAATACTGCTTCTACACTAATTAGTTTTCTTTTTGACTTATATAAAATGAAAAAGAAAATTAACTTTTGATATTAAATTGTTATTTTTATTGAAGTGTTTCATTTTAATTAAAGATTTTTATGTAAAGGATTGATTTACGATTTGCCTGCTGTCCTTTATTTTTGTTAGCAGCCTGTAAATATGGTGAGTTGATATTGTTCCAGTAATTAAATGGTACAAATTTTGTAATTCAAAATGGAAAATAGTGGGATACTATTAAAGGACCAAAGATTATAATAAATGGCTTTTAAACTGTTGTCTAAATTACTGCTGATAAAATTGAAGGATTATAATTCAGATCTATGAATCATGCAGAGGTTGCAGTAAGTATAATGAGCATTAGTTCATTTATTAACCAGTAAGGTATAAACAGAATAAAAAGAAAGGCGATTAGTTACGTTAGCAGAAACAGTAACGGCTTATAACAACAATACTATCTTGTCAAAACTCCAGCCTCTGGTTAGGCCAGGCATGATCGAACACAATCACATCATATGAGGGAGGGCAGGGTGACATAATGATTTACCCCTCTATTGCAACAGTGACATAATGCGATTTCAAGATTCTAGGTATTAATGCAAGATATGCATTAAGTGACAAAACAAAATGCCTTATTCATTATTATTCATACAATAAAGGTTTGAAACATAAAATATTCCATAATTCTTATCAAATTGAAGAAATAACATAAAAATACTTGTAAATTTCCAGGGAACAACATCAGATAATTAAAGCTTTCACGCGAAATAAATATTATCTTACTTCAACTGGCATTGTTGGCTCACTAATTAGAGCCAGGGATACTATCCCATGCATTTTATATAATTTTTCTGATTATATTAATTAAAGAATTCATTTATTGAAGCAGTAATGCTACACTTATGGCAGTCTCTAGTTGAGAAAAGCATGGCATAACCGGAGGCTGCATGATTCATAGATCCGAATTGTAATCCTTCAATGTTATCAGTAGTAATTTAGACAACATTTTAAAAGCCATTTTTATGGAGCTAAATTAGATGCATGTTCATTAAAATTCTGCACCACTTAATTATTATATCTACACAATTAAATCTCTTTACCTCAAACTTGTGCATGTTGTTAACTGAATATGTTATAGGAATTAAAATAAAAAGCTGAATTTGTCAATAAGTAATAATAATTATTCTGTGTATTCTTTCCTCTTTGTATGCTATAAAATTGAAAATTCTTTCCTGAATGTTTCAATAACTATTGTGGAAAGCATGTTGTAAATGTGCACAAATGTTATGCCGCTGGATGAAACACTTGGTTCTGTGTGAGAACAGCAAAACAAAATACTGGTTATTTTCAAACAATGCATACTATTTTAATGCTAAAATTGTTTGAAACTGCTAAAATTCTCACTCTCAAGAAAACCCAGCTTTTTTTTTTTTTCAATCATAATGATAATTTATTGCATACATACAATGCAACAGGTT
This sequence comes from Hymenopus coronatus, assembly GCA_030762935.1. Taxonomy (NCBI): domain Eukaryota; kingdom Metazoa; phylum Arthropoda; class Insecta; order Mantodea; family Hymenopodidae; genus Hymenopus; species Hymenopus coronatus. The sequence goes on along the minus strand of CM060887.1, from coordinate 70,635,874 downwards.
TCTTCAGCAAGTTATTAAAATGCAGGTATATTTAAGTATTCTTGTATGTTGTATAAGTCGCTTAATTTGTTTTTAATACCAATTACTAATTTTAAAAAATTTGCATTTACACTTTGTCTTATATTTAAAGGTAGTTATTATATAAATTCACTCCAAGATAAAGACGATAATCAAGAGATTTCTATAGGCGGAATTTAGATGGTACCATGTTATTTCTACCCCTTCTATCATGGATATAGCTATAACTCCATGGCACGACAGCTCACGGGGAGCCTTGGCCTACCGCCCGGCTGCTGCGTCCCCCATCTCGGTCCACTACAGACGTCATGGATGGGGTGCAGTATTGGAGGGTGAGACGTGGTCAGCGCCTCGAGCCCCTCCCGGCCGGTTAATGCAGTCCTCATGACCTGGAGCCGCTACTTCTCCATCAAGTAGCTCCTCAATTGGCCCCCCAGGGACCTCACGAGGCTGAGTGCACCCCGGTCCAGGTCTCCCAGCAGGGGGGAAAATCCCCACGCCGGTACTGGGGATCGAACCCAGATCTCCCGCTTGGTAGGCAGCTGCGCTACCACCATGCTAAGGAGACGACGTATCATGGATATATATGTCAGAAAAAGTACTCTGTTTTTTTTTTTGGAGATGAAAAAAATTTAAGCGTGCAAATATATACAAAGATGCCACAGTTAAAATTCTAAATTCTTTAAATTTAGGGCCACAATGTTGACAATCACAATTTTTTATTATTGTAAGAGCCTTCTTCTGGAGCAAAAATACTTGGTTGGCCTCTGCACTATGCAAAATATCATAGTTTAAATGACAATGAAATAAACAGCCAATAAAATTCTAATGGAAACACACATGTTCTAAGTCATCTTAAGAGAAATAAAACATTTGACAACTTTTTGCATACTTCCATTATGTGGAATTTCCGAGAAGTTTAACCTTTTTCTCTCTTTGTTTATCCTTTGAACTAAATAAGATGAATAGAAAATTAGTGCTCACATTACAGAGATCACTTTATATATAAAGGTATACAATCTGAATAGTGTATGCATGGATACAATTTGCATTTATGAATAAAGTGCTTATTAACACAGCATTCAAAAACAATTTTATCTGCAAAGCATGACATGCCCTATCAAGTAATGTGAAAGTGCCACTTATTTCTGCAAGATTTTCAATTACTGGTAAAAATGCCAACACAAAATGGTGCCACCAGCTCCTATTCGTGCTGGCCAAAATGTACAACATGCACAAATACAAAAAGTGCACAGGAATAACATCAATTTAAAAATTTGCAACTTTAGCTCTTGTTGTGAACAGCAGGTGAAAATAGAAGGGAAACCTTAAATATATTAATGACAAACTGAAAACATAAACACCACTAAAAATGAATGCTTCACCAAGACTTCCCAGATTTTAGAATACTACAGTTTGATTTTCTGAATTTTAATTAAATTTTTTAACTACTTCACAAGTACCTGAAATGACGTCATATTATAATGTTTTAAGTATATTATTTTCAATTTTATTGCTGAAGCGTTGCTGGCTTGCAGAAATTAATTGAACACACACTCAGCTTTGGCTACAAGTGTGGAAGGTTATCTATTAGTATTTACAATTCTACTCCCTTAGTAAGCTATCTATACAAATTGTGCTGCATGCAAAAACAGAGCCAATTTGAACACACCTAACTTGCATTAAAAACAAAAAATAAATGAAAAGAAAAACTTATGGGGGAAAAATTATTCCTCAACCATCTAAAAACTAAATAAAATTTGCCAAACGTGAAACTCCTAAATTGCTATGATGACAAGACCTTAATTTAACCAATTTTAAATGATATTCTGCATACCCTTAAACCTGTTGCACTCACAAAAATCTAGAGCTAAAATTCCAATTTCTACATGGCACACAACACAACAACAGTTCAAAAGGGAAAAATAACTCCAACTGGACAAAGCCAATAACACAAGTAAATCTGTGGACAATAAAAAACAATCATGCATTCACAAAATTTGAAACATACGATTCACCAGCCTCTGCACGTTCCTCTGCTCTTTCCAAGTCAGCTTCAACCATGGCCAACTTACGTGCCACCTGTAAAGCCAGATATGCATCATACCATGTCACTTGTCTAGCCTATTTTAAAACCAAAGTTAGCTCTCAACATTGAACATTCAAATTTCAGCTAGAGGGAGATATGAAATATGTCATTACTTTTTAATTACGACCAAAGTATAGATAAAATGAACTTACTAATATTGTTTTAAAGAGCAATTTTCTATATACAAACCTGTAACATTTTATTTGTAGATTGATAATATTTGGAATTATTACTGTGAGGTAAAAAATAACAAATATCATACTGAGTCATCAAATTTTACTCAACACCTTGAACTTGTTTCACCTTCACTTCAGGGCATCATCAGCAATTTGTCGACTGACAGACTTTCTCGCTGCTTCCTATGGCAAACATGTGCGAGATATTTGATTGATGTTTGGAGGAATTTAGTAACAGTGACAGTCAAATTATATGTGGTATTAATTTGCTGAGTCAGTATTTTTAACACTATGTCACTTAAATGGTAGCATAGGCTTCCGAAACTAGTCCCTCATAATGAAAATAATGTAAGTGACGTACAAATTAGTACCACATACTATGGGAGATATCAGACGTAGTGTTAAAAATACTGACTCAACAAATTAATACCACATACTATGGGAGATATCTGATGTCATTTTCACAAGCTTTAGTAAAATGTTCTCTTTTGTTGGTACACCAAAGTTCATTAGGTGGGAAATTGAGTCCTGCCAAATGGACTTTGACATGGCAACAGATGTGAAAATCAGATGAAAATGATACCAGATGTCCTCCATAGATTCACCATAGCCAACAAGGAAACCGCCAGTTGACAAATTGCTCAAGGACCTCAAGTGAGAGTGCAACATATTCAAATGAATAAAATATGTGAAGCTTACAAGTATGTATCTGCACTCAGTAAGCTATTTATTGTCTGTACTCTGCTTCAGGCAAGTAGTATGCAACACCATATTGTTTTTTTTGTAATTATTTTTATGATTTTAACCAAGACACCTTGTAACCAAAATTTCAGCAATAAACTCTACTGATTTTTTCTGCATAGTTCAGAACATGTATAGCTAATGCCTTTAATCAAACAGATCTTGTGGGAAGGGGGGAGGGGGACAGAGACATACAGAGCGAGGGGGAGAACTGAGACAACTGCCACACACTAAATCAATGAGGCAATTTGGAGAGAAGTAAAATTTCAAAATATATCAAAGATAAAGTAATAAAGACTGATACAAATGAATTTTAATATGTCAATATGATAAATTTGTTAGAAATGACTGATAGCAGCTATGAAATCTCATTCAAAACTTTCATCCTTTTAATAACTTTCTTCATAAAATGTTATAAACAATGTCACTATAAAATGTTACGCTCAATGAATTGATAATGAGTCACAAATTGCTAATTAAATAAAGGTCAATTTTCCTTGTTTAAAAATGCAACCAAGCTATAACCTGTGCTACTATTGCCAACACCACCTGACTTACAATATTATATCAACCCACTGTTAACTTTGACACTACATTGGACAGCAATGATTTGCATTTTTTTCTATTCAAAATCTTGCATACTTTTTCTTAAATTCTTCAACATTCTGCTGTATATCTCTCTCTGCCTCTCTCTCATTTTTCAAATTAGTCTCAGTATTATTTTTAGTTTTCTATCACCTATATTAAATTCTTATATTCAACCCAAAGTTTAGCATTGAGAAAAAGAGAGACATTTTTAAAACATTTTCAGAAACCTTTTATTTCTCTACCTATCTCTCTATATGTATCTGTCCATGAACTCAACTCAAAAATGAAAAGCTGGACAAAGCTGGTATCTTCCAGGATGCAACATGAAAAGATCTCAAAATAGCCAAACTACCTTTCACTTTCAGTTTTTTATTTTTCTCAAAAGCAGCTAACACAATTTCAATAATAGTAACATATCTGACAAATTGATTCAGAAATAAAACATACATCCTGAATTTTCTTTAAATAGTCTGTATAGTTCCTTTCATTTTATTTCAATTTTCTATAATTTGGAAAATGTCCAGCCATTAAAATATAAAATGTGCCTGTTTTAGTGGCATTAGATGTTTTTTAAACCACGATGCTGCACTATTACAGTCCCCAAATATAACATTCACTTCATGAATGATGCTTGAGAGTATTTGTTTTTCCTCTCTGCTTTGCTTTGTTTCTGATAAAACATTTGAATATTGTTTCCCCATGAACATAAAGTATGTACTTCTGCCTAATTTCTTGAAAAAATACATTGAAGGTAATATAACCTGGGGAATTGTTGTTTAATGGTTGCTGTAATGTATATATGAGGTACGTTTGAAACCTATAAGGAATGGGGAAATTTCTGTGACTGTACATCATCACATTTTTTAAAACCAAAATTGTGCTATTCTTTTTAGATAATTATTCAATAGTAAAACTTACTTGTGGTTAAGTGTTCCATTTATTCAAAGCTTAGATGCAATTTTCAATTTCTATTCTTTATCTGTGAAAAAGGCAGCATTATATTTATTTCTTTGCAACATGATGTTAAGGATTAAAAAAGGTATAAATATATTTTTAAATCACAGCAAACAGTTATTAGTTACAGGTCACAACGAGCAAGAAGGAATCAGTAATTTGTGAAATTAGGGAAAGGAATTTGTAACATCTACAGGTGTTAAAAGAGCACCATGTTGTATGCCAATCAAAGTAAAACTTTAATCTTCAAAGAGTTTTCCAAGCATAACTTTTCACAAAAATAAAATAAATCCCAGAATATTCTCCAAATACAGAAATATAAATTATTAACAATAATAAAAATATTGGAGCTCTTTTAAAATATTTAATGAAAACACTTCATCGGTAATGTGTATTAATATCAGTCAGGCACTCTGATCATGATTAGGTCAATAAAACCAGTGCTTAAAAAAAGTTTATAACAGTATGTTGTATTTACTGGGAATATTAGTTGATAAACCAATGATTAATGAACAATTTAAGTATCATGTAAACTTACTGTTAGTACAGCTAAGTTTTTACATACAAATTATACAACAGTTCTCCCATATTTCAAATTTTCCTCCATTTTTTCTCAATGCAAGTTGAAGGTATACTTATGGACATACCATAAATAAGGCCAGGAACTTGGGATTTGGTGTCTCCTATATTCAAATGGACCACAAGTATAAGCAAATGATCATACATGTATTCAGTTATAGTACCTCTATATTGATTGATGTCGCGTTTATACACGTAGTCCCAAAATCCCAGCCTTAAGTCATTGTATACCACTCCCTGTCTGTCATTTTGCTGGCAATCATGACAGCACTGTGATATACCTTTTGTTTTTGGTATATCTAACACTGCTATATAGCAGTTGAAAAATGAATACAACACTTTTAAACTTGATAAAATCTTGCATTTTGTAGTAACAGAGATTGAATACTCCACTTTCAAGTGTATGGGGAAGTGAGGCAAGTTTGCAAATTCCTTAAATTACAGACAGGAAAGTATGGCCACAGCAATATTTAATAACAGCCACAGTTGAATAGTGTTTATATTAATATCAGTACCATGAGGAATCATTTGTTCTTAAAACAAAGGGAAATACTGATTTAAAAAATGCCAATTTTTTAAAAAAATGGGTCTAAGCACTGATAAATATTAAAATACTTTTATTTTGTTTCTAGTAAGCGACGTACATACTGTGAACCAGTTTAGTTATAAGCACTGATTGTACAATACAGAGTTCAAACTATGTATTATACTGTATTATTAACAACGGTTAAAGGTTAAGTATGCATTCTAACATCACAATCATAATTATAACAATAAATATGAATTATTAAATACTCAAACCAAAACAATCTGGAGAGAGGAATTATTATAGCTGCCACATGAAATGTTTAAAATCCTTCGGAAGAACTTGAATATGTGAAGGACAGCAATCCCAAACGCACTAATGAGCATGAAAAAATGGCAATGTGGAATAATGCTCTCTCCAGCATTAAACATTTGATATTGGTTATTGCACAGCTAAAAACAACCCTGCAAAAGAGTGTGTAATTGGTTGAATGGGTATGGCCCATGCATCTAAAACATCATGGAACCAGATTTATAAACATGAGACATGAATACATGTCTTCATTTTGCTTTTTAATTTTCTATTACACCACAAATGTACTATAATCATTAATTGGCCCTCTTAAAACTGTATAGGAAGTTTTTTTGATGGTAATGATCACAGCTGCACTGCTTCATTCCTTAATTGAAGAAAAATGTATTCAAATTTCACTTTTTATATTTAACAACTATGCCTATAAAAAACCCATAAATTACAAGTCCCAGGGATTTTATGCTGAAATTAATCTTAAAAAACTCTGACATTATTTCTTTCTTTCTTTATATTTTCAAAGAAAAATTAGAATGAAATCTTTTTTCAAAGAGAGGTTCATCAGTTCCATGATGTTCAAAGTTAATTCACTAAGAAATGAAAGAAACAGGTTATTTGGTCATGGCAGAAGTGTCATGCAGGTGCTGCTTTTGCAATCACCTCATCATACTTCTTGTCCGCTTCCTCAGCCATGAACCTGGCTTCCTTCAGCTGGTTCTCCAAGGCATCCATACGTTCCTCATCTGCCAGGCCTTTCGACTCAAGAATCTTACGAGCTCTGTACCAAAAACAAAACCCACCACCAAAATCAACATTCATGAATTTTACTAATAAACCCCTCCTTCTTGGAATGAACATGAATCCTGTCTCTGTGAACTTTGTGTCAAATTTCAGACATGACACTACAATACATTTAGTGTACTCTTTATAAGGCATTTGAAAGGACCAGTAACATTACAGAATGTATAATTCATTTAAAATACTATATCAATCAACAGTATTAAAATATATATTCCATCTATCCTCTAAATAATCACGTAAAAACATGCAATATTAGCATGTTTAAGTATAGCATTATTATTTAATTTAAGAATTCAAACTTTCTGTGATTTGAGACAGTCAATGTCTGTCTGTTTGATCTTACATAAAGTAAGTTCTTTTTAAGTTATGCTACAAAACTACATTTATGTCAGAAAGATTGATCAACAAATAAACTGCAGTATCACTACCTTGATACTTCAAAATTTAAATGTGATTGGAAAATTTAAAAACAATATACCCTGCTGCATTACCACAGAGCATAATGTGTTCACAATAGTTACACTGCTTTTTCACAAGTCTTTACATGTTTTATCATGTATATACAGATTCATAAAAGGCACCAACAAGGCAACTAGGAGTTATGTCTTGACAAGCAATGTCTTTGATTGATTATTGCATAACTTCATCATCTGAACGTCAATAATATGTAACATGTATATACAAATTACAAATTCATTATCTTTAATCCATTATCAGTGCATTTTATAATCAGCACAATGAAAATATTTTGATGTGTGTACACTTTTGGTGACCTTTAACCTTACACTTTAATTGCTTTCAGTTCAAAGTCAATATTAATGCCACTTTCTTCATATGCACTTGGTCCATTCAAGTTCATTAATTTCAGAAATTGCAACGATAACACAACTTTTTCACTTTGAATATTCGCATGAAACAAAGCGCACTTGAGACAGGGTCCATGACCATTGCACAAATATGGTTGCTGTAGCTGCTTCATCTGCCACTGCCCCTAGCTGCACAATTTCCTGCAAGAGAACACCACCTTCACTGCCACCACAACTATGTAACGCTGCTTCGCACTGCTGATGCAGCTTCGTGGCTTACCTCTTCATATTTCTTATCTGCCTCCTCGGCTATCTGTTTAGCCTGAGACAGTTGTGCTTCAAGGATTGCTACACGGTCATCTTCCATATTCGTACGATTCTCCAAAGCCTTCCGTATCCTACAAGAACACCCACAACAATTGAAGTATTAAATGGGTAAGAAAATAGAACTTTATCAATTTTTCTACCAAGCAAAATTTAATTTAAAAAAAATCCTTTCTACAACTAATATAATATATTTATATTTATGGTTAATTCTTTTAATGCTTTTCAATCAAATGCTATTAATTTGTCAACATTTTACTTTAAAAAGTGCAAACATTTCACTACTTTTTAGAGTATTATAAATATTTTGGAAAATAAATGAAGTACTTTTATATTAAAAAAAAAAAAAGAAAAGAAAAGAAAAAAAAAAAAAAAAAAAAACATACAGCCACTTATGGCTTTATTACATACGGAAGATATTTTTTATTTTTAATAGAGATGTAATAAACTCTGAAAGTGATTTTGATGCGAAAGAAAAAAATAATCACATACTGTTCATCTCAAGGGTGAAATGGTGGACATCATATTTGCTATATGCCTAATAGAAATGCTTCATAAAGACTTTCTTTCAAAAGAGAGTGAGTAATCCAGAGATAATTTTTAGAATGTACTAATAAAATTCAATGTTAGCAAACATCTGGTAATATCAGCATATTTTGTGTGTGTACATTTTGTACTGCAGGAGTTATTAAATGGTGACGAATACTCATCCAGAAGGTCAGTCAATGGCTGAGATAGAATTCTGGGAGAAACCACAACCTGACCATGGCATTCAGGCAAGAATGATACCGCCATGGTGTTTCCATTTTCCCTTCCATGAGATGGTGATTATCAAAGGTCAAACATCCAGAGCCCTCCCAGTGGAGGGAAAAATTCTCATACTGGTATTAGGAATTGAGCACAAGTTCCCCACACTAGAGGCAGGTTCATTACCACTGTCCTAATGAGATGGACAGTTTTATAATATGCTGATAAATCTAATTGTATTGGGCTGTTCCATTAAGCACATACCATGGACTGGTGTCAAGAAAATGGCCAAGTGTCAATTATGTTAAGTCTCTTATAAGGATAATATGTTGTCATTGCTTGCAGAGTCAAGATTATCTCTGGAATCATCATGGTAAATAATGAACTGAAAATAGAGACGTACCGCTCTGACTCATCTGCAGCTTGTGAGGCCTCTGCAAGCTTGGCAGTGGCAGTGGCCAGACGCTCCTCAGACCTCTCCAAGTCCTCCTCCAACAATTGGATACGGCGGTTGAGAGCTGCAACCTCACTCTCAGCCTGTAAAAACAATTACAAAAGACTTTAAATACCTGCCAGTGGCAGTAAACTGACAAATTTATTTTTACCTTCAAAGAAAAAGCTACCTAAGTTTTTCTTATGTCTAATCCCAATTGCATTAATAATTATTTCAGGTACAATTAGATTCTCAAATGAGTGCCGAAGACGTGTGAAAATGAAACTGGCAAGGGAAGTTTGTATGTGCAGAGAGGTGCTCCTCCAGTGACATCTGATATATAGTGGATGGAGAAAATATGCATCATAAAAAATGACTTTTAAAATAGTAGTTCAAGAGTGAAATTTGAAAGCAAGTAAGCCAATATTTGCCAGTCAGGAAGCAACATACAACCTGAACAAGAAGTAAACAGCACAATCACCATTGAACCGATACTTCCGGCTTATTCACAAAATACAATTATTGTTTAAAAGAACATGTTACAAAGTATATTCCCAAGCAAAAATAAAGATGGAAATTAAGTTTGTGTCTGTTTTACACAATTTTGGCCTTTGAATGATGGATTTTGGCAATAACTCGGCTTGATGGTATGGTAAAAGTGACAATACTCTGAACCTTCTATTGCTGCTCTTTTGCATGAAACTGGGGTGCTTCAATTTTCTATATAAATGTACAGCATGCAGACGTCTGTTGTATCTACACCTCAGTCATAAGGCCCTCACTATCCTACACAGCAGTGAACTGGTTGCCCACCTCAGAAGTGAAGATGCAGCTATTACACTAAATTCTTCACAGAGACTGGCAAGTTTGATAACTGGGGCAGTGCAGAATCAGTGCACTTAGAAATTTTGGTGGTCCTTCCTCCTCTGCATTTGTTTGCAAGAGGAGTTCGCACTGCTTCTGGACAATTGGGGATGGAGTTTTAAGCTACCCCATAAAGCACACTCATTAATTTTGGGTACTTCAGGAGAGGTGTCCCATCTCCCTGATGGCAGGAGTTTGATGAGGACCACATACAATCCAAGCTCAGTATATACAGTGGTATTTCTGTGCAGGAAGGAATGGGACTAGGTTTTCCCTGAAGGCTGGGAGCCAGACATGGTACACTAATAGTTCATTCTTTGTGGACAGGATATGGGCTGGTGCCTGGGGCTTGCCATTCCACTTGGAAAGTTTAATACTGTGTTCCAGGGTAAGATATGTTATCTCAGTTTGTGCCATGCATATTTTCAACCTGCTAGACAGATGAGCAGACATTTATATTTGCTCAGATAGTATGGCAGCTTTGACAGTCCTTATAGTGGTTAAGGAGACATCCAGATTGGGAGAGCCAAAGGACGTAGACCTTGTGCCTGCAGACATGTTACCCTTGTCTGGGTTCTAGGACATGCAGGCATCAGAGGTATTGAGATAGCAGGAAGGCTAACTAAGCAGGGAGCAACTCTTGCATTTGTAGGACCCAAACCCTTTTGTGATGTGTATCCCATAACTGTCAAGTTTGAGATAATCCAGCTTACAGCAAGGCAAATTATTGTCAGACAGGCCCATGATTTTATTCTCTGGCTGGGTGGCAAACTAAGCATGAACTCAACTAGAACCAGACTCAGAGTGGTTGTTGGCTATCTCATTGGACACAATACTCTGAGAAGACATGGCCCTTATTGAGATCTCAGTGTGTAGGAAATGTGGGATGGACTTTGTCACCGCCCAACACATTTTATGTGAATGCAAGGTAGTCGCTATTCACAGATTTGAAACTCAGGGCTTCTTTTTGGATATATGAAAGGCAGACATCAAGGATGTGGTCAGATTTTTTAAGACCACTGTACTTGATTGAGCCACAAAGGGCTCTAGGAGCCTACATGTAGGGCCTCGAGAAAAGCCACTCAGTTTTCATCATTTCAAAACAGCTGCTGATGCTTTATGGTGTGGCTAACACTTCTGCAAGTGATTTTGCCAAGGTATCCATCTCAGACAATTATTCATACATCAAAGGGACAGAACAACGCAAATGTAATATGCAATGCATTGAATTAGAAGTATTGAAAATCGCTTCAACATTAGTGGTTGCTTTCTCAAAAGTTGTGAGATTTGTGCTTTAGCAAATAGCATACACTCATTTTGGCTTTAAACTTAAAAATGCTACAATTATAGTCTACATTACCAAAACCAACTTTATAATTATGCCTATGTCCCTATTAAGATAAAGTACATCTCTTTTAATTCACATTGTAAGTGGTTGGGCAGTCAATACATAAATCAGTTTCCAGTAACAATTTTGCTATGGTGTTATGCACAGATTTATGGGTATCAAAATTTTGTGGAGTTCAGCCAGATACCCATAAAATGGCATTTTCCTGAAACAGAAGGTAGGAGTGACATTCCAGGATAATTACAATTTATTGTTTTATTAAAATTTCCAACTACTTACTGCAAGATACACTGTTCTAAAATTATGTTGAGAAAAGTGTAGATCCAAGGGCTGATTCAATCAGGGTTGAATTGATAAAAACAGAAAAATAAAACACAAAATAGAATTTTAACTTTGTATCAAGAGGAACGGTTTATTATATAATTTGTGACAAGTTCTGGAAGATGAATGTCTGCCTCCCCTTTCATGTTTTGATTAAATCATCTTGGTTGTTATTTTTGTGGGGGGAGAGGTTGCCAAGTGACAACACACTCAAAACTGAGCTATTAAGAAGGAATTTAGAGATTTTTAGTATAAAATTTTTTATCTTGACTAGCATTGTGCAGTTTTTGTTACCAACTTGGACTTTTCTGATGAGATAGATAAGGGAAAGAAATTAAGATGCCCAAAATAATACTGAAACAATACTTATTGTAAAACTGAAGGAGATAATTTGGGAGGGAATTTTGTGCACATCAGCTAAACATATAGGACCTCACTGTCAAACTCTGACTTAGTCCACCACCCCCAAATTTTAGGCAGGTACAATTATTCAATTCTACCCACAATTACCTCTTACTTCCTCCATATTTACAATTGTGTTTTACTAATCAAAATGACAGTCAGAAATAATATATATGAATGCTATTATTTAAATCTTTAAGCTATGCTTTTCAAAACACTTGAACATACTACACATGATATTCTGTACACAATGTGTTCAAGCTTCTGGATACTCCTTAGCCTTCAAAAAGGTTTGGCCTACTTTTCACACAGACATGAAGCCACACAAGTTCACTTAGCACAGTTGAGCCCAGACAAATCATTTAAACAGTATTCTTCATTACCAAAATACACTTAATGTTTACTATCAAGTACATTGTATTAATGTCTAAAATCAATGATCTGTAGAGCGCACATGCGCTGATCGATCAATAAATCATTTAAAAAAAAAAAAAAAAAAGTACATTGTATATTAAAATGTTTACAGCTTTCCATTCAAGATTTCTGATTACATACAATAAATACAATGATTTAACCTTGACAATGTGTGATATATCATATTATATATAACACTGCTATGAGTTAATACCTATATTTGTTTTTTAGCAATCCAGAATATTTTAATTATGAATAAAGTGAGAATTTATTTTTAAATAAACATTTCGTTAAAAAAAAGCGTGTGAGAGAATGTGTATTTTATTCTATACATTAGGGAATGGCTATAGTTTTTGAGTTGTTTTTTTTTTTACTTCTATAATGTTGGCACTCTACTTTTAAAGTATGTATTCAGTCATATTCATACAATTAAGGTAAATAACATATAAATCTCTTTAAATACTTTTGACAAGGACAGAAAAGACTTTGGTTGGTTTACTATTTTATCACTTTTTATTGGAGCTCAACATAGCACCATTTTGCCACTAAGGTGTATTACGTGACCAGGCTGCTTGGCTCCACCTCTTTTCACTGTATTTGTTAACTCCAGATATATGAAAAGTCCCTTGAAGAAATGTGTATTGAGTTTTGATACTTATGTGTGAAAATATGTTATTTACAGTGATGTAAACTTGTGCTCTAAGCAATGTACAACTGAAAATCATACACTCTATTGACATTAATGCTTTAGTTGGGGGGAGGGGGGCTGGGATGGAACAGCTTGGGGTCTATTGTAATATATAGTTTGTACAGAAAGGCAGTAAATGGCTCTACATCCAACCAATCAATCTAAAAGAAAAGGAAACTTCTATTGGTAGAAGTTCAACAGTAGCATACAAAATTATCTGTCAGAAACAAGTGATTTTACATATCAATGTACAACTAGACTTCATTAAGAATGCTCCTATAAGACCCCAAAAGATTGTTTTCCAACTAAAGCACTGGTTATGATTTCACTTGTAACAAATTACATATTAGCATGAATAACAGCAATGTAAACATCTGCTTCAGAGTGCCTTTCCCTAAGTAATCCAGAGGCTGTAACAGAGCACCAACATTCTTCAAAATACTCTTCAAAGGTGTCTTCAATCTGTAGCATAAATTACCTTATTTTGGGAAACTGTTATCTTTTCTGTTGAATCCACTGTTTGTTCCACAGAGAAGCTGATTAAATAAAATGGCTTATTGAGAAAAAACAACTCCATTTGTGCAAAATTTTCGGGGCAGGAATTATTAAAGTTCTAACTAACTTCCAAACTGATATAGGTTGATAATTCACATGATACTTGCTCATGACATCATCTTCTTGGTCTAACAGTTATCCAACTGGAAACATCTAGTTCATTTGGAATCTTCCATGTCAGTACAATGTGGATCAACCAGCTGATTGTTGTTTTTATGCCAAATTTCTTGCCAATGACGTGGGCACAATGATTGTTGTACTGGCCCTTAGCATAGTGTACATTCTTCTGTCAATAAGTTTATTTAGCTGAACTGAGGTGCTAACCAATCAAAACAACTTCGGCCTAAATAATGCCTCTTTATTTTGTGTGTATTAAGTGGCCATTTATTAGGTATTATTATACACCAAGATGCATATATATTTGTATAAATAATTTAGTTAAAATTGACTGCTCCCTACTAAAGGAGATTTAACTAAACTACAATAAATGGAATAAAATATAAACCTCAAAGGTTTCATTGTTAAGAAAAGGTATAACCCATCTCAATTTCTACACAAATCAAGTGGTAATCTAAAGTATAAGTTTTATAGAAATTTTCTCTTCAGAAGCACTTTTGTCTCATGTGCTCCCAGAATTTGACTGGTTTTAAAGATACTTTGCTAGGTCAGCAGCTATTTCATTACAATTTAAGTCAACTTGATTACAAACCACTGCAAAGCTATTTACTTTAATTTGCATAATTTACTTAAAGATTTTAAGGGATTCTTATTTCTTAATTTTCTATTATACAACATGGAAGAATGCTGTTGCAGCAATAGCAATCTCTGCCAGAGCATCAAGGATTATGTACAGCATCGATTTTACAAAAATGTCTACAAATGCACACTAGTTCTCATGAGTTGGTTGCTCACACAATATACCATACACACTTATCAATCAAGGAAAGCTATTTTTGTGTGAAAAACTGAATTTCAAAAAGTTTTCATTTGCAGAAGTGAAATTATAAATGATTACAATTTATCTGTAGCACTGGCAGAGAAAGCTTGACACAGATGAAAACTTAACAAGAACACAGTTTTCATATAAGTATATTGGGCTTCATTAAGCTATGTAAAAAGAATACCAATTTAATATTGAACATGAAGTTAGCTAATAATGACAACATTTATGAGAAGAAATTCATAATTTAGCTAGAAATTATGTCCCTATGTATTCAGTGGCTTTATTGTGAAAACAGTGTCCTTCTGTATGATAACTTCATGCCTTAGTAGCCCCATTTCTTGTATAAATTGGTTATTTGCACAGAACTGGTATTTGTTGTATTACATGACAGACATAAATAAAATATTAACAGCATACACATTTCCATCATTAAATTCAATGAATGAAAGATTTTAAATATTAATATTTTACATTAAACAAAAATGGACCTCCACAAAGGATACATGAAAAGTTTTACTGCTATTACTAATATTGTGCAAAAATACATCAGAAAAAACTGTGTGCACTGAAAGTTCAACAACACTTCAAATGATCAGGAAGC
Organism: Hymenopus coronatus; assembly: GCA_030762935.1. Classification (NCBI taxonomy): domain Eukaryota; kingdom Metazoa; phylum Arthropoda; class Insecta; order Mantodea; family Hymenopodidae; genus Hymenopus; species Hymenopus coronatus. The sequence goes on along the minus strand of CM060887.1, from coordinate 70,620,647 downwards.
AGGTTAAAGGAACAAAATGAATAAGTATTGTATATCATCAAAACATCATACATAAAACCCAATATCCTATTTTATTTAAGCTGTATATGGGGTCAGACATTTCAGGTCCTAATTTTTGTGACTATCCAACATCCCTAGTCTAAAAACCCTAGTACGTGAGTTTATTAACACTCTTGTGAGATAAAACTAAACTCTTGTTGTTTATATTAATTACAACACAGGACAAAGAAGATAAAACTCACCCGGGGGTCCCGGGTTCGATTCCCGGCTGGGGCGGGGAATTTTTCTCTAGCCAGAATTATTCCCTATCCCCCACAGAGTCTGGAAGTTTGTATGTGAGTGAGAATGTGTGTTTGAGTAAAAAAAAAAAAAAAAAAAAAAAAAAAATTAAACCAACGTAAAAGAACCTACAGACAACGAGTTGTTTCAAGTGGAAAGCCCACGAAATGACGTTAAAGGGGGGCTATATAAATGAAACAATAAAAAAAGAAGGGAAAGGTCTCTCTCATGAGCATGGGATACAGTGTATTTTTTTTTAAAGTAATCCTTGGTAAAAAATCTTATGTATTTCATTCACATGACTTTCTCTACCTATTATGTAACAAACTATTCTTACCAAAGCGTATTCTACTTCATGCTAATTAAGATAACACTAGTAGAAATGGTCATTATTTAGTTCCTTACAATACAAGGGAAATAAGGGAATACACTAAAGTGATAGTAAAATCTTTTAAAAGCTGTCGTTATGTGTTGCAATTGAATGTTGGTCCTCTTTGCATGTCAAGGAGTAGAAAAAGGAGATATGAAACAAATGGCAACTTCCCTGTTTGAGAAAAGTACAACTATTTTAAAACTGAAACTAACAGCAAGGGATATTTTGGAAATGGTTAACTCCACAAAAAATGTATACAGCATAAATTGTGTGTTTTAACAAGATGTGCATTTTTTGTGTAGTAATTATTTTCTCTCTCTTACTATTGACCAGTTATGCGAAAGTCACTCAAAATGAAGAGGTCTTTACAGGCTACTCACAGGCAATTCAGGATAGGTGTATATTTTACTTATTCTGTAAATATCTTTGATGTATTTTGACCAAAATCATTAAAGCCAGTTTTGAGAAAACCCCAATATTCGAAAAATGTTCCATATAAAGGATAGGGGTTCGTACATGGGGGATTTCATTGAAAATCCCTGTCACATCCTTGGAAGATGAACTTCATTATAAAATTTGGTATTTAACAAACTTTTCGTTTTTGAGTTATCGTGTTCACACAGTGACATTCTAAATGTCTTTTTTATACTGGGGACACTAAATTGTGTATTTCCTGTGAAATCCCAGTATCTAATTTTTGGATGGAAAGCAATACATTCTGTAACCTATGTACTTAGAAGAGAAAGTAAAAAGTGTGTGTTCATTATGTTCTCAATTACAGCCAAAAATAGATATATTTTCATTACACCTGCTGCACTTAGTGAATGCTGGCATCCTCTTACAGTGAATTCAAATAATATTTTGTAAAATGCAGGTTTAAACTCAGCTACAATAAATATATATATATATAAGGAAAATACTAATATAGAGCATTGGGGCGGACTGAATAAGTCAATAAAAGACTGGTGAAAACCATGGTAGCTTTGACCATGATGAAAAACATCTTCAGTAAGTTCCATGATGCCATCTTGGCATGACTGAATAAGTCAATAAAAGACTGGTGAAAACCATGGTAGCTTTGACCATGATGAAAAACATCTTCAGTAAGTTCCATGATGCCATCTTGGCATATATTTTTGATCAGGTGAAATTTTGCAATTTGGCCAATATGCACACATGCTGACGAGAAACCGGTTCGTCGCCCATAAAATTGGGAGTTTTGCGAGTTTGAAACTCGCTTAGGGTGAGTTACCCGGATAAGTTTTTTTTTTCCTTCGGAGTTTTCGTTTATTCAAAAAAGACGAATGTCGAGTAAATTTAAGCTCCATGGACTCCGAGATCATTTGAGCATCATTTCACCAATTTCATTCATCGTCCGATACGGTCAATCAGATTAAAGGACGTTAAGCTACATAAAAAAACAATAATAATAATAATAATAATAATAATAATGTTAAGAAATAAACAGTAGAGAAAATAAAATGTAAATAAGTATGGGACTATATTCTACATACAGGATAAAAAAAAGTTTAAAAACCTATTGGTTGCGATAAGGAGTACTGCAATGTGTGACAAAAGCACTAAAGACGTGGATAGGTTAAGTGGGGAAAACGGCTTCCCAAATATTTCAAGATAAAAAAAACAAATTGCCCAAACATTGTAGTTGGGGTAGAGTGTCTGCCTCACAACCATGAGGTCCGGAATCTGAATCTTGATTAGTTACTAGGATTAGGTCATTTCTGGGGTTTTCCCTTATCCTAAGAGGATAAATACCGAATAACTTTAAGCACCATAGACCTCAGACTCGCCGAGAGCATTCGACTGACAGGACCTACCAAGTTAAGGAACGTTCAACTACAAAAAAAATTAATAAATTGAGTAACTTTTGGCCGAATGTATCCTGTTAAGTGCCCAGTCCATATACCACAGCCAATTAACATGTTGGATAGTTTCATTTGCAGATTTTAGACCTTCGTGCGACATAGATTGCATAGTGTAAGATACGATGTTTGGATTTTGAAGTTCATTTCCATTTATGAAATTTCTATACCAAAATAAGCACGGCACTTCATACTGTTAATGCGAGGTCTCTTTGTAGCAACGTAGAAGCTGCGGCAGAGGAAAAAACAATGAATCCGCTTCCGAAACAACGCTTATCAAAAGGAAGAGGAAATACAGTTATGCTTGCGGTTTCGGAAATACACAAGTAGCGAAAAAGCATCTACATTGCTAAACATCCAGAGCTATGTGCAACATTCTGGTTATGTTCTGCAAGGGCTTGTTGTTCTGGGCTGTTTATCCGGAAGCTGGTAAAAGCAAGTAATATGACCTTTTTTCCCGGGGATGATCGACAATAAACTGCACTCTGTCGTGAAGATATCGGTTTTATTCTCAAAATATCCAGCTCTGGAATATGTATTTTAAGTCATTTAAAACGTTATTTGTTTAAGGCGACAATATCAGAAATTAGAAACAAATAACATAAAAAATACTTTGTTACGACTTGAGAAAAAAAATTGTGTCTGTGCTAAGATTATGGTGCCAACAAAAGCACCACCTGATCGTTGCGTAAAATGAATGAAAATTCTTAACCAAGGAGCTCCAGCATTATTCAAACTATTTTGGAATAGGATACTGGAGGGTACTCTGCTAGAACCTACGTGGTTCTAGGGAAAGAGGGTGAGATAAGGTGAAAAGATACACCGAGTGGCCGTAACTAGGAGCGAAGGGTTCCTACAGTTTCCAGATTGAAGCACCCCGACAACCGAACAAGATTGCTCTCGGCAATCAACAGAAGTCGGGGTATGGAGATAATTAATCACATTGAGCATCCTTTATCCCTGCCACGCCGTAGAGCACCATGCTGACACTTCCAGCTCTGAAAGAAATAACGGGCTGAAGGATGAATGAAATGACATGGAGGGACAGGACAGTTGGAGAATGTAAGAAACCTACCCAACATTCGTCTGGCGACCCGGGGAAACCACCGAAAATAAGTCACGGAGATCGAACCCGCGAGTACCTGGTGCATAGACGAAACTGCATCAGCCATCCCGCTTGGCGACTTTTTTAGAAAGATACATTTCCCACATATTGCCGATGCACAAACAGAAACAAGCTGTGCAACCAGTTGCAAATACAATATAACCGTGTATAGAAAGAACGTCACTGCAACGCTGATGAAGGGCTTATGTACTCAATGTTGAACTCTGAACAATTAGATTCCAAAGTTACTTCAAGTGTTCTTCAGATGATTCTATAAATTGCTGTGACGTATTCCACATAAAAATAAAACTTTGTCATACTGTGTATGACTTGCTGGCCTAGACCCAACTGTAAGAGTGTATTCAGTATATTACATTAAAAACTCAATATTTTGAAGATGCTCAAAAGTCGCAGCTAATCCACAATTGTCTTTTAGCTTGGTTTGTCGCCCGTTTAAAATGACCAGCAGCGCAGCAATTGGCTTAATGGACCTTTGACCGAATTCCTTATGACAATAGTTGGGAAATAAGTTCGTGGTTGCTGTTGACGTTGCTACTAAAATTGAAACAAGTATATACAGAATCACCATCATTAGGTCGGAATGGAGAAGACCTTTAAAAACAGGACACAAATATACGCGTTGTTCGGAGCATACTGAGCCGCAGAAGTAAAAGCTCAATCTTTATCAAAGGGGCAGTAAATATTACAGTTTTGCACTACTGCACTTAATATTATCGGTGTTGTCATCTACTTGCTTTCGGCAAAGTTACTTTATAAACCTCTCATATAATCTGGGTGTCTTCACCTAAGAAATGGTCCGATCATTAGGTGGAATGATTGGTGGTTAACCCCGAAGATAGGTCAGGGAACATGTGGGAAAAGTTAGAAACGACATCTCATATAATGTAATTGTTTTTGTCATCTATTTACTTATATGAATAAAAATAAAAGGTCCACACTTCCATATTATGAGTAAAATGTATTCTTACGAATTCTTAAAAGATTCTATTTTTACATCAGATAAGTACATAGGACATGTTCAGTACGCGTGCATGAACAGCATAACTAAAAAACTAGAGGTCATTACCAAACTGGGTATGTAAGTTCAGTTATCACTCAAGAATACGATACGAAGATTTTTTTTTTAATGGATGATCGTTTTAGGAATGTTCTCAAAAATGGCTGTAGCCTGTATTAAAATACTGTAAGATATTTAAATCACAAATAAAATGTATCTTTTGGGTTTTCTAAAGAGCTCGACATTCTTTATCACGTTTGCATAACTGGTAAACCGCAACATATAAAATATTGCCCAGAAAATTCCAATTTAGTTAAAACAAGTTATGCCAAATACATTTGTTTGTGGAGAAAACCATTTCCAAGATATTCCTTATTGTTTGTTTCAATATCCCAATATTTATAGTCGAAGTTCAGTTTGTTTTTTGCTTTTTTCATTCTGGTCACGCAAAGAGAATCAAATCACAAAGTAATCATACAGCAACAAGCTCATAAAAGCGTAGACTATCGCTTTATCCCTATTTCCCTTGTAGCCACAAGAAAATGTAAAACAATTTCTGCTAATTATTATCTCGATTAGCATGAAGTAGATAGAAGAACACTTTTTATAAACTAGTTTGTTGCAGGATAGAAACAAAAACACGTGAATGCAACACAATCCGATTCTTTCTAATGCGCCCTAAGAAGCAAGCCAGGTTGATTAAGAGAAAAAGTAACCAAAGAAGTCGTGTCGGCCTCTTGCAGACGGGTCCAATCGTAACCAGTGCAAGTTTATAAACTGTAGACTATAACCACTTCTGGCTGGCACCGTAGCTCAGACGGTAGAGCATCTGCCTATTGTAGAAGGGCCCCGGGTTCGATTCCTGGCGGAGATTAGGGACTTTTTCTCCTGCCCAGATTATTAAGCCTTCTCCCAAGATTATAGAGGTGTGAATGTGCGTGATCCATTGATTAAAGTTAATGATAAAACAGCAACCCAACGACTTCAATGCACGATTTAATACCATGCCGTTAAAGGTGGGGTATAAATAGAATGATAATGATTATTATAATAATAAACTCTTCCTACTTCGCGTGAGGGGAAACATCCTACAGACATGCTAGCCTGCCTGCAATATCGTATTTGATACCATTCACAGACCTAAGTAGCAGTGGCAATTATATGCTAATTTTGAATCACAATTTGCCGAGCCGAAGGAACTGAAAAACTCGTATATTTAACACCCCTCTGAATTTCCATAGCAGTGAGGCTCCATATAATTTCCAAATGGAACTCTTAAATCATTGCTCATTGTTACGCGTGTTTGCAGTAAATATACTGACAATCGTCGGATCCACATACATTCTCTTGTATCTACAAGGCCTCGAGTTACGCCGTGAGTCCGTATAAATGAAATAAGAGTTTTATTTATGGACGCTGTGGTTCTCATCGTCCCATTCTAAGGAAGTGAACGACCGCTTAATCTTGCTGAGAGGGCCCTTTTATCAGGCTTGAGGTTTTTTTACGTGCCGTAAATATACGACAAGGGACCAACGGCATTACTTCCCTTTCAAAGGAAGCCATGTTAAGGATTTTTACGCCCGAAAAAATCCATCGTCCTACTCTAGCGAGCCCACGACCTTGGGTATATAACCACGGAGGGCGATATGAGTTCGTATGTTTTGGTCGTACCTTGAGCAGTATAGAAAAAACTGGAGAAATGTGGACTAAGAGTTTGCTGAGACACTCTGACAAAAGAGCGCCAATAATAATTTAATCCTGACGAACGCCAACACTGTAGTGAAAGGAAATTTGTAACAGAAAATAAATACTTGATGCGTGTCTTTATTTCCTTAGAATATCTATGCTGGCGAGATTATGGAGCTTAAAATAGTAGTTATTAAGATAAAGCATTGAGTAAACGCTGTTTTATGGAAAATCTGTTAATAGAAAAACTCCTTAGCGCCGTCTAACGTATATTTAAGCGTCGTAGGGAATGCTTAGATCATAACCAACACTACGCCTCCATAAGACCCTCCACTACGTTACAAATTGCTCACCGTGATGTCACCCTTTCAAACAGTTTGAAAAAGTTGGACCAAAACGGTTGGTATTCCAATTCGGCGACGGTTAACCCACCTGTCCACCTCCAGACGGAATATCAAGGAAACGAATATTACGTCATCAGGCCGCTGCTGGTGTAATGAAGGGATACCTGCTCTCCACGTCACCTCGCTGCTTCTCCCGCCACCATATGCGCGCTTAATATTCTGAACCCAAGGTCTTGTTAACGGCCTTCTTTCATATTTCTTCGAGCTGAATAATCAGAAACTTTTCGATATTAGGACATGAATCCCTTAAAACCAGCAGAGGGGTTTAGAGTGCCAAACATTTCAGAAAACTCTGATGTGTTCCATTCACATGCCTTTCTCTACATCTCGGCAATAAATTATTGTTTAAAAGCTTATGTTCTATTTACGTCATTCTAATCCAGAAAAAAATTAGCAGAAATAATCTTATTACTTGCTTCTTTGAAAGTAGAAGCGAAATAAGGGAGTACCATAGGTTAAAGTGATAGTCAAAGTGGTTGCAAAGTGATTGAAGTGATTGAAGTTCCTTTGTTTGTATGGATAGGAGTTGAGAAATTCCTGTATGAAAAGCTGAAACTAAAAACAAGGAATGTCTCAAAAACGATCAACTCCACGAAAAAAAGGTATATAACATAAATTATGTTTTCACGTGCTCTACATTTTTTGTGTGGTGTTTGTCCACCTCTTACGGTTTAGCAGTTATGGAAAATTCCGTAAAATTCATCCAGAATAAAGTAGTCTTCAGAGGCCAATCGCAGAAAATTCAAGATATGCATTTTATTTGTCAGGTAAATGTCTTTAATATGATATTTTAATCAAAGTCGTTAGGGCCATTTTTTGGAAAATCAAAATTTTCGATTTTTTTTCCATATAAAGGGTAGTTTGGGGTGGGGAGATTTTTCTCAAAATCTTCGTGTCGCATCCCTGAAAGACACTGAACTTAAATACTAAGTTTGGTATTTTACCAAATGTTCGTTTTTGAGTTATGTTCACAGACACAGGGACACACATGCAGACCTTTTTCTGAAAATGCTTTTTTGGGGTACAGGGGATCCTAAAACATATATTTTCGGTGAAATCTCGGTATCGAATTTTTGGGTGGAGTGCAATACCTTCTATATACACTATGTACATAGTACGTGTAGAGAAAGTAAAAATAAGAGCAACATTAAGAAATGCAGCTAACTAAAAGGTAGCAACTTCAAAATTATAACTAATTTCTCCAATGAGCAATAACATACACCAATTTCTCTCGAGCTCCTTTTGATATTAATCCAAATGTGTGCATTACTAACGTCAAAATTACATTTTCGAGAACTCTTAAATAAATTATGTACTTTATAGGGTAAAAGACAAAGCTTTTAATATAATGCCTCTCGTACTTTAGGTAATAATGTGAATGTGTTTAAACGTTAAACTTGGAATTATTTCGGATTACCTGTTTGGACAAATATCCCTGTGAAAATAATAAAACAAGACATTCTAGAAATCTCTAACATACGCACGCATAAAATGTTAAGAAAACATTTTTGAATGTCATTTTGCACCTATAATTTGCCTTCGCTTATCGGAAACATTCACTCTATACCCATTACTACAGTTGTCAGCAACAATCTATCTTACATATTCCTATTAAAATGTTGTCTTATCAAATATTATCTACTTATAAGATAAGGACGATGAAAAAGCATTAAGGAAAAATAACTGTTCCTCCGCTTCTGGACATTCTAAAACCCTCGAAAAATATATTATCCTACAGTAGGATTGCCTATACTGCTTTAAAAATAAAGAAGTCACTATATTACTAATATGTACTGAAAAGGACGTTTCGTTACTTTCAAGTTTGAGCAATGTATGACTACTTACTAGCATAGCTTCGCGCTTGAGTAACAATCTTAATTATCAAAGGTTTTGGACTGCCATTTAATCATATGGCCTTCATAAAGGAGGTTACACCTGTTGCTGAAACGTTGCATATACCTAGACTAGTTTGAATTCACTCAACATTAACCTAAAGAACATAAATCATGATCATTAAAACAAAAGTTACGTTTATAAAATCCTCAAATATTAAAATAAACTATTTGATCCTCTTGCTTCCTTTTTAGGGGAACGGTGATAGCGTTTCGTACACCCAGATATCGGGATCTTTTAAAATGGAAAGGTAACTGAATGAAACCTTGAATTCTCAGGGGTTTCTATTTAGCAACTATAGGTGATTGTACCTTCCACACCCTTAAATAGATAGGCTACCCATCATTTTTCCTATTCAAAACCCCCACGAATTTAAAGTAACGCCTTAAGTTCCGTGTTGTGTGCTGATCTTAAATTTGATTTCGAATGGGAACGGTATTATGGGTAACGTATTTTATTTTAGGACTCTCCTTTACCATTGCAATATTTGTTTGAACTACCACATTCACCATTTCCACAAACCTTCCACCCTTCCTAGACTGAAGTATATTGCTGACATTTCGAATCTCCGCAGTTATATCACCAAACATTTATCACAATTTGATCGACTTTAACTTGTCTATGGGCTGTGCCATGATGGTCATTTAATATCTGATTTGGTATACCAACCATCACCGATTAAATACATTTTAAGATGGAATGTCACTTCGCAAAAGTTGCATGGAAAATTTAATCTCTCGGAAGTATACGAATTGTTTTGACTTCCTCACATGCATTGCAATATGGAGATTTGTTCGATAATAATTGAATAATTTGGATGCAGATTTGTAAAAAAGTTAAAAATCAATAACACATCAAAGGCTTTACAACTGAATTCCTATCCATTGTATTATTATTTCGAGTGTTTAACGCCCGTTTTTACTACATATTGCACCGCAGGCGATGGCATGATAAATGAGATGGAGCACTGGTGGCATGAGGTTTCGGGGGAAAAGGAAGAACCCGGAGAAGCCCCGCCACTGCGCCGTTTTGTCCACCCAAAACCCCACATGCGGTCGCCTTGGTGAGAAACGAGTGGTCTCTATGTGTTGTATATTTAAAATTGAACGTAAACGATTAACTACAATATCAGTAGGACAAGTTTGAATTGTCAGTCTTTCTAAAAGACTTAATTACTGGCACTAAGACGATTCCTGATCGACTGCAACCGCGTACAGGAAACCAATCAACGTACACTTGATAGTATGCATCGTGCATTTTTTATTTGCAACCCATTCAGGCCCCGAGAAGGTGAAACAGATACTACGGCATGTCGCCACTAGCGGGAAATGAAACCGGCTCTCCCGGCTTAGGTTTCTTAACCACCTTCCTCAAACCGCAGATGTTGATCATCTCATTTGTATGTAACCGTACAAATAATATGGGGATACCATGAGTCCTGGTAGTACTGCAGTTGGTTTCACTTTCTGACGCTGAAATAGAGCTATTGACAATTACATTGAGTATACCTGTACTATCGAAGCTTACAAGCGTCCTTTGCTTGCAACTGCATCCTGGATGGACTGAGATTGTGATGGATGGTTGCATTGTTAACTGGGAGAAATTTCCCACTAAAGCAAGATAGACTTCGAAAGTTTTCTAACGAAACTAACACATGTGAACCGGGAGCAGAACCTATTTAACCTGAATAAGAGTACCAACAGATGAGCAGCATATGTAAGCAATATGCTTACCTAACTAATCTCAGTTTATACAGATTTTTACTTTCTCTACACGCACTATATACATAGTGTATAGAGAAGGTATTGTAATGCACCCAAAATTTCGATGCCGAGATTTTACCGGAAATACATGTTTTGGGTCCTCCGGAATCCAGAAAAAGCATTTTTGGAAAAAGGTCCATGTGTGTGTCTGTGGAGAGCATAAGTCAAAAACAAAAAAAAACAAAAAAACAAAAAAAAAAACATTAAATACCAACCTTGGCATTTAAGTTTGGCATCGCCCAAGGATGTGACACCCCCAACTACTCATTATATGAACTTTTTTCGAAATGTTTGATTTTCTCAAAAATAGCTCTAACGATTTTGATTAAAATATGTATATTAAAGATATTTACCTGACAAATAAAATGTATATCTTGAATTTTCTGAGAATAGCCTCTGAAGTCTATTCTGGACGAATTTTGCGGAATTTTGCGTAACTGCTAAACTGTAAGAGATGGACAAAAACTTGCTCCACAGAAAATGTAGTGCATATTAAAACGCACAAGTTATGTTATGTACATCCTTTTCGTTGAGTTGGCCGTTTTTAAGATATTCCTGGTTTTTCGTTTCAGCTTTGAAAAACTTATACCTTTCTCATACAGGAATTTTTTACTCTTGTCCATACAAAAGAACTTCAGTCACATAGCAAATAGCTTTTGACTATCACTTTAACCCTTATTTCGCTTCTACTTACAGGGAAGCATGCAACAAGACTATTTCTGCTAATTTTTTTCTCGATTGGTATGAATTAAATAGACGCACAAGCCTTTTAATGTTTTTTGCGAGATGTAGAGAAAGTCGATGGGAATGGAACCCCTTTTTTTTTTTTTTTTTCCAGATATGTTGTAACTATGTCGGTACTTTAAGCACAGTTAAAAAGAATGTATTAAACCCTGGCAAGAAATTTCGCTTAAAAGTGAATTAACAAACAATTGTAATTAGTAACACTTTCTAAAAGGTGATTTCAGTAAGCATCAAACTGTACACGCTGCTCTGTTTTCAGCGGAATACCGAGGGAGACATGAAATGCTCTTCACCCGAGAGAAGTTCTTTGAATATAGCTCATCAAAGATATCCATCTGTGCATAAACAAAAAAATCTTGTGTGTTCCATTCACATAACTTTCTCTACATCTCTGTAACAAATTATTGTTAAAAAGCGCATGCTTCTATTTATTTCATGCTAATCGACAAAACAGCAGAAATAGTCCTATTGCTTGCTTCCTTGTAAGTAGAAGAGAAATAAGCGAATACCATAGGTTAAACTGACAGTCAAAAGCTGGTTGCTATGTGACTGAAGTTCCGTTGTTTGTATGGACAGGAGTTGACAAATTCCTATATGAGAAATTAAGTTTTTCAAAGCTGAAACCAAAAACAAGGAATATCTCAAAAACGATCAACTCCATGAAAAAAATGTATACAGCATAAATTGTGTGTTTCAATGTGCTCTACATTTGTGTGTGGTAAGACTTTGTTCATCTCTTACGGTTCAGCAGTTATGCAAAATTGCATAAAATTCACCCACAATAAAGTAGTCTTAGGCTATTCCCAGAAAATTCAAAATATACGTTTTATTTTTCAGGTAAATATCTTTAATATACAAAATTTTAATCAAAATCGTTAAGAGCCATTCTTGAGAAAATCAAAATTTTCGAAAAAAGTTCCATCTAAAAGGTAGTTTGGGTTATGGGGATTTTTCTCAAAATCTTCGTGTCACATCCCTTTAAGATACTAAACTTAAATACCAAGTTTGGTATTTTGCAGACTTTTAGTTTTTGAGGTATCGTGTTCACAGACACACACGCACGCGGACCTTTTTCTGAAAATACCTTTATTGGATATGGGGGGACCCTAAAACATATATTTCCGGCGCGAAACTCTGTATCGAATTTTTTGGTGGAGTGTAGTACCTTCTCTATACACTAGTACATAATACGTGTAGAGAAAGTAAAAAGGCCAAAATAGTGTTATTAAATACTACAAAACTTTTCCTTCAGTTCCATTTAGCTTTTATATCTGTACGATCTTTTAAAGCATGTTCCAGAAATATTTAAATTGGAGTTGTATTAAAATAATAAAAAAAAAACTATAAGATTTTCTTATTTAAAGGTGAACAAACCATTCAAAAGAAGTCTAAGCGATATTAAATTTAGTTGCAGGGAATTAGGAAAAGATGCAGGAGGGCGGTGCACGAAATACTTTTAAAGAGAAAGTCATAAACTTATTTTAGCGTTGCAACTTTTAAAATTTCTTTTCTCGGGTTTTTATTTCTAGCACATTCTCGTTTTCAGAACAAATTAATGAAACATCCGTCCAAATAACGCAAAAACAGAAGAAATGTTGTTAGCACGCTTAAGTGGTGATGCTTTAAACAATATGGTCAAATTGTTAAATTCAAGAAAAAAATCCTAGGTTTACATGTATTTTCTCCAAAACTAACAGAATATTAAAAATGCATCTCTACCATTTATTACAAACAATTTTTCTAAAAAATGAATAGTTTTCAAAACAGTAAAAATAATAAAAATAAAAAACAATATATATGAAAACAATTTAGAAGCGTGCACGACACTTTGTTTACATATTGCTACATACTAAATCTTTATTGCTATAATCAAAGTTCCAGTGAATCTGTATAGATTTTTATATTTTTTTTTAATTTTCATATATGGATCTCTGTAAGATTGATCATGAAAATCGCAAACACTTGAACGGACTACATTTCAGGAGTAAGAATGTTGACACGAGGTATTCAAAATAGCACCCTGTATAAATTTTTTAATATAGTTTTGTCTATAATTACATCTTACATCCTGTATAATGAAGTAATAGCATTGGTCCATCAGTTCACGGTTTCTAACTCTAGAAAGCTGTGCCCATTTGCACGTTGTTTCCAAACTGGAAATAAATCAGACGTGCAGATTTGACCACATTTTAAAGAAATTCGCAAAATTTAAAAAATGTGCATAGTTACTGTGGACAAACGCACGTGAAGGTTACCACATAATCTCGTCATATTCCCAAATGTTTCTTCCAGTGAATAAAGACAGTTGAATCTGTCTCGTTAATTATGCGAATAATTTGAATTTTAAAAGCAAAACCTGCTAATTAGGATAATTCTATTATATATGAATAAATTATCATACGCTTGTATTGCTGGCGATATACCGCGATTTAAAGCAAATAAACTCCTACTTGGTTTCAAAAGTAATTTACAGTAGGTATTTTTATGCGCGACATTTAAAAATTTTTATAAAAATTGATGTAACGTGTTATTAATAAAAAGGCAAGTGAGCTTTAATCATACATTTTCTACAGTAATGAAGGAAAATTTCCTCCCAGAAGTTTTTGGTGCCATGTTTGCGTACATCAATGCATGAGGGCAAAGAATCTGGACGTGCTTTTTCAGAGCCTTTTAAGGATATCGAGACATTAAATGGAGCCTTCAAGTTTCACGGCACTTACACAAGTCATAGAAGCGGACTTCGCCTTAGAACAGTGCCGTTACTTTACACTCGCTGCCGCAAAGTATGACAGACTGCTGTCTCAATATAACGTTCTAATGCTTGCTGCTGCAGCTGTTACTAATGAAGGGACGATATTGTAAATATTCCTGGAAGGAGTCTTGAATAAACGGCTTGTTTCCATATAGCAGAAAAGCTCTCCAGCGTGAGAGAGGAACAGCACTGGCAGCCATGCCTAGTCTACTCTTTTGTATGCTTCTTCCAAATAAATGGCAAGATTTGAAATGCCATCAATAAAGGCTTAAGTTTTATAGTTCTTAAGGGCAAACAAGATAGGACTGTCTTTAATAGCAATATGTTGAAACAAGCATCATCTACGTTCAATTTTTCGCACAGAACTGATGTGGAATCCTAATTGTTTCTGGAAGATTAAACAGGGTTGCCCTAAGAGAGAGAATTACACTAAACAAAAATAAATAAAATATGAAAACATTCATAGTAAGGGAGGCAATCCGATAGCTGAATTAGTTGGTAATAATGCATCAACAGCAAAAGTATACTTTTACGTTAAGATTTCATAAAATTGAAGTTTGTATTGCAACTCTCTTAGCTTCTAAGTTGTATATAACACTGCCTGACCCCGCCAACTTCGTCGACCTACGTGTTGTAATGTTACATTGCTTACTTCATATACCCAAGGTTGCGGGTTCAAACCCGGCGGAGGACGATGAATTTTCTCGGGCGTAAACATCCTTAGCATGGTTTCTTTCGAAAGGGAAGTTAAGCCGTTGGTCCTTTGTCGTAGATTTACGGCACGTAAAAGAACCTCAAGCCTGGTAAATTAAACGGTATTTCACGTCCAGTATAGAATGGGACGATGAGAACCACAGCAGTCAAAGAGCGTCCATATATAAAACCCCATGTCTATTTCCCTGCTAACTTCTGTTACGCTGTAATTCGGTTTACTTCATCAAAACATAAGCTGAATTATATTCCTTAACATACCCTTTAGGAATTGTACGGAGTAGGGAGTAGTCTTAATTGAAGAAAAATTCTTCTTTTAATGCGAGAATCGAAGCTGTGACCCCTGAGTTAGTATGTATACTTGCTTCATTGTCTCAATTAGGCGAGCAAAACGTTAAAGACAGTGTTTGTCATCCCCTGATTTTGAATCATGATTAAAATGGATTTTACAACGTGTATTATTGTGCTACTCTAATGGTTAACATACGCTTTGCCTTTGCTCATCAGTAGCCTTTCAGGCAACACACCCCGCATGGACAAAAATCCCTAAAGCCTTTTAATGCTGAATTAACACACTTTCGCTCGTCAAACTCGGAAATTCTAACTCGCAGTTCACTGAAGGAAAATAGATTTACTTTCAAAAGCACAGTTCTGTACATAAAACTCCAAGTACGTCTTTTTTTAGATGTCAATTTGCTTCAAATGAAAATAAATTATATAATCTCTGATATCGAAATAGTTTTTCTTTTACACAACTAATTAATACCACAGGTATCTTGAGAGTATTCATTCCACTTCTTCTGAATCATGAGAATGCAATTACCAGTGAGTAGCACCCCAATGAAGCTTCTTTCAACATAATATTCATAAAATAAACACGAACTACGAGAAGGCAGGTGGTCGCATAGCCCTTTGTACAACTTACAAGATCGGAATGAGCTTAAAACTTCAGTAGGTCACTTTGGTCTGCATTCCATAAACAAATTGAATATATCGGTTTTTGCAGGTCCACCCATAAGCAACAGCAAAATAGTGATTTACGACTGACCAACCGGATTTCCGTACGCCACTGACAGCTTCTGAAGTGCCATATAGATCCAACCACGCCTGCCAGTTCTGGCACAGACTGCTGTTCGAAGAGGATGATGTTTATCATTAACGCAACGTGGGCAATACATGATGGCCTAATTCAAGTGGCTGCTCGTGGGACGAAGTTGGGCGTAGTGTATTCCGACTAGGGCTGGGGTGACTACAATACCGAAACGGTTTTGTCCAGCGGTTGCAACGCATGGATGGCCGCTCCTCCCCCTCCACAATTCCACAGAAGCACAATAAAACAGGTTGGCCAACAATGATCACACCCTTCCACTCAAACGTGAATCAAAGTTGGATTTTTAAAAAATCACTCCGAGGTTTTTGTTTTTGCAAGAAATGCTTAGTGGTATTTCATGCATATTTTGCAATGAGAGAACAGCTTCTTTGTCTACTTTTCCAGTGGATGTATTACTAAAATAAAATTTTAATATACGCAGAAAAGGATAATTATTCATTTCGAGAGCAGGCTAACATTAGCATTGTGATTTAAGTGTTGGTATTTCACACGTGCTGATGAAGTCCTTGAAGGATCTCACATCTGCGCAAGCAAATGAGGTGGCGATTAGGTGCTTAAGCTTGAAGTTATCAAATATCTGTCTGATACAAATGAGAGACATCTCCAAATAATTTCAGCCCAATGAAGATTCAAACTTCAGCTAGGAAATATCTTAAATCTCTGCATTAAGTAGTGTAGGTGCGGTATATTTGAACACCATCAGCATGCAAGTGCGGAGGAATACTTCACCTACATACATAAGTAGAATAGGTGTACTGCTGTGTTGCTTGAACTGATATATGCAATTTGCCACGGCATTAGAAGATTGCAACAATCACAAACTGCACACCCCATAAACGAATTTACCAAACATTGTCTACATACCCTACCACTATATATTTTAATTGCTTCTAAAATGCGCATCGTAATTTTTCATCTCGCAATCCCAGCCTTTGGCAGAGAAGTGGGGCAAGGTTATCATATTCTGAAAAAAATACTGCTTATTAACTAAGCTAGTATTCCAATCATCGATTATGCATTGCACTGAAAGGGTATTTATATGTCCCTTTTAACAACATATGTGCAAAAGCATTTGGAAGAAACAATGCTCAATTTTATCAAATTGGAAAAAAATAAAAAAGTTATATATAAGTTCCTACATAACTAATCCGAAAATCAATATTACCCTGGTTATCAGTTTCAGCTGGCATTATTAATATATTACCGTAAGAGCCGAATGAGTCAAACTTCAATCTGCGTGTCGCGTCGTGGAAAATAGTAAATTAAAATTCCAAGTTTGGTACCTCACCGATTTTTCGTTTGAGCTGTGCTCACAGGCAAGGACTTTTTTCTAAAAATGCTTTTTATACAAGGGATCCTAAAACGTGTATTTCCGGTGAAATACCGACATACAATTTATGAGTGGTATGCAATACCTTCTCTACCTACTATGTACTCAACATATAATATGTACAAAAAATAAAAACAAAACCAAATTAACGCCATTAACATTACATATATTAGCATTGCATTACACTTGTACACAGCGGCGCCGCGGTTGAGACAGCTCGCTTCCCATCTAGACGGCCCGGGTTCGATCCCAAGCGTTTGTGGTGAACGCCCTCGGCACCTGGGTGGTTCCTCCGGTTTCTCCACCACTCATTCCACCAATTGCTTCATCATCACCTTTCCAATCATCAATTTCGCTTACGTTTCATATCATCTACTTCATGTTCAAGCCTGACCACGGGCCGAACCTTCGTAACAGGTTCTCCATTCTGTGGTTTCGTGCCGTTTTCTCCCCGAAAGACTTCTGACCCCGAGGCATTGGCTTGTTAGTTCTAGAGAGGTGTCAGTCCTACGATACTAGGAGGGTAAGCCGATTAGGAAACGCAGTTTAACTTAAAAATTCAACCATTCCTTTAGATAGATCCCTTTAATATTTATCTTTCCCCGTTGCCAGGAATATAACTGCAGATGAATTTCTGGTTCATTATGGCTTTCTGGTTCTCGATCTTTGCTATGAGTTCCACCTACACCGACCCTTATTATGAATTCAAATCCAAATTGTGTTTCTATGGATTCCATCGATACTTTCCCCCTGTCAGATTCCCGATTCTTTCTATGGGTTCCATCGACTCCTCTCCTTCCTTACTCGCTCACAATTCAAGTTCAAGTGTATTTCTGGTTCCGGTGCTATGTATTTTAGTTCGCATATTGTAAATACTATTTAATAAACCACAAGACATTGAAAGCAAACTTCAATATCTGCGCATATTGAAACCCTCCCTTCTTGCAACGTATCTGATACCAAGTAAACTTCTCCCTAGTCCGTTAATTGAAGTGTCGCACAGTTGGGGAAACAGCAGTGAGTAACATTTCTAACACCATCGATCGATGACTCACATGTCTCCGACTGCGGCCTGGCTAGTGTCTCATGGGATCAAGAAACGCGACAATGGCTTGCAACATGAATCCATCTCTGCTCTTAGTCATGAATTCTATCTTTGCTTTTGCTCCCTCCGAAAAACGAGTTGCATGCGTTAATTCTGTAGTCGGAGCGTTATTCAAACAAGCCTTCCTAAGCGATCTTCGATTTTTGGCTACGAAATCAAAATGGTACAAAACAGAAATTGACACCGAGAAGTCAATACATACTGTACGTAACAGAGGTTTGTGATTCCTTGTCATCTACAAAGCTTTATTTCTAGGAACGAAAATACCGTACTACGAGGTTTTGAAGTCTGCTGTCGTAAATCCTGAGGATCCATTTACAATGAAACACTGAGGTCCTATGGATTTAGCTTGCATACTTTCTTCTTAAATAATATGTATGGCAACCTGTTAAAAGCAGCCTCTTAAAAGAAAAATCGGATGTATTACAATCACAGACTTTCTCTACATCTCTGTGACAAATTATTGTTAAAAAGCTAATGCTTCTATTTACTTCATGCTAATCGAGAAAACAATGAGCAGAAACAGTCTTATTACTTGCAAGTAGAAGAGAAATAAGGGAGTACCATAGGTTAAACTGATATCAAAAGCTGGTCCCTATGTGTCAGAAGTTCCTTTGTATGGACACGAGTTGACAAATTTCAGTATGAGAAAATTACAAGTTTTTTAAAGCTGAAACAAAAAACAAGGAATATCTTAAAAACGATCAACTCCACGAAAAAAAATTATAACATAAATTGTGTGTTTTGATGTGCTCTACATTTTTTGTGTGGTAAATTTTTGTCCATCTCTTACGGTTTAGGAATTATGCAAAAGTCCGTAAAATTCATGCAGAATAAAGTAGTCTTCAGAGGCTATTCCCATAAAATTCAAAATATACATTTTATTTGTCAGGTAAATATCTTATATGATATTTTAATCAAAATCGCTTGGCCATTTTTAATAAAATCAACATTTTCGAAAAAAGTTCCATGTAAAGGGTAGTTTGAGGTGGGGGATTTTCTTGAAAATCTTTGTGTCGCATCCTTGGAAGATACCAAACTTAAATACCTAGCTACCCAGATTTCTCAATACTGACAGTAGTCCAATTAAAATCCATATCGTGATACACTGATTACACCTGAACTGTAAAGTGAGGCATGGCGCCAGGGCTCCTTATGGAGTTGCTTAGAATTTCTTCTACGAGAGATCACTAGAGCCTCTGCACGTAAAATTCCTATTTACATGCAGCAGAAATAAGGACAACCCTATACCTAATATCTGATTAGAACAAGGGAAATTTTCGGCTGCGAGATCCGTTTCATTGAATCTTAACAATGAATGTCACCGCTGCTGTGAACCCCAACCACATAAATGGACATTAAACAACGATCACAATCTGCGGGTGTACTACAAAGTTAACTGTAACAGGCCACATACAGTTAAACCGAAGGTAACCAAGGCCAAATCACGAGCCAAGCAAATTCTGCAGCTCGTGCACGCCTGTAAAATACAGTGAAGGCCAGTTACTATTGTACACATGACCCAAATGGAGTCCGTCAACATCGAATGGAATTAGTGACGCTGGGCATCATTTCTAATTTTAGCAGCCGAAGATATCTTCAGATACGGAATAAAAGTTAAAAAGACGACTCCTAAGCATTCCAACAGGCATTTAACTTCAGTGCTGCATCTTTCTTACAGACGTATCTACAACCAAATAAAATAGGGTGTGACGTTTCTCAACAATTTATTGTAAACATTTTAGGAACTTTTTAAAGTTCCACAATGGTCGTTTATGTAGTTGTTATGTTTGGCATGCGCGATGATGCCCCAAGATTCCGACTTATATTTTACTAATTAAGGACATACAGCTGTTACTCTCAGCAAATTAAATTTGAGCATCAAAGCACACAAAAACATTCATTACCTCTGCAGTGAAGCGGCTAGATATTGGCTTCTAAATACATAAGTTCCGAGTTAGTTTCCCTGCTAAGAAGTGCAAGGCTTCGACACAACCAGTGTGTTGAGAGTCGACTAATTAAAATAGGTATATTGAAGCCACAAATTTAAAGGTGCAGAATGAAATAAAACGTTACAGAGCTTCTGTAGCATGAACTATTCTGACATCGTTACCAGCATGACGAAGCCAAATGTTATCCCTGAATGGTCAGCATTTGAGAGCCTTTGCTCTTGCTTGGAACAGGTGCAAGTCTACAGGTGAACTACCATGCTTACTAGTCCCGTTAATCTCGTGCTCATGGCAGGAATACAAAATCAGCACTTGAATTGCTGGTGCATCGTGGACTTCTATATTCTCCACCATTGTAATCACATAAACATGGGATGGGTATAATTGGAGAGAAAACATTGGATGTGTTACATTCGTTTGACCTTGTCTACCTGTTCCACAAACAACCCTTCTTACAAAACATTATTTTATCTACATCATTCTAATCGAGATAAATATTGGTCACATTATTTGCTTCCTTGTAAGTAAAAGGGAATACAACAGGCTAAACTGATGGTCAAATCCTTTAAAGGCTGGTGCTAAGTGAAAACAACTGAAATTCGGTTCTCTCTGCAAGCCCAGGAGTAAGACAAAAGTGGTGAAACGAAGGATGACCATGCATTTGAGAACATCTTAAGCAGTTTAAAGTTGAAATCCCTAACAAAGAATATATCGGAAACGTTCACTCTACAGAACAAAATGTGCATACATAAATTGTGTGTTTTAATGAGATCTATTTCTTTTGTGTAGTCAGCTTTTGTACATCTCTTACGATTTACCAGTTACACAAAAGTCATCCAGAATGAAGAGGTCTTCTGGGGCTACTTCCAGAAAATTCAAGATGTAAATTTCGATTCTCATAAAAATGTCTTAATCAAAATTGTTACACCTATTTTTGAGAAAATCAATTTTTTTAAAAATGTTCCATGTCGCAGTTGAGGTGGGAGGATATTTCTGTAATCTTTGTGCCGCATCCTCGGAAGAAACTAAACTTCAATACCAAGTTTTTGTATTTAACCGACTTTTCGTTTATAGTATGCTCCCCCCCCCCCACACAGAGCTTTTTCTAAAAATGCATCCTTTTTTTTTGGGATTCAGGGGTCCTCAATGAATTTACAGTGAAATCTGGGTACCAAACTTTTGGGTCGAATACAATACCTTCTCTACTTACTATGTGCATACACAGTACTCGGTAAAGAAAGTGAAACAGACTCTCATAAAGAGTAAAATTATTTCTACTTCTGTAACAAACAAGTCATTGTGGCTATAAATAACCAAACGGATATTCTCCAATCAGCAAAATTAATAATTAACATGCTCGGGAAATAACATTCTCAGTAACAATAGAAAATGGGAGAGGTAGTGGAAATTGTGTGTGAATTCCTACTCCACCCTTGATGTACTTCCCCCTATATAAAAATATACTGATAGAATCACTGATACAATAGCTTATTAGCCTACAAATGAATGATATCTGGCCACGTCCTCATGCATCAGCCACATATCAAGTCAGGCCCCCCTGCTGTCATCCAACAAGCAATAGTCTACGGTTCAAGTCATCTCTGATTCTGACAACACAACATGATATTCCGATATACATGATGATCAATTACATCTATAGTGACATTTGCTTATATTCAGAGTTCTACCTAAAGCATTAATAGTAACATTTACCTAAGACTTGATACTAAGCACAATGGAATAAATGGTTTATCTGGAATGTTATCACGTACGAAAGCTATGCACAAAATATTTGTAAAATCCACAAAAATGTATAAATTAATTTCTAGCAGCTTTAAGGTCTATGGACCACAGGCTCATTTGCCCATCCATCCAACCAATTCATCACCCAATAATACTTTCAACTTAAGGATATTTAAAACTGCTCAAGTATCTCGGCATTTCTGTACTTAACTTTTGATAACACAATTTAAGTTGCCTACTTAATTATATAGGTAATCCAAAGAATATTTCCAATTTAATAACCTATTCATTATTGGTCCCTACACTCCCTGACCACTCGCAGTCTTCTGAGAAAGCTATACATCTAATTTTGGTGCTAAGGCATGCAAAAGAGTGAATTCTAAGGGCAACAATTGATGATCCTTCAAGGAAAAACGAGCAACACTCAGTGTAGTTGCAAGGTATCAATAAAACGTCTCACAAATAATATTCCTATTTGATATTTCCTTTGAAATGCTCTGAACATGTGCATGTTAACATCTGATGAAAATAAATTAAAAATTTTGTGAATTAACAACCATCTTTTCATTTTCATTTTTGCACAAAACTCATAATCACAGAAACCATAACCTATAAAAATGCAACTTGTCACATTAAAAGAATAGCATTGGTTTGAGAACATTAATTTTGTTTATACAGCTCCTGAAAACGAACTGCTATTGGAAGAATTTGATGGATGTATTCCCAGGTAAAAGCACACCAAAATCACCCTCTAATTGGGAGAAACAGGTGATAGAAATGGAGAAGTCTATTTTACTGAGGTGCAGAAATATAATTGAGATTAAAAAAATATCTATAATCAGCTTGAACCAATTCTATACTAGTTGAACTCCATGATAAAGACAACATGGCTTCAAAATATACAACCAGTCAACTTATTGAAAGATAACCATAGCACTATACAAGCTACTATGATAAGTACTTCCAAAAAAAGCTAACAACACCACAGTCACTTCTACATCACAAGCTGCTGAGCAAGACATTCAAATGTCCAAAAGTTCAGAAGACTTGGTCCACTTACAATAGATATAATAAATTGTGAGTGTATATAAATATCTGCCAAACAGTAGACATGGGTTACATTATTTTATACTTCTTCCTCTCCAATACACTCTAAGTCCTCTAAGTCCCTAAAACACCAAGATAGATCTTTGTAGCAGAAAATCAAATTAAAAATGTATGAGACAATGCAGGCAAGTGGAAACCAATCTCTCGGAAATAGAACACTCAAGTAGAGACTTCCCAGTTTCCTTGCTATGAGGGGAAGTATTAACTCACTGACTCAATCAACACCAGCTTTTTTAACTGATCCAGAGCAAATCTAGTATTAAGTAAGGGAACCTGCAAGGCATTAAAAGGAATAATTCTTAAAGGAGGTCAAAGTGATCCAATATCAATAGCAGGGGCAAGTCTTCTGTGATAAAATGTTCAAAAAAATGAAACGAAAAATACTTCTGAAATAATAAAAAGGATTATTCCTCATCGAATTTCATATTATTACTCTTCGAGATGGAATGAGTCATATTGAGGTTGGAATTAGTATAAGTCCAATAAAGGTTCTTAATCAGTTAATTTAGAACACAGCAGTTATCTACCCATCCAGCTTTGTTGGTTCCTAAAATGAGCCAGGGATAAATCATTCTTTAATAACTATTAAAATACTACCTTTACCCCTGGGCCCCCTACTGCTATTTCCAACTACTTGCTTCAATTTGTAATCTCAACACATGTTTGAGTTGTTCTTTGCAAGCTACATTTTGTTATCGTTGATAGTGTTGTGTTTATTGGTGTATATTTATCTACATTTAATATATCTATTTATATATTACATACATATTATTTAGATCTAAAGATTTGAAGTGCAACAATGTCTAAAAAATAATGATCACTGACTGATGGTTTACAAAGTATAAATCCTTTGCTTAAAGTCATACCACTTAATAGCCAGGCATTGGCATTAAGAAGGTCCGAGTAATTCTTTAAATGGGAGGAGTGCATAAAGATTACTCCTGATAAAATCTTGCGGCAAATTGCAACTCTTGGACTAAGCCAGGGAAGTGTTATTAGCAGACATGATTATGCTTCTGAGGAAGGTGACATGAGATTTAGATGGAATTTGTAAAGACAAATTTAAACCGGGAATGAAAAGCACTTTGTTATACAACGATTATATCTTTTTCATTTCTCTCATTGTAAAAGGCAGGTTTGCATTTATTTGTTCTGTATTGTCAAAAGTCTGAATTTATTCTATATACATTACAATATATGTGTGTGTGTTATTTTCAATCAATAAATAGGAATTAGTTACTATTCATGGGCATTCACTACTGTGTATGCTGTTTATATGCGACTTTAGATATGATAGACAGGTTTACTATGTGAACCTATCCAAACTGTCAAGTGCAAAGACTCAGCAGTGGGGATATATATTTTATATCACAAAATGCATTTGATAGTAAAAATTTCAAGAGCTTTTTAAAGATTTATTGCTTTTGGATGTTAGCAAACATTTTGAGATTGCCACATGCTTTTGTTGGAGCCCATTATATCATACACTTAATGAACAGCCACACATGCTGAAAACATGGAAAAATATGTTATGTTCCTCATGAAATGATGGTTATTATGCATTGCATAACTCTAATCTGACCTCTCAGCTAAGCGAAATTGTTGCTTATTGCTGACTTTTAGAGGTCTACTATGTGCCAGCTTTTCACAATCTGTCCAGGATCTTTTCAGCAGAAAGTACAACATTTAAGTGAGGATGTCAAAGCTTTTAATTAATATCTTACTAGTTAGTTTCATTCTAATTCAACATAAAATTCATTGAGTCTTCTTTTAAATAAAAGATTGTCTCCTGTTTTGCATAAGCCCAGCAGCCACAACTAGCCAGCAGATTACTCAAACATCAGTGTAGTACGCAAACAAAAGCATACAGCAGGTATGGGCAAACCCCAAGCCATTGACAAGAGATCTGTAATGTTGGCTAAAGAACATAGTTTGAAACTAACTGGTAGATGGAGTAACTAGCAGATAATAATTGAAGTGGCAGTTGCTGAGTCTTAGATATTATGATACTGCTTTATTTTGTATTCTGTTTACATTATGTAAAATTAAAATATTGTATTCTTAGCTATATTCGTCTACATTTGCAATTATTTGCTCAAAATATGGGTTACCTCCAATGCTGCAACAACAGATATTTGTCAATGTAGCAAGACTTGTATTTTGGCTTGGGATAATTAATTTGCGACAATAATTCCTCACACAAATATGTAGAAGCAAACTAGGCCAACATTTTAACTATAAATGTTGTATTTTGCAACTGATAACTGTTTGAATAGTTAAACATTACATTTACTTTGCAAAATATTTTAAAAAAATGTTTGTCAGCAATATTAATAGCTGCAAGTCCAACCTTAGCCTGTTTAAGTTCAACACAAAAAAAGCATTTTCCAGAAAACTGTTTCTCTTTACATTCTGTAGTAAAGGAATAGATGTATATTAAATATCTTTTACTAATTTGTTTCAGAAGGATTGCATTTTATTTCTTCCTTATTAGTTATACTCATTTAAGTGAATAATTATTTATTTTCTCTATTTCGATTGAGTTTAAGTCCCAATGACAGATAGTAATTGTCAACAAGGAATGCATAATCTTAACATATAGACTTAGAATCTGCGATGACGACTCTCCAAATTAAACTCAAAGGGACCTGGCACTGCTCGCTAATAACCTATAACTTCTGCAATGACTTCTGTCACATGCGGGAAGGCCAAGAATCACTACTGGATCCTGAACCAGTGAAACCCCATGCCTGACATCAGGTTTCTATTGCTAAGTGTAGCAATTGCTAAACCCAGAACACAATGAAAAGTTTTCGCTGTGGCTCACTACAGCCTTTGGCATCTCAATTCCTACTCATTTTAAACCTAAAGCATGTTACTGTTGCAAAAACCAGAAATACTGTAACCTGTCAAGAACTGTAAAACCAATTAAAAACACACATAAATGTGCTTAAAAATAAGTGGGCTACTCTTGAGGTCACGCACAAGAGCAAAGTAGAGGCTCAGAGATTGGAGAACCACAAAATTAGCATCACATAAAAGATATCTTAAAAATCCCGGCTTCTACTGTTTCATGAGGGCAAGGCTTTATTTTTTTACTTACTTTTACTAGCTATAACACTAAACAGTCCAATTACTTACTGCCTAAGTATTAGGTAGTTTACTTTTAATGCAAATAGAAAATATGAATTGACATTAAGAATTTTTATCCATAGACTAGCGTCCTACTTCTTGTCAGGGCTATATCGCTGATTAGTTGTGTAAAACTCAGAACCTATCCTTGGATTAATGTAATATTGTATATAGATAATTTTCTTCTATCTGCAAATAAGATATATCACATCTGCATCTAACAATTCATAAATGATTTTGCGCTGTGATGTTCATGCACTGCATTCATAAGCAGAGCAAAAGCAAATATATAGCCAGTGGTAGGATTGTGGACAAATCCCCTGCACAGTTCAAAGTATTGCTATGAGTTTTAAACCTTAATCTACAACAAATTTTAGTTTACTCTCCAGATGCTACTCAAAACTAGGCCAATACAATTTCCTTCAACATATTTTTAAAATTATTCCCACATAAGATATAAGCATTTAAGGATGCTTACTGTCGGCTTCTATGTTATACAATGTTTTAATATGCCATACATGCCAACCAACAATCAACATTCTTGAAAAAATAAATAATACACAACATTTTAAAAACGACCCCTGTTATTTTGATACAGGACTTTTGCATTTCTCATATTTTGGCTACTAAGCTGAAAATCAAATGCTGACCCAGTTTCCCAGTCATGAATCACTGAATACTTCTAGTTTCATTATCATTATTAAAAGTGCTGCAAAGGAAGTAAAAATGCTCAGGAGATGAAATAGTTTTTCTATCTGGGATCATTTTTGTGAATAAAATGGCAATATTTAAGCATGCACTATAGTGCACTAGAAGAAAGAAAAGAAAAGAAGAAAAAAAGCTGTTGTTTCTATAAATTCCTAATTCACAAATGAGTTTCTGGGAACCTTCCACCATATGATATGACCCATTAGTCAATTAGGGCACCCAGCTAGCAGCATGTTACCAATGATGATAGGATGACAGAATGAGGGGATCTACAGGTTTTTAATGGACTCCAAACCACAATGAGACTTGGGGATGGTTCACATGAGTTAGAGGTGAAGGCCTAAACAGCAAGTACTAAAAACTCCATGACATACGGCCAAGCTGTGTACCCTGTATACGATATCCAGCCATCCATTGTGGTCTAGAGATAGCATGCTAGTCTCTGTTTTCAAAGTAGGGGTTCAAACCTGGTAGACTGTTATGGTTTTCTTTGGGCATAAAAATCCTTAGCATGGCTTCCTTTGGAAGGAAAGTATAGCAGGTGGTCCTGTGTAACAGATTTACAGCACATAAAAGAACCCTAAGCATTATAACGCATTACTGAGCAAAATTAAGCGGTATTCATGCCTAATATAGAATGGGACATTGAGAACCCTAGTAGTTAAATAAAACTCAATTTAATTTAACTTATGTACATCCATAAACAAATCACTGAGCTATCCTGGCATTTTCCCACAGAGAGTTGATACAAACATGGATAGTCTTTCCCACTAATCCCAGTTCCTCATGAGCAAGATATTTACAATCGAGCAAAGCCATAATTTCAATCAAATAAGAAAATTGCTTTCTTAGGAATTGTATTATCACTACATGAAAATAGTTGATGTTTCAGATTTCCCTTACTTCCTTATGTGATCCAGATTTAGTGCTTTTTGTTATTCTGCATTAGAGCCACTTTGTAATTCCTTAATGGTCTGTTACTATCGTTTAGGGTCTAAGTTGCAAAATGTAGCCCAAATTGAGACTGTGGACCAATGACAGGGCATAGCCAAGGAACCTGTGATGCTAAAACCACAATGCTCCCAAAAAGAAACTAAAACCTCAGCAATTGGACAAGATTTCAAATCTGGACATGTTATTTTAAACTTCAAATCCAGCTGGCCTGTGATTAAAATTTGGAATCTATATTGAAAATATTGAAGTCATGCAGTTCATCATAAAATATTGACATTTGAATGTCAAACAGTTTTACTTTCCCAGAATTGAGTTTTCTAAGTTTGATACAAGAAATAAAAATTTTTAGTATCAGTTCTTTATTTGAACAATTATTAGACAGCTGTAAAACACTCATGTGAATGTCAGTAGCATCTCACAAGTACTACACTATAATTAATATTCTATATTTAAATTCTTAAATATTAGATTTTCGTTTTGCATAATGTTTAACATGAAAAAAACTATTGAAACAAGGTTCAAATTTTCACACTGATCTTTGCTTGTAAACAAGTATGGCCAATAAATAATAACATTTTAGGAAATAAACTTACCATACATAAGCATGCAGTATAATGCATAGTATAACAAGTTTTAAAATAAATCAGAATGAGCTATAGTAAATACCTCATAAGAAAGGATGGGTCCAAGTCCTACCGATGGGTTTTTTGAAAATTATGAATCAGAATATCTGTTCCTATTCTACCCATGTTGAAATTTTACTCAGGAGTAAATTAATTTATACACAACTGCATATTTAGATATTTTCATCAGTCTTTATAGATAATTCAGTATAGTTTTTAGTAGGCATTTTCAGAAAATACTGATACATTCACTTGCTTAGTGCCCCCCCCCACTGCACTTTTAGAAACATTTACGACTTGCACAAGATTCGTTAGTGACACATACCACACACGAGTATGAATAATGTTGTAATTAGCTTTCAATATTTGTACATTTAACTTTACAAGAGATAAAAAATAGGTTATATATTACATTGATGTACCTACTCAAATAACTTGAGATTCTGTCAAAATTTGATTTCTTAAACATAATTGCCGTATATTCGTGGAAATGTATTTACTCAACATAAGACATAAAAAGCAAGATAAAACCATATTTAGCATTGTGTAAATGCTTCTTCCGAAGGGTTGAAATATTACAAGTGGAATTATCCCAAAGGTTAACCAATCTGAATGAACAAACGAATGAACAAACGATCAACATCTGTCACTTTAAATTACTTAAGATGATAACGGCTGCCTATTCAATGCTGTACCTACAAAACCAAATTATTGTGTATGCAACTAAAACAAAAGTTTGGGGTAAAATATTTTAATCTCGGACATTAAGTAATTTAAGTTGCTCAAAATTGGGATAAGCAAAGAAAATATAACAAGTCCGAAATTTACCTCTCAGTATCCGCCCATTGGATCTTAAGTTTTTAAACAAATACATTGCATTAATTATATATATTGGACCATTTTTTTTTCCCCCTCATACTGTATCTTTTGCTATCAGTTCTGCAGGTAGATTCTGATAACGTTATCTGTAAACGCCCTTGTGGGAAAAGTTTGCTGTTCAGCATATTATGCTTAAGTAATAAAGGGACTTTGATGTCAATTATGTTTTCTGTCAATATAAGACGCTTAAAATTGTACTGCGTCCAAGACAATCGATACCAGAGGTGAATAGCCGGACACGCAAGGCGTTTATAATTCTAGCACGATAGGAACTGAATTCGGTTCTTGTGCATGTATACATCAAAATATCACATCTCTAAAAACATTTACGCATTTAAATTAACTATAAATGTAATTACTAAGAGGTTTATGATGGGAAAAACGCTCGCAGCTTGATAACTTACTTCCTCCCGGCGCATGATTTCAACCTGTAGTCTTTTGTGATATTCATCGCATTCGTCTTTATATTTTTCCATCTCCTCTTTCGTCTGTCGCATCTTCTTCTTCAGAACATCGAGAAGGGTACCCTGCTGGATGTTGGTGGTCATTGTGATTGCAGATATCGCCGCACTAAGTAAGCAACAATTGATTTACACTAACACTTCACTTTACACGCAACGAACTACCACTTGCAAGATGGCTAACCGAACGACTCGCCCGTAGCCTGGCACCAGCCTGTCCTACCCAATGTGAGAACCGCTGCACTCAGTGTGCATGCGCTGCAAGGTGGTTGTGAAACATAGTACCCCAATAACATTAAGTGAAAGTCATAAAAGCTACCGTGCTTAGAACTACAGCTATAATTTATATCTTGTAATTTAGTTAAAGCTTGCACATGATAAAATAAACGACCTATTTATCGTAAACATACTGCATATTCTTCCGCTTTTAGTACGATGCTGTCACAGATGTATATGTGACAGGCGCGGCAAGAGGAGTGGTACTTAACACAAAAATGTGCGTCAGTGGACGATGAAAAGGACTAAACATTCGTATTTTCACACGAAATTGAGAAACATGTGCTGATTTATCGAGTTTTAAAAGATTTTGTTTAGAATTTCCTTAATAATATATAAAATTATTCTTTTAGTATTAATGTAACTTTTCTTTTTGGTTAATTTAGCTATTATTACCATCAGTTTCAGCTGTATTATCCCGAAAGCAATAAAATCTCAAGGAAAAAACGGCACAATTTATCATCATGGTTTCCAATGAATCATGAAGAGAAAGCTCTTGACTAAAAAGCGATCTTAAGGACGCGAATGTATTTGCGTCATGGATTCTCCTTTTATGGCAGTGTTTGGTTGCCAAAGACAAGTTGCGCTGACTTGCCACTGCCTTATGCAGCCGCGACATAGCGGCGGGAATTTAGAACACGGCTCGGAATGTAACACACCGCAATTTTGCAATTTCCATTCTAAATAGCTTCCCGCTCAATAGTTCAACAGAAAATTTTACTATTCAGACTTTTATTATTCCTGTCATGCTTCCTTTGGAAACCATCATCTTTTGGAAACAGCATCGTTTGAATCTTAATAACTACTTTCTCTGCAATGATCAATGGCTCTCAAACCGTGGGGCGCGACCCATGGAAACTCGGATTGAAAATGGGAAACATATTTTCTGATATATAAAGTTTAAAATAGCCATACTAAGTTAAAATAAAAACAAACACGAATACAAACGAAATAATAATGAACGAGTAGATGCTATACGCCAGACGGTTTTCACTTTGCTCTCAAAATGCATTTAATGTAAAAATGTCACACCTCAGTTGAAAGTGCATTCATTTAATGTTTATAAATGTTAACAGTATTTGTTGTTGTAAACTTAATATTTACTTTACTATTTAATTGAAAGTATGCAAAATTATAACACAGTAAAATAAAACTGAAAAAGTTAAAAAGTATTATTTTTATATTGACCACATATATTCGGACACATTGACAGCATAACCATATAATGAAACCCAGCTGAAGATTTAAAACAAAAAACAAAACAAAAACACTTTCTGTGTATCAAAAAGATGAACAAACATAATTGATCTCAAACATAAAGTAGGTATACATTTGTGTCAAAAAAAATGAACATGTTTAAAAGCATATAGAGCAATAACTTTCAATTCCCAACTTTTCTCAATAACCCACTAACATATGCATGCGCTTAAGTACAGATATATTACCGATATTTCAATAAGTATTAGTTTTCACAGAGTAACAAGCGTCTATGAAAACAAACAGTTATAAATTACCTCCAAACGGTTTATAATTATACATATACAGGTGTTCATGGCCAAGTTGGTGAGGGAACTAAAAACACTTTTAAATTTTGAAATGCCGCTGTTTCAAGAATTTAAATTAAAGAAAGAAAGTAGGAAGGAATAGACAGAGCGAGAGAAGAAGAAGAACGTTTTATTTATGGAGGCTCTTTAACTAATAAGATTCTTATTCTATATTGGGCGGAAAGTTTGCTCAGAGGTCTTCTATCAATCTTGACTTTCATTTACGACACGGGACTTCCGGCTTTGCTTCCCTTGCGAAGGAAACCTGCTAAGGATGTTTACCCCGAAAAAAATCCTACGCCTTTCACCGGGTTTAAACCCGCGATCTCGAGCACTAAGGCTAGCATACCACAGAGAGCGACTAACTTAAATTTAGAACATTTAAATATTACCTATTTTTTGTTAATTCTATTTTCTTAACATCTTTGCATATTTAACGCCCAGTCGTAAGTGAGACATGCAGATGTCACTGCCTTTTACCTAATAATAATAATAATAATAATAATAATAATAATAATTATTATTATTATTATTATTATTATTATTATTATTAATGTTATTTTGCACTAGGCACATGCTTGCTAAAAGGAATTTATATTTGCAATTTATTTTATAGAGAGTCGTTTAATACAGAACACTATATACTCCTGAATTAAACTTAACTTCATGGCACCACAGCTCACCGCCCGGCCGCTGCGTTCCCCATCTGGGTACTCGACAGACGTCATAGATGAGGTGCAGTATTGGAGTATGAGACGTGGTCAGCACCTCGAACCCCCCCCTCTCGGCCATTTATTGCAGTCATCATGCCCTGGAGCCTCTACTTCTCCATCCCCAGGAACCTCACAAGGCTGAGTGCACCCCGGCCCAGGTCTCCCAACTGGGAAAATCCCCAATCGGGTACCGGGAATTGAACCCAGGCCTGCCGCTTGGTAAGCAGCTGCGCTATCACCATACTCCTGAATTACAAGGTTTTTAATTTATCTAATATTTTGCTTTGTGGAGAAACACGTGAAGACAGTAGGCCGCGCCGTGGCCGAGTGGTTAGACCACTCGACTCTCACCTAGACGGTCGGGGTTCGATCCCAAGCGACCGCATGTGAGATTTGTGGTGGACAAAACGGCGCTGGGGCGGGTTTTCTCCGGGTACTCCGGTTTCCCCCGCCATCGCATTCCACCGGTGCTCCATCATCATTCATGTATCATCAGTGTCACCGCCTGCGGTGCCATTAGTAGTTAAAGCGGGCGTTAAACACTACCAAAAAAAAAAAAAAAAAAAAAAACGTGAAGACAAAAGTAATATAAAATAGTAGCGTGTTACCTTATAAACATGTATACAGTTACAAGGTTCATTTTAGACCGTGAGTGGAGAAATAATTGAGACAGAGAGACAAGTGAGCCCGGAGTTCTTCGGGTCATCTCAAAAGAGAATGTGGGAAATTCGGAAAAATAAAAACTAAGCAAGAAATAGCTTGCACTTGCACTCACATTCTCAGAATGACAGACCCAATACCACCAGATAGAAAATGTGTTTTATGCTCTTTGTTATTACTGAGAACAAGTTAACTTCTATAACATTTTACTTTATACTATTGGTAATGTAATGAAAAGTGTACGCATCTGAACAAGAAGTTATCTAAATATAATAATTACTTAGAAAAAAAGCTTTAGAAAAAGAAACGAATGCAAATTTACATTTGGTACTCACAATCAACCCTTAATTAATGCACATTTTTATATTAAAACTGAAGTTTAATTTAAAAATCATGTGCTGAATAAGTACACAGAAACTCCCATTCCTAATACTACGGAAGGACTGAGCGAATAACTATCTACTCTCGAAGTTCTAGGGTTTAATAGGTTTTGAATTAAGACATATTTCCAGAAATACATTTACACAGTTTTACATCAATTGGACTTCTTATAGGCAAGTTATTGGTAGATATGTTAGTAAAAGTACATCAACCAAAGTGTTCTAACGTCTGCCTGGGTAGTGTGGTGGCAGCGTGTCTGCTTCACATTCATTTTTTTTTTTTTTTTTTTTTTTTTCCGGAGTTTTCCCTTGTCCTGAGAAGACGAATGTCGAGTAACTTTAAGCTCCCTGAATACCGAGATCATTTGACCATTCATCGTCCGATATGACCAACCAGGTTAAGCTATCAAGAGAAACAAAAATCTGATGTGTTCAATTCAAATAACT
This sequence comes from Hymenopus coronatus, assembly GCA_030762935.1. NCBI lineage: Eukaryota > Metazoa > Arthropoda > Insecta > Mantodea > Hymenopodidae > Hymenopus > Hymenopus coronatus. Next base: position 70,586,917 of record CM060887.1, on the reverse strand, counting down.
TTCTCTACATCTCTGCAATAAATTATTTTTAAAAAGCTTAGGCTTCCATTTACTTCATACTAATCGAGAAAAAATTAGCAGAAATAGTCTTATTAGTCGCTTCCTTGTAAGTAGAAGCGAAATAAGGGAAATAGGTTAAAGTGATAGTCAAAAGCTGGTTGATATGTGACTGAAGTCCCTTTGTTTGTATGGACAGAAGTTGACAAATTCCTGTATAAGAAAGGTTATAAGTTTTTCAAAGCTGATACATAAAAAAACGAAAAAAACAGGAATATCTCAAAAACGATCAACTCCACGAAAAAAATTGCATATAACATAAATTGTGTTTTACCGTACTCTACATTTTTTGTGTGGCAAGTTTTTGTCCATCTCTTATGGTTTAGCAGTTATGCAAAATTCCGTAGTCTTCAGAAGCTATTCCCAGAAAATTTAAGATATACATGTTATTTGTCAGGTAAATATCTTTAATATATGACATTTTAATCAAAATCGTTGGAGCCATTTTGAGAAAATCAAAATTTCGTGTCGCATCCCTGGAAGATACTAAAACTTAAATACCAAGTTTGGTGTTTTACCGACTTTTCGTTTTTGATTTATCGTGTACACACGCACACACACACACACACACACCCACCCGACGGACCTTTTTGTGAAAATGCTTTTTTTGGATACAGGGGACCCTAAAACATATATTTCCGGTGAAATCTCGGTATTGAATTTTTGGGTGGAGTACAATACCTTTTCTATACACTATGTACATAGTACGTATAGAGAAAGTAAAATGCAATACGCCACTCACACCTGCCACTAAAGTACACATGCACGTACATCCTTTCGGTTAAAGAGGATAGGTAATGTTTACTTTGGGTCTCCATGAATATCTGTTGCAAAAGAGATTTAGCAGAATTCTGTGAATCAAAATATGATTGATCAGTGCAATGAAAAGGTAAAACCAGATTTAAAAATCTCATGTGTTCTATTCACACGAGTTTCTCCACATCTCTGCTACAAATTATTGTTAAAAAACTTATTCTTTTATCTACTTCATGCTAATCGAGATAAACATTAACAGAAATGCTTTCTAGTAAGTAGAAGGGAAATAATAGGATACACTAAGCTAAAACGATGGTCAAATCTTTTAAAAGCTGGTTGCCATGTAGATGAAATCCGTTTCTTTGCATTGCCAGGAGTTGACCAATTTCCGTATGTAAAAAGATAAATTATTTTAAAACAGAAGCCAATAATAAGGAATATCTCAAAAATGGTTAACTCCAACAAAAAAAAATGTATATGATATAAACTGTGTATTTCAACGAGATCTACATTTTTTGTGTAGTAGGTTCTTGTCCATCTCTTACGGTTTACCAGTTAAGCACAATCCAGCAAAATTCATCCAGAATAAAGAGGTCTTCAGAAGCTATTCGCAGATAATTCAACATATACGTTTTGTTTGTAGTGTAAATATCTTTAATTTACGGCATTTTAATCAAAATCAAATAGTCATTTTTGAGAAAACCAAAATTTTCGAAAATTTTTCCATATAAAAGGTAGTTTGGGGTGGGGAAATTTTCCTCAAAATCTTCGTGTCGCATTATTGGAAGATATTAAACTTATATACCAAGTTTGGTATTTTACCGACTTTTCGTTTTTGAGTTATCGTGTTCACGGACACACACACGAAACTTTTTCCAAAAATGCTTTTTTGGATATAAGGGACCCTAAAACGTGTATCGGTATCGAAGCTTTCTGTGGAATGCAATACTTTCACTGTGTACATAGTACGTGTAGAGAAAGTAAAAATGCAATATTATAGCTAGGATTTAAACTACGGGTCTTCAGGTGGCCGTGCTGTACTAGTTTAGCTAAGAATGTAACATGCCAAGAAAACATTTAATTCCCAAACTGACTCGCATTTTACCGGTAAAACACAAGGCGGTCTCGAATTTATTTTGAATCCCCAAGACGACTTACAGACACTTTAAGTCTCGAGCTTTAGAGTTGACCATTAATAAGTCAATCAATAATAACTAATTGTTCTTTCAGACAAGTTACATATAGGCTCAATTTGGAAATTACTAATAATCAGTTATCAGTAGAATCAAAACATGTCAATAACATATCTGGAATTTGAACCACAGATCTTCAATCAATTGAATTTCACACCTTATTGGCATATTTTTATGGTAGCTCAGTAAATAGAGCAACAACATGGAGAGCTGAAGATCCGGGATTCGAACCCCAGCTATGGCATTGACATTTTTATTTTGATTAAATTTTTTTAATGTTTGTCTAAATGCAACATGTGTGGAGGAACAATTATCATTGACAGATATAATGTGTCAGGAATCACATCTTGAACTGCTGTTTTTGTGAAACAAAATATTAACACTCTTTTAAACAAAAGAAAAATAATTTGTTACGTTTGCATAGTGAAGCAAACCGTTAACGTTAGTTATTTTTTTCGCCCATAATAATGGACGTAGTAAAAAATGAATAACTATTAGTTTGTTATAAGCAAAATTAACTAAAACACGAGGAAACAAATTACTTTCTCTTCAGCAAAAGTCGAGATTTGAATAAATTTGACTTTAAAATGTTAATAATGTAGCCCCAAAAAGGCGCGTTTCCAGACATGAAAATATTAATGTACTTAATCATCCCTCTATAAGCTTTAAGAGTTTGTAATTAACAGTTAGGATAAACACAATAGCTAAAGATAAGAAAATAGAAAGACGTTTTTAAACCCAATATACACATTCTTAGCAATGAGTAAAACTGACCAAGCATTAACATCTTAACTATATTAATTACACTCACTACCATACATAATAAATATATTAACTATTGTATATACATATAAACTGACCACTGTTTCATATATTATATATTTCATATATATATTTTATATACATGAAATAGTGGTCAGTGTGGAATTTTTCAGACCGATATAGCATGGATTGCATAGTAAGGATTTAATAAGTAACCTGCTATTTAAGTATATATTTTAGGGGAAATGTGAGCAACCAAAGCTAAACAATATGAAAACTAATAATCAGTAATAATTCATTGAAATAAACTTAAGATGGATGGATTGGAAATATCACCTTTTCTCCCTACTGCTGTTAAATGGTCTGAAAAAATGAAGATACAAAAATTAATATCTGAGATATGAAAAGATTCCTTTGTACTGCAGTATTTTATTAGCGTATTGAGAACTTTAAACGATTCTTATCTGTTCTGGAAAATAACTCTCTTCCAGTGGTGAGTAAATGGCATGAAACATGAAGATGACAGCACAACTTAAAAGCAAACGAATTATATACTCTCTCTATTGTGCATTTGGCTCATGATTTCCGACCTATTTAGATAAACATTTGGTGCAACTATTATTGACAATTTTCCTAAATTGTAAATAAAACGGCATGTGCTGTTGTTGCCTTTATAGTCGAATATTTGGCTTTTTGTCTAAGGATCAGGGAGATACTTTAAGGAAAGTCAGAAATGGCGAACCATATTTATAACTCAAACTTAATATAGTAAATGCCCTAGCAAAAACCAGTCATTTGAAGATTGCATCAACTAACATTACGGGTTTCCTATCTTGCGACGTTTCTGTTTTTTTTTTTTTTTAAATTAATTCGTTTATGTCACACGTTAACAATACTAAGGATATAATTTAGAAGTTTTTGCATAGGTAAGAATGCATAATCATCATAACATCACTCCCTCGCTTTTTATAAAAGGGTCAAATGTACTAAAAATGATTACGTAATTTATCAGCATTATATGTTTGATCTAGTTCAGCAAAAAACTTACCGAAAAAATACTATTTGTTTAAATCTTGCCTGCAAGATGAAACACATCTCTCACACGGATTTCACGTTAATTTTTTAAATCCTATTTCAAAGTAAAATCTGAACTGCACAATAATATTTAACTCTGCACAAGAACACGTGATTTGAGATTTTGTTCCGAAGCATATCATTATAAAACTTCTTACTATTATAATTTCAAAGGTAACTAACAGAGAGGCAAATTATGTGCTTCGTTTTTCCATGTACATTATTTAAAAAAAAAAAAAAAAAAAAAGTCCACTTTCATTCCTATGAACAATACATATTGATCATGCTGTGCGTTAAAGTAGCGTAGCGCAGGTTAGTGTAAGGTTATCAACCCTAAAGCTTGTTCATTTCCTTAAAATTGTGCTTTTCAAAACTGCTTTAATTATAAGTTCATAAGTTTTAAAATAATTTCACAAACTTTGCACGGAAGCAATCTTGGAAGTTATCTTTGTGTTCTGTTTTCATTTATGCGTTTTAACCGTTCAATTTTTGGAAGTATGTGTTGCTTTTATAAAGTATTTACAAAAGTTCGAAATATTGGTAATGATTTTGTAAAATCTGTTTGATGATAGTCTATCAATATAATTTCTAAAATCCCTTTTATTCCAAATACTGGGGAATAATTTTTCTGTAGGTCTTATATAAAAGTCTGTCTAAAAAGCTCGTAGAGAAACGGGGGAAAGTGTATAAATCCCCACAAATCCTTAATTCAGGAGGTGTGTACACCCCTTAGGTCATTTCACGCGGAGAACTACGATATTGTGTTACGGGCACCCCTGTCTAGCTCGACACACATGCACAGATGACTCGGTCTACTAACAGGTATTTAAATGTGGTGTTTTTCCACTGAAAGAGTTAAGCTCATTTAGAAATAACTGTCACGCTTAAGAACTTCACAGTTATCGATCTATGGAATTAAGACTCAAGGCTTAAGGAGACATTAGCGTTTTTATCAGTCTGAAGAATACAGAGCAGGCATTTACTCCGTAAAGAAACTATTTGATCTTTTTTCTGTACACGCATATGTCACTCGACCATGATAAAAAAGAAAAGAAAAAAAAAGAAGAAAAGGAAACACAGCAGGACGTGACGTCAGATCTGAACAAGCTCCGCCTCCACCAGTCACGTGAGTTAACTTTGGACATGACACGCCGTACCGTAGATTGCCGAAGAGTTATCGTCAGTAAAGGGACCACGAACGGAACGGAGTGTATCTAACCTATCAGCTGATCTGTGACGTTTAATGTATTTACCCATGTGATACTAACCCTCTTAAGTTGGGAGTTTTTAATGTTCTGAAGTTCGTTTCGGATGATGTTGAATTTCATAAGAGTGTCGGAACCAAAAATTGAAGAGCCGAAGGCAAAACCGGGATAATCTGCACACCTCCGCTGTCGTCTTCTAGTTTCCCGTTCAGCGATGACTTCTGTCCTTTCACTAGGACAGCGAAGCCTTGCTAATTCTTCGGTCTCGGGATCGTGCTCCGAATTCTCCTGCTCCTGGTCGCTGTGACTGCTACCTTCTGCCGCTGGGCGCTGCTCGCTAATGACGTCACTATTGTCAACAATATCACTACTTGGAGATTGCGCACTAGCTTCCGCAACACTTTTGGCACTGTTATTGTTGTTTCGAGTCCGTCGTTTGCTTCTGTTGCTTCTAGTTTCCACTGTTGTGGTCCTATTGGAATCACTGCTGGCGCCGGCATTACTATGAGCTAATTCCAAGCTACCTGGTGGTGGAAGATATCGAGATTCTGTAATTCTGGTTATGCCACGTCCTCTTGTTATAGTTGGTGCCCCTTGTGGATCACGCTTCACCGAATTATTTTCGGCCATAGTCATCAACAGCACACCATCGCAGCTGCCATCTTGGACTGGAAATAGTAGTTCGGTCACGACGGCAGATCGTAGCGCTGCCACGTGACGGGGCCCCTTACTACCAGCTGCACAACGCTGCTCGGTTGGCGAGCGCAGCGCTCGGCGGCAGTGCGAGTTACATCCGATTGACTTCTTCTTCTGAGCGCGACTAACTTTCTTGCAGCAAGGCGTCGGCGGCGGCGATCGCACCGTTGTTATTTTCGTTGTTGAAGTGAACCGCTCACGTCTGCGCACTGCAAGCATGCCAACAGGCTTTGCGTGCAACGACATTCCATTAATTAAAGCACATTGGGATGATGTACCTGACTGTTCCAGCCCAAGAGTTTCACGGAGACAGGGAGGTACAAAATTCGCAAAATATACTGCCGCTGGAGTGCAGTGGGTCATCCCTCAGGAATTCACCCCTAAACTATGTGTCATTATCCATAAGCTGTTGGCAGCCTCTCCCTCCATATTTGGCCAGATGACAAGGCAAAACTCACCAGAACTACGTCTATTTATAAATCTCTAGCCCCTTGGGATCCAGAAATAGTTTCGATTACGTTGCTCGACTCACAGACGAATAACGGGTTTTTCCATGAGTTGGAAATATCCATCGTATTACCATATAAATTCGCTACTATAAATCCTACGTGCTTGTACTTCGCTACTGTTTCTTTTTAATTTAGCTAAGAAACACGAAAGACGTATATCAATGTTTCGCCTTCACAGGCAGCATAAAATTGCATTAACACTCTTTAATTGCCAGAAGCGAGAAATTTTGGAACGGTTTCAAAGCGGAAAGCAGCATTTCACAGCACTGACAAATACATTTTATTCGAGATGTTTCTTTCAGAATTGTATGACTGGAGAAAGTGGGTCATTCTACTCTTAATTAATCAATTAATCAATTTTTATCGTAACTGAGTATTTTAATAATGGGGCTCTGCTTTTCAAGGGAGATTAATTGCCAATTCGGCCCTTTTTGGGCCTAAATAAAATACTTTTGTCACTACTATATACATATATACACAAATTGACATTTTTTGACACGAATATTTTATTTTTGAGTTGCTGTTTTTAAAAGTTCATTTTTTCTGTGCTATAAATACCCGATCTCCCCACTAGTATAGTAAAAATTATCTCATAGTTAAAAAGCATCACTATTTCATCTTCACAAAACATGAATGCCCACTTCTGTACTGTGCCTCACATTCAAGAGGTCGCGAGATCGAATCTTGCTTATGGTCAGTTACCCGGATAAGGTTTTTTCGGTGTTTTTCCTTATCCTAAAGACGAATGTCCAGTAACTTTAAGCTCCATGGACCCGGAGATCATTTGAGCATCATTTCACCGATCTCATTCACCGTCTGATATGACCAACCAGGTTAAGGGACATTAAAACACTGTTCTTAGCGTTGGTAGAGGAATACTTTTGTAGCAAGAATGAGAAATGCAGTGCCGGAAACACGATTTTTATAATTGACGTTAGCAGAAGGTGGCTCTTTTTATGTTATATTACTGCATTTGTACACACCTAAGGTGCTTCCTACTGAATTTCATAGTTTTATTACTTTCAGCAAAATAAAGAATAAGAAGAGCTTAGGTTCAGTTCCCCTGTTTATAGGCAAAACTTTTCGCACTACTATTTCACCATTAGTCTATCCATATTCACTCCTGTTTACTGCAGAGGTGCATAGAGCTATTCGGACCATTCTTTTTACTTTCTCTACACATACCATGTACATAGTGTGTAGAGAAGGTATTACATTCCACTCAAAAATTCGTTACCGAGATTTCACCGGAAATAGACGTTTTAGGGTCCACTGTATCCAAAAAAGGGATTTTTAGAAAAAGGTCCGTGTGTGTCAGTGTGTCCGGTGTCACTGAACCCGATAACTCAAAAACAAAAAGTCGCTAAATACTAAACTTGGTATTTAAGTTTGGTATGTTCCAAAGATGCGACACAAAGATTTTCAAGAAAATCCTCCCGCCCCAAACTGCCCTTTACATGGAACATGTTTTGAAAATGTTGATTTTCTCAAAAATGGCTCTAAGGATTTTGATTAAAATACCTTATATATAAAATGTTTTTGTGACAAACGAAATGTATATCTGGGATTGTCTGGGAATAGCCTCTGAAGACCTCTTCATTCTGGTATACTTTTATATAATTGGCAAACCGCAACAGTTATACAAAAACTTACTATACAAAAAATGTACATCTCATTGAAACACAAATTTTATGCCAAATAAATTCTTATTGTACATTACTGGTTTCAATTTTAAGCTACTTTTCTCAAACGGGAAGATGTCTTCTTTTCTCGTTTTTCGTTTGTTTACTCCTGGTAAGCAAAGAGATTGAATTTCAATTGTTTCAAGTAGCGATCGGCTTTTAAAGCACAAGACTATCGCTTTAACCTGTGCATTTTCTTATTTCTCTTCTACTTGCAAGCTAGTAATAAGGCTAATTCTGCTTATGTTTATGTTTATCTTGATTAACATGATGTAGATAATAGATTAACGTTCTGAATAAAAGGTTTGTTTACCGAACAGCTAGAGAACATCGTGTGAATGAATAAAATTAGATTTTTTCTCTCTACTTACAAAGAATCAACTAATAAGAAATATTTCTGCTAATGTTTATCTCAATTATTATGAAGTAGGCAGAAGAATAAGCTTTTTGATAATAATTTCTTACAGAGATGTCGAGAAAGTTATGCGAATGGAACACATCAGATTTTTAGAAAAATATCCTATGTGTGTTTCCTAGTGTGTGTGTCTTTGGACAGCATAGCTCTAAAACTAAAAGACCGTAAAATACCAAACTTGGTATTAGTATCTTCCAAGGATGCGACAAGAAAAATTTCAAGAATATCCCTCACACCCAACTACCCTGTATATGGAAAACATTTTGAAAATTTTGAGTTTCTCAAAAATGACTCTAACGGTCATGATTAATACACCGTATATTAAAAGCAAAATTGGCGTAACTGGTAAATTGTAGGAGACAGACAAAAACTTAACAGACAAATTTTAGATACTCTTAAAAGACACAATTTATATTGTACCATTTTTTGGAGAGTTGTTCGTTTTCGAGATATTCCTTGTTATTGGTTTCAGTTTTAAAAGACTTACACTTTTTACTTTCTCTATAGCCACTATGTACATAGTGTATAGAGAATGTATTGCATTCCATCAAAAAATTCGATTCCGAGATTTCACCGGAAATATATGTTTTAGGGTCCCCTGTATCCAAAAAAGTATTTTCAGAAAAAGGTCCGTGTGTGTGTGTGTCCGTGTGTCTGTGAACACGATAACTCAAAAACGAAAAGTGGGTAAAATACCAAACTTGGTATTTAAGTTTAGTATCTTCCAGGGATGCGACACGAAGGTTTTGAGAAAAATCCCCCCACTCCAAACTACCCTTTACATGGAACTTTTTTCGAAAATTTCGATTTTCTCAAAAATGTCTCTAACGATTTTGATTAAAATATCATATATTAAAGACATTTACTTAACAAATAAAATGTATATCTTGAATTTTCTGGGAATAGCCTCTGAAGAGTAGTTTATTCTGGATGAATTTTACGGAATTTTGAATAACTGCTAAACCATAAGAGATGGACAAAAGCTTACTAGACAAAAAATGTAGAGCACGTTAAAACACACAATTTATGTTATATACATTTTTTTCGTGGAGTTGATCGTTTCTGAGACATTCCTTGTTTTTGGTTTCTGCTATGAAAAACTTACACTTTTCTCATACAGGAATTTGTCAACTGATGTCCTTACAAACAAAGGAACTTCAGTGACATAGCAACCAGCTTTTGATTATCACTTTAACCTATGGTACTTCCTATTTCGCTTCTACTTATAAGGAAGCAAGAAATATGGCTACTTCTGCTTATTTTATACTAATTAAATAGTAAGAATAAGCTTTTTAGGAATAATTTGTTGCTGAGGTATAGAGAAAGTTATGTGAATGGAACACATCAGATTTTTTCATACGGGAACTTGTTAACTCCTGGACATGCAAAGCAACGGATTTCCATCCCATAGCAACCACATTTGACTGTCCATTTAGCCTAGTGTATACTCTTTATTTCCCTTCTACTTATAAGGTACTAAGTAATAAGACCGTTTCTCTAATTCTATTTTGATTGGCCTGAAGTAGATAGAAGAATAAGCTATCTAACAACAATTTGTTACAGAAATGTAGAGAAAGATATGTGAATGGAACTCATTAGATTTTATTAAAATGCTTTTTATGGACTCAGCGAAGCTCCAAACATGCATTTCCGGAATTTTTTTGCTGGATCAAAATGGCTCAAATCATTTCTGAATTTGTAATTATTAATGTTGTATATATTATGAAAAATCGATTAATAAAAAAAAATAAAACATTGGTTCTATAAACAATACTTTTACAGTATCTTTTATACTCAGTTTATTTTTATTAATGATAAAATTATATTATTAAGTCTCGGTGTCGAATTTTTGGATGGAATACACCTTCTTTAACCACTATGTATATTGTACATACGGGCTAGAGAAAGTAAAAATTGAGATTCCATTCACATAACTTTCTCTAGCTATTCCACAAACACATTTTTACTCACAAAAGATTATTCTTTTATCATGCTAATCAACATAAACAATAGCTGAATTGGTGTAATTTCTTGTAAATAGAAGAGAAATATGGAAATGCATTAGGCTAAAGCGATAATCAAACATTTTAAATCTGGTCGCTGCGTGAAATAACTGAGCTTCGGTTCGCCTTGCTTGTTGTCTTTGAAAAAAGTTAATTAGTTTAAAATTGAAACAAATAATTATGTGTTTTAACGAGATATACATTTTTTGTGTTTAACAGTTACTGAAAATTCAGCAAAACTCAGCCAAAATAAAGAGCTTTTCAGAGGCTATTGCCAGAAAATTTAAAATATACATTTTATTTTTGATGTGAACATCTTTAATATACGGTATTTTAATTAAAATCGTTAGAGCTATTTTTGAGAAAATAAAAAGGATAGTTGGGGGTGGGGAGATATTCTTGAAAACCTTCGTGCCGCATCCTTGGAAGATACTGAACCATATTAAATACCATGTTTGGTGTTAATCGACTTTTCGTTTTTGAGCTATGTGTCCACACACACACACACGCACACACACACACACACACATACACACACAGACTTTTTCTAAAAATGTTATGTGTTGCATTCACATGACGTTTTTACTTTCTCTACACGTAGTATGCACATAGCGTATAGAGAAGGTATTGCACTCCACCCAAAAATTCGATACCGAGATTTCATCGGAAATACATGTTTTGCGTCCCCCTGAATAAAAAAAACATTTTCATAAAAATATCCGTGTGTGCGTGTGTGTGTGTGTGTGTTTGTGTGTCTGTGGACAGCTTAGCTCAAAAGCGAAAAGTTCGTTAAAAACCAAATTTGGTATTTAGGTTTGGTATCCTCCAAGGATACGACACGAAGCTTTTCAAGAAAATTCCCCCACCTCCAACTACCCTTTATATGGAACTTTTTCGAAAATGTTGATTTTCTAAAAAATAACGATTTTGATTAAAATATCGTATATTACAGATATTTACCTAACAAACAAAATATATATCTTGAATTTTCTGGGAATACCTCTGAAGACTACTTTATTCTGGGTGATCTTTACAGAATGTTGCATATCTGCTAAACCGTAAGTGACCTATAAAAACTTACTACACAGAAAATGTAGAGCACATTAAAACACTCAAGTTATGTTATATACATTTTTTTCGTGGAGGTGATTGTTTTTAAGGTATTCGTTATTTTTGTTTCAGCTTTGAAAAACTTATACTTTTCTCATACAGGAATTTTTCAACTCCCATCCATACAAACAAAGGAACTTCAATCACATAGCAACCAGCTTTTGACTATCAGTTTAACATATGCTTTTGCGTATTTGTTTCTACTTACAAGGTAGCAAGTAATAAGGCTATTTCTGCTAATTTTTCTCGATTAGCATCAATTAAATAGAAGCATAAGCTTTTTAACAATTTTTTACAGAGATGTAGAGAAAGTCATGTGAATAGAACACATCAGATTTTTCTACCTGTTTTGCAATCAAACTATTCTTAGAAAATATTATTCTTCCATCTACATCATGCTAAACGAGATAAGCATTAACACAATTTGTCTTACTACTTTGTTCTCGATAAGCATAAAGGAAACAATACACCAGACTAAAGCGATAGTTGAATCGTTTAAAAGCCGATCGATATGCAAACAATTGCACTTCGGTTCGCTTTGCATTTCCAGAACAACAAAACAGATTAAACAAAAGGTGAACCCGTTTGAGAAGATGCATAGTTTAAAACTGAAACCAATAACAAGGAATATCTCGGAAATGGTCAACTCTGCAACAAAAATGTATATGACATAAATTGTGTGCTTTAACGAAATCTACATATTTTGTGCATTTCTTACGGTTTACCAATTTAGCAAAATTCAGAAAAATTCATCCAGAATGAACAGGTCTTCAGAAGTTATCCCCCAAAAATTCAAGATATACATTTTATTTGTGAGATAAATAGCTTAAATATATGGCACTTTATTCAAAATTCTTAGAACTGTTTTTGAGAAAAACAACATTTTCCATTAAAGGGTAGTTTTCCGGTGGGGGATTTTCTTTAAAATGTTCGAGTCGCATCCTTGCAAGATACCCAAATTAAATACCAAGTTTGGTATTTAACGGTCTTTAGTTTTTGAGCTCTGCTATCCACAGACACACGCGCGGACATTTTTCTAAAAATGCATTTTTTTGGACTCTGGTCTCCTCAAAACATAATTTTCGGTGAAATCTCGGTATGGAATTTTAGGAAGCAATACAATGCTTCTTCTATATACTATGTGCAAACTACGTGTAGACAAAGAAAAAATGCTTTTTCCGCAACTCAGAGAACCTCAAAACATATATTTCCTGTGAAAACTCGGTATTGAATTTTTGGATGGAGTACAATACCTTCTCTATCCACTATGCACATTGGACATACGGACTAGAGAAAGCAAAAAGAAGTAGAATGAATACAGTTATGCAGTTTATAAGAATAGGTTATAGTGAGTAGAGAAAGTCACGTGAAATAAAAAAAAAGAAATGTTTAACTTCCCTATCCGCATGTACAATGTACATAGTGGATAGGGAAGGTATTGCATTGAACCCAAAAAAAATTCGATACCAAGATTTCACCGGAAATATATGTTTTAAGACATGCTGAATTTAAAAAAAAAAAAAAAAAATAGAAAATTATCCGTATGTGTGTGTGTGTGTGTCTGTCTGTCTGTCTGTCTGTCAGTGTGTGTGACTGTAGACAGCATAACTCAAAAACGAAAAGTCTGTCAAATACCAAACTTGGTATTTAAGTTCAGTATCTTCCATGGATGCGACACGAAAATTTGAAAGAAACCCCTCACCCCCAACTACCCTTTACATGGAAAATGTTTTGAAAATTTTGATTTCCCCAAAAATGGCTCTAACGATTTTGATTAAAATCCTGTATATTGAAGCTACTTACATCCCAAATAAAATGTATATCTTGAATTCTTTGGGAATAGCCTCTGAAGATCTCTTTATTCTGGATGAATTTTGTCGAATTTTGCTTAAATGCTAAACCGTAAGAGAGAGAGAGAGAGAGAGAGAGAGAGAGAGAGAGATAGAGAGAGAGAGAGACAAAAAATGTAAATCTCGTCAAAACACACAATTTATGTCCTTTACGTTTTTGTTGTGGAGGTAACCGTTTCGGAGATGTTCCTTGTTATTAGTTTCAATTGTAAAATACGAGTACTTATACTTTTCTCAGACAGGGAGTGTCCGTTTTTCTTTTGTTCTACTCCTGCCAAGCAAAGAAGCTATTTGCTATGACAATCGAATAACGATAGCTTTTAAAACATTTGATAATCACTTTAACTTAGTGCATTCCCTTAGTTTTCTACTTATAAGGAACTAAGTAATAAGGCAATTCTGCTAATGTTTATCTCGATTAGCATTGTGTAGAAAGAAGAATAATTTTTTTTGTAGAAAGTTTTGTAGAGCAGTTAGAGAAAGTCATGTGAGTGTAACACATCTGATTCTTTTATTAAAGGCGTGTCCAGATTAATGAGCAACTGAAATGTACATCACGTTACCGCACAAAAAGCCCATAAACGTGAATTTAAAACAATTGATCGCTGTTTGTTACACAGTTATTTGCGCATGAAGTTCAGTTTTGGTACAGATTATGGCGACTAATAGCCATTTTTCTGCCTGCACATATCGGATGTCAACCGCAGAGGAACCGCAGTGATATTAGTTTCTCCTGACCACCTTCAAGGTTAAAAGAAAAGAAAATGTTTTGGAAATAGGCCAAGTTCATCGGCCATTTGAACTTCCCGTAGTTCACTTGGCAGAGCAACGAACGGCGATGAACAATGGCTGAAAATGAGAAGCCAATGCTCGAAACTAAGAACCGTGACAATTATAGTAGCATAATTGCATTGCTGAAGTCACGAAGATGATAAGGGAAGTAATTCGGGGAAACATGGCGACATAAGCTAAATAATATGTTGCAAATCTTCATGACACGTTACACATTCCGTTCTAAATATAAGAGGACAAACCCTATAATCAAATATTTTTAAACCTGGCGTAATCGATTTAAAATATATATAAACATAATTTGTATGAACACCTAAAGAAATAAAACAGAATAGCAATTTGCAGTTGAGAAAGAATATGGAGTAATGAAAATTCAAACCAATAACAAAGAATACCTTGGAAATACTCAAGATTATAAAAATATTTGCCATCAACTGATTTGTTTAACAGGCTCTACATTTTCGGTTTAGTAATATTTATGGTACACCAATAATTTATAAGTAAACTTCATTCATAGTGAAGAATACCATAGGCTATTCTCAGAAAATAAGATACAAATTTTATTAATCATACCTTATGCTTAGTTGATATTTAAAATATTTTAATCAAAACCGTTGGAACCATCTTTTAGAAAATCAAAAATAATAATTTAATTGCTATGTCATGAACAGTTTGGAATGGGGCGATTTTCTTGAAAATCTGTTTCTTAGATTCCTTTTTCCTTATTTATTTTGGTATTCAACCGACTTTTCATTTTTTGAGTTATGCTGTTGAGTTATTTTAGTATGCACCACATACATATATACACACTTCAGGACCGTTTTTTAAAAATATGTGTTATACTCACGGGACTTTCTCTACATTCTGTCGTGTATTAGTGGCTCTGAAAACTATACTTACAAAGACTTGTTTTTCTATCTATTTTAATCGAGATATATCCTTGCAGAAATTGCTACATTGCACATTTCGTTATAGATACAAAGCGAATATCTGCAGTAAAAATTTTAACAACTAGATGCTATATGTCGGTTTTAAAAGTCCATACTCTTTCGTGCAATAGCGAGAAACAATTGAAAATCGACGTGACTTAAAGAATGACAAAATTATTATTCTATTTGAACCTTTAAGAACGGATATTTTGGGAACAGCTTATGCCATAAAAAACGTATTTAGAATAAACCCGGTGTTGTAAAGAGATCTACATTGTTTATGCAGTACGGTTTTGTTTAACCTTAACGCTATACTATGTAAGGTAATACAAAATTCCGTCCGAACGAACCTGAAAATTCCGTCCACACTATTCCCAAAAAATTCAACATACTTTTGTTTGTCATTAAAATATATTTACCACGTTATGTTCTAATCTAAATCATTAGAGTCATTTTTGAGGAAAACAAAAATTTCGAAAAATGTTCCATGTAAAAGGAAGTTTGGGGTAGTGAGATTTTCTTAAAAATCTTTGTGTCGTATCATTGGAAGATTCTCAAATTGAATCCAAGTTTGTTAATTATTCGACTTTTTATTTTTGATTTGTGCTGCTCATACACACACACACACACACACACACACACACACACCCACACACCCGCGCGCGCGCACAAAAACCTTTTTCTGTAATTCTTTTATGGATTCAGGGGTGCTTAATATATGCATTTCCGGTGAATTTTCTAAATCGAATATTTAGGTGGAATACAATACTATCCCTATTTACTATAGGTAGTGGAGGAAGTAAAAATGATTTGTAGAGTTCTGGAGACATAAAAGCATATTTTCGGTGAATCCTCGACGTTGAATCTTTGGGTGGAATACAATACAATACTTAATTAGTGGAGACAGAATTGCTGAACGCCAGTATTCACCGAGATGGTTGGACCCACTTTTAAATTAAGTTTATGAGAGCGTGCATTTTTAAAATGAGCATTCCAACTATTCGTGCGAAGAGAATATAGTTATTTCGAAATTTACGTCTCCTGTTCAACAAATGTTGCTATTATTTGCCATTTTACTTTGTGTACCTCGTTTGCAGTATTCGACACCGATATTTTATGAAACTGCATGTTTTGAGGACCCCTCAATCTAAACTAAACTTTTTTAGAAAAAGTCCGTTCGTGTCTGCAAAAAGCATAACTTAAAAAAGAAAATTTGTTTAAACACCAAACTTATTATTTAAGTTAATATCCCCCAAAGATGCCGCATAAAGTTTTCAATAGAATTTCCCCAACTGTGCCTTTTTAAAAACGATCCTGCTCGTATCTGTGCGCTCTAGGGAGGTATTATTGTTCCGTCATGTATTGCTACAGTGTGTTCCTCCAGCACACATATGTTCCTCTCTGCGAATGCTTGGAGAGGTATTGACGGTGGCTATGGTTTTTAAATTTTTATCAAACGTGAGTTTTACAATAAGGATCTAGTTTTAATTTTATTTATCGTGACCGGTGTTAATGGACTGGAAACTGGTTTTAATTTTTTTATCACGGGCGACTTTTATGAGGATTTACTTTTACTTGTTTTTATTTTCAATTGTTCCAGTAGTTTTTATAAATTCGTCTATCTTTGGTTTTTCTCGCGGGTAGTTTTATTTGCAATAGATTGTATGTCTACCTGTGGCTATTATTTTGTTTATGATTACTTTTATTTGGATTTTACCTGTTGACTTTTTCCACAGTTTGCTTTATAAGGGCTCTTAGTTGAGCCAAACAGTTGTGGAGTTGAGCACTCAAAAACCCCATTCATCATCATCATCATCATCATGATAACCATTAAAATAAATAACTTAATCGTTACTAGTATCAGTTACAAGTAATCGTTATCGCACTGTAACCGTGACAGCTGTACCGTTACGCGAAAACAGCTGTTGGTCACACCTCTAATCGATAGTTCACAACAAGCTAATAGAAATTAGTCGTCAGAAAATCCGCTTTCTCGCACTTCTTCAATCATCTGCGGTATATTGTAGATGGAATGCAAGTATATCGGAGAGGAGGGTATCGCTTTAACTTATGCACCTGGAGCAGAGGGCCAGGAGAACCCCCGGAGGCCCGAGATCAATTCGGAAGTTTGTATACATCAAAATGATCCAACAGTGAAGCACAGGTTTTTATTTTTAGTTCAACGCGAATCAGAACCCCTGGAAGGCTGTATGGGTCGGATGAGAGATTTACGCACAAGGTGTTTGCACCGCAAGATAATTGGAATTATCTGGAAGCTGTGTTGAGCTGCCGAGTGTTAGGACTGAATTTCTCTACCACCTGGAAATTTGGAAATCCCACATAAATTTTGCTGTCCAAAGTAATGCCGGGATATTTGTATTTATAACACCTAAAACACGGAATATCATGAATTTCCGCTTATATGTGAATTTTACCTGGAGAGATTATAAAAGTGTGTTAATTTTCACAGAGCAAATAAACCTTATGACAAAATATCTAGATGCCAGGAGCTGTAAATTACAAGCACGAATAACTATAATAGGACCAGGATTATCACGAAGAACCCCCATTCATTGGGGCACGTGTTCATTATGGCCCCTGAGAAGGAGAGATGAGGGACCAAATTCGACGAAGAGGAGAATTTACGGAATTCCTAAGTTTCCAAATAAAACGATACAACGCCCGAGCACTCCCATAAACCTCTGAACTCTCTCGGTGGTCCTGCCCTGCCAGAAAGATCCAAGAGGCATGTCCTGACAGAATGGTCCTGCAACGACGCCAGAGAATAAGTCTTTACAGATCGCTCAACTACCGCCTAGCTACAAACAGCCGAACACCGTAGCCTAAAACAGATGGCAACAGGAAAGTGATGGACAGGAAAATCGTGGTAAAAGATTAACCATTCCAGTCCAGTATTCACCTGCCGACCCAGATACCAGTAAAAACAGGAAAACTCATGGGAAACTAGAAAAACCCATGCGCCAGCGTGGACATCACGGGGATGAAGCCGGGATCTTCCGATTGCAGGCCACAGATGTTATCGCTTGAATCATCTAGGTCGGTAGTAATAATTACACTAACCATCCATAAGGCTAATCGTGAGAGGAATATCAAAAGGAAAAATATATAAACGAAATACCCCAGTAGTTCTAAAAGCCTACGTTGAAGCACACCAGACTAAGTAAGTACAGCTGTAGATTGAGTGATTTGTATTTTATAGAACAAACCTGCATTTATCACGCGAACTGCGTTTATGTAGCACACTGTTGTGATATATTTTGTCGAAGATGTCTTCCCTGAAAGCAAATAAATCACATACAACAATCCATCACCGCTAGCCCATTATGTACAGCATAACCAGTATATGACGCAAAGCATTCCAGTTACAGCATTATCCCATTGGTTTAATAGTTTCAGAAGGCAACCACAGAACATTTCTCATAAAAAAACCAAGCCTAGTTGCTTGACAGTTTTGGATAGCTCTAGACTAGATCAAGCATAAATACCAAATGTGTGTGGTAACTTACTATGCCTTTCAAGACATCTGAAGAGACAAATTCTATTTCTCTAAGTTACAGATACGTTGGTTTCATGAACGAATAGTAATGTTCTTTGACTGCCAAGATTAAATTAATAACCCAGGATTTGTTGCAGACTGCTGAAGAAAGAAGCTCAACGGGGCATTCCAGATTCAAGATAGTGTAACACATATTCACTCACGTTCTGCAGGGCCTTGTCCTTCTCATCCAGCTTGGCGTTGACCTGCATCAGCTGCTCCAAAGTCTGATCCAGATCATTCTCAATCTGCTGGATCTTCTTCTGCAGCGATCGGGCCTCCTCCTCAGTCTGCAATTACAAGAGCTTAGAATCAGTTTGAGAACTTTGGAGAAATGCAATATTTTCCAACAGTTGTAGCAGTCTATGCACCCTTTAGGCTAAGCTTAAGTTGTTTTTTTTTTTTGTTGTTAAAAAAGAAATTGAACCTCATAATTAGTCCTCTTGGATTTTATATTCCCGAATCTTCCATGGGGATGTATTCTTGATGAGAATAATTACCATTATCAGGTTACTCATGTCATTGCAGGCTTAAGGCCTCCCTGTCATTGTATTTCCACATTTATCTTATCCCTCATCCACTACAAAACTGATTAATTCGGTTGAGTTTTTGCATGCGATGACTACAGGACGGTATTGTCCAGTAAAATATCAGCAGTGGTAAGGAGCCGATAAAAGATCACTAAGTACTGGCAATCAGGCAGTTGTGAAAATCAACCCGATAATAAGCGTACAGCAGATAGATGGCATATAGATTTTTAATAGCATAAAGCTATATACCTATTATTGAGGATGATGCCACAGTGATTTTCTAATTTTAATTTTAATTTCATCAATGAAAGGTTCCGTTTCGAACAAGGCGTATTTCATGTTTTAAAACATAAATAAATGAACAGATGTCAATACCAAAAATACATGAACTAACTGGAGAAACTGCTAGGTGGCAGCCCTGGCGTCATGATGACCAACGATAAAAAAGATCCAAAGCATAAAGAGTCCCCTTCAGCAAGCGTAGCAAGAGAACGCATGCGATATTGTTGCGTTTTCTAAGATATGTCATGTGGTTTTTCACTATGCAACGATAAATGTATCGTCAGACTGTTTTATAAAAATAAGTGTTCGTTTTCTTTCGTTTCTTTTACTGCTCAAGACACAATATCGTCCCATAGTTATCGCATGCATAAACCCAGGCTTACAAAAAGTTCAAATTCAGAAATGGAGTTAAAACTTTGCCATCGCAAGGGCAGTATCCCAAAGTGTAGAACTGGAAGGGATTGAAAAAATAAATAAATTTCAAAATAGTTATTCTCACCTTCTCGGCCCTGAGGTTGGCATCTCTGGCCTGCTGCTCGCAGAGAAGGGCGCGATCCATCGCGTTGTCCTTCTCCAGCTTCATCGCTTGCATCTTCTTCTTGATCGCGTCCATGGCGTCGGCTGGTTCTCACTGTAACAAAAGAGAATCACAGCGTTAACTCGACAGCTCCGACCATAGTGTTAATATGCTTTCTACTGCTTACCAATAAAAGAAGTATTACATTGCACCCAATAATTCAATTCCGAGATTTAATAAGAAATAGACACCTTGAGATCCTTTGATACAATTTTTTTAGAAAGAAAACAGCTAGACTATATATCTTTGCGTCAATCTGTGTAGATATAGCATAACTCAAAAAGGAAATTCGCTAAAATATAATTTTTACTTTCTCCACACGTACTATGTACATAGTGTATAGAGAAGGTATTGTAATACACCCAAAAATTCGATACCGAGATATCACCGGAAATACATATTTTGAGAGCCCCTTAATAAAAAAAAGCATTTTTAGAAACATGTCCGTGTGTCTGTCTGTCTATGTGTGTGTGTCTGTGGGCAGCATAGCTCAAAAACGAAAAGACCGTTAAAAATCAAACTTGGTATTTAGGTTTGGCATCTTCCAAGGATACGACACAACGATTTCTAGAAAATCCCACCACCCCCAACCATCCTTTACTTGGAACTTTTTTAAAAAAAAATTGATTTTCCGAAAAATGGCTCTAATGATTTGGATTAAAATATCATATATTAAAAACATTTATAGGACAAATAAAATGTATATGTTGAATTTTCTGGGAATAGTTTCTGAAGACCACTTTATTCTGGATGAATTATACGGAATTTTGCATAACAGCTAAACCGTAAGAGATGGACAAAAACTTGTCATACAAAAAATGTAGAGCACGTTAAAACACACAATTTATGTCATATACATTTTTTTCGTGGAACTTCTGTCACATAGCAACCAGATTTTGACTATCACTTTAACCTATGGTACTCCCTTGTTTCGCTTCTACTTACAAGGCAGCAAGTAATAAGATTATTTCTGCTATTTTTTTCTGGATTAGCATAACCTTTTTAACAATCATTTGTTGCAAAGATGTAGAGAAAGCCATGTGAATGGAACACATTAGATTTTTATATATAAGTTCAGTGTTGCGACACGAAAATATACACGACAATTTCCCCACCACAAACTTGTTTTAATAGACAAATTTTCTGAAGTTTAAATTTTCTCTTATGATTTTTATCACATGTTTAGGTAATCTATTTATATCAGAAAGAGAATCTGTATAAAGAATTTTCTGTGAATATCCTGAGAAAACTCCTTTACTTAATTGAATTTTGTATAATTTAGATTAGCGAGAGAGCATTAAAATGTAAACAAAAGCTTACCACAGGAAAACATGAGATTATTTAAATACATAATTTGTTTAAATAAACCTTTTCGTATTGTTTTCTGTTGCTGTTGTTTGCTGTTTTTGGAATAGGCCTATTAACAATAATTTTACAGAGATGTAGAGAAAGTTGTGTGAATGGAACATATCAGATTTTTTGTTTTGTGTGTCTTTTTTTTTTTTTTGTACCTACAGTAAAAGGTGTAATGAATCTACACTATGTAAATATGCATCAATATATTTAAGTATACAGATACATAAAAAGAAACTGATGTGTTACATTCACATGACTTTCTCTAGCTGCTCTACAAACTTCCTACAAAAGGTTATTCTTCTTTCTACGCAATGCTAATCGAGATAAACACTAGCAGAATGTTCTTATAACTTTGTTCCTTATAAGTAGAAGGGAACTAAGGGAATGCGCTAAATTAAAGCGATAGTCAAATGTTTTAAAAACTATCGTTATGTGACTGTTGTTGCAAATCGCTTCTTTGCTTGGCAGGAGTAGAACAAAAGAAAAACGGACACTTCCTGTCTGAGAAAAGTATTAAGTACTTCAAAATTGAAACCAATGACAAGTAATATCTCGGAAATGGTTACCTCCACAGCAAAAACGTGAAGGACATAAATTGTGTGTTTTGACGAGATCTCCATTTTATGTGTAGTAAGTATTTGTCTATCTGTTATGGTTTAGCAGTTAAAGAAAATTCGGCAACATTCGTTCAGAACAAAGAGGTCTTCAGAGGCTATTCGCAGAAAATTCAATATATTGAATTGGGGATGTAAATAGCTTTAATATACGGGATTTTAATCAAAATCGTTAGAGGCATTTTTAAGAAAATCAAAAATTTCAAAACTTTTTCCATTGAAGTGTAGTTTGTGATGGGAGGATTTTCTTGTAAATATTCGTGTCACATTCTTGGAAGATACTAAATACTAAGTTTGGAATTTAACGGCCTTTTCGTATCCGAGCTATGCTGTCCACAGACACACGTACTTTTTCTAAAACTGATTTTTTTTCGAACTCAGGGGAACCTAAAACATATATTTCGGGTGAAATCTGACATATAAATTTCTGGGTGGAGTACAATACAATACCTTCTCTATCCACCGAGTAGAATGTACAAGCTAGAGAAAATAAAAATGAATTCTCGATGTGTGCAAACGAAAGGCTACATCGAAATTATATGGACAAAGCCTTATTATACTCTCTTTTCTTAATGAATTTTGCAATAGATTCTTTACTTCAAGCAGCACATATCTTGGTTGTTAGGTAATTTGTTTATGTTGACTAATTGAATCTTTCAATTTTTCGTAGTTGTTATCAAGCAGTAAAATTTTATAAAAAGACCGACATCGCTATTGAAGAAAATGTGAATCTAGCATGTGCTTCACTTTTACCAGCGAAATCGAAGCAAAAATATGTTGATGGTTACGTCATTTCTTAGTTGTGTAATGGTTACCATGCTAACTTCATATACCCAAGGTCGCGAGTTCAAACCCGGCGGAGGACGATGGATTTTTTCGGGCGTAAAAATCCTTAACATGGCTTCCTACAGAAGGGAGTAAAGCCGTTGGTCTCGTGTCGTAGATTTACGGTCTGATAGAGAAGGCCTCTAAGCAAAATTAAGCGGTCTTTCACGCCCAGTACAGAATGGGACGATGAGAACCACAGCAGCTAAAGAGCATCCATAAATAATAGGCCATTTTTTTCCTAGTTGTACTGTAAATATTAATGATCTCGCAAACTCTTACTGTAAGTACTTACAGTGCTTGTTGACATGCCAATTAATAAATGAATTGTAAATGTAGCTTACATTACCAAATGTGTTCAGAATAATGACTTACACATCAAGTATTTCAAAAAAATGTACTAATATTTTTACAAGAATAGCTTGTGCAAGATACATAAAAATAAACAATATTAGGTGAAGAAATTTACATGATACAGCGGACCAAATGTTTTTACTACTACAATGCGACACTTAATTTGATCCAGCAGAAAAAGAAGGCAGCTGTTCGACCACCATCACTAGCTGGCGAAGGAGTATAACCGACAAAAGAAGCAAGAGAACAAACATTCCTCCTTGTGAACTAAAGGAAGTTCCTGTGATTCAAAGCGTTCACAGAAGTGGCACATATTGAGGTATGCGAATGACGTCAACAGGAACGCATTTCCTCTAGTTTCTTTTGCTTGAGTGCAAGTAAGTAGCTGTAATACTTCTACGAATTTCAACGTTTTCAAAGAGCTTGCTATCACACGGGAAGTTTAAATTGGGATGACTGACGCTGCAAGTCTTTGGGAGAGGTTCTTTGTTTGTGGGCGTTCCTCAGATTGTTCTAAAATGAGTCAGAAGAAGAATGAAGAACTCAAACCTTTGTAAGAACAATCCATCATTTAACTTTTTGATTAGTGACACGACACTATATCTGTTAGTTACTTTCTCTACACGTACATAATAATTCAATACCGATATTTAGGGTTTCCTGTAACACAAAAAGTATTTTCAGAAAAAGGTCCGTGTGTGTATGTCCGTGCGTCAGTGAACAATAACTCAAAAACGAAAGGTCGGTAAAATACCAAACTTGGCAGTTAACTTTAGTATCTTCCAGGGATGCTACATTTTGAGAAAAAAATCCGAAAATTTTCTCAAAAATGGCTCTAACGATTTTGATTAAAATTCCGAATGAATTTTGCTGAAGTTTACGTAACTAGTAAACCGTAAGAGATAGACAAAAACTTACTACACAAAAATGTAGATCACATTAAGACACATAATTTATATCATGTAGTTTTTTCGTTGAATTGACCATTTCTGAGATATTCCTTCTATTTGTTTCATATTTTAAATACTTAATTCTTTTACACGGAAAGTTGTTAACTCCTGGTCCTGCATAGAAACGGATTCATTCTCATGGCAACTGTTTTTTAAAAGATTTGACTCGTTTTAGCCTAGTGTATTCCCTTATTTTCCTTCTACCTACTAGGAAGAAAGTATTTAAGACAATTTTTTCTAATGTTTATCTCGATTATCAGAAACTAGATAGAAGAACATGCTTTTTAACAATAGCTTGATACAGCAGTGTAGAGAAAGTCGTGTGAATAGAACACATAAGATAATTTTTTTATAAGAATCGGCTGAAGTTTCAAAACTTTGTTGAAACTTAAAGGCCAAAAATAGACAAGATATATTGGAACCAACGTATAGTAATAATAATAAAAAATAATATTTAACGGCAAAATAAAAAGTTGTGTTCCAGAGATTCAAAGACAAAAGTCGGCGTCGACGACAACAGAACTGCTACTGGCAGCGACAGATGGAGAAGGTTCCTACCGGCTGAGTCAAGGTCGCCGTCCTATATTAACTCCTTGGTGACCTCCACAAACAGGTTATCGATTTTAATAGCAGAACGATGACAGTGTAACTGCATATCCTAATTTGGTATAAAACCTAACTAATGCAACAAACGATACTCAGTCCAGTTTATTTAATGAAATTGTTATATGATCGTTATAGAAATCTAAATTATATAGGCCGTATTTTAATTTCAAACTTCTTTACCAAATATACAATATATTATTATTATTATTATTATTATTGTTATTATTATTATTATTATTATTATTTGATATAGTGTAATGAATGTCCTAATGTACAAATGCGTACAATGTTGCCGTCTGAACCTGTATCCACAATGAAAACTTTTATTACAATTACGTTTTGTTTATTATTGTTTCATTTACATCTAAGGTCATATTGGGGGCTTTGCACTTGAAACAACTCGTTGTCTGTAGGTTTAAATCATTTTCTTTTCCTCAAACACACATACATTCGCTCTTATATACATACTTCCAGATTCTGTGGGGGATAGGTAATAATTCTAGCTAAAGAAAAATTCCTTGCCCCAGCCGGGAATCGAACCCGGGACCACCGGGTGAGAAGCCAGCTAAGTATTTCAATTAATTGTAATACATCTTCAAAACGAGATTTGGAAGTCTTGGTCTGCACCCACTGCTTATTATATAAAATGGATTGTGCTTCAGGAAGATGTGTTAAAATTTACATTACTTTCTCTAGCTATTATTATTATTATTATTATTATTATTATTTTTTTTTCACGAATGGGCCCATGAGGGACTACGCAAAGTGCTTAGAAATATCTCCTTGTTTTCCTTTGAACCCATATTTCTCTCATTCTTTGGCTGTGGGCCTCTTTTCTCTTGTCTGTCCACATTGCTCTAGTTTTTTTCTTCGGTCTGTCCTCCTGGTCAACTTGCCATTTATGAACTTTGTTTCTGAAGAGCTCTCTGTTTAATATATCTTCTTTTGTAATTCCTGCTAATTTTAAATAAGTGTTTACTTCCCCAATCCATTTCATAGTATCTACATGTGATTTGCTTCTATTTTCATAAAATCCAATGACTTGTTTTGTGAGCCTGTTAGAATTCATTCGTTTGATATGTCCATAAAACTTTAACCTTCGTTTTCTAATATCACTATGTATATCTGTATATAATTTTATTTCATTCTTGCTTCTGAGTCTGTTCTATTCACCGACTTGTGGGCCTAAAATTTTCCTTACAATTTTGCATTCTTTTTTCACCATGTTTTCTAAATCTGCTTTTCGGTTCAAAATTAATGTTTCTGCTCCATATAGACAATTTGGCTTAATGACAGTGTTATAATGTCTTCTTCTTCTTATTATTATTATTATTATTATTATTATTTGATTGTCTAACGATAACTTGTACGAACTATTCTGGCAAAAGCTTATTTTACTGTCTACTATACTCATGTAGATTAATCGAGACAAACTAGCTTTGAAATCCCCTACTATTTAAATGAAATGCCGAGAAACACCTAATGGAGCCAGCGCTTAAAATTACGAAGAATTAAAAAGCAATAACAATAAGTGCCTAGTACGATACGGCTGATCCAAGAGAAGCTATTTGTAATAACTTGAATGTTTTAAAGGAATCCACATTTTTATATAGGAAGCTTTTGTCTATCTGTTATGGTTTACCAGCTATTTAAAGTTCCTGATTGAAGAGTACTTCGTAGCTATTTCAGAAAATTCAAGATATTAATTTTATCAGTTGTGTAAATACTTTAAATTAACCAAAATCGTTACAACCACTAGGAGAAAATAAAAATAACGAAGGGTTTTCTATGTAAAGGATAGTTTGGGTTAAGGAGATCAGTTTAATTCTCGTGTCGTACGTAGTCTTGAAAGATGCTGATTGGAAGTCCGTTGCTTATTCAATATTTTGTTTTTGAGTTATGCTATTCGCACACAAGTGGATTTTACTAAATGCTTTTTTGGTTTCAATGCTCCCTAAAAATGTATTTCTGTTCAAATATTGAAATAGAATTTTTGATTACAATACTTCCTACTTCCTCTATGTACTACAAATTGCTAGGTGTTATAAATGTGTGTTTATAAAATTTAAAAAAAAAAAACAAGAATTAAATTTTAACATCTTTAAACTTACTTCCTTAACAAATTCTAAATTCACAAAAGAAATTGGATTATTAAATAGAATAGTTGGTTGAATATGAATAGTTATATTATTTTTAATAATAATTTCATTTTTAGAGCTGCTTACACATTATATTTATACGGTGGTAAAGTGATTATTTTAAGTAACAGTTTCGATCATTCCAGTTTCATAAAATATACCATAACCGAGAACGTCAGTGAACGGAATAATGGGAGAGACCACAACCCACCTTGACATTCAGGCAAAGATGATAATGCGGTAGTGTTGCCATTCCCTTCCGCGGGATGTTGATAGTGAAAGGACACAAACACGGTGTTCCTAGCGGGAAAGAAAACCCCCGTGCATGTACTGGCAATCGAAACCATATCCCCGCGTCAGAGGCAGGTGCGCTACCACTGCGCTACCCATATCAAAATAAAAATCAAGTAGGTTCACAAATATTATTACTAAAAATAAATAAAGTTTGCCAATTCTCGTCGCTGAATAATGCATTTTCGGGAGGGCTTGATGGTAAGCTACTTTTGAAAAGCTGGAATGGCTTTAGGATACCAAAATTAATTATCAAATAGAGCTGACTTCAAAAGAGAGGGTCACCTGCCACCTTATTCGTAAACGCGACTTGCAAAATAAAAACAAATGCAGCATCCGTCTCTGCCAACTTGCTCTAAAGACATGGGTTAAATTAACATATATTCAAAGCTGAAGGTCTCTGAGTTGCCGCATAAACAGTTTCGTGATATATTGCAGATAAATTCCGTCTTGTTTTCACGAGAATACACATTTTTTACCGCCTCTGCCTCGACGCGGCGGGACAAAGAACACTGAAGTGTGTTATTACGTAATGAAGGTTTGTAGACTTGTTTATCGATGTAACACATTGCAATACATATCGAAATGTTCTCGCGCAAGCAGCAGGAATGCTACTCTTCTAAACATGGCAAGTTAGTGCTCAGCTCAGCTAATTCTGATGTATTATGTCTGCAAGTGGGAAACGAGGATAAAGTGCTGACTAGACGAGTTCTAAAACAAAAATAATAACTCTTCCTAGAAGTTAACATAAATTATTACTGCCTTATATTTTCAAGTTAGATTGACATTTGTTACAGTTTCAGAAGTTAACAGATGTGTAGGCATTTTCGATTTTAGTGTCGAAATTTTCGTATTATTACGTTCTCTATACGCACTATGTACATAGTGTATAGAGAAGGTATTGCATTGTACCCAAAAACTCGATCCGAAATTTCACCGGAAATATATGTTTTGAGACCCCCTGAATCCAAAAAAAAGCATATTTAGAAACATGTCCGTGTGTGTGTTAGTGTTTGCCTGTCTGTTTGTGTGTATATGTGTGTGTGTGTGTGTGTCTGTGAGCAGCATAGCTCAAAAACGAAAAGACCGTTTAATACCAAACTTGATATTTAAGTTTAGTATCGTCCAAGAATGTGACACGAAGATTTAAAAAAAAAAAAAAATCCCCCCACCCCAAACTACACTTTACATGGAAAAAATTTAGAATTTTTTTATTTTCTTAAAAATGGCTCTAACGATTTTGATTAAGATTTCGTATATTAAAGATATTTACCTGACAAATAAAATGTATATCTTGAATTTTCTGGGAATAGCCTTCTGAAGACTACTTTAATCTGGACGAATTTTACAAGAGATGGACGAAAACTTAAAACACAAAAATGTAGAGCACGTTAAAACACTCAATTTATGTTATATACATGTTCTTCGTGGAGTTGGTTGTTTTTGAGATATTCCTTGTTTTAGGTTTCAGCTTTGAAAAATATACTTTTCTCATACAGTACCCTTTACATGGAACATTTTTCGAATAGTTTGATTTTCTCAAAAATATTTCTAAAGGTTTTGAAAATGTATGTCTTGAATTTTCTGGGAATAGCTTATGAAGACTACTTTATTCTGGATGAATTCTACATAACTGCTAAACCATAAGAGATGGACAAAACCGTACCACTCAAAAAATGTAGAGCACGTTAAAACACACAATTTATGTTATATACATTTTTTTCGTGCAGTTGTTCGTTTCTTAGATATTCCTTGTTATTGGTTTCGGCTTTAAAAAACGTATACTTTTCTCATACAGGAATTTGTCAAAACATTTACCATATAAACAAAGGAACTTCAGTCACATGGCAATCAGCTATGACTATCGCCTTAACCTATGGTACTCCGTTATTTCGCTTCTACTTACAAGGAACCAAGTAATAAGACTATTTCTGCTGATTTTTTCTCGATTAGCAGGAAGTAAATAGAAGCATAATTTGTTGCACAGATGTAGAGAAAGTCATATAATGGAACACACCATTTTTTTATGTATATATATAGTTTACAAACAGAAAATGGAACCAGTACTTTGTTAATGTTGGACACTTTCTATAAGATACATTTCGAAATACAATATTAGTGTTTCATCATAGACTAGTTAGTTACAGCTTGTCATTTATAAATACCAGTGAATATTGCCTAGTAAATGAATCGTAAAAAATGAACGTTAACTTCTATGAACTGTGAAGTCACCACTCATTGTTAATGATCTGGTAGCTCAACAGCTTTACGGTTAAGATAACTCATAAAATTCACTTCAGTGTTAGGTACGAGTAATTCGAAGTGATGGTCGTTTAAATTTCTCACATTTCATAACTTCATTTACACTCTATTGCGTTACGAGCGTTTGCAGTTTTAATATCCCTCCGCGCTGCCAGAAAAAGAACGAGAATCAAGAACTCTTTTAACTTGTGTGCTCTGACCTCCGTTTGAAGCTTTTTATTCGCAGTTACGTAAACGAAGGCATTAATGAAAACAAACTGACGCCTTTAAGAACAATTTAATGTCCTTGTTTGTGTGAAGCATTTTATCATTCACATATGAAAATTTATAGAGAAATTGGCCCCACGATAACATAAAAATAAATATTTGTTTGTTAACGACAATGCCAATTGCTAGGTCACATCAGCGCCACAGTGTGCCGGAATTTCGTACCGCAGTAGTTCCTTTACATGCCGGTAAATCTACTGAACTTGTGTCGCTTCAGGCTCATTTAAAAAGCACCAATCTGGGCTTCAGAAGACCAACACTTAAGCAACAAAGACATCCAGATCGACCCAACAATAAACAGCGTTTCGACAAGTATTGCTTACTGCAATTTTTATTTTCTTAAACTTTTGCCTTTAAGCAAGGTTGAAGTTGTATGTAAACGTTAATGCGTGCATCGTGAACGCGCCTTTATCATATTCTAGATGTTCTCGGGCTTCAAGCCAGGTGGAATGATGAAGAGTCATCGACGTTTCGAGAGCGTGCATCTCTCCCATCATCAGGATCGATGGCCCTTCATTACACCTGGCTTGAACCCCGAAACGTCTAGAGTTCGATGAATCTTCATCATTACATCTGGCTTGAAGCCCGAGAACGTCTAGAATATGTTCGTCGCCAGGAAAGCTTCAGATCCTATTTTGCATTTTTATCAGTTTCTGATGAGAAATATGCTGTTTATCTTAACCGAGTCAGCATTCATTTATAATTTGCAATGCTAGTGTTGATTTTCTAGTAGGTGTCTGCAATATTCTCTAATAGATTTGCCTACATTTTGTATCTTTGTTTCATTATGCACAAAACATGGTTTATAAACTACATTACAAGCAATGTTACTCATACTAGATATTAATTTGTTGTAACAAGCTCATCAACTTTGCCATGCTTCAATACGTCATGAATAAGCTAAATAATTTGAATAAAGACTATGATGAGTTAAGTCCCTAAATGAACTGGTTCGACTATCCCTGGAAAAGCAGCAAGAAAAGAAGGGCGCCGGTCCCCACGCCCGCGTTCGCTAAAGTGTCTCACTTTGATGCTTCGTGGCGCAGGGGATCGTCGGTTCGAGTCCCGCCTTGGACATGGGTATTTCTATGTTTGTGAAATGCGTATATGTGTGTGTGTTTGTGTATCGGAAGGAAACACCAAAACGGCAATTAAACAGAAAATAAAAATGTTAGGAAACTGGGAAAACGGCTACACAGCGGAGAGAGAGAGAGAGAGAGAGAGAGAGAGAGAGAGAGGATGGAAGTTTGTCTGACATGAAATCAACAAAATTCAAGCAAAGAAGCCAGAGATAAAATTCAAATTTGTATAATCAATATATCCAAATCTGCAAGGTGAATAGCTGAACTTGCTGTTGTTATTATTATTATTATTGTTATTATTATTATTATTATTATTATTATTATTTAATGCTGAAATTTGCCTATACTTAGAAATCTGCTCAAGCCGAGATAGAAAAAAGCGTAACTTGGCCCTGTAGATCAGTCAGTAGATCACCTACCTACTGTGGGAGGGGTCCCGGGTTCGATTCCCGGCTAGAAGTTGGTGATTTGTCTCTATCCCAGACCATTTCCCAGAAGTATGAATATGAGTTTGAATCTGTGTGTAATGGTTAAAATTACAGATGAATAGAAACCTAATATATCATTTAATATTTGGATATCAATATATCGAAATCTGCAAAGTGAATAACCGAACTTGCTTTATTATTGTTATTATTATTATTGTTGTTGTTGTTGTTGCTGTTATAAGAGAGGTAGAGTCAGACTGAAAACGGGATTTGAACCACGGATCTCCCGGTTTCCAGCCGGTTGCTCTACCATTGAGCTACATGGCAATATGCCGGCATAGCATTGAGTTTCTCAACTGACTTGCATGTTTTCCGGTAAACCACAAGGTGATCTCAAATTATTTTGAGATGACATATCCCAATGGTGACTTAAATGTTGTAAGTACTTTAAGGCCCAGGATTCATAGTATAGCCAACTATTATGGACAGTTAAATTATTATTATTATTATTATTATTATTATTATTGTTATTATTATTATTATTATTATTTAATGCTGAAATTGACTATACTTAGGAACCTGCTCAGGACAAGATAGGAAAAACCTGGCTATATAGATCAGTCGGTAGATCACCTGCCTACTGTGGGAGAGGTCCCGGGTTCGATTCCCGGCTGGAGGGTGGTGATTTTTCTCTAAGCCCGGATTATCCTTTATACTTTCCAGAGTCTGGAAGTATGAATATGAGTTTGAATGTGTGATATAATGATTAAAATTAAAGATGAATAGCAACCCAATGACTACAGTACACGGGTTAACCCCAGAGCCGAGAGGCGATACGTTCCACAAGAAAATGCCATCGATTGGACCATAGAGTTAGAGGCGCGGAATAAATTAAACATAAAAAATCTGATCTGATCCATTCACATGATTTTCTCTACTTCTCTGCAACAAATTATTGTTAGGAAGCTTATGCTTCTATTTACTTCTTGCTAATCGAGAAAAAAATAGCAGAAATAGCTTATTACTTGTTTTCTTGTAAGTAGAAGAGAAATAAGGGGTTGAAGTGATAGTCAAAAGCTGGTTGTTATATGACTGAAGTTCCTTTGTTTGTATGGACACGAGTTAACAACACGAGTATGAGAAAAGTATAAGTTTTTTAAAGTTGAAACAAAAAACAGGGAATATCTAACAAACTATCAACTCCACGAAAACATGTATATAACATAAATTGTGTGTTTTAATGTGCTCTACATTTTTTGTGCGATAAGTGTTTTTCCATCTCTTACTGTTTAGCAGTTATGCAAAATTTAGTAAAATGTATCCAGAATATTAGTCTTCAGAAGCTATTCCCAGAAAATTCAAGATATACATTTAATTTGTCAGGCAAATATCTTTAATATACGATATTTTCATCAAAATCGTTAGAGCCATTTTTGAGAAAATCAAAATTTTCAAAAAAACTTCCATGTAAAGAGCACTAAGGGGTGGGGGATTTTCTTGAAAATCTTCGTGTCGCATCCTTGGAAGATACCAAACTTAAATACCAAGTTTGGTATTTAACCGTCTTTTCGTTTTTGAGCTATGCTGTCCACAGACACACACACATACACACACGCACACACACGAACCTTTTTCCAAAAATGCCTCTTTATTTTGATTCAGGAGGATCCAAAACATGTATTTCCGGTGAAATTTCGGTATCGAAGTTTTGGGTGGAATGCAATACCTTCTCTATACACTATGTACACAGTACGTGTAGGGAAAGCAAAAATTTTCTGAATTGGGTCATAACACACTGATCATTGCACGTCTTTGGCCGCGCATGAAAAATTCAAGATGGATGGAGCTCAAGCAATTTGTGGTTGACTTAGTAGAAAGCTCTGATTTAAAACTGTAGCGTTTTCAATTATCATCAACAGTGGGACGCTTCGGAAATATGCATATGAAAAATTTACAAAAAATCTGATCTGTTCCATTCACATAACTTTCTCTAGCTGTTCCACAAACAAATTTTTCATACTAAAGATTCTTTTATCTACGTCGTGGTAATCTAGATAAATATTAACAGAATTGGTCTTATTACTTGTTTCCTTGTAAGCAGAAAAGAAATAAGGGAATACATTAGAACAAAGCAATAGTCAAATCTTTTAAAAGCTGGTCGCTATGTGAAACAATTGAGGTTCGGTTTGCTTTGAATGGTCCCGATAGGGAGAAGTTAATTATCTTAAAATTGAAAACAATAACAAGAAAACAGTCATTCTACAAGAAAAACTAAATTACATAAATTATGTGTTTTAATTCTTGTAATACATTTTTGTCCATCTCTTACGGTTTACAAGTTATGCAAAAGTCTGCAAAAATCATCCAGAATAAAGAGGTTTTTAGAGGCTATTTCTGGAAAATGAGAGATATGAGGTTTTATTCCTCATGTAAATATCTTTAATATGCGGTATTTTAATCAAAATCGTTAGCCATTTTTGAGAAAATCAACATTTTCAAAACTTTTCTCATGTAAAGTGTAGTTTGGGGTGGGGGAATTTTCCTCAAAAATTTTGTGTCGATTCTTGGGAGATACTAAACTTAAATACCAAGCTCGGTATTTTACCGACATTTCGGTTTTGAGTTATCGTGTTCACAGACTCAAACACACACATACACACACGGACCGTTTTCAAAAAATGCTTTTTTTGAATATAGGCAACCCTAAACGTGTATTTCCGGTTTGAATTGGTTGTCCTTATGCAATTTTCATTGATAAATTAGTTATGGGTTGGAAATGTTTGAGTTTACTAGATAAAACAAAATAAAACGCAGCTCGAAGGAAAAGAAAAACATACCCTTATAATACATAATAAATAAATTATCTTATATTCATAACATACAAAAGGAGATGTTGTAGTCCAAAATGGCGTACATCTCATCGGTAGATTATTAGCTACATGGTAACAAAGTGACGTAACTTTAACGAACTTTCGTTTTTTTACTTTCTCTACACTTAGTGTATAGAGAAGGTATTGCACTCCACCTAAAAATTCGATACCGAGATTTCACCGGAAATATATGCTTTAGGGTCCCCAATATAAAAAAAGAACATTTTCACAAAAAGGTCCGTGTGTGTGTTTGTGTGTCCGTGTGTCTGTGAACATGATAACTCAAAAACGAAAAGTCGGTAAAATACCAAACTTGGTATTTAAGTTTAGTATCTTCCAGGGATGCGACACGAAGATTATGAGAAAAATCCCCCACCCCAAACTACCCTTTACATGGAACTTTTTTTCGAAAATTTCGATTTTCTCAAAAATGTCTCTAGCGATTTTGATTAAAATATCGCATATTAAAGACATTTACCTGAAAAATAAAATGCATATCTTGAATTTTCTGGGAATAGCCTCTGAAGACTACTTTATTCTGGTCGACTTTTGCATAACTGCTAACCCGTAAGAAATGGACAAAAACTTACCACACAAAAAATGTAGAGCACATTAAAACACATAATTTATGTTATATAATGTTTTTCTAGGAGTTGATCGTTTTTTAGATATTCCTTGTTTTTGGTTTCAGCTTTGAAAAACTTATACTTTTCTCATACAGGAATTTGTCAACTCCTGTCCATACAAACAAAGGAACTTCAGCCCATAGCAACCAGCTTTTGACTATCACTTTAACCTGTGGTACATCCCTTATTTCGCTTTTACTTACTAGGAAGCAAGTAATAAGATTATTTCTGCTATTTTTTTTTTTTTTTTTTTCTCGATTAGCTTGAAGCAAATAGAAGCATAAGCTTTTTAACAATAATTTGTTGCAGACATGTAGAGAAAGTCATGCAGATGGAACACATTAGATTTTTAACACTTCTGTCACTAGGTTCTGGACAATCAGGGTCACCCGGACACCTGCATTATCATATAATTATGAACGATCGTGACGTATCTATAAGAAAGAAATCTGCCAAGGAGAAGGTGAACTTTAGATTACACAAGTTCGTGAGGCATGGAGGAACTTTCTCGATGGCCATCAGTAAATTTACCATGTATTATTGCAACAGTTTCAGAGCATATCACACAAAGAAGAGCACTGTCAGAGGCCTAAGAGAAGCAAGTCTTTCAGAATGCGTTTCACTCATTTCTTGCAACCGCATGTCCATTTATGCACCAGCGGGTCAAACATGTGGTCAATTCCTTTGGAATCGGGTCATGGATATTGTTTTCCCCACTTCGTCTCGAACGCTTTTCTATGACATCACCTCTACCGGTGCGCCGTTTTAACGAAGTTGCAGTGTTACCAGTTTGTTAAA
This sequence comes from Hymenopus coronatus, assembly GCA_030762935.1. Classification (NCBI taxonomy): domain Eukaryota; kingdom Metazoa; phylum Arthropoda; class Insecta; order Mantodea; family Hymenopodidae; genus Hymenopus; species Hymenopus coronatus. The sequence continues at coordinate 70,551,472 of CM060887.1, read as the reverse complement.
GAAATGGATCCCTTGGTTCCACTACACGATTAATATCGACTGTCTCAGATGCCATCCTAACATTGTTTTATAAGTCTGAAACTCCCGTAATGAAATGTGTTTTATTTCTGGACACTCTTTAACTATTCTCAGCGTATGTATATAACATAAATCGTGTGTTTTAACGTGCTCTACATTTCTTGTTTGGTACGTTTTTGTCTATCTCTTACGGTTTACCAGTTGCACCGAATTCCGTAAAATTCATCCAGAATAAAGTAGTCTTCAGAGCCTATTCCCAGAAAATTCAAGATATACATATTATTTATCAGGTATATATCTTTAATATACGATATTTTAATCAAAATCGTTAGAGCCATTTTTTAGGAAATCAAAATTTTCGAAAAATTGTCCATGTAAAGGGTAGTTGGGGGTGAGGGGATTTTCTTGAAAATCTTCGTGTCGCATCCTTGGAAGATACCAAATCTAACTACCAAGTTTGGTTTTTAACGGACTTTTCGTTTTTGAGCTATGCTGTCCACAGACACACACATATACACGGACTTTTTTGTAAAAATGCCTTTTTTGTATTCAGGGGGTCTTAAAACATGTATTTCCGGTGAAATCTCGGTATCTAATTTTTGGGTAGAATACAATACTTCCTCTATACACTATGTACATAGTACGTGTAGAGAAAGTAAAAAGTATAAGATTTATAACAGAGGAGCCACCTCGCGCACTGTGAACTACGGGAGTTATAATGAGGAAAGGATGAAGAGGAGGAACCAAAATGGGCTAAAGATAGACCTAGAGACGTTCGGAAGTCCCTAACAGTTCACGGTTCGAATATCTGTCCTACCACTGAAGCTGCCCGGATCCATGCAATCCGTGAATCAGTACGATCCGTTCAACTAGGCAGCCCTTATTGTCCACGGGGAATGTTTTTATTTGGAGCGAGAATCTGTCTAGCTCTATCATACACCTCGAAACCAAGAAGTACATGTTAATGAAAGGGAAGTGAGGGAAAAAAAATCATGGTAGATGAGAGACAAATTTAAAATTCGTCGACCGGCCAGGAAAAACCATGAAAAATTCATGCTCAGAGTGGGGGGTCGGCAGGAATCGAACCCGGGAAACCCGAATGCGAATCTCAACACGTTAGTGCGGAAATGATCGGTCGGCAATTCTAAACAGGTCTTCCCGTTTGAGAAAATTTAGGTAATTTAGAGTTGCAACCAATAAAAAGGAACGTCTCGAAAACGTCAACAGAAAAACACATATGACATGTATTATGTGTTTTAACGAGATAATTTTTTGTGTAGTAAGTTTTTTCTGTCTCTTACGGTTTAATCGTCATGCAAAATTCTGCAAAACTCATCGAGACTAAAGAGGTCTTAACACGCTATTCTCACACAATTCAATTCAAAATAAACATTTTGTTTGCATTTTAAATATCTTTAATATATTGTATTTTAATCATAATCCTTAGAGATAAACAACATTTGCAAAAATTGTTCCTTGTAAATGATAGTGGTGGTGGAACACTTAAAAACATAAATACCACAGACACACATACGCGTAGATTGATAGACTCACACGGACCTTTTTCTAATTTTTGGACGGTGAAATTTCGACATAGAATATTTGGGTGGAAAACAATACCTTCTCTATACAATATGTACATAGTATGTGTAGAGAAAGTAAAAATATTCTATGTAAATAGTAGTTTGTTGTGGTGGAACACTTAAAAACATAAATACAAGTTTGTTATTTAACGGTCTCTTCGTTTTTTTAGCTATGCTATCCACAGACACACACATACACACAGACAGACACACTGAAACAGACCTTTTGCTAATTCTTTTGGGCTCAGGGGAGCTCAAAACATACATTTCCGGTGAAATTTCTACATAGAATTTTTGGGTGGAAAACAATACCTTCTCTAACTACTATGAACATTGCATGTAGAAAGTGGCGGGAGAAGGAGGGGGGCTGCAGCTACAATGGAGTGGAAATGAATGCATCAGCTATTCATTGCGGTATTGTATATTCTCGACTCCAAGCATTTGAACGCGGTGTGAACCTGGAACGAGGGAAACCCTGAACTAAAGGAATCCGGATCGCTGTATGGACGGTGTCATGCCTACACCCACACACATACACACTGAAACAGACCTTTTGCTAATTCTTTTGGGCTCAGGGGAGCTCAAAACATACATTTCCGGTGAAATTTCGTCATAGAATTTTTGGGTGGAAAACAATACCTTCTCTAACTACTATGAACATTGCATGTAAAAAGTGGCGGGAGAAGGAGGGGGGCTGCAGCTACAATGGAGTGGAAATGAATGCATCAGCTATTCATTGAGGTATTGTATATTCTCGACTCCAAGCATTTGAACGCGGTGTGAACCTGGAATGAGGGAAACCCTGAACTAAAGGAATCCGGATCGCTGTATGGACGGTGTCATGCCTACACCCACACACATACACACTGAATCCCGTTAGTCCATTCTTCTGTCACGTAAATATTTTCCTGGTCAGTGGTCCGAGACTTTATGTCCCGGTTAACGACAATAGGCATATTCTGTCGATCGAAAGTATCCGTAAACTCTTCAGGTGGTGCACTCTGGTGTACTTTCCATAGCAGCCGGATTTGTACATTGATATCCACTATTCACAGGAATCTCTCAAGCCTAATTGATTAAAAGCTCAATTTTTAACAATAAAGTTTGCTTGATTTAATCGTCCTGGATCAGCTTTTACCCCAAGACTAGGGATTGTAAATGAATGTTTTTTCTGGCCTGTGTAAACTTACAGCCTGTTCTGTTGTATTTATTTTAATCATTAATAAATAAAATAAAAAATATTTTTGAATCTCAAACTATGGAATAAGAGATTTTGGAAATGCAGCACAGATATTTTTCTTCGGTTGGAAATCAAAATTGTCGTAAGTCTAGTACGTTAATAATAATGGAAACAAAAATCTTCTAACTCATAAGAGTTGAAATGCTTGTGTCCCAATATAATTAAAAAGTTTATTTCAAATGCTATTTCATGTTTTGATAAAATAATAACAACTCCATGGCACGACAGCTCACGGGGAACCTTGGCCTACCGCCGGGCCGCTCCGTCCCCCATACGAGGCTGAGTGCACCCAGGGCCAGGTCTCCCAGCGGGGGAAAAATCCCCACGACGGTACTGGGGATCGAAACCAGGTCTCCCGCTTGGAAAGCAGCTGCACTACCACCGCGCTAAGGAGACGACCGTTTTGTTAAAATGTTCATGTTAAAATTATTAGGTCCAATCCTATCCAGTTTTCTAAATAACCACGACGTTTGTATATATATATATATATATATATATATATATATATATATATACTATAGAGGGGAATCAGTAGTTAGTGAGTAGAACGTAATTTCTCTTTTATGTCTGAGGAAATTCGTTAATTTCAAGCTTAAAAATGATTAGTACTTCTCTAATATTCCGGATTTTTAAATTTTGTTTCAACATATTAACTAATAATAGTTGAAAAGTGCACGTAAAAACTAAATAAACAGTAAAAGTGTAATTAAAAGTAGGCCGAAGAGTTTCGGATATGTTTGAGAATCAGTGCTTTAAATGATTAACGATAAATCAATTGACCCGGGTTTCCCCTTGAATGTCGAAAAGTCTGAACCCTACGGACCCCGGGCACATTTGAGCACATAATCAACCCATTTCATTCATTGGCATCAGGTTAAAGGACGTTAACATTAAAAAACATATTATTAATAATAATAATATTATTATTATAATAATAATAATAAAATTGCCGTTTCTTTAATGGACAGAATGTTCTGTAAATTCAGTTACCACTCAGTAACAAAAACTTTCTTCACAAGCGAAACAATAAATGGTTAATCCTGTGAAATAAAAAAAATAAAAATCTGATGTGTACCATTCACATGACTTTCTCTATATCTCTGCAACAAATTATTCTTAAAAAACTTACACTTCTATTAACTTCATGCTAATCAGTAAAACATTGGCAAAAATAGCCATATTGCTTGCTTCCTTGTAAGTAGAGGTGAAATAAGGGAATACCATAGGTTAAAGTGATAATCAAAAGCTGATTGCTATGTCACTGTAGTTCCTTTGTTTGTATGGACAGCACTTGACAAATTCCTATATGAGAAATGTATAAGTTTTTCAAAGCAGAAACCAAAAATAAGGAATGTCACAAAAACGACGAACTCCACGAAAAAATGTATATAATACAAATTATGTGTTTTAACGTGCTCTACATTTTTTGTGCAGTAAGTTTTTGTCCATCTCTTACGGTTTAGCAGTTATTCAAAATTTAGTAAAAGTCATTCAGAATAAACTGCTCCTCAGAGGCTATTCCCAGAAAATTCAAGATATACATTTTATTTGTCAGGTAAATATCTTTAATATACGAAATTTTAATCAAAATCGTTAGAGCCATTTTTGAGAAAATCAAAATTTTCGAAAAATGTTCCATGTAAAGGGTAGTTGGCGGTGGGGTGATTTTATTTAAAATCTTCGTGTCACATCCCTGGAAGATATTAAACTTAAATACCAAGTTTGGTATTTTACCTATTTTTCGTTTTTGAGTTATCGTGTTCAGAGACACACGGACACAGGGACACACACACACACACACACGGACCTTTTTCCTAAAATGCTTTGTTTTAGATAAAGGGGGCCCTAAAACATATATTTCCGGTGAAATCTCGGTATCGAATTTTTTGGTGGACCGCAATACCTTCTCTATATACTATTTACATAGTGCCTATAGAGAAAGTAAAAAGGAGCAAATAATTGTCGTTATCTTCGTGCAAAATATAACTTAATGAATACTTTATTTAGTTATTGCAGTGGTAAACATGACATACATTGGGAAGTAGAGTATAAGATCCCAGAAGCAAACCGAGTCTTTAAGCCGAAAACTCCTGAGTTACCATTATGAGTTCAATAGGTAACAACAAATAGTCTTAGCAGCAGTAATTTCGTAGTAACTCTACTACAAAGCCCTGTTTTCCTTGCAAAGATAGAGAGAGAGAGAGACACTTAATCTCTTACAACAAGAAAGCTCAACATCATATTCAAGATTTTAAAATTTAAAATTTTCGGGCTGTTTTGCCGTGGTCTGTAGGTTAAAATATGTTCAGTTAAAATATTTCTACCTAACGTTTCGTCCCTGTCTGTGGGGGACATCTTCAGAGGCACTGCACTCACGTCGCTAACTCGGAAAGAATTACATCAGTGCGGGTTACAGCCAGTATATATACTCGGGCACTGGTAGGCGGACATGGACACCGGCCGTGAAAGCTTACGCATATATCATATTCAAGAGTTGCTATTAATATAGAAAATATGGGAACGTGAATTATAAAGATGACGAATTGCTACGAAATAATTAAATATAACAATAATAAAATACTATAGAAACATACAAATATTAAAATACATGTCTTTAAGAATAAGATAGAGCGAGAGAGTTGGAGAGTAATCACTAACGAAGCCAATAATTATGGGCATTTGTATATTTTGTAGGCAGAACAGCTGATTTTTAAAGCAAGATTAGTATCCTCGCAAAATGTCGTCGAAGTAATAGTGGGTTAACTGACCTATCAATCATGCATATGAAGGCGTGACTCTTGAAGATATTCACATTAATGTTATTAGGGTTTATTCAGATTTCCTGAATTCCATACTTTGCTAAATTAAATAAACTCATAAATATTGAAAATTTGGGTGGAAAAGTTGTGTGTATTTGTGATTCACTTAATCACAATATCAAAGTTGCATCAAGTTTTTGAAACGATGTGTATTCAGAGATATCTGTGGAATACCTTATGAAATACTTGACCCAAGGAAATTCTTCAATAAATCAGAAAGTAATTTTAAATGGTAATTATATTTGAAAACCTATTTATAGATAAACATAAGTGAGAGAGCGTGGAAAACATGTCCTAATACCACAAAAATGATAAAAAGATATCGAATTCAATCTGAGTTTGCGCATGTCCATTAACAGAGCGAGGACCGTTTCAGTTTCCAAAAATAACTGCTGTAGGGTGAAGAATCTAGGCTATAAGCCCTCAGGCAAGGTATTTTTAAAGCAACTAAGATTAGGTTTTTAATTCAAATGATAAGTTCACAGATTCTATGTTCCGCTTAAAAAGATCGATAGTATTTATCGTCCTATGATGACATGTCTTTCTCCAAGACCATTCGATGATTAAACTAACATCAAAAGGGTTGTCGACCATGATAAGAGCATCGCTTGAACGAATTTTAATTAGGAACCTTGTAAAAAAATCTGATGTGATCCATTCACATGACTTTCTCTACATCTCTGCAACAAATTATTGTTAAAAAGCTAATGCTTCTATTTACTTCATGCTAATCGAGAAAAAAATAGCAGAAATAGTCTTATTACTTGCTTCCTTATGAGTAGAAGAGAAATAAGGGAATACCATCGGTTAAAGTGATAGTCAAAAGCTGGTTGCTATATGACTGAAGTTCCTTTGTTTGTATGGACACGAACTGACAAATTTATTTATGAGAAAAGTATGTTTTTTAAAGATGAAACCAAAAACAAGGAATATACCAAAATTGATCAACTCCACGAAAAAAATGTATATAACATAAATTAAGTGTTTTAATTTGCCCTACATTTTTTGTATGGTAAGTTTTTGTCCATCTCTTATGGTTTAGCAGTTATGCAAAATTCCGTAAAATTCATCCAGAATAAAGTAGTCTTCAGAGACTATTCCCAGAAAATTCAAGATATACATTTTATTTGTCAGGTAAACATCTTTAATATACGATATTATAATCAAAATCGTTGTAGCCATATTTTAGAAAATAAACATTTTTGAAAAACGTTCCATGTAAAGAGTAGTAGGGGGTGGCGGGATTTTTTTGAAAATCTTCGTGTCGCATCCTTGCAAGATACCAAACTTAAATACCAAGTTTGGTATTTAACGGTCTTTTCCTTTTTGAGCTATGCTGCCCACAGACACACACACGGACATTTTTCTAAAAAAATTTTTTTTGTGGATTCAGGGGGACCCAAAACCTGTATTTCCGATTAAATTTCGGTATCAATTTTTGGGTTCATTACAATTAGGTTTAATAATAAGAATTGTATCTATGGGATTTGCTGATTTAGCTTTTTTTCATTTATTAACTCATGCTTTATTTAAAGCTTTATTATTTATATGTGCAGGAATGGTTATTCATAATGTAAAAAATTTACAGGATATTCATTTTATAGGACATTTATCAATTTTTATACATTTAACTTCTGCTTGTTTTGTAGTATCAAATTTTGCTTTATGTACATATTATGTAGTGAAAGTAAATAGAGATACCATTCTGTTCCTTCGGTTTTATATCACGAAGGAACTAACTACCCTGGGTGAACGGATATCACATTAACTTAGGGCAGAGGTGGCCAAAAGTGACTTTCCATTACCTACATTGTGGTGTGGGTGGCACTTGGTTTTCATTGCTGGTCGGTGATGCAATGAATGTTCCTTTCATTGGGGGAAAATCAAGCTTTCACCATGCTTCTTAGTGCCATGCATAGATATTTTATGTTAAGAAGTTGTTCTTGTTGCTTTCTTTCATTTTTTTTAGTTTTAATCTATAATTTATAGTGATTAACAGCTACTAAAGGTATCACAGAGGTTTGTAGAAAAAGAGAAGTCCCTACATTGTTTATTTATTTCTTTCATTCTCATTGACTTTTTAATTTCGTAAATTGGTTAAGTACATAATCAATTGAAATGGTATTCAGTATACCTACGCAGCAATTTCACCTAAAATGTCTTTATACAAATAGTATATAGATCATAATATACCCATAAAAACATCACTTCTAACTACCATAAGTGCAAAATGCTGAAGTTTTAAAAAACCTTTTGGCCAAGCAGATGTACTGCTTAATCTTAAAGGCACAAAAAAAATCAAATTTTCGGTGCATTGGACAACAAGAAAGTATTTGAACAATCGTATTTAATGTTCATTTTAAAACATTTTTACAGAAAACTACTACTAAAGCGTATTATTTTACTATAAATTGTAGTAGGTGCTTCATTCTTATACTGTTTGAATCCTTATGAGTTGAATAAAATGCATACTGTTGCAGAATCGTGATTATTTAACTTTTCAAACTATCTAACATAAATCTACTTTTAGCTATATGGAATATTATATCTCTGAGTAAATACTGTAGATTCGTGTGCCACGGTGAATCTGTGACCTGTGGATGATTAAAATCGGCGATTCAGATATTATATTCCATTTCAAATGTTTTTCATTACGAAACAAGCTACCCTTTGATTAATATTTATGAGATTTGGGAAAACACTACAGATAGTAGGAAAAAAATCACCTAAGATATCTTACCTTGCAGAGCATTCAATAACTTATTTTCCGCTCAAGCCACCTTAATTTAACTGAGAAGCTCCAGACTTACAATACTTAACGAAATTGTACATTGGGGGGTGTTGTCTCAAAATTAATTAGAGAATGCCGTGTGGGTTACCGGGTTGGAGAGGGATGCGGGCCCGTTGATTAATCAAATGTACTGGCATATTGCCATGGTAGCTGAGACGGGCAAAGCAATAGCACGAGCAGCCAAAGGTCCCTTTCCAGCTATGTCAAGGCATTTCCCCAAATTTAGCCTACATATGACACGTATGGAAGAACAATTAATTAATGGTTTATTGCTTGTCGAACTGAAGGTTTTGTTAACTTTACTATTCAAAAGACTCCATTCACTTCCAATCTCTAGTGGACAGACACTTATTCTGGTTAAAAGTATACTTCCCACTCCAGTTGGTATTTTAACCTGGAATCTCTAGGCTGAAAAGTCAGACCGCTGACCAATAGACTATACTCAAAGGCAGCAGTGCGGCTGTCAATTACATTAAAATGAGAATAAACAAATTCAATGTCATTTCCGGAATTTGAACCACGTAGATCCTGATCTTCCACCAGTTGCTTTAACCACCTAGCTAGTATGGCAATATGACGATAAAGCATTACATTTCCCAACTGATTCCCATTGTTACCGGCAAATCACCCAAAGGGGATCTCAAAATATTTTGAGATGACATACCCCAATAGCGACTTACAATGTCCTCAAGTACTTTAGGTCCCGGTCTTTGGAGTTTTCAAGCACTTATTAGCTCACACTACTCCGATTGTAGGAGAGATGTTGGAAAGGTAGAGTCAGACTGAAAAAAATTCAATGCCATATCCGGGATGTGAAAAATAGATCTACTGGTCTCCGCCCAGTTTCTCAAACCATTGAGCTACAATGGCAACATACTGATACAGCATTAAATTCCCCAACTGGCTCGCGTCAATCAACACCTATCTCTACATATCAGCTAGTTTGAAAGAAAACAATTGTTGATAGTAAAATTGGTTTTCAATTGCGATTTTACGGTAAAACATACATAATAATGCAGTCACAGTATTTCAGCAATAATTTGACACATCTACCAATGATTGAAAATGATGGTCCATACACAAATTCAAGGCATGGAATATAAATTAAATGTTTTATTGATATAGCAATGGGCCAGCTAAACCTCCAGAAAGGGCTGGGGTATTGTTACAATAAACGTTGTATATCGTACATTTTAAACAGCGAAAGCAACACTTGGAAAACCGAAAATTTAAAGGTAAGCCATTTTAGCACTTCTGGAAAGGGGTTTTCACAGTTTTGTCTCTCGTTAAAAGTAAGCATTTGTTGCCTAACTGCACATGTGCTAGAGTTTCATTCCTGAAGTCTGTTGGTGCCATAGGTCACTACCACTGGATCTCGAGAGCAATCTAAAGGCATAGTGAGGCAATTTTATGCTTTAAATCATATCAGCAAGATAAAACAGTAGCATGTACTGTTGCATTTAATGAGCCCCCGGCGAGATGGAGTTGGGGAGTGTTTGACGTCAATGAGCGGATACGCCTTGGAAACGAAAGATCCGGGCTGTTTTTGTGCTGATGGGTTGATGACTCAACAAACAAACCTGCCGCAATGTGTGGGCCTAGCAAATGTGGCGTATAGCTTCACCAGTTTTTTTAAAACCATAACACAGTTTACGTATTGTCTTTGAACTTCTGCGCCTACATAAATACTTTAGCTACTGCTTCTTCTTGTTTTATGTTCCAGCAATATCTATCCAATGTTTGCAGCTACATTTCAAAGGGAATTTACAAGAAAAATATTTTAGCTATCGCTACTTTTAATTCATATGTTTAAATAAAAATCTTATGTGTTCCATTCACATGACTTTCTCTATCTGTTCTGTTAACTAACTATTCTTACAAAAGACTATTTTTATCTACATCATACTAATCGAGATAAACATTAGAAAAATTGTCTTATTACTTGTAACTTTGTAAGCAGAAAGAAAATAAGGGAGTGCACTAGGCTAAAACAATAGCCTAATTGTTTAAAAACTGTCGTTATGCAATTCACCTTACAATGTGTTTATCTTTCCATGGCGAAGAATAAAACAAAAGAGATATGAAACGGATGATGACTCCCTATTTGAGAAAAGTTTAAGTATTATAAAATGTATACCAATAATAATAGGGAATGCTCTTCAAAATAAAAATATATGTGTTTAGCATAAAATGTGTGTATTAACTTCTATGTAGTCACTGTTTGTATGTCTCTTACGGTAACTACGATTTGCAATTAGGCAAACGTCATTATTCATGTTATGAAGACGACTTCAAATGCTATTCCCAGAAAATGCAATAAAAATCGTTAGAGCATTCTTGAGAAAATCAACATTTTCGAAGTTTTTTCCATATAACGGGCGGGTAGCTTAAGATGAGGGTGTTTTCTTGAAAATCTTCGTATCATCTTTGGAAGGTGCTGAATTAAAATATGTATTTTGGTAATTAGCTGACTATCATTCCAGAAATGTATTACTTTAAAAGTACAAGCGTATACGAAGAAAAGTTTACATAGAAAAATTTACATCATATATACATATCTTTGCTCTAATCAATTGTTTATCATTCTACACTTTTTCATTTAAATACAATTCTAAAACAATGAGAACGAAGGGGAAAATCTTAAAGTTTATTCACAAAATTTAAAAAATAATTTTTTTATTTTCATTCTAATATTTTAAACAATGACATTTTATGTAAACTGGCTAGGCTTTTTTTGAGAAACAGTACCTAAATAGTTTTCGGGGAAAGAATTTGCAAAACTGTTTGCTACATCGTTGAAAGACTTTGGATTTAAATACCAAGTTTAGAATTAAAGTGTTTAAACATTAAGATAAAGCTGTGCAGAATGATAATGCAGAAAGTTCACAAGAATAGTGTAACAGGTTTAGTTGTGATGATGGATTCAAACAAACACAGACAATCTTTTTAAAGTACAGAGAAATTATGTTTTTTATAAATCAATATTTTTTTCACATCCATTGAATTAATATCTTTCAGGTGTTTCATAGGCTAAAATCAAATTATGAATCTGCGGTTAAATTTTGTGCAAATAAAAGATGCTATAAGGGTTTTGTGAGGCCTACAACTTATATTTTTTGAGCATACACCTATATTTTGAAAGTATAAAGTTGTTACTTTCTCTACACGAACTACATACATAGTGCATAACTAGAGAAGGTATTGTACTGCACCCAAAAATTCGATACCGAGATTTCACCGGAAATATATGTTTTGAGACCCCTTGATTACAAACAAAAATGTCCGTATGTGTGTCTGTCAGTGTGTGTGTGTGTGTCTGTGGGCAGCATAGCTCAAACTTGGTATTTAGGCTCAGTATCTTTCAAGGATGCGACACGAAGATTTTCAAAGAAATACCCCACACCCAACTAACTATCCCTTACATGGAAAAATTCTCGAAAAACTTTATTTTAAGAAAAACGCCTCTAACGATTTTGATTAAAATATCGCATATTAAAGATACTTACCTGAAAAATAAAATGTATATCTTGAATGTTCTGGTAATAACTTTTGAAGATATATTTATTCTGGATGAATTTTACGGAATTTTATATAACTAGCAAATAGTATGGGATAGAGAAAACTTATTAGCATAAAAGTTAGAGCTCGTTAAAACACACAGTTTATGTTATATACACTTTTTTCATGGAGTGGATCTTTTTTGAGATATTCCTTGTTATTGGTTTCAGCTTTAGAAAGCTTATAATTTTCTCATATGGAATTTGTCAACCCCTGCCCATAGAAATAAAGGAACTTCACTCACATAGTAATCGGTTTTTGACTAATACTTTAGGCTTTGCTACTGCCTTATTTCCCTTCTACTTGCATGGAAGCAAGTTATAAGACTATTTCTGCTATTTTTTTCTCCATTAGCATGAAGTAAAAAGAAGCTTATGCTTTTTAACAATAAATTATTTCAGAGATGCAGAGAAAGTCATGTGAATGGAACACATCAAATTTTTTGTTTTGAATACCGAGAACCCTAAAGCCCCCAGTTCCGGTGAAATCTCGGTATCACATTTTTGGGTGAAATGTAATACCTTTTCTATACACTATGTACATAGTACGTGTAGCAAAAGTAAAAATCTGATGTGTTCCATTCACATGACTTTCTCTACATCTCTGCAACAAATTATTATTAAAAAGGTTATGCTTCTATTTACTTCATGCTAATCGAGAAAAAAATAGCAGGAATAGTCTTATTACTTGCGTCCTTGTAAGTAGAAGCGAAATAAGTGAGTACCATAGGTTAAAGTGATAGTCAAAAGCCGGTTGCTGTGAGACTGAAGTTCCTTTGTTTGTATTGACAGGAGTTTACAAATTCCTGTATGAGAAAAAGTATGTTTTTTAAAGCTGAAACCAAAAACAAGGAAATCTCAAAAACGATCAAATTCACGAAAAAAATGTAATTAACATAAATTGTGTGTTTTAACGTGCTCTACATTTTTTTGTGTGGTAGGTTTTTGTCCATCTCTTACGGTTTAGGAATTATGCAAAATGTCGTAAAATTCATCCAGAATAAAGTAGTCTTCATTCAAGATATACATTTTATTTGCCAGGTAAATATCGTTAATATATGATAGTTTAATCAAAATCGTTAGAGCTATATTTTAGAAAATCAAAAATGTTCCATATAAAGGGTAGTTGGGAGTGGTGGGATTTTCTTGAAAATCTTCGTGTCGCATCCTTGGAAGATACCAAACTTAAATACCAAGTTTGGTATTCAACGGTCTTTTCGTTTTTGAGCTATGATGTCCACTCTTAGATTACACAAGTGAACTTTTCAAAAGTGAACTGCCTAAACAGGACAGTCCAGTTCAGTGTAATTGGCCGGCTGAGGGCAGACCGAGGTGTGCTAGACGTGTCCCTGTTCTCGGAGAGAACTTAACCACGTTCTGACGGGATTGTGAGTTTTGCAGGATGGCGGGTGTGTTTTGGGGTTGTGGAGTGACAGGAGGAGGCAAATATTACTCTTCGAGAAAGAGGCTTCTTTATATAATGACAAAGAAACGTGTCTTCGTGACATTATTCTGTCATAAAATCCTTGGGCTTTCACAGAAATGGAGATGTTTATCGGGTCCAGAGGCGGCGAGACTCGGCAAGATGGTGAGAAATGGGTCGCAGATCTTGTTACTGCAACTGCCTTATAAAGAGAAGTGATTAGTGCCAGCTCGTTACGTGTCCCGACACTTAATGGACGTGAACTATGTTAAAATACTGTCCTCTACACTGCATCTGAAAGATCTGTATCTTGTACCACATGTCTCACTGCTGCGAATTTTACTTTCTCTACACGTACTATGTGTACAGAAGGTATTGAATTCCAACCTAAAATTCGACACCGAGATTTCACAGAAAATACAGATCTGATATGTCTAAAAAGATCTGATATGTTACATTCTCTACATCTCTGCAACAAATTATCGTTAAAAAGCTTGCTTCTATTTACTTCATGCTAATCGAGAAAAAATTAGCAGACATAGTCTTAACACTTGCTTCCTTTTAAGTAGAAGCGAAATAAGGGAGTAACATAGGTTAAAGTGATAGTCAAAACTAGTTGCTATGTAACTGATGTTCCTTTGTTTGCATGGACAGGATTTTACAATTTCCAGTATGACAAAAGTGTAAGTATTTTAAAGCTGGAACCAATAACAAGGAATTCCTCAAAACGGTCAACTCCACGAAAGAAAGTTGTATAACATAAATTATGTGTTTTAACGAGTTCTACATTTTCTGTTACGTAAGTTTTTGTGTATCTCTTACGGTTTACCAGTTATGCAAAATACCGCAAAATTCATCCAGAATAAACATGTCTTCAGAGGCTATCCACAGAATATTCTAGATATACATTTTATTTGTCAAATAGATATCTTTAATATACGAGATGTTAATCAGAATGTTTCTAACGATTTTGATTAAATCACCGTATATTAAATATATTTGTATCTTGAAGTTTCTGGGAATAGCCTCTGAAGGCCTCTTCATTCTGGATAACTTTTGCATTATTGGTAAACCGTAAGAGATAGACAAAAACTTACAACACAATAAATGTAGGTGTGTTAAAATACACAAGTTTTGTCGTAACATTTTTTTCTCGTGAAGTTGACCATTTCCGAGATATTCCTTCTTATTGGTTTTTGTTTTAAAATACATTTCTCATCCGGAAATTTGTCAACTCTGGCCAAGCAAAGGAATGAATTTGAATCAAATAGCAACAGCTTTTAAATGATTTGACTATTACTTCAGCATCTCTCTTCTGTTTACAAGGAAGTAATTAATACGACCATTTCTGTCATCTTCTGTTTATCTTGAGTATCATGAAGTAGAGAGAAGGATCAACTTGCATAAGAATAATCTGTTGCAGAATAACTAGAGAAAGTCATGTGAATGAAGCGCATCAGATTTTTTTCCACTAATTTGCAGAATAAACAAAGTATGCACATAGTGAATGGAAAAGTTCTGAGATTTAGACTCCGTTCCACTGAGAAGGATAATTCTGGCGGTAACATCTCTGGACCACATTCGGACAAATTCGATACTCGGTGACTGCCCATTCTGATTCTGTTTATACGAGTCTGCAGGCGAATGCTGGGGTGGATCATCTTCTACCACGACTTTCTTATCCATCACTTCCCTGTCATCTGTTTTAGGGTTGAAGGACCAGATGACTGCGTTCGGCAGGTTGCGGCTGTGCGGTGGTATTGTGCTCTGTAAAGATTTACCTATTTCTGGCGTCGTTGCAGGACTACCCCTTCATATTTTAATCAAAACATTAGACTCATTTTTGAGAAACTAAAAACTATAAAAATCGGTAGTTTGGGATGGAGGAATATTCTTGAAAATCTTCGTGTGACATCTTTTGAAGATGCTGAACTTAATTACAAAGTTTGTTGTCTAACCGGCTTTTCGTTTTTAGTTATGTTGTTCACAGATACGTACACATACCTTTTTCTGACAAAAAATTAGGGGGAGGGTACAGGAGACCTTCAAACATAGTGAAATCTCGTTATCGAACTTTTGGAATGCAATGCCTTCTCTACCTATGTACTATGTATAAGTAGAGAAAGTAATAATTGTAGTAGATAGAATGTACTTTAGATGAAGCTTCATATCTTGCATAATATATGATACTTTTCTCTGTACGCTGTTGTATTTGCTGTATATGAGGTATTATGTATGAGTATGCTAGCGGCGGGGGACACCTCTGCAACTGCAACCAAGTATTGGTCTATTGCGGCGTATCACTCCTCGGGAGAAGGGATGAGAGAAGGAGAAACCATAGGCCAGCACACAGGAGCGGACGGAGCCAAGCGCAGAGACGCACGGAAGTCCCAGACAGTGTTACAAGATGGCAGCTCCGGAGCACCACGAAGGCTACACAAGCGTCGGGACGCCGTCAGAAGTATGACTATACAACGGCATCTAGCCTAAACCGGCGCAGCCAGGAGGAAGAGAGCTTTTACTCGAGCAAGCGACTGTGCCATCTGCCCGCAAAACCCCCTAATCATACTGCCACCGACTGAAAGATGAAGAAGGGAAATGAAGTAATGGAACCGTGGTACATGTACAGCACACCAGCATTCGCCTAAGTGACCACAGAAAACCCTAGGACCAGAGTGCGCGGTCGACGGTGAGCGAACCCGGACATCCCGAATGCCAGTTCAAGACGAAACCGCCTGAGCCACCTGGCTCTGAGCAGTATATACGAGTAAAATTCGGATATGATAGCTAATGTAACTGCATGACAGATAGCTCACAAGCAACCCTGGCCTACCGCCTGGCCGCTGCGTTCCCCATCTCGGTCCATGACAGATGTCATGGATGGGGTGCACTATTGGAGGGTAAGACGTCGTCAGCGCCTAAAAACCCTCCCGGCCGGTTAATGCGGTCCTCATGACCTGGAGCCGCTACTTCTGCATCAAGTAGCTCACGGACCAGTTCTCCCAGCGGGGTAATAATCCCCACGCCTGTACCGGGAATCGAACCCAGGTCTCCCGCTCGGCAAGCAGCCACGCTACCACCGCACTAAGGAGACCACCCGATAGTTAATGTGCCACACCATATTTTCTAAGATTAAAGTTTATATTTATCCTGACACTGTGCCTTGCAGCATATTAGCCGCCAAAGGAACACATAAAATAATGTTATATTTGTGGCACGGAATCATCCTGTTAAATTGTGGCGCTGAATTTCGTTTTATTCTGAATAAGGCACATCGGTGATTATAACACTGAATGCCATTCGCATTATGCGTGCTTGGGAACAAGAAATAAGACATAATTCCACTAAGAAGAAATGAAACCCACGCCTGAGTATGTAACTAAGTTTACCTCACGCTGTCGCAGTGTGCAATTTGATTTTTTTCGGTTCTAGCCATAATGTCAGATAATTTAAGGAATAGATGGAATAATTAGTATTCATGACATTCACTTAATGTACGCGATACGCGAATTTGTCGTTCTCCCAGTAAGGAAGGATTCGGTCCATCAAGGTGCGGTATGCAAGTCTGAAGGCCATGTAGACAAATGAAGGGAGTGTGCCGACAGGATATCCTGCGCTGACTGACTCTAAGAAGTTTAAAATCGCCGATAATAATAGAGTGACGCAGGCTATGATCACGTGCTATAATGAGGCTACGTGTGGACATGAAGGGTAACTTGGCTCACGTCTCCATTTATTCTCGATATGCTAGTTTTCCGAGAAAGACTTGCTGACTCAGATGGCGCCTCTAATCCATATTGTGGTGGGAACAGTTGAAGACAAACGTGTCATACATTATAACTTCATATGGGAATGCTTTCAAAGAAGTGCGGATGGAAACGATTATGAGATTGACGTCTATCTGTCTTAACATGTGCCAGGTAAACAGGAAGAGCACACTTGCAGGATGAAAGCGACAGTGACACAAGCTTTCGGGAGATCTCGAGAACGAATTTTGGTACCGACTTATCTACCTGTTTTTACTTTCTCTAGCTGTATGTATACATACAACGTACATAGTAGCTAGAGAAGGTATTGTATTTCACCCAAAAACTCGATACTGAGAGTTCATCGGAAATATATGTTTTTCCCTGAGTCCAAGTAACGCATTTTTGCTTTCTCTACACGTACTATGTACATAGTGTACAGAGGAAGTATTTTATTCCAACCAAAAATTCGATATCGAGAAATATATGTCCTAATATATGTCCTGGGACCAAAAACAAAAATTTTTAGAAAAATACAATACTTCCTCTATACACTATGTACATAGTACGTGTAGAGAAAGTAAAAAACAGAGTTTTACAGTCATATTATCCTAAATTAGTCATCATCAATGGCCGGTGTTCCGTTCTGAGCACGATATTCATTGCCGTGCAGCAATATTGTGGAGGTAAATACGCTTTACAAAATAATAATAATAATAGTACCATAAGTTAAAGTGATAGTCAAAAGCTGGTTGCTAAGTGACTGAAGTTCCTTTGCTTGTATGGACAGGAGCTGACAAATTCCTATATGAGAAAAGTATAAGTTTTTTAAAGATGAAACCAAAAGCAAGGAATATTTCAAAAAAGATCAACCCCACGAAAAAAAAAAAAATGTATATGACATAAATTGTGTGTTTCAACGTGCTATATATTTTTGTGTGGTAAGTTTTTGTCCATCTCTTACGGTTTAGTAGTTATGCAAAATTTCGTAAAATTCTTCCAGAATAAAGTAGTCTTCAGAGGCTATTCCCAGAAAATTCAAGGTATACATTTTATTTGTCGGGTAAATATCTTTAATATTTGACATTTTAATCAAAAGCGTTAGGGCCATTTTTTAGAAAAAGAAAATTTTCGAAAAAAGTTCCATGTAAAGGGTAGTTGGGGGTGGGGGGATTTTCATGAAAATCTTTGTGTCGCATTCTTGTAAGATACCAAACTTAAATAAAAAAGTTTGGTATTTAACGTTCTTTTCACACAGACACACACACACACGCAAACACACACGGACCTTTTTGTAAAAATGATTTTTTTGGGATTCAGGGGGACCTGAAACATATATTTCCGGTGAAATCTTGGTATCGAATTTTTGGGTGCAATGCAATACTTTCTCTATACACTATGTACATAGTACGCATAGAGAAAGTAATAAATGCGTTTTACTTAAAGACTGAGTTTTATAAGTGGTTTATGTGTATACAGAAAATTCAAGACTTTGAATTCAGACAAACTGTCTGAACTACAGCAAAAACAAGGCAAAGGTGCAGATTGAATTGCCTTTTGTTTGTTCCAGGCATCTATTTTGTAGTGAATGTTGCGTGTACACACCGAGCAGGAAGGTGGGTTGCCTAAAGCGGTAGGAGTTTTGAAAGCTGATTATTATCAGTTTTAGCTCTTCATGTGCGTTGACTGTACAATAGGATTGACTACCCCAAAAGGGAATGTGGAACATTTTAGTTATGTACAACTTGAAGGGTTGGATTTCAGTCTGCAGTAAAACCAACTCATCGAATAGTTAAGCAATGCATTCTCTCAATGCAGAGAGATTGCTTACACATCAAGAGGGTCCTTCATACTATACTTGCACTGCACGTTAATCGGAAAAACCTCAAACCTGGTTGCAAGATTGAGGATGGTGGTTATAGTAGGTACCAACTAGAAGCACAGGATTGAAACACAATTTGTCTGCTTCATTGATTGTTCACGATTTGTTATTTTCATTCTGCTTCTAATAATTTTGTAATTTTCAAAAAAAAAATAAATAAAAAGAGAGAAAGCTAGCGAGCACCAATTCATTTCCTATCGAAATAAATAATTAGAATCACGACAGCTCCAAGCAGTTTCTCTTCCTAAATGTGAATATTCAGCAAGCGCAAATATGACAATTCTTTGGAATAATCGCTAGTCATTAGCGAAAATAATTAAGAAAGAATGTCAATTTGCTCGTGATGTCATATTACGGAGCGAAATTATTCACTTTTTAGTATTATTGTCATTAATGAATGTGTGGAATAAATACAAATAAAACGCAATTAACCATTCTAAACTGTAGAAAAATGAGGATATCAACTCTATTTGATCTGTGACACTATAATAATTTTCAAATAATTAAGAATGGATATGGGGCAACCGTTGCTGTTTTAAGGGTACAACCTGCTGAAATTCGGGTTATTATAATGTTGGTGTCTAAACATTCCCTTAATAGTAGTTCCTCACTAACCAGTGACACTGTATACAATATTATTGGTTAATAACCTGATAGGTATTCAATGAATTGTTTAATTTAATCGATGCTATCAGCTGTTTCCTATTTATCAATTCATTGTGTACGAAAAGGAGAGTGATTACGATGACAATTTAACTCAACTATTAAAGCGTCAATGTTATGGCCGAGATTAGGCAATTTCAACCAATCGCGGCCATATGACTGGCGCGATATTGTCTAAACTGATGTTCATTTCTTTGAAATATTGTGGCACCTGGCGTTCGTTTGTTTAATCTCCTGACTGTTTATTGGTAACAAGGAGACAATCCAATCAGCCAACTTTCACTTTTAATAACTGTCAATTCCACAATTTTACTTTCAATTAATTCAGTTACAATGCTTATTTAAAGTTTTACTCAATTCATAATGTATTTAGTTCAAAAAATGTGTGAAATTAATCGTTATTTATATTTCTTATGTATGAGATGAGTGCAATAACCTCAAATAAAATAACATTTGTTTGCATTTTATATATAGATTATTAGAAGCCGAAATAAGATAAGTGTTCCTTATTTCAATTGTTGCTATCGATATTCGTACATTAAGTGTAGACCGTATCATAATTCAAGAGGCAGAGAAGAAAGAAAAAAAAAAAAACATTCGGTAAATAAATATGGTCGAGTGTGTCATCTACCACTTGAGAGCTAATGTACATATTGCAATCATAACGTGGTAAAATCTCTCTTCCTATATTATAAATTATGAAATGTCTAGTTTACTGAACTGTCTAAACATTTATATAAATCGTGTTTTCATCTCTTAGAACAATTTGCTCCGTTCGTGAATTCTCGACAAAATGAAAACACTCGTGGCATTACTTATGATAGTGTTGCATTTCCAAGTCTCATTGACTTAAGCTTCTGCTCCACATTAGGTTTACTCTTGGAAAAGAAGTCTTAGAGTTTATTTCTGATATTCGTATTTTCATGTTGCAAATATTCGCTTTGATATAGCATTAAAATCAATAGACCTTTAATACAAACGTTTTGTACCAGTTCATCTAATTATGGATGAAGATGATTAATGATTTAATCAGAGTGATTGATGCACACATACAAAATATGCAATAAATTTGACACGATTCCTTTGGCTTGCAGTGCCTACTATTACAGACCGACTGCACTAAATTTAGGCTAAAAATGCGCCTCAGCATCTAATAGTTACACATCAAGTGATTTTCTATCAATTGGTTATCAATCCATTGAGGACCGTTTTAACAAAACTTAACAAACGCCATTTTTTTTCAAAATGCAGGTTTTGATTGATTCTGGTCAATTATAATGAGAGGAAAAGGATGCACTTTTCTTAAAATCACAAAACTATTTCCCATTGAAGTGAGTGCCTCAATATAGAGCGTTTTCACGAAACTCAAAATCTCCGTTTCTTAAATTTTCATAAAACTCAACTTTGGGGAGATAAAAGTTTTGGGCAAAGACTGCGTACCTATGATTTAAAATTGATGGAAAAATATTGTAAAATGTAAATTTCCTTTTAAAATTTACATACAAAAGAACTTGTAATAATCGTGTACAGTGTTAAGTACAAAACACTTATTTTTCAGCACCAATAGAAGTTGAAGTGTTTAAGCCAAGGCAGACAATTTCTGTAATTTCACCTGAACTTCCAATGGTGAACCATGTGCGCAGGAAGAAATCTGATGACTTGAAGAATTTAATACTTACTTTCATAATGAATCGGGAGAGGGTAAAGTATTTTATGGCAAAGTTCTAAAAGGATGTTGCAAAGATTCTAACAACAGGGTGGATTATGATGAGGAACCATTGCAGTGAGATTTTGTACATTCAATTTTCAGTGAAAAAAAAGAAGCTTAATCCTAAATTGAAGTTTTTCTGCATATCAATAATTAATTGTAAACAAATCAGGGTTAAATGTGTCTAAATTAACCAATTTTCAATTCAGCTGCATTTAATCATTATTATAAAGCACCTGTTAATGATTTTGATGAGGTTTTGCGAGCTGTGAATGAAAAATAATTAAACATTTTAAGTTATCTACATTTTAAAAAAAATGCATATGTTGAGTTTTGTAAAATTCTTAAGTTTTGTTATATTTCTTTCCAAATAAATAAAATAACAAAAGTAGTTGTATTGGCTATCAATTAATGCATCTCAAAAAGAGAAACACTAACATGCCTTTCCAGAGTTAATATATCAAAAGCCTCAGAGTAAACTAAAAAAAAAAAAAAAAAACGTTTCCTGTAACATTTTTAAAATGACATTTGTTGAGTTTTGTTAAAACGGTCTTCAATTGTTTTAACAAGCACCAAAATTCTATAAATACAGTGTAATGGTGAATAAAGGAAAATGCGTTCCTTTGTTTTGATCACGTAAATAACAACCTAAATTATTGCTACAAAAACAGTTTTGTAACATGTTACTAAACTCTTCCCGCGCACATCAGTGAGTAATGCCAACATAGCAAACAATGAACAGAAATCTATCTTGCAAATCTTAAATCCAGGTACGAGGGTATGTAACCAGCATTAAGGTAAATAATGTTAAGTTTTTATTCTAACACGACGCAACTGGCATTCAGTTGTTAATGAACCTTTGGGTTATGGGAGGTTAAGGTTCAGAAGTCCATGATGCTAGAATGCTGTGTAGATGGCAGCACTATCAAATGTAACGCGCGAAGTCAAAGAAGTGCATTGCGATACCTTCAATATGAATACTTTCAGCAACGTTAGCAATTCAAAGACGAATGCGAATATGTAAAGAAGTAATTAGGAAGTAAATGAGCATTAACACGTTTGCAATACTTTTGAATTATAGCCATTATTTAATTACTAATACCAAATTACTTTTACTCATTTTACTCGTATTTCATTAAAACAGTTGAAGTAACATCGACGTTGCCATCATCACCATCACTGTCAGCTACTTTCATGAAGTGTGATTTCATAAGTATAATCTGACATTTCATAAAAAAAAAAAATATGTTGGTATTCCGGCGGCAGTTACCAGAAAATATCTCCAAACATTAAGACAAGATATATTAGAGTGAGATAAAGATATATTTAAATAATTAAAGTTAAAATGGGAACACAGGGACGAAATTGCAGTGCTTCTACTTCTTCAACACCATATATCAAGTCCACTTAATGAAGAAGTAAACTACATTCTTTTGTCTGCCACAGAAACACATAAATAGCAACAACAATGCCTACAAAGCAAAACAGAGGCGTTGCTCAAATGAGGCCATGATGCAATATTTCTAGTTTGTAACTGCACCCACTACGAGGACGATATCCGACCTGTGACATCACGGCGGAAGTGGATGTAACGTCACTTTTATAGGTAAACCATGGAGGAGAAACGCATAGACCACGTGTGTGCTCTGGAATATGTTACTCCTTGGCGCGCCGGGAGCTTTGCTCGATAATCAACTTTTGCCCAAAAAATTCGAGTAGCTATGAAAGGAGTAAATTCACTATGTACACAAACTAATCAGTAGACATTTGAATGGAAATACTTCATTTGCGAAGTTTAAATATATAAAATAAACCATTGCATCGTTTAAGAAGAACATATTTTGAAAATCACTTTTAGCTTTGTCATGTATAGATTGACATTTAAGATAGCATAGTTTTTAGGTTTTCAATTCAGCATTAACAGTATTGGAAAATTACAAAAGATAATACTTTAATATTAGTTTGAATAATCAATAAATCACAGCACAATGTTGTTAGATACACTAGATAACTAATATTGCAACTTAAAATGAGCAACAATGACAAGACTGGAAATAGATTAGTTATTTTTAGAATAGAGGAAGTTATGCTATTTTTAATGTTTTTTTAAACAAATTCCTTCCTAGGTCACTACGAGAATGCTACATAAAGTGTGAGAAATTTTCAGAATTATAGGACTTGCACACTATGCTTTCCTTAGTCCAAATATTTTGAGAAAATTAAAATCAAATGAGTTTGTAAACTATTTTATTTATAATGAGAAATAGAATTATTAAAAATTATTTTTAACGCAAGAAAGAACATTATAGACTATAATTCAATTTATATATGCATTTTTTTTATTTTTAGTACTTGTAAATTGAACACAAATATTTAAATATTTTTTTTAAAGAGCTATATTTATAACATTGAAAAAAAAGTGTTTGTTTGGTTAGGAAAGAATTGTAGATATTTACCTGCACGAAGAGCGACGAGAGGGTTGCTGTAGTAGTGGCAGCAGAAGACGGACAGGGTAGTGGTGTCTTACTCGCGAGTCAGTTCCCGACTGGCTGAAGCCCTCTTGCACGTCAACACAGATCGGTTTTCCTTTCGCCTTACCGGGAGTTAGTTGCCCGCCAGGGGAACTCCCCCCACCGCCATCGGCCAACGTATTCACGTGGAAGTAATTTTCGCGGCAGTCTCCCATTTCAGAAACCGGGGGTCCTAGTTGCCCCCACCATCCAAATACCCCTTCCATCTTCCCTAATACAGGGTGCAACTCCACCCCCACCAGTTACCTTGATCTGCTAATGTAAATAGCTTACACTCATCCTTCAGGGTCACAGTTACCTTTCCACCGTGATTTTGTTTTCATAACTGGTTCATGATGTGATTTATTGTATATCATTTTTAACCGACAAAACAAGAACCATGAACACTTAGATGCACATGTGGATTTGTACAGTTCGTGCAGTACAACTCAAGTCTTTATCATTTTCTGGTAGTCGTGAATAAACTCCAAAATGTTGCAAACCATTACGTCACAATGCACTAATGCACGACCATAATTTACTTACACATCACACATCATCAGATAACACTAATTGAAATTAACCGAATTCTCAGAAACTATCGAAGGGAAGTCATCATTTTTTTATAAACGATATTTCCTGAATGTTGTCTTTTCTGCCATATGACTTCAAAATGTCCTTAAATCGTCAAGAGTCTTTTATTCTTTGGAGACTATAGTTAATATAACATGAAATTGCTTTAAGTTTGAAGACTGTTATTAAAAGCTTTAACAGCATTCTCATTTTTATTTATTTTAAAATATTCTTTCGTTTAAATTACTTCAGATAGAGTTATTTCCAATGTTTAATCAAAGTCATGACAGAACATCATATCGCAGTAATTTAAGTGTTTAGCTGTATTTCGGGCGTCTTGTATATTCATACATTTGTTATTTATGCAGCAATTTCTCTTCTCCTATGAATTTTCTAACATTTTGAGTGTCCACTAATATTTATATTTCACGAATGCACATTTTACTTTAAATAGATTGTATCATACTTCATGTGAAAAGTTCAAAGAATAATCAAATAATAAGAATATATGTGAAAAACAAAGGAATATTATACTTTTGGCTATTGCTTAGAAAACATTTTCTAATGGTTATGTTGGCTTAAATGACCAGCTTATTTTATTTTAAGCTCTTAAGCGTGTGTTTACATTCCATTGACACTTTACAGACTAGATCAATTTTAGAAGAAAGAGAAGTTACTAGCCTTCTAGTCCGGACAATCAAATAATCAAAGAAATTGTCGGACGTACTAAGTCCGGTGATTTTGAAGTTTTAGTTGGTTATATTTATTTCATTATTAATCGAAGTTTCTGCATAGCTAATCATACTAATTTTGAGTACACATAGCACATTTAAATTCCGATAGTTTGCACATCTCCGTCTGACAAAATTTGGCAAACCTAATTTTATCAAAGTTTATAGCCACATACATCACTACGGATATAGTTCCAGTTTCACTTCAAAAATAATTAGTTTGCATATAGTTGTTAATATGTATGTGATGTATTTACTGATAAAACATCATAAGTTCTGCATTATTTAGGATACTGTATAACATGTAAAATAGCGAAAATATAAAATATTTAAGTTGTTTTGTTCAGGTTAAAACACTCGTAAAAATACATATTGTAAAACTGTGACAAAGGTGAAGAGGAAAAATATGTAATGAAATGGACTCCTTAAATGAAATAGCATAGGCCAAAATCGTTCAGATGTGTCGCTTTAGAAATAACAGAGTTGATATTCAGTGGATAACGTGCTTCAAAATAGTTATATTTTTATGCAAAAATTTGAAGAAAACAACAATATTAATCAAGAGTTGATTGCTACTTTGCATTATTCTGGATATCATTCCTCTTATCGTTGATTTAAACCAAATGAAAAGATTTTTCAACGTTGTAACAAACATTCAACGAAAAAGTAAACATAATTTCTTTTCTCTCGCTCAATAATCCGTACAAATACAAAAGGAGCGAGCCTAGAAGTCTATTTTTACTTTCTCTACATGTACTATTTACATAGTATATAGAGAAGATATTGCACTCCACCCAAAAATTCGATACCGAAATTTCACCGGAAACATATGTTTTAGAGTCTCCTGTGTCCAAATAAAAACATTTTTGACAAAAGGTCCGTGTGTGTGTGTCTGTGGAGAGCATAGCTTAAAAACGAAAAATCCGTAAAAGACCAAACTTGGTATTTAAGTTCAGTATCTTCCAAGCATGTGACACAAAGATTTTCAAGAAAACTCCCCACCCCCAACCATCCTTTACATGGAAAAAAATTTGAAAGTTTTGATTTCCTCAAAAATGGCTCTAACGATTTTGATTAAAATATCGTATATTAAAGATATTTACCTGACAAATAATATCTATATCTTGAATTTTCTGAGAATAGCCTCTGAAGACCTCTTTATTCTGGATGAATTTTATGGAATTTGGCATAACTGCTAAACCCAAACAAAAATGTAGAGCACGTTAAAACACACAATTTATATCATATACATTTTTTTCATGGAGTTGATCGTTTTTGAGATATTTCTTGTTTTTGGTTTCAGTTTTTAAAAACTTATACTTTCTCATACAGGAATTTGTCAACTATGGTACTCCCTTATTTCGCTTCTACTTACAAGGAAGCAACTATTTGTGCTAATTTTTTCTCGATTAGCATGTAGTTAATACAAGCATAAATTTTTTAACAATAATTTGTTACAGAGATGTAGAGAAAGTAATATGAATGATCTTTTCTTTATTATTTCATGACTAAGAAGGTGCCATCACACATGAATACTATCATTGTAGATGTCTGCTCATTACTTTTCTGTCAATATGAATAAAGCACGCCAATAGACGTCCTTGCCCGAAGCCATATGAAATGCTGCGGTTGCTCACAGGCACATATTTCGGCGCCAGGGGTCGAAACCGTGCAACGCACATCAAAGGTCAGATACATGACCTAGTGACGGCTTATTTTGTGGTCATTCCATAAGGCAATATAAAAATGAGGCACATAATTACTGATACACTTGACCTGGTAACGCTGACGAATGTGATGCAACTTGCATTCATATTAAAGGCGTTCTGGCTTGCTTGATAAATCATATCTGAAATGGCCTGAAATGTAGAACACATCGCCTTTGTAAGAGCGGCAGCTACCACGAGGGTCATCAATTATTATTTATCAACGTCATACCGCTTCGCCGATGTCCATATGGAGTTAGCTCTGGCACAAACATTAGGTCCTGGGTGGAACGATTTTAGCCATATTCGCCTCCTCAGTCTTGGCAAAGTCATTTGAAAACCAAATGAGCATTTCAGTAGCTCAATTTAAAGCAACCCAAATTAGCCGTTTAGGAATATATACGAAGTAATTTTGAGAGGCAAATTTAATGCTACTAATGCAGGAGAACAAATTCGACATGCAAACAACAAGGGGCGTGAAACGTATGATAATTAATCATTAGCAAATAATACTCATAACAGCGTCAAAGAATGTTGTGTAGCCACAGAAAAAAAATTGAGAGAGATCAGTAATTTTGGTAAGATTACATATGCCAAGAAAAAATAAAATCTGATGTGTTCAATTCACATGACTTTCTCTACATCTCTGTAACCAATTATTGTTAAAAAGCTTATGCTTCTATTTACTTCATTCTAATGGAGAAAAATTTAGTAGAAATTCCTTATTACTTGCTTCCTTGAAAGTAGAAGCGAAATAAAGGAGTAGCATAAGCTAAAGTGATAGTCAAAAGCTGGTTACTATGTGACTGAAGTTCCTTTGTTTGTATGGACAGGAGTTGACAAATTCCTGTATGAGAAAAGTATAAGTTTTTCAAAGCTGAAACTAAAACAAGGAATATTTCAAAAACGATACATATTTTGTGTGGTAAGTTTTTGTCCATCTCTTACAGTTTAGCAGTTATGCAAAATTCCGTAAAATTCATCCAGAATAAAGTAGTCTTCAGAGGCTATTACCAGAAAATTCAGGATATACATTTTATTTTAATATACGTGATTTTAATCAAAACCGTTAGAGCCATTTTTGAGAAAATAAAATGTTCTAAATTGTTTCCATGTAAAGGGTAGTTTGGGGTGGGAGGATTTTCTTGGAAATCTTCGTGTCGCATCCTTGGAAGATACCAAACTTAAATACCAAGTTTGGTATTTAATGGTGTTCTCGTTTTTGAGCTATGCTATCCACAAACACACACACAGACAGACAGACACATGGAAATGTTTCTAAAATTGCTTTTTTTGGATACAGGGGAACCCAAAACATGAATTTGCGGTGAAATCTCGGTATCGAATTTTTGGGTGCATTACAATACCTACTCTATACACTATGTACATAGTACGTGTAGAGAAAGTAATAAAAAATACTACATGTGCTAGGCTGTACAAGTTAGGGCTAGCAGATTTTAAACCTGAAAATGGAGGACTTTATAGACGTATACATCTATATTCCTAGAACATAGTCAACATTTCTTACATTCTGAAACGGTAAACAGCAGGGTCCTGAATCTGATGTGTCATTTTTAATTGTTGCACAATGGCATTGCTAATGAATACATAAATTCTTTACTCAGGTTATGAAATGCGTATTTATTCGGTATTTATTGCTAATCTACACTTTTTTCTTTTTTCTTTTTTAAACTATTATTTTTTAAACTATAGTTTGCTTCCTTTAGCCTGGTATTTTGATCCTACATATGGTTGGGTGAAATGATGATCAAATAAGCTCGGGGTTTATAGAGCTTATAGTTATTTGACATTCGTCTTCTCAGGATAGGGAAAAAAAACGGAAGAAAGCTAGCCAAGTAACCGAGATTCGAACTCGGGAACTCTTGAATGTAATGCAGACATGCTACACCGCACTACAGGACTTCTCATTTGTTTTCATGATAATGTACATAAGGACAACTTTCAAACAACAGAAATTTCACTATACAATTGAGAAATACTTCATACGTCCTTTATTGCAATTCTTTGGGGAAGAATCGCTTTCCGATTTAATGGTAGTTTGGAAACGGTTGCTATGTTTGGAAGTTTCCCCTAATTTGAGTAAATGGCTACTATATTCAGATTTCTGTTAACTGTGCCTTTGTGTCCAGTCAAAGGCTCTGAAGTCTTCATTCGCTATGAATTTTGTACAATCTGAGAACTCAGAGCAATTAATGGTACAGTTTTGTAAGACTTGCTTCAAAAACAATTTCCTGAATTTATTTTCATATTCTTCAATCAACACCATGGGACAAGTATATAGTATATAGTAAATATACTTATTTTTCGAAATTATCTCATCCCTAACGTTATACTCACGTGTAAATTATTTATATCTTTCTTTGCACATTTTAGTAATTGAATAAATATTATTTTAGGTGACTTTTTGTAATTATTGTGTAATTTTTAACATTTTAGAGTCATTTTATTGCAAATTATTGAAGCTTTTAAAATCATCAAAATTCAAAATTTTTTATAGCTGAATCTCAGAGTTTTCGAAGAAAAAGTGATTGTTTGTTGAATCAAGATCACAGAAAGATCAAGATCAAGAAAAATGCGTTTCTAACATTAACTAAAATGACAAGATATCGTCAAAAATGATATAAAATACACTTAGGATTAGTAAATTGTATTTTAAAACAAATACATCTTGTATAGTAATTAGCAGAGTAATTGAACTTATCACGAAAGTACCGTGGTTGATGTCTTTTATTTCAAATTATAAAAATAAAATTATTTCCATAATTAAACACGCATACAGGAATCAAAATTACCACGTTTCGTTTGATTTGCTTTCAATAGAGGCCCATAAAGGCACAGCCCTGTGGACGACCCTGGTCTTCAAAGTGTTCTAATTATAAGTGAGATCACGTGATGCCCCACTTCCGACTTGAATCCCGTTTGGCTGCGTTCCTCGCGGGGTTCCTTGTGGATGAGCATGCACTGCACCTCCAGACCTACATTCTAGAATAATAACTGACAGACGACAGTGCTCATAAGTAAAACTTATTTGTACATTCACCTCTTTTTACAAGTCACTGCATACAGAGTTCTCCGTCCAAAAACATAACAAGATACAAAAAAATCCAATTTGGCTTAAGGGAGAACAGCACTTGTTATCTACGTGTACTTCCGTGCATAAAAAGTGTCCAATAATAGAACACATGATTATGTTAATAATGACAAATGAAGCCCCACCCTCTGCAGCGTGAGCTACTCTATTCCTGGAGCATAATTTCTAGCCACTGGACTAACAGCGTGCCTTCACTCTCCCAAAATAAGGTCGAACTGCCGAAGTGTAACGCTATACTCTGCATATTCGTACTGGAGGAGTATTATTAATTATTCGTTGAATTAGGCGCAAACATATAGTATAATAAAAACGTAGAATTAAACACAAAAAATATTATGTGTTCCATTCACATGACTTTCTCTACTTCTGTGTAACAAATTAATGTTAATAAGCTTATTCTTATATTTACTTCATGCTAATCGAGAAAAAATTAGCAGAAATAGTCTCATTACTTGCTTCCTTGTAAGTAGAAGCAAAATATGGGAGTATCATAGGTTAAAGTGAAGTCAAAAGCTGGTTGCTATGGACTGAAGTTCCTTTGTTTGTATGGACACGAGTTGACAACCTTCTGTATGAGAAAAATACAAGTATTTGAAACCTGAAACCAAAAACAAGGAATATCTAAAAAATCGATTAACTTCTCTAAAAAAATGCATATAACATAAATTGTGTGTTTTAATGTACTCTACATTTTTTGTGTGGTAAGATTTTGTCCATTTCTTACGGTTTAGCAGTTATACAAAATTTCGTAAAATTCACCCAGAATAAAATAGTCTTCAGAGGCTTTTCTCAGAAAATTCAAGATATATATATATATATTATTTGTCAGGTAAATATCTTTAATATACGATATTTTAATCAAAATTGTAAGAGCCATTTTTGAGAAAATAAAAATTTTCGAAAAAAGTTCCATGTAAAGGGTAGTTGGGGGTGGGGGGATTTTCTTGAAAATCTTCGTGTCGCATCCTTAGAAGATACAAAACTTAAATAGCAAGTTTGGTATTTAACGGTCTTTTCGTTTTTGAGCTATGCTGTCCACAGACACACACACGCACACACACGGACCTTTTTCCAAAAATGCTTTGTTTTGGATTCAGGGGGACCCAAAACATGTATTTCCGGTAAAATCTCGGTATTGAATTTTTGAGTGCAATACAGTACCTTCTCTATACACTATGCAGATAGTAGTAAAAATTAGCAGAAAGGGTCTTGTAAGTAGAAGGGAAATAACGGAGCACCATAAGCTAAATCTATAGCTAAATATTTTAAAAGCTGGTTGCTATGTGAGAAGTACCGTTGTTTGCATGGACAGGTGTTGAAAAATGCCCGTATGAGAAAAGTATATGTATTTTAAAGTATAATTTAGTAATTTAATTCAAGTATAATTATTATTAGTGACACAGAATATCTTAAAAGTGGTCAACCTCACGAAAAAATCTGATGTGTTCGATTCACATGACTTTCTCTACATCTCTGTAACAAATTGTTGTTAAAAAGCTTATGCTTCTATTTACTTCATGCTAATCGAGAAAAAATTAGCAGAAATAGTTTTATTACTTACTACCTTGTAAGTAGAAACACAATAAGGGAGACCGTAGGTTAAACTAATAGTGAAAAGCTGGTTGCTATGTGACTGAAGTTCCTTTGTTTGTATGGATAGGAGTTGACAAATTCCTGTATGAGAGTATAAGTTTTTCAAAGCTGAAACCAAAACAACGAATACCTTAAAAGCGATCACCTCCACGAAAAAAAATGTATGTAACATAACTTGTGTGTTTTAACGTGCTCTACATTTGCTGTGTAGTAAGTTTTTATCCATCTTTTACGGTTTAGCAGATATGCAAAATTCCGTAAAATTCATCCAGAATAAAGTAGTCTTCAGAGGTTATTCCTATAAAATTCAAGATATACATTTTATTTGTCAGGTATATGACTGTAATATACGATATTTTAATCAAAATCGTTAGAGCCATTTTTTAGAAAATAAAAATTTTCGAAAAAAGTTCCATGTAAAGGGTAGTTGGGGGTGGGGGATTTTCTTGAAAATCTTCGTGTCGCATCCTTATAATATACCAAACCTAAATACCAAATTTGGTTTTTAACGGACTTTTCGTTTTTGAGCTATGCTGTCCACAGGCACACAGACACACACACAGACACATTTCCTACGTAAAGGGTAGTTTGGGGTGGGGGGATTTTCTTGAAAATCTTCGTGTCGCATCCTTGGAAGATACAAAACTTAAATGCCAAGTTTGGTATTTAACGGTCTTTTTGTTTTTGAGCTATGCTGCCCAGATGCACACACATACACACAGACAGATAGGCAGACAAACACAAGGGAATTTTTCTGATAATGTCTCAAAACATGTATTTCCGGTAAAATCTCGGTGTCAAATTTTTGAGTGCATCACAATACCTTCTCTATATACTATGTACATAGTACGTTTAGAGTAAGTAAAATATTTATTTTCGTCTCTAGGTCGTTCATGAAAGCTTCCACGTAAAGGTCCTAGTTGTTCTTCAGTATCAAATATGTCTTCACGCCTTTCTATAGAAGCCAGCTTTTATCTCATTGGTTAGGATTTTCCTTTCACCATTCGTAACGAAACTGTTTCAATAGGCAGTATCCGAACCACCCCTTAATTCGCTTTTGTGTGTCTAAATTATTTTTCGGGCCAACTACATACAGAACTGATACTGCTTAGATGGTGACAAAGATGAAAGCCTTAGGGAGGGAAAACTATGACCTTCTAGGGGAATGGGCCACTATTATGCAAGTAAGTATCGTTTTGAACTTAAGGGACTGCTAAAAGAGTATTTGCGGCGTATGTTTGGTTTCGAGCTGGTTTCCGCTGGATGAGGTTTTCTTTGTAATTTCCTCCGCCAATTACTCCTACTTCTTCATCCTCACCTCTATTGTCACGCAACCTCTGGCTGTAGCGTAAACGTCATAAAGTCATAACGTTGGGCATCGTACACTAGTTTATTTGCACACTGGAGTGATGACACATGTAAATGGCAGCTGGTGGTCCAGTCAGTTACTTTAGGGCAGACCAAATTCCTAGCTTGCGTACCGCTGGTGCAGTGGTAGCACAGCTGGCACTGGCGCGGGGGACTTTTCTTCCCCGCTGAAAGGATTGAGTATGTCTTTTTACCATCACTACCCATGGTGAGCCAAGGTTGCTCAAAATTCCGTCCAGGCCGCTGACCGATTCTTGAATACTCGCCACCATC
Source organism: Hymenopus coronatus (assembly GCA_030762935.1). Taxonomy (NCBI): domain Eukaryota; kingdom Metazoa; phylum Arthropoda; class Insecta; order Mantodea; family Hymenopodidae; genus Hymenopus; species Hymenopus coronatus. The sequence continues at coordinate 70,518,176 of CM060887.1, read as the reverse complement.
ATGAAATTGCTCTCTTTCATGTAATATAGATTAGACAAGTTGTTAAGTTGGTAAGCAATGTATAATACCGCGCACCGTTTTCCACGCTACACAATAGTTATAGATACGAGGTGTCCCAGGCTCGATTCCCGGCTAGGGATATAAAATTATTCCTGTCCTCTCCAGAGTCTGGAGTTAGGAATGAGGATGTCAATATGTGTATGTGATAGATGAAATCCAATTACAACTACACGAGTGAACAGCATTACCGATAGGCAATATCCTCAAAGGTAAAAGGCCGCCGAGATGTTCATTGAGTTAAAGGGTATAAATGTGATAATATAAAATATTTATAAACTAATATATACACATACAATAACAACAAGGAATATTGTAAGTGCAGTAAAATAGTTAAAACAGCATAGGAAGAGAATAAGGATGGATAAGTAGTATTTTAAATTTTTTACCGCTCATGAGTTTTTAACATTTACGGCAATGCTGGCAACGACTGACCCAGAGTAGAACCTTCAAATCGCGCGGGACGTGCTTGAACATGTAATCTTTGGCCTACAAACCCGAAGTAGTACGTGCCTTATCATTAAACCTATAAGCAGTTTGCAAAACAGAACAATAGCAATTTTCTACTTATCTTGAGGCAAAGATGGTGAGCTAAGTGAAGTCAAGAAGTATCATCTACCAATAGGATAAATTCATAAAAATAAGCATAACGAATAATAAATAAAACAGGATTCATGTGCTCAAACTGTGCTAATTCATCATGTGTTTAGTAGAATATGCAAGCATAGGGTGCAGATAAGTAGAATAAGGCGTTTTTGGAGGGACTCGGCACTGATTTAGAGCATATATTGTATCTGCGCGCACGAAGGGCCGCCCCCGGATTGGAAGGATGAGCTGAGAGTAGACACCGAGTGGTTGGAGCCAGGTAAGCAATAACAGGATCCCTACAGTTTTCAGATTTGGACGCCTCAGCAATTGGACAGGTAGACTGGGGACGCCACCGCACCTAGAGGTTCCAACACTCCTTTCAAGGGAGTGGTCCGTATACCCTGGCAACCGTTTGAAAGTCGATGGTCGGTTAAATTTCCAAGAGAGAATCCTTTTACCCTGCCACTCTGTAGCGAAACACCATCGCCGGCACTTCCAATTCTGAAAGAGACCAAACGGGGAGAGGGTTGAATAGCATTTCATATAGGGTTATCGTGGATAGGTCCCCCAATCACTGGGGCACAATACCGCAAGTAGGGCATTGTGACTTTTTGCGATTTGCGTGATCCCTGGAAGGGAGTGATGGGGGATATCAGAAAGGCGACCAGATCCGGATGACAAAGATGAATGCATCCTATGTCGCCCGACGCAGTCCCACAAGCCCCTGAACCCTGGTGGCACTACGATAGAGCGCCCTAACGAAGGATTTTGGAGGATCCTGATTGGGCAGGCCCCGCAGTGGCACCTGGAAATCTTTACAGATCTCAGAACCACCGCCCAGTCGCAAGTCGCCGAACACCGGGAATTGGTCCTTCAAACCGAAACAGATGAAAAAAGTAATACATACAGAAAATGATAGGCAGGAAAGCTGTGGTAGATCAAAGTGGTACTACTACTGCGCTAATGGGCCGAACTTACTGCTCTTATAATAATAATAATAATAATAATAATAATAATAATAATAATAATAATAATAATAAAGGAGATGAGATAAGATGGGTTCAGGGCCCACAACGACGATGGAAAAGGATGGAAAAGGACATTTAAATGATTCCTAAAGCAAAAATATAAAGTAAAAGATACACTATCACACTGAAATAACAGATTTTCTGTGTATGAAATCGCAGTATGCTTATGTCTAATTATCAAAGGTATGTAGTATTATAGTGCAGTATGTAGTGTAGTGTCCTGGAGGGAATGCTGCACGTCAGTCGGCCGCGCCGTGGCCGAGTGGTTAGACCACTAGACTCTCACCTAGACGGTCGGGGTTCGATCCCAAGCGACCGCATGTGAGATTTGTGGTGGACAAAACGGCGCTGGGGCGGGTTTTCTCCGGGTACTCCGGTTTCCCCCGCCATCGCATTCCACCGGTGCTCCATCATCATTCATGCATCATCAGTGTCACCGCCTGCGGTGCCATTAGTAGTTAAAGCGGGCGTTAAACACTACCAAAAAAAAAATGCACGTCAGTCAATGATTAGGCTTTTTGTACGTCAGACCCAGGAGGAGAGGAGAGGACAGCCGGAACCAGACTGCGACAGGGAAAGTCTCTAACAGTTTCCAAGCAGTTCTTCATCTCGAGGTAATGAGGGCTAAGAGCACTTAGGCTTGAATAAACGCCCCTTAGTATAACCGACGACCCCTAGCGCCATCCTGCTGCCGAGTCTCCAAATCGCAATCATCTCCACGAGAGGGCGCAACCATCGCAGTCCTCGCCGATATTAATAACCTTGAAAGAAACACCAGACCATTTCATCTCCATTTCAGGAAGGAGGGACGGGAAATTTGGGGGAATGAAAAATCCTCCCCAGCACTTGCCTAGTGACGCGGGAAACACGAAAACACCCTTGCGTCAAGAGGTCGCCCGAATGCCAGTCCCAGACGAAACGCCTGAGCCACCCAACTCGGTATGCAGTACAATAATATCTGATTTCTAAACATGTTGAAAACAAAGTGGTCAAATTAAAGGCACAAGTTCAGTGATTCATTAGCAACTTTAAGGAAACATTTGATACCGACACGAGTAGAGAAAATTGTTCTGGCATGGATTCACGAACAGGAGGCCAGAATCTGTCCGAGGTTTTCCCAAGATTTGCTTAGCCCTCATAACTCGCCAATGTCTGGGAGGTACCTCTAACTTAGCTATGGAGCCGTGTGTAATAAGAGCGGGCATTAAATATTGTTCAATAAGTAAGAAAGAAAGAAGTAGATCCGACATTCAAATCACGGCTAGGACATTGAGATTTTGAGTTTGATTCTACCTTCCAACATCTGTCCCACACACGGCCTGTGTGAAAATATAATTTTTGTCAATGCAACAATCTGTTATTTCGTAGCTAGTACTAAATTATTAGTACTTAAATTATTTTTAAGTTACGCCTTATTGTAAAACACAACAGAAGTTAGGAAACATATGGTTTTTAACTTGTAATGCATTGGTTGTTCCTGAGCAATTTCAATTCTTTATCAATAAGGCCAATTTTGATACCAGAAAATTTAGATCACAAGTGCTAATTCACTATTAAGAAAATTACCACAATTTCTCTTCCTTATTTTGCAATTTAAAACGAAACTTTTCTATTGTTCCTTACTACAATTCTGTGTCCATAAGTGGCAAATAACACTGCATATTTGTTGCAGGTTAAACTTTCATGCACGCTGAATTTTATAGCAGTATGACCTTAAACTCACGCGTGCAAATATCCATTAACAGTTTTCTTCACCGGAAAGAGCAAAGACACAATACGAAAAATGTATAGCAAACCAATCGTTATAACGCAATTTTGCATACTTGATGCAGTGTCATGTACTCCCTAAGCTAGATGTATGGAGAAACAGCAAAACGTTCCCACTTCTTCTATCTACTTTGTCTGTATGTTTTTAATTCACAATTCACTATTGTGTATAAACTACGCAGCCAGACTAGCTGCGTAGTTACCTTCCTGTTCTTCTCCTTGGATATGGCTAATTTTCCTTTCTGTGATTTCCATTGTACTTCCTTTGCATTATGGATGGAGTTTTCTGTCACGGTATTGAATATCCTGATATTAAAACGCAATATGGAATTTGAACCTATGGGAGCTACAGACGCCACTACCTGAGCCATCTCGCACGATATCACGCAAAAGGCAGCAATGACTGACTCTTCTGCTAGTTTTACAAGTCTAGGCTTACCTCATTGCTAGCCAGAGAAGAGACAGGGACCTTCAGTGTGTTTGGCGAACATTTGCTATGAAACTGTTTCTCCCTCGCTCCTCTATCTTAGGATGCTTCCCAGCAATTCTGCAATCAAGAGCAGGTCACCCAGTTTCAATTTAAATCCCAATACCTAGCCGCTTATTATTTTTTTAAATTGATGTACCAAAAAGGGCGCTTTACAGACCACGGTGAATAACAGACACATTAAGGAAAATTGATTGAAAATCTGATATTGACCTCGAACTAAATGGTGTTAGTTAAGAAGAGTTGTTAAGGAAGCTACGTGATACAGGAGGAAAGAACACTACTACTTGATATCTGTGGGCTTAAACGTCTGTGTCACCAACAGAAAGTCACGCGGTGGTTTACGCTTAGATCCATTTGGCTGGTGGCTTGCTGGCGCCTTCATCTTACAGATTGGTGTAGAATGACTTAAGACATTATACTGTTGGAGAGTCAGTAGTCCCAGTTTTTTATGTATTGCTGATTGGGAATGAACCAGGGGACTATAGTGACGATGCGCAAAAGGTTGGAAACATGAAGACGGTGAAGATTGATTTGCTGCCCAAACGTAGGGGAAGAAGGGTCGGATCAGTGCCATGTACAGCAACTGTGGAACTGGAATAGGCGCTTAATGTGACATTACTTGTGTGATATTTAAGGCATGTGGCCTTCTTTTCAATTAATAGCAACACACGGTGAATACCGCAGAAACGGCTGGTCTTAATCTGTTGGTCCCTTGCCTAAATGATGTCGCGTATCATTTAGATTTATGGCTGCCTCTTGAGCAGGGTTTTCTAGTTCAGGAACAAAGAATAGTTGTTTAAGAGCTAACCGTTGCAATAAGCGCAAGATGGTGTGTATGCAAGGAAGTAATTTTGTTAGGATATGTGCCAAGGGCAGATTGTGCCTTATGATTGCACTTCATTCAATCCTTCTCATTCATACTCTTGCTTCTTGCTCACAAGTTCATCTCTTCTATAAATGAACGGGAAGATGAGAAATAATTTATATGATTAGATTAGCGCGTGCTATGATTGAATGTAATTCACCTTCTCCGTTATGAAAGATAGTTTCCTTCAAAGAAACATTTCAGCAGTAACCTTGACAGGAAGACGGCTATCAGTTTGGCAATTGGACCATTGCACTCTTGAAGAGTGGCTCAAGAGCATGTTGAAGTGAGAAAGTCACATTTTTGTTAAAAACTCCATTTATTACTTTTGGTTTCAAAAAAAATTAAATGTTTATCTGAAAACCGCAGCAATTTAGGCAATTTATAGTATCTATTTTCTACACATACGTACGATTTTAGGTCTGCTTTATTTTAATCCGTATTCCTCTTTTAAAAGAATATAAATGTTTTTTTCTGAGATTTCTCGTCAATTAGATCCTTTCTGACATGTTTTATTCAGACATATATAATATATATTTATAATATTATTTATATATTATTAAGTTTCCGCTCATTTTAAATTTAAATATATATTTGCTGAAAAAAGTACAATACACCATAATATTCCGCTCTAAAAGTGGTAAAAGTTTTTCCCCTTTTCAAACCAGATATAAAATTGGGAAAAAAATCATCAGTAGTGTATCTGTTTTTCGTAACTCTTACTCTTTGGCACAGACGTCATCAATACGTAAGTCTAGGTAGCCGGCTTTACTTGCTCCGCTCGTTACGTTTGTCGCAAGGAAAGCTGAACAGCAGGGAAACTAAACGACCTGCACTCAATTGGATTGCTGGGAAGCATTCTAAGATAGAGGAGCGAGGAAAGAACAGTAAACCATCTTGTTACGTGTAAGGACTGCGTCCCTCCATGAGCATATACTATATAAATAGTGCAGCCTGATAAGTTTAAATAACTTCTTTCTGTGAATCGGACTCTGAAATCAACACTACATTTGAATATGTGGAAATAATATTAGTACTTGCCTATGTTGAATTAAACCATTAGCGTTCCAGAGAGCTATCTTGCTCTTGAATTTAGATACGATGACAGAGAGAATGTTTCCTGTTTCAGAGTGTTCTCAAATCTAAGAAAGGGTTTCTTAATAATATGGCTGATATCAGATTCATTGTTTTGGGTTGTTTGGGCATAGTTAGACGGTGGTACCACAGATTTCGGAGAGACGGTTTTCTCGGATTTAACATATCTAGGTGACCCTTTGCAATATTGTCTTGTATGACCGTACATCTGGCAACGCACACACTGTGCCATTCTCTTTCTTATAAGGAGGTTCAAAGCTTATCTTTGCATGTTTTATATGTATAGTTTAACGTCCTTTAACCTGGTTGGTCATATCGGAAGATGAATGAAATTGGTGAAATGATACTCAAATGATCTCGGGGTCCATAGAGCTAAAACTTACTCGATATTCGTCTTCTAAGGATAAAGGAAACCCTGAAAACAACCTTATCCAAGTAGCTCACCCTAAGCGAGATTCGAACTCGCACCCTGTTGAATGCGAGGCAGACACAGTACCCCAGCACTACCCAGCCTGGTTCATGTAATATTGAACCAATTTAATAGATATCTTTATTGTTAGCTTGAGGTTCAAGGTCTACATAGAAAAGGGGTAGTGGTTCTTTTGTGAATCTATGAAGAATATTCTGCATGTTACGCATTCTAAGGCCCTGATCTCGTAATTTTGAGACAATAATTTGTTTATCTATCGAATGATGCTTGCTGCGGATAACTATTCTGAAAGCTCCTTCTTGTGTGAGTGGGTAGATATGATAATTTTTATCATTAAGTAGCTTTGCCAGTTTCCTATACGTGTCTACATGTTTGATAGCAATTTGACTTCATCTTCACAATTTTGTTTGAAAAGACTAGTTTAGAAACGTATTGTTTGAGGCAGTTAGTAAGTTCTGGAGCGGGCGTTAAACACTACAAAAAAGAAATAATCAAGCTGGCAGCGCTGTAGTCGAGTGGTTAGACCACTCCCTCTCACCAAGGCGACGCAGGTTTGACCCCAGGAGTTCTCATGTGGATAAAGCGGCGTCTGCGCTTCCTTACTCCGGGTTCTCCAGTTTCGCTGCCATTCATTCCACTGCCTGTTCCATACTCACCTCTCCTTCCATCCGTTATTTCATATCATCATCTTTCCCACCCTCGTACCAGATATAGGGTTGATCACCCGATGTCATGTTACACTCTCTCTCTCACTCTCTCTCGGAGTGGCCGAGTAGTCCTCGGCTCTCACCTAGACGGGCCGTTCGATCCCAACGACCGCATGTGAGATTTGTGGTGGACAAAGCGGCGCAGGGTCGGGTTTTCTCTGGATCTCCGGTTTCTCCCGCCATCGCATTCCACCGGAGCTCCATCTTCATTCCATGTATCATCAGTGTCATCGCCTGCGGTGTCATAAGTATTAAAATCAGGCGTTAAACACTATCGAAAAATCCATCTCTGATCCAGAGCTGGTCTGCTCTTCAACAGCATCTAACCGCAGGGGCTGGCTTGTAAGTTCTAGAGGGGGGGCGTGTGTAAATCCTGCATACGAGGAGGATAAATAGCGAAAGAAGAAGGGTTGTGTGATCAAGACGAAATTGCTGAGCTAGAAATTATTTCTATAAAAGATTATATTATCTGCATATAAGAATAGACTAATATTTAAGCGTTGTGTAAAATCATAATGCCTAGACAAAGATGTGTAATTGTGACATGGGGTTTTTAATAAAGCTGAGACCAGTGTCCGAATATTACAGTTTGTGTATAACAATAAATATGCTTTGGAAATACAACTTTATAGGAATTCTGATATCTGAACTGCCTCTTTTTGGTTATACACGAAATATATGGATGTTCCAAAAGGAAAGTCAAATGCCGGAATAACGGTACTCACCATCATTCTTTAAAAATCTTGTACATATGTTGTTTATGTTATTCGCATAAAAGTGAAATGCTCTCTGAAGAAAAAACATTTAAAACACACCAATAGAATACCTTAATACATATTACTCTAAACAAAGTTAATTATGATTAGTTGCAAGAAATCGCCGTTTATGCCTTGCTGTAACTGAAATTGTCTTAAGTTACTTAATGATAAAACGTTTAACCGCCATTATATGAACTCTGAGATGTTCAACTGTTACATATAAAATCTTGTTATGGAAGAAAGTTCGAACCCTTTACCTTGAACTACGGAGAGTTGCGTAAACGAAAATATGCATACATAAAATGTGAGAGTCAATGAGTCATCCGATGCGGAGAGTTACCGAAATTCAGGTTACAGTAAGGCAATGTTTCACGTCAAGGCAAGTCGGGTCAGATATACGGAGGGAGTGATCTAGTAAACATTGTGACTCATATCGATTGCTATCTCGATTTACAATCGCAACACCTGTTTACACGAACATCCGATCATAGCCCACTTGCTTACTCTACTATATCTATATTATATAATTTTTATTTTCTCTACACTACTATGCATATAGTGTGTAGAGAAGGTATTGTATTGTACCTAAAAACTCGATACTGAGATTTTACCGAACATACATGTTTTGGGTCCCTCTGAATCCATAAAATCATTTTTAGAAAAAGGTCTGTGTGTGTCTGTGGACAGCATAACTCAAAAACGAAAAGACTGTTAAATGTAAATACCAAACTTGGTATTTAAGTTTAGTATCTTCCAAGGACGCGACACGAAGATTTTTAAGAAAAGTCCCACCAACTTACACTTTATGTGAACTTTTCCGAAGATTTTGATTTTCTCAAAAATGCCACTAACGATTTTGATTCAAATATCTTATGTTTAAGATATTTATATGCCAAATAAAATGTATTTTCTGAGAATAGCCTCTAAAGAGCTCTTTATTCTGGATTGATTTTTATTGAATTTTGTATAGCTGGTAAACCGTAAGAGATAGAAAAAGCTTATTACACAAAAATGTAAATCACAATAAAACACACAATTTATGTCATATTCCTGAAGTTGGCCGTTTTCCAGATATTACTTGTTATTGATTTCAGTTTTAAAATACTTAAACTTTTCTTATACGGGAAATTATCGAGATTTGGCCACGCAAAGAAACGGATTTCTATCCCACATTTTAAAACATTTGACTGTCAGTTTAGCCTAGTGTATTCCCTTATTTCCCTTCTATTTATAAAGGAACTAGATAATAATACAGTTTCTGCTAATGTTTTAGCATTGAATAGATAGAAGAATAAGCTTATTAACAACAATTTGTTACAGAGCTGTAGAGAAAGTCATGTGAATGTAACACTTAGATTTTTTAAGGTTTAACATGATACTTATAAAAGGTTTTTACTACGCGTCTTCATGAAATAATGGAGCTTGTTCGTTATTTACTGTAACTCTAACCTAATTCACTAAATTAACTCTAACCAAAACTAACCTAACTTACACTAAACTACAAATCTAACTAACCTAACCTAAACTTTCATGGTTTGCTGGATTTTAAAGCCCCCCTCTCAGATTATGTATACAATAATGTGTAGAATGAATTTGCATTCTTCGCCTCTTTTCCTGATTTATTCAGTACCTTCACAAAATGGCGGATTTAAACAAAATATGCAGTACAGTACATAATTCTTTTTAGAAACATTACAATACTTTCTCTCAAAGATGTTACTACTTTGTCGGTTTGAAGGAAATAAACGTTTCTTTTTACGGAAACAATCATATCTGGGGAGGCAGAGCTAATAAAGGGATAGTACTAGCAGCAAATCTCAACTTTTTTAAAATATATCGATTCACAGAATCGACTCAATAAGTTACAGCTTTTATCTTTATGTCGCCAATATTGTCTCAGTGACCCAAGTGGTGAGGGAAATTTTAAGTATACTGGAAACAAAACAAAGATATAACCAATTATTTGACGATCTAATTTTACTGAAAAATCTTAACATTTCACTAAAGTTACAAAGTCGGTAAGAAGCACTCACTTTACCAAATATTTGATCAGTCAGCGATTATACACAACCAATATTTTATTACCAGTGTTTAGTTTTAATGTTTGTATTGCAATGCTTTTAATATTAAATTAGGTATATCTTTCAAAGTTGAGAAGAACGAACACTCATAACTCATTTTAATATACCCTGATACACAATATACAATTAAAAAGTTTTAAATGCATTTACAGCTCGCCGATAGTGCTGTACACTGCCCTGATAGAGTTATGAAAAAGTAGCATCATGTACCGAGTGTTTCATTATATTTGAAGAGGCAGATTGATTCTTAGAGATTCTTGTCCAGAAAAAGAGAATTAATATGATTTGTTGAGCTGTTGTTATTGTTGTTATTATTATTACTTATAAGTAATAAAACACAATAGATGCAATCATTATTTCAATCCCAGGAGTATTTACTTTAAGGCAGCGATTTGATATTATACACACATATACAAGGCAAATAAATCTGCTGGGCTGCATTTTATCAAAATAGTCCATAGGTATAGTATCTAATATAATCAACCTCTTAACTCTTCGCTGGATTCGTGGTGGGCTATACGTTTTATTTAGTAATAAAAAATCTGATTTGTTCCATTCACATAGCTTTCTCCACAAGTTATTGTACAACATATTTTTTTTTTAATTACATCGTGCTATTCAGGGAAATCATTAGCAGAAATGGTTGCATTAGTTCCTTCTGAGTAGAAGGTTAAATAAGATTCAGTCACTAGACTAAAGTTAGTCAAAACTAGTCGGTAGCTATGTGAAATAATTAATGTTCTTTTCTCTTTTGCATTCCCGAGAGTAAAGCAGATATGAAAAGAAGGTTGACTTACCACCGGAGAAAAGTTTAAGGAGTTTAAAATTGAAACCAATAAAAAGAAGAGTATCTTGTCGGAAATTGTTAACTTTATAAACAATAATAATAATAATAATAATAATAATAATAATAATGGTACAAAATAAAAAAACTTTTGCATAAATTGTGTTTTAATGAGATCTACATTTTTAACAGCAGGGATTTTTCAACTCTTACGGTTTACGAGTTATGCTGAAGTCATTCAGAATGAAGAGGTCTTCAAGGCTATTCCTAGAAAATTCAATATATATATGTATATATTTTGTTTGTCATGAAAACATTTTAAATATATGGAATTTTATTCAAAATCGTTAGAGCCGTTTTTGATAAAATCAAAATTTTTGAAAAATGATCCGTGTAAAAGGTAGTTGAGGGTGGAGGATTTTCTTGAAAAGTTTCGTGTCGCATCCTTGGAAGATGCCGAACATAAATACCAAGTTTGCTATTTAATGGGATTTTCACACACACACACACATAATACACACACGGACATTTTTCTCAAGATTTTGTTTCACATTCTCTAGCCGCATGTACATAGTGGATAGAGAAGGTATTGTATTCCACCAAAAAATTCGATGTCAAGATTTCACTGGAAATATATGTTTTGGGGTAAGGGGTAGTTTGGAACATTTTTCGAAAAATGTTCATTTCTAAAAAAATGACTAACGATTTTGATTAAAATACCGTATATTAACATATTTACATCCTAAATAAAATGTATACCTTGAATTTTGTGGGAATGGACTCTGACGACCTCTTTATTTTGGATGAATTTTCCGAATTTAGCTTAACTGTGCCCTTTACGGTTTTGTTGCATTTCCGAGATATTTCTTGTTATTGGTTTTTCTTGTAAAGTACTTATACTTTTCTCAGACAGGAAGCGTCAGCTTTTCCTTTACTCTACTCCGGGCAAAGAAAAGAAACAATTTGCAATGACAATCGCATAACGACGGCTTTTAAAGCATTTGACTATCACTTGTATAGCGAATTCCTTTAGTTTCCTTCTTCTTATAAGGAACTAAGTAATAAGAACATTCTGCCTATGTTTATCTAGATTAGAATTCTGTAGAAAAAAGAATAATCTTTTGTAAGAAGTTTGTTTTGTAGGCAGCTGGAGAAAGTCATGTGAGAGTAACACATTAGTTTTTTACTTTCTCTACACGTACTATGTACATAGTGTATAAAGAAGGTATTGCATTCCACCCAAAAATTCATTACCGAGATTTCACCAGAAATACATGTCTTGGGTCCAATAAAATCTGATGTGTTCCATTCACATGACTTTCTCTACATCTGTGTAACACACTGTTGTTAAAAAGCTTATACTTCTATTTACTCCATCCTAATCAAGAAAATTTTAGCAGAAATAGTCTTATTACTTGCTCCCTTGTAAGTAGAAGTAAAATAAGGGAAACCATAGGTTAAACTGAGAGTCAAAAGTTGGTTGCCATGTGACTGAAGTTCCTTTGTTTGTATGGATAGGAATTGACATATTCCTGTATAAGAAAAGTATAAGTTTTATAAAGCTGAAACCAAAAACAACGAATACCTTAAAAACGATCACCTCCATGAAAAAATGTATATAACATAAAATGTGTGTTTTAATGTGCTCTACATTTGCTGTGTAGTAACTTTATATCCATCTCTTACGGTTTAGCAGATATGCAAAATTCTGTAAAATTAATCCAGAATAAAGTAGTCTTCAGAGGCTATTCCCAGAAAATTCAAGATATACATTTTATTTGTCTGGTAAATGTCTGTAATATACGATATTTTAATCAAAAGCGTTAGAGCCATGTTTTAGAAACACATACGCACACACACACGGACCTTTTTGTAAAAATGCATTTTTTGGATTCAGGGGGACCCAAAACATGTATTTCCGGTGAAATCTCGGTATCGAATTTTTGGGTGGAATACAATACCATCTCTATACACTATGTACATACTTCATATAGAGAAAATAAAAAAGTATTTTCAGGAAAAGGTCCGTGTGTGTGCCTGTGGACAGCATAACTCAACAACCAAAAGATCGTTGAATACCAAACTTTTTATTTAAGTTTGGTATCTTCCAAGGATGTAATACGAAGATTTGCCAGAAAATCCCCCCCAACTACCCTTTACATGGAACTTTTATCGAAAAATGTTATTTTCTTAAAAATGACTAACGATTTTGATTAAAATATCGTGTATTACAGATATCGTCCTGAAATTTCTAGGAATAGCCTCTGAAGTATACTTTTTTCTGAATCAATTATACAAAATTTTGTATAACTGCTAAACCGTAAGAGATGGACAAAAACTTACCACACAACAGTTTTAGTGCATGTTAAATCACGCAATTTATGTAATATACATTTTTTTCATGGAGTTGATCGTTTTTTAGATATTCCTTGTTTTTGGTTTCACTTATACTTTTCTCATACAAGAATTTGTTAACTCCTGTCCATACAAACAAAGGCACTTCAGTCACATGGCAACCAACTTTTGACTATGACTTTAATCTATGGTACTCCCTTATTTCGCTTCTACTTACAAGGAAGCAAGTAATAATACTATTTCTGCTTATTTTTTCTCGATTAGAATGAAGTAAACAGAAGCATAAGCTTTTTAATAATAATTTGTTACAGAGATGTAGAGAAAGTCATGTGGATGGAACACATCAATTTTTTTTTTAAATTGTATTCATGGGGGCTCAAAACATATCATCTCGATATCGAATTTTGTATCGTTGTATTTACTTGCCAGAGAAAGTAATAAAAGCGCTGCCTAATATCAATAACTTGAGCTGAAGCCGTCCGTATCTAATCCAGAATGCTGTTCATTAGTATCCGAAAGTTTCTGGAACCGGTTAGTAGGTGCGGCGTTATTTCGGGTTTGGTTTACATAAACAGTAATTTTACGGCCTGTTTAAAGGACTGCCATAAAATTACTCTTTATTTTCGGCACATTCACACAAAATTGTTTAATGATTACTAATCCATCCCAATGAAGACATGAGAACGTTTCCATACGGTGTTGGTGCTTAACACTTTTAGTGCCAATTTCGCTTTAATTGTGAATAGAAAATTCTGCAAGAATTGCCAATCAAGATCTAATCGTGGTCCAAAAATTCTGCGAGAATTTCCAATCGCCATCTAATGTTGATCCGAAAGTTCTGCGAGAATTGCCAATCACGATCTAATCTTGATCCGAAAATTTTGCGAGAATTGCCAATCACGATCTAATCTTGATCCGAAAATTTTGCGAGAATTGCCAATCACGATCTAATGTTGATCCGAAAATTCTGCGAGAATTGCCAATCTCTATCTAATCTTGATCCGAAAATTCTGCGAGAATTGCCAATCACGATCTAATGTTGATCCGAAAATTCTGCGAGAATTGCCAATCACGATCTAATGTTGATCCGAAAATTCTGCGAGAATTGCCAATCACGATCTAATGTTGAGCCGAAAATTCTGCGAGAATTGCCAATCTCCATCTAATCTTGATCCGAAAATTCTGCGAGAATTGCCAATCACGATCTAATGTTGAGCCGAAAATTCTGCGAGAATTGCCAATCTCCATCTAATCTTGATCCGAAAATTCTGCGAGAATTGCCAATCACGATCTAATGTTGATCCGAAAATTCTGCGAGAATTTCCAATCACGATCTAATGTTGATCCAAAAATTCTGCGAGAATTTCCAATCACGATCTAATCATGATCCGAAAATTTTGCGAGAAATCGTGATACCAATTTCACACATTTTAATTCTTTCCAGCGGGAAAGTCTGGGTAATTTCTACGTCTTAGCCATTTAGTAAGGTTTTCTGGAGCGTTTCAGGATCTTATCTTTAAACTCCAAAGCGCTAAATTAGCTTCAAATTTAATTTCTCTAGATTGTGTTTGTTTATTTTGGTTGAAACATGGCATCGGCTAGCTGCAGTGATTTTGAATTTTCAGAACTTGATAATAGCGTTTTTAACATCGACGCAAGAGAGGAAGATATATATTCTAGCTTCAGCGATGAAGATGCTCTTTTAGTAAAGAAATGTCTATACTTTCATTTAATTTGCCTGCATTTTCTATGTAATAAGGCTTTCTATGCATAATTGATTATTTTTCCTTTTTTTAATTTTTTTAAAAAACATTGAAGACACATCTCATGCATATAATGCATGTTATACAATATAAAAAGGGTTTATTAAAAATAAAAATAATATTCAGCTCTATACCCCATTTGGTGCTCATTTTATTACTAATAATTTAAAAGATGGATGGATGGATGGGTGGGTGGATGGATGGATGGATGAGTGGGTGGGTGGATGGATGGATGAGTTTGTGGGTGGATGGATGGATGGGTGGGTGGATGGATGCATGGGTGGGTGGATGGGTGGGTGGATGGATGGGTGGGTGGGTGGATGGGTGGGTGGATGGGTGGATGGGTGGGTGGGTGAGTGGATGCATGGGTGGGTGGATGGGTGGATGGGTGGGTGGGTGGGTGGGTGGATGGGTGGATGGGTGGATGGGTGGGTGGGTGGGTGGGTGGGTTGATGGGTGGATGGATGGGTGGGTGGGTGGATGGATTGGTGGGTGGGTGGATGGATGGATGGATGGGGGATGGATGGATGGGTGGGTGGATGGATGGATGGGTGGATGGATGGATGGATGGATGGATGGATGGGTGGGTGGATGAATGGATGGATGGGCGGGTGGATGGATGGGTGGGTGGATGGATGGATGAATGGATGGGTGGATGGGTGGGTGGATGGATGGATGGATGGGTGGATGGGTGGGTGGATGGGTGGGTGGATGGATGAATGGATGGGTGGATGGGTGGGTGGATGGATGGATGGATGGGTGGGTGGGTGGATGGATGGGTGGGTGGATGGGTGGGTGGATGGGTGGATGAATGGATGGATGAATGGATGGGTGGATGGGTGGGTGGATGGATGGATGGATGGATGTGTGGATGGATGGGTGGGTGGGTGGATGGATGGATGGATGAATGGATGGGTGGATGGGTGGGTGGATGGATGGATGGATGGATGGATGGGTGGATGGATGGATGGATGGATGGATGGGTGGGTGGGTGGGTGGGTGGATGAATGGATGGATGGATGGATGAGTGGATGGGTGGGTGGATGAATGGATGGATGGATGGATGGATGGGTGGATGGGTGGGTGGATGGATGGATGGATGGGTGGGTGGGTGGGTGTTGCCATACACTGTACAGATAGACTAGTCATAAAATGTACATTAATTAAACAATTCACTTAAACAATAAAAAGTTTTGTCATGAAAAAATGAACGTAGTGATCTTTTAAATTTACACATGTTTTCTATTTTAATAATTTCATGTGGGAGAGCATGGACAATTTTACTTATGAGGAACTTTAGTGATTTTGATTATTTAGTTGTTTTATTTTTCTATATGGATGTCATTCATATTTCTGGTAAAATGATCATGGACGTCACAGTTGAGAGTGAATAAGTATGAGTGGTTTTTATAAAATAGCGCAGCATTATATATTAATAAATTAGTCAAAGTAAAAATATAAAATTGTTTAGAAACATGTCTTCATGAATTTCTTGGCATCATATTAGAAATTATTAGCACTCTCTTCTGAATTAAAATACCTTATTTACTTCAGTTGCAGATCCCCATATCCCCATATTAAAATATTGCAGGATAAAATTGATTGTACAGTGGCATAATATACAGTAAGCAAGCAGTTATATCCAAATACATTTTCAGGCATCTAATAGCAAAGCATGCTTTATTTAATTTGGTGCATATAAGATCAATCTGTTCACGCCAAGTAAGCATTTGCCTCTAAAATTGCTTGGCACTTTTCGGACAGCATTTTGCTACTCAGACTGGTACTAAAAGGGTTTAAGTGCCAACCTTTGACTTTTTAGATAACATTGGTATATTGCAGAGAGAAGCCGCTCCACACAATTCACAGTTAAAATGTGTATTTCAATTAACAGCTTAAGGAGGCAATCAACTGAAAATCCGAAGTGCTGTACCAAATTTGTGACTTTATTCTGTTTATTATTAAAATCATCTTTGTTTTCTTCTCTATTGAAAACTAATATAACCTTTTACTTTACACCCTTTATAAATTTCTGAGTGGTCACTTAAACATAAGCGTGCATGGTATTTCTAATGATGAGATGCTTTTCTTTGTTTCTCACAACTACATATATTTTTCTTCGCATAAGAAAATTTAGAATACAAGCTGTTAGGACCTGTATTTTGTAATTTTGTTTGGGTTTTGGCGAGAATTTTTAGTTGCAAATTAAATGGCAGTACATTTTAAAAACATATACTTTTAAAAAAATTGAAGTTTTTTATTTTATTATACTGCAAAATCCGGACCGAACTTTATTTGCATATTTACTAACCATATTATCACCAAATATTATAAATGAAACATGAGAATTGTTCCGCAGAGAGCATTTTATATAAAACATTTAAATTCTTAATTAAAACATTAAATCTAATATTTACATTAATGCCTGAAATTTTGTAGAGAGGCTAACATACGTTAGACCAATAAATACATAAAATTTAAAAGCTCTATCTTTAAAATAATAACATTTTTAATTTTCACTTGACTGCCCTCTTAACAATGATTATTGAAAAAACGAAAAAACCAAAGGAAAGGAAAATGGCGGAACATTTGAGATAGTTGCGTGTTAGTTTGTATCTGTAGGAAATACCATTTCGTTTAATATTTAGAAAAACAAGTTAGTTTGAATTTTAAGTTAAAAAATGTAGACAAATTTACAGAACACATGGTCATCATTTGATTCACATATCAAGAGTACAGCTGCCCCGTATTTGACGCGCTCTAAATGAGTTGCAGTACTAAACGGGGATATTTAAAGTTAAAACCTGCCAGTGGGAAACTGGCGTGAGCGATCATCGTTTTACTCTTCTTGCTTATCAGATAGACAGTGAGTGGTTCGCGTTTTTGTATGACTTTACAGGTTTGTGATAAAACGCATGAAAGAAAAGAGTATTTAGAAAACATTTTATTTATAAAAAGGGATTCTATTGTTCAACATTTAAAAGCTGTTCAACACAGTGAAGTTCTAGTAGTTAAATTGCATTTTTTTAACGCTTAATAGTAGCTAACATAATTCAGTGGTAACAAAAAGCATTTTCTCATATATGTGGTATATATTAACTTCTAAGGTTCTACTGATCGAAATTCTAAATTTGTTAGTAGCCTCATAATATAAGAGTATTAATATATTATTTGTATTTATAATGCTAAAATGCAATACTACTCATATTGCATTTATATTTTGAGGATACTATTTCAGTAGCTGATTACGAAGATGATTATTTATAAATCAGCCACAGAAATAGTAATAATAGTAGTAGTATTAGTAATAATAATAATAATAATAATAATAATAATAATAATAATAAAGAGGAGCAAGAAGCGCAATTAGAGACTATAGTGTCCCTATTTTGTTATGAGACTGAATACGAAGTATCTATAATCTTCAGGAGACTGGTATAAAGAGAAATTTTGGTATTTGTGTTATAGTGATAACCAACGACTACACTTTTAAACAGTTGACTGTGAGACAAAATCGTACAGAAATCCTCGGTTACAGATTTTAAACACACTCAGTCCATATGGCACACATATGTGCTGCAAACTTTTTCATTCCGTCGATCATAATTATGCAATATCGAATTATGAGACTCATTTGAATTTGACATTTGCAATTACGATTAAAAAATCTGATGTATTCCATTCACATGACTTTCTCCACATCTCTGCAACAAATTATTGTTAAAAAGCTTATACTTCTATTTACTTCATGCTAATCGAGAAAAAATAGCAGAAATACTCTTATTACTTGCCTCCTTGTAAGTAGAAACGAAATAAGGGAGTACCATAGGTTGAAGTGATACTCAAAAGCTGATTGCTAGGTGACTGAAGTTCCTTTGTTTGTATGGACAGGAGTTGACAAATTCGTGTATGAGAAAAGTTAAGTTTTTCAAAGCTGAAACCAAAAAGAAGGAATATCTCTAAAACGATCAGCTCCATTAAAAAAAATGTACACAACATAAATTGTATGTTTTAATGTGCTCTAGATTTCTTGTGTAGTAAGTTTTTGTCCGTTTCTTACTTTTTAGCAGTTATGCAAAGCTCCGTAAAATTCACTCAGAATAAAGTAATCTTCAGAGGGTATTCCCAGAAAATGCAAAATATACATTTTAATCTTTAATATACGATATTTTAATCAAAATCGTTACAGTCATTTTTTAAATAATCAACATTGTCTAAAAACGTTCCATGTAAAGGGTAGTTTGGGTGGGGGGATTTTTCTCAAAATCTTCGTGTCGCATCCCTGGAAGATACTAAACTTAAATAGCAAGTTTGGTATTTTAGCGACTTTTCGTTTTTGAGTTATCGTGCTCACACATACACGGACTTTTTTCTGAAAATACTTTTTTTGGATACAGGGAACCCTAAAACATATATTTCCGGTGAAATGTCGGTATCGAATTTTTTGGTGGAGTGCAATACCTTCTCTATACACTATGTACATAGTACGTGTAGAGAAAGTAAAAATTCCTCTATGTTAAGTTTTGTAGCAACCGAAGCATGATTTAGCCATAAGTGAGTAAGGGATAAAGTTGATTTTGCTTTGTAAATACCTGAATTCAAATCTACGATACGTTTTATGAATCAGAATACATCAAATGCATAAATGCCAACAGATACAAATCCCATGCTCTGGTCAACACGTAACTAACGTAACTGCAAGCTATTGCAGTTGCTTAAAACATTCTAATTATGAAAATGTCCCCCAGGTAGAGGATACTGTCCAAGTTCAGAATGTACACATCAATATGTTTCAAGTAATTATTCTAAAACAAATGACTTAGAAGTTGTGTCTTTTGTCAGCAGGTCTTGAGAGTGTGCTGACTCATTGTTCAGAAACTCTATTATGTCCGCTCAGGGTGCTAATGTTCCCAATAAGCAATCACTGCCGTCCGTCAGAAACAATTACCGCCATCTTGATGAGCTCTGACTCATGAATCAATTACCCACTCTCTTCAGCTTGATTAATTGTTAAGGTTAACGTACTTGTCACTACCGCATCACGCTGAACAAACCATGAATTTATATGCATTAGAGAGCAATCAGTAGTTACACGGTTGATAAAAGGCCAGGTTTCGTTACACAGAAAATATAAAGCAAAACATCTCTAATCAGGAGTTTCTTAAGTAAATGCTCTAATTCTTGTAAAATTTATTCCCTACAATTTTATGAAAGAAGAGAAGATAAATTTACGTTATATATAAAATATAGACATAGATAAACTTATCACAAACAAAAGGAACTGGACATAACATCTAAAAAGAATGCATTACAATAGCCTACTAAAAACGAACTTTCCTTACAACCAGAGAGGAGATATTGGCCAGCCCCATAAAATATGAGCTCCACTTATGACAGGCAGTTTAACCTAAACCTTGGTGAACAAGAATAAGATGCTGATGACATTTTACTTTACTTTTGGTAGATAACAGAGAAATAAGTATAAAAAAAACTAAATAGTTCTTTGTGTGGCTCGCATTCGGGAGATGCCAGGTTCGATTAATATTGATAGCCCTCTCTTGGATTTTTCCTGGTTTTCTCTGGTCAACAAATACCGGAGTAGTTTGTTGCTACCACAGCTTCCTTTCCATCATTTCGCTTTTAATTTGTCATGCGTGCTTCACACTTTGTGCTGTGAGAGGCTACCAGACAAATGGTGCTATTGCTTGCTTCAAGGAAAGAGTATTCCCGGTTTAGTTAAAGAAACAGCTTCAGTTGCAGAAGGGGTCTTCAACAAAAAACTGTTAGGGGCCTCTCACGCTTCTCTGTGGTCTTCTACGAGCGCCCTGAGACTTTATGTCGCTCCTTTACGCGATCACTTCCCCCTGGGGGTGGTAGATGCAATAAATTTCACGTACCCTCCATTGTGTACCCTGTACACAATTCACAAAAAGAATACAGATGCCGCAGAAAAGTATGCCTTCATAGGCATGATTCCCAGCAATACCTAAATGAAAATGTATTCTAATTAAGGCTAATGTTTCAATTAAGTCTTCTAACCTCTTAGGTAAGAACAATACACATAAGAATAGTTAAACAATTTTCACCAAAAATCACTTTAATTTATGAGAAACTCTGAGTGAAAATGTTAAACTTACGATTGCTATGAAATTATGCTTCTAAGTTAATTCACAGATGGAGTTCAATGTAGCTAATTGACAGTTTTTGTATCTCCGATTATGTGGCGTAATCACCTGCAATGTAAGCATCATCAAAGAATCTAAAGAATATTATTTCTACCTCAAACCCTTAACGAATATTTAAACACGAGTCCTCTTAAATGAAATCAATGCAGGTATTAAAGGAGCATATTGAAATAGGAGACAAACTGTTTTAAACTCTATGATGTCATCAACGACCAATACATATAAGGACCACTTTTAAGTACCTATTTTCACTTTTTTACATAGTACATATACTTAGGTAGAGAAGGTATTGCAGTCCAGCCAAAAACTCGTTACCGATATTGCACAGAAAATAGACACTTTCGGGTTCTCTGTACCCAAAAAAAACATAACATATTTTTAAGAAAAACTCTGTGTGTGGGTGTGTGTGAGAGCGCGCGCATGTTTCCATGTGTCTGTGAACAAGATAACTCAAAAACGAAAATCGGTAAAATACCAAATTTAGTATTTAAGTTTATGTCTTCCAAGAATGCGATACCAAGATTTTTTTGCAAATCTCCCCACTCTAAACTACTCTTTATATTTAAAAAAATTCAAAAATGTTTATTTTCTCACAGTATTTCGATTAAAATACCGCATAATAAAGATATTTATATGACAAATAAAATGCACGTCCTGAATTTTCTGGTGATAGCAAGCATCTGAAGACCTCTTTATTCTGGAATTTTGCTGAATTTTACATAACTGGTAAATCGTAAAAGATAGACAAAACCTTACTGTTTAAAATGTATATCTCGTTAAAACACACAATTTATGTTATATACACTTTTTTCGTGGAGATGACCATTTTTGAGACATTCCTTGTTATTGGTTTCAGTTTTAAAATACTTACTTAAACTTTTCATATATGGCAATTTGAAAACTTCTGGCAATGCAAAGAAACCAGCGTTTGCAAGATTTAATTAGCTTTAGTCTAGTGTATTCTCTTATTTTCCTTTTACTTATAAGAAAGCAAGTAATACGACCATTTCTACTAATATTTATCTCGATTAGTATTTAGTAGAAAGAAGAATAAGCTTTTTAACAGTAATGTGTTACAGAGATGTAGAGAAAATCATGTGAATGGAACACATCAGATGTTTTTCCTGGAGTTGACCTTTTAGGGTTATTTCTTGTTATTGGTTTCAGTTTTAAAATACTTAAACTTTTTTCATTTAGGAACTTTTCAAATCCTGGTCACTCAAAGAAACCGATTTCAGTCCCATAACAGCCACATTTTAAAACATTTGACTGTTGGTTTAGCCTAGTATTCCCTTATTCCCCTTCCACTGATAAGGAACTAAGTAATAACACCGTTTCTGCTAGTGTTTATCTCGATTAGCATGAAGTAGATAGAAGAATAAGACTGTTAACAATAAGTTGTTACAGAGATGTAGAGAAAGTCATGTGAATGTAACACATCCTATTTTTATACCTATGTAGCTTACAACTCACAGCGGCCGTTGAAAATGGCAACCACCTATCGCGTCACATACAAACAAAGCACATCAGTTTTGCTGCACTCCCTCAAAGTTACCAGTGCCCATTGTAAAACCAGATATATAGCCAGGACCCTGGAAATCAGTTTCTCTCGATTTCTGTTTGAGTTTCATATGTAAAACGTTTATTGCACACAAGGGAAAATTTGTGACGCGAGACTCAATACTCGCGGGTCAATGACAGCATCTCCCCTTCCAGGCCAATGCTAAAGTAATGTGTTCTTCCAGTGAGCACACCAAAGTGAGAAGACGGTCCGTCATATTGTAACCATATTCTCTCGCGGACATGAGATTACACATCGCCAGCACATTTCGAGTGAACTGTAAATTACATGGTCCATTCAAATTGTGTGGTGGTTTCCATCCTAGCTTCTAAATCCCAAGATTGTAGGTTCAAACCTGGCGGAGGTTGATGGATTTTGGGCGCAAAAATCCTTAGCATGGCTTTATTTGGAAAAGAAGTAAAGCCGGTGGTCCCGTGTAGGGTTTATCTGAGCTTGAAAGAACCCCATACCCTGAAAGAGAAGCTTCCTGGGCAAAATTCCGTCATTTTGCGTCCGCAAGTCGTGATTTCGTCCTACAGTGCCATCTGTGGGCGACGAGCTGATCTCTCATCACCATGGCGTATAGCGGCGAATTCACGAACTAGGAATTCAAAACCGATAACGGAAACATCGTAACGATGTCCTATGCTCCACTTAGGAGTTATATGAAGTAACTAATTCAAATGGTTCTGCAAGTGAATGATTGTTGTGAAAATTAATGCACACTCTTATTTTTTCAACATATGCGGAAACTGAAATAATCATTTAAAAGCGGTGGTTTTATGTTTCAAAGTACTCTGTTTTACCTTTCTGTTTCAGATATTTGTTTGTCACTACAGGTATTTATAATAGGAGTTTTTTACTTTCTCTATACGCACTATGTACATAGTGTATAGAGAAGGTATTGCACTCCACCAAAAATTCGATACCGAGATTTCACCGGAAATATGTGTTTTAGGGTCCCCTGTATCCAAAAAGAGTTTTTTCAAAAAAAAGATCCGTTTGTGTGTGTGTGTGTGTGTGTGTGTGTGTGTGTCCGTGTGTCCGTGTGTCTGTGAACACGATAACTCAAAAACGAAAAGTCGGTATTATACCAAACTTGTTATTTAAGTTTAGTATTTTCAAGGGATACGACACGAAGATTTTGAGAAAAATCCCCCACCCCAAACTACCCTTTACATAGAACTTATTTCGAACATTTTGAGTTTCTAAAAAAAGACTCTTAACGATTTTGATTAATATATCGTATGTTAAAGATATTTACCTGACAAATAAAATGTATATTTTGAATTTTCTGGGAATAGCCTCTGAAGACTACTTTATTCTGGTCCATTTTACGGAATTTTGCATAATTGCTAAACCGTAAGAGATGGACAAAAGCTTACCACACAACAAATGTAGAACACTTTAAAACACACAATTTATGTTATATGCATCTTTTTCGTGGAGTTGATTGATTTTGAGATATTCCTTTCTTTTGGTTTCAGCTATAAAAAACATACTTTCTCATACAGAACTTTGTGAACTCGTGTCCATACAAACAAAGCAACTTCAGTCACATAGCAACCAGCTTTTAACCATCACTTTAACCTATGGTACTCCCTTATTTCGCTTCTACTTACAAGGAAGCAAGTAATAAGACTATTTCTGCTAATTTTTTCTCGATTAGCAGGAAGTAAATAGAAGCATAAGCTTTTTAACAATAATTTATTGCAGAGTTGTAGAGAAAGTCATGTGAATGGAACACATCAGGAACAAGGAGGAAATACATAAGAGTACATACCTATCCAGAAACAATTTTAAACAAAACTTTTCGTCAAAATTGTATATTCCTCTTTACTTTTTCAATTGCTTTAGTATAGTAAGTAGCATTTTACTATACAATTCTTATATTATGTGAATTAAATAAAACATTCTTAGAGAAAGACCGTGTTTGTCTTTCAGCTTGTCGGTGTAGATTTGTTTATGTATGCTTTGTGTGAAGAACATAATTATAAATAAAATTCAGACATATATCAAACTGGATGTTTAAATTCAACATTTTAAAAGGATGTAGTACAAAGATGTTTTAAAAACAAACTACCTTTTACATGAAACGTTTTATTTTTAAGTTTCTAAAGATTTTCTTAAAATCATGAATTTTTTGTGAATTACGTAGGAAGTTATCTTCATTACAAAATAAGTTTTTTACATTTTGGTATAACTTTTAAGACATAAGTGAGATACAAAACATTTACTCCACAAAAATGGCAGATCTTGCTAAAATCCACAAATTGTCAAATAAATTATTTTTGTAGCTTTAACAATTTCTGAGATATTTGTTTCTATAAGAATTTAATTTTTCATTGCTTTTATTACGTTTAAGTGTGAAGCCAATCATTCGATTGTTTCAGTGTGTAATGCCACGTAAAGAGGATGAATTTAGAAGCTGGCATACAGCAAATCTTTTTTTAAAGATTTGACTATGCCTTCAGGAAAACAAGGATTTTCTTCGTGTTTTAAATGTCCACAAAAATTAGGTCAATATTACTTGAGGGCTTAATATTTATTGTGTTTGTAGGCTCTTATTGCATTATTCATTTATATGCAAACGAGCAATGTGTACTTGAGAGGAAAGAACTCAAAGAAAGAAAGAGAGAGACAGAGTCAGACACACGACAGAGAGACAGAGAAAATTCCTCGGGAGCAAAAATTCGTACTCATAAATTTTCAAAGAACAGGGTCATCGCGTCTAGTATCTTTGACCTACTTGACATGTACAATAATTACTTACCCAATGATATGGAGTTTAGTATGATAGTATGTAAAGATACATCGACTGCCTCAGTGGCCAGTCAGCTGACTTCTCACCCGGAGGTCCCGGGTTAGATTTCCGGCTGGATAGGGACATCTTTCTTTAACCACAATTATTCCGTAGCCCCCAAAGAATATATATGAGAGCGTATGTGCGAAAGTTTGAAGAAAAGAAAATAATAACGTTAAAGAACCTACAGAACATGAGTTGTTTCTAAAGCAAAGCTCTCGATATAACCATAAATGTTAATGGGGAGCCATATAAATGAAACAATTCTAAAAAATGGTGCATAATTTTACAAAGGAAATAAATATATAATAGCAAAGTTTGCAAGTATAAAATGAAATTCATAACGTCAATACTGGATTGTATTAAAATTATATGTGCTATGTTTCTAAAACTATTTGACGAAGTAATAGGTAAGATAATTTACTCATTCTTAGAAAACTTAAATATTAATGATTTAAAATTATCTAAAATAACTAAAACAAAAACATCGTTGCCATAACTATGAAAATAATTCATAAAAATATGGTCGTTTCTTTTACGCATGAATTATATGAAGAAAGATATACGTATAGGTAGTAACTTATTAATTAAAAAGAAGAAATCGATATTGAAACGATACTCATTTTGTTGGAAGTAGAGGTAATTACTTTTTTCCGCATAGTAATCCAAATATTATATATATATATATATATATCCCTTCCAGAGAATATTTTCATTTGTGTTCCTACAGACGATTGTCGATTTGTTCGATTATCACATCTAGTCAATGATTTCCAGTCTCTGAGAGGATTGCGGGATTATCTTATTTCCCTTCTCACAGAATTATATCTTCTATCTGTAAAGTAAAAATCGCTATAATAGATTTGTTTAAAATCTGAATAACTTTTGCATAAAACGTTCATCCTAAATTTAAAGAAATTCTCAAGTGTTGTATTGATTAACATTTGTGAAATAGGCATAATAATGTACAATATAACCGGTCTCTTTCAGGATTATAAGTGTCGGCGAGGACTGTGATGGTGGTGGTGACTACACTTTGGAATTTCAGCTCTCGTTGAAAGTCGTCTGTAGACTCAGGAGTATTTAGTTATACCTAAGGCGCGGCTCCTAGCGCTCTCCGATTCGCAATGAAGAACTGCTTGGGAATCGTTAGTGACTCTCCACGGTGGCTCCCTCCCGCAGTCCGTTCCGACCGCTTGCTGCAATTGCTCTTGTCTCATCCTATCCTCCTGAGGACTGATGTACAAAAATCCAATAAATGGCTGAAGTGTGGAATCCCCCCAGGCACACCTACACCATACTACACTATAAATTGTTCCAAATCTACTCCTTAAGAGGACACCGAAAGTGATGAAGATGATTTTCTAAAGTATTAAAGCTAGAGCTGTATTTTTTGTACAGACAGTACTGGTAACAGAAGAAGTACTCACACCAAGTTTTATTCAAATGTGAATATATTAATTTATTCGATTAAATTAGCTAAAATAAAAAATCTTCTCTTACAAACATTAACTACAAGCACCATTTTTAAAATTATATTCCTTAATACCTTTGTAACAAATCGTCTGATTGAAATTCTTCTATGCTGGATAATTTTCTTTTTAAAATTATTTTATATCTCAAAATGACAAAAACTTCTAATACAGCGCATGATTACACTAATTGTTTTTTACTTTCTCTATACGCACTATGTACATAGTGTATAGAGAAAGTATTGCACTCCACCAAAAATTCGATCCTGAGATTTCACCGGAAATATATGTTTTAGGTTCCCCAATATCCAAAAGAAGCATTTTCACAAAAAGGTCCGTGTGTGTGTGTGTGTGTGTGTGTGTGTCCGTGTGTCCGTGTGTCTGTGAACACAATAACTCAAAAAAGAAAAATAGGTAAAATACCAAACTTGGTATTTAAGTTTAGTATCTTCCAGGGATGCGAAACGAAGATTTTGAGAAAAATCCCCACATTCCGAACTACCCTTTACATGGAACTTTTTTCGAAAATTTTGATTTTCTCAAAAATGGCTCTAACGATTTTGATTAAAATTTCGGATATTAAAAACATTTACGTGACAAATGAAATGTATATCTTGAATTTTCTGGGAATAGCCTCTGAAGAGTAGTTTATTCTGGATGAGTTTTACTAAATTTTGAATGACTGCTAAACCGTAAGAGATGAACAAAAACTTACTTCACAAAAAATGTAGAGCACTTTAAAACACACAATTTATGTTATATACATTTTTTTCGTGGAGTTCGTCGTTTTTGTGACATTCCTTATTTTTGGTTTCTGCTATGAAAAACGTATACTTTTCTCATACAGGAACTTGTCAACTCCTATCCATATAAACAAAGGAACTTCATTGGCATAGAAACCAGCTTTTGACAATCACTTTAACCTACGGTTGTCCCTTATTTCGCTTCTACTTATAAGGAAGCGAGTAATAAGACTATTTGTGCTAATTTTTTCTGATTAGCATAAAGTAAATAGAAGTATAAGCTTTTTAAGAATTTTTTTTTTGCAGGGATATGGAGATAGTCATGTGAATGGTACACATCATATTTTTTTTAAACTTATCTAGTATGACCAATATAAAGCTTACATTTAGATATTTTATTACACGCAATGCTTTCCGGAAATTTTTCAGATCTTTAACTTATGTTTGTTTCACAAAATAGTTTTTTAATATTGGAAAATAACAAACAAGAACCTGAGAAAAACGCTATAAAATTTGAAATAGCCGCTTGATCAGCGCAATTCTTTAAAAATGGCGTCCAAAACATGTGCTACTGCGCACTAAGATAAGCAAACATTACAAACATGTATCTTAAAGTATGCTGCAATTCAGACCAAATCATCATTTTTTATCGAAATCGCTAAAAAAGAAGCACTTCTGTCCTCCCATAAGGTTGGTAAAAGCAGGATTTGTATCCGTTCTAAATATAAACGCGTTTCGCTTTCACTGCAAGCATCTCATGCACTGCATGCCTAGGTGCAAGGTATATAATTGCTGCACTGAGCATTCTGCGCATGATCTACCGTTTATAGAGAGAAAGAATATAACTACTTTTACTTAAATGGGAGATAGGGTGAAACAGAAAAGGGACCAAAACGAAAGCTATTGCTGCAGTTATGGAATCTGTTCAGGCACAGGTATTATACTGAACATGCTATGTAGCAATGGACGTCGCCCGAGAAGATGTGTTTCATTTTCTTTTCGCGTAACGAACCAGTTTTATTAGCTGTTGAAAGTTCGTTTTGATCTTCAAAGCAGTATTAGTTTTTAAGACTGCATTTTAAGACAAAATGATCTGAAACTATTGTCACCAGCTAATATACTATCCTAGGTCATAAGGACCGCATCTGACCACGTCTCACCCTCCAATACTGCAAACCATCCATGACGTCTTTCATGGACCGAGATGGGGACGCAGCGGCTGGGCGGTAGGACAAAGTCCCTTGTGAGCTGTCGTGCCATGGAGTTAATATGCTATTTCCTTCCAAGTTGTACTAATCTAGATTAACAGATGGTTATTATTACACTCGCCTGCTTATGACAGTTTTCTCTTGGCGGCTCCACCTCATGCACGATTTATACCATTAAAGTTGCTTTAATCACCTCCGAAATCTAGATTTAAGGCTGATTCAAAATAACCGCTTTCGGCTAATGTGAAGGATAAATTTAAATGCGTGTATTATAATGTAAGCATTCACAGTCAATGGGAAACCTTATCAAGTCCTGGGAGCCGGGGGAAAAAAAACTTTGGTCAAGTTTTAACTTTTTCTTTCCGGGCAAGTCATACTAGATCCATACTGAAAATACTACTTATCACTGTAAAATCTATTCAAATTTGCCGTAGTTTGAACCGCTGCTAGATATTTCTCTACCAGAAAACTGAGAAAATTAAACTGAAAACAATTCTAGCATATGTATTCCAGATCCTAGTTCCAATATCCATCACACCATGTGGGACACCTAGCGGTGCTTTCTTAGATGGGGTGAAATTTATAATTCGCGATTCCTACAGTTCGTCAACTATAGATGGCACCATAGGACAAAATCACGACTTTGCGGATGTGCAATGGTGGAATTTTGCTCGGAAAATGTTTCTTTCAAGGTATAGATTTCTTACATGCAAATAAACATTACACGGACCAGTACTTTACTTCTATTCCATGCTTAGGGTTGTAAGGCAAAAAAATAATAATAAAACAAATATATATCCATCACCCTCCCCCGTGATTGAACCCGTGACCTTGGATAATGGAATCCACTGCATTGTCTCAAAATCCATTAAGCGCTGATATTTCTATCGAAAATCTAATCTACGGTTTGTTTATATGCAATTAAAAACATGCTATTACCTCAAAGTTAGAATAAAAACATTAACAAATAAAACAGGAAAAAGCTGTTCCAATTAGCAAAGCACAACAAATAATTTGTATTTTCGTTATTCATAAATAAAGGAAACCTATTACGACTAAGGAATAGAAGACAGTGGATTTTCATTAGTAAAATGTACTTTACAAATTTTGTCAAAACTAGTTTTTACTTTCTCTACACGTACTATGTACATAGTGTATAGAGAAAACATTGTATTCCACCCAAAAATTCGATACCGAGATTTCACCGGAAATACATGTTTTGGGTCCCCCTGAATCCAAAAAAAGCATTTTTAGAAAAAGGTCCGTGTGTGCGTGTGTGTGTGCTTGTGTGTCTGTGTGTGTGTCTGTGGACAGCATAGCTCAAAAACGAAAATACCGTTAAATACCAAACTTGGTATTTAAGTTTGGTATCTTCCAAGGATGCGACACGAAGATTTGCAAGAAAATTTCCCCACCCTCAACTACCCTTTACATGGAACTTTTTTCGAGCATTTTGTTTTTCTCAAAAATGGCTCTAACGATTTTGATTAAAATATCGTATATTAAAGATATTTACCTGACAAATAATATGTATATCTTGAATTTTCTGGGAATATCTTGAATTTTGTGAAGAGTACTTTATTCTGGAGGAATTTTGCATAACTGCTAAACCATAATAAATGGACAAAATCTTACCACACAAAAAATGTGGAGCACATTAAAACACACAGTTTATGTTGTATGATTTTTTTCGAGGAGTTGATCGTTTTTGAGATATTCCTTGTTTTTGGTTTCAGCTTTGAAAAACTTATACTTTTCTCATACAAGAATTTGTCAATTCGTGTCCATACAAACAAAGGAACTTCATTCACCTAGTAACCAGCTTTTGACTTCACTTTAACCTATGATACTCCCATATTTTGCTTCTACTTACAAGGAAGCAAGTAATAAGACTATTTCTGCTAATTTTTTCTTGATTAGCTTGAAATAAATAGAAGAATAAGCTTATTAACAATAATTTGTTACACAGGAGTAGAGAAAGTCATGTGAATGGAACACATCAGATTTTTTCCTTAACGAAGCTATCAATTGCAAGGACCACATCAGCGCAGCGGATGTGCCGGAATTTCGTCCCACGGGAGTTCTTTTACATAACAGTAAATGTAATGTCATGGGCTGTCACATTTAATGGTTGATGATGGTGATGATAATGATGATAATAAAACGAAAAGCGCACAATATGCACATTTCTTGGTTTATTCTAAGTTTTACAAAAGTTTGTGTTTTTGACGATATCGGTTTCAATTTGCCCACCATTTAAGCACACTTAAAAGTCATTGGTCTAGGCCAGGATAAAAAAAACACGGATTTTGGCGTTGGTTAACTGCATTATGTTGGCTAAATTGGAAGCTAATTAGCTAATTACAAACAAAGAATGTCCCAATTTGCAAAATCGAACTCTCCCTCTTCTCAATATGCATTCCGGTTTTTACCGGGGTATTGTGAACCAAAACGTTGTATGTTGATAATCTCCCCGTTTCCGTTTTGGTTTCCGTTCTCGGGCTGTAATGAACTAGCTCTTAATTTACCAAGACATCTTTTTTGTAACACAAATAGATAAATTTCACGGCTAATTTAGACAAGTATTCCCAACTAGCAAACAAATAAGAATAATAGACCCTTTTAACATTACACGACACGATATCGTTTAGAGATCACGCACCCTTTGTGGTATGTCCGCTACAAAGAGAATGCCGTTCACATTAAAGCTTGCTTCAGGGCAACGGCAGACCCCGCTGGAATTTTCAACGGAGCCCATTAATTTCTTTAAGGGTAATGAAGAGGATGTGTATCATGAATAGAAGCTTCTCTGCAACCGGGCGGTAATTTAGAATTAAACGTCAGTGATAGACGCTTTCGATGCTCGTGAATCATAGTATCGAACACATGGAGAAGTGTCTTTTCTGTTTAAGTTAATTTTTGACCACATATTTGGTACATAAAACATATAGTACACTGCACAAAACATTTTAAAGGGATATGTCTGCCATTATAACGGTATAATCTTTTAATTGTCATAAATAACAATCTATTTTTGGGTTGGTGCTATGAAACGCTTCTTTGACTCTACTGTTTATCACATCCTCTCAACATTTTTATTGAATCTAGCACACAAACAAAGATGTTGTGCAGGAAATTCATGATTTCAATTAGTTTAACAGGAAAAATAAGCTGATTATTTATTATTTTAACTAATTCTGACGAATTTTTAGACAAGTAAACTTGAAGCTCTCCTTAAATTTCAAGCTAATAAGCTATTAATCGTCTATGACTATTTTGAGTATGTGTGTCGGAGGGGATTCCCACTGCAGTCATTGGCTTATTGTACGCCGGACCCTAGGAGAATAGGATGAGATGAGAGAAATAACAGCGGGTGGTCGAAACCTGATGGCAAGATGGAGCCACCGTGGAAGGTCCATAACAGTTTCCAAGCAGTTCTTCGTCTCGACGCGCGGAGCGCTAGGAGCCCGCGCCCCAAGGTCTGACTGAACTTTCTGAGTCTATAGACAACTTTCAACGCCATTCCGCGCCGAGAGTTGTTTTTTCAGAGCGCAGTCACCAGCAGGAAGTGTGTCTCCACCGCAGTCTTCGCCGACACTTACAATGCTAGAAGACATCGTTTGGATGAAATTGAGATGTAAATGAAAGGAAGGAAGTTCGGCGGAATGAATAACCTCCCCAGCATTTGCCTAGTGTCCCGGAAACCCCCCCCCCCGACAAAACCCTTGGGTCAGAGAGGTCGATCTCACGATCTCCCGAATGCCAGTCTCAGACGAAACGCTTGAGTCAACTTGCTCGGTACCATTTTGAGTACCGAGCCGAAAAAAAGGAACTGAGAAAAATTAAGTTTAAAAGGCTATGTTTAAAATGTATCTATATCCAATTCGACGTTGAGTCTTAAGCTCGTAGGTGCTGGAGGGAGGGTGTGATAGCCAATAGGTCATTGGGCAAAGGTATAGCCCAATGCTTCGTCTTTCTGCCAGTTCATTACAACAGTTGATTATTATACGTGACCATAGCTTGCCCTCAATTCCCAGCTGTATTGCATATTGCAGACGTACCCCTACTCTTTGGCGCACACCCAAGCTGTAATAGCCTAATCAAATGGTAAATACCAATTAAATTGCCATATGTGGCATTAAAATGTTGATATTAAAATCAATTCAATACAATGAAGGTACCTACAAATAGTAAGCTTAAAGAAACAAAATATCGAATATATATACATTCTTTCACCAGATTTCACAGTTATTTTGCGTTAAAATGAATGTACATGATTATTATAGCTAGTAAATTAGTATACAAACAGAACCGCAAGAGCCCTTAAAATATGAAAAACAGAAAACGGATGACTCAAGCAGCGTTGAATGATCAAAACCTAGACAAATTATTAAAAACTATAAAGATTTAAGTATTTTAAACATGTTCCATAAAGTATATGGAGCATTACTATCTGCCACTTAATGTAATAAAGGTTTTGGAAGAGTAGCAATTAAAATATTTGATCTCGACTTTTCCCGGTACAATGATTACAGCAACTGGACGTGGTTCAAATCCCGGTAATGGCATTGAATTTTTCGGTTTGACTCTCCCTCTCCAACTTCTATCCTACACACGAATGATGTAGAGGAAGCAATTAATGCACCTTGATTGAGCTAATATGTAGTTGGTTAACAACAAAATCCGGGACTTATGTACTGAAAGTTTGTAATACGCCATTGAGATATGTCATCTCCAAACAATTTGAGATCTTGTGATTTTCCGGGAAAAACACAAGATAGTTGAGAATTTAGTGTCGTGCTGGCATATTGCCATGTTAGCTCAAGACTAACAGTTCCGTAGTTCAAATCCCGACTATGGCATTGACCTCCAACTCCTCTCCTACAGACAACTAATGTGGAAGAAAATATTAAAAGCCCACCTGGTTAGCGTGGTGGTAGCGTGTCTGCTTCACAATCCAAAGATCATGAGTTCGAATATAGCTTAGGTTGAGTTGCCCGGATAAGATTTTTTTCGGGGTTTCCCTTGTCCAGAGAAGACGAATGTCGAGTAACTTTAAGCTCCATGGACCCCGAGATCATTTGAGCATCATTTTACCAATTCCATTCATTCATCGTCCGATATGACCAACTAGGTTAAAGGCCGTTAAGCTACAAAAAAAAAAGAAAAAAAAATCAGATTCTGTTACAATTGTATTACACAGGGTGTTAATGAATTACAACGAAATATTTTCAGAGAATAAGGAGGTGTTAAACAAATAATTTGAGATAGGAGACATCTGATCTGCCTGGTCAAATTTCAAAGTTGTGGATTTAAGTTTCTAAAATACCAGTCCGCCACTGGCTGATGATGATGCTATTCGAGAGCGGAACAAAAAGCCAAAACGAAGGGTGGTAGGAGAGCGTATCTTTCTGGTGTAATGGTAATGACATTAATTTCGCGCAATAGGCAATTTTTTTTTCGAGTTCGAATCTCTCCACCAAGCAACACTTCTTAGTGTGGACTTAAAAGAAGAAAAATAGATGTGCTCCATTCACATGACTTTCTCTGTATCTCTGTAACAAATTATTGTTAGTAAACCTATTCAAGATAAAATTAGCAGAAACGGACTTATTACTTAGTACCTTATAAGTAAAGGGAAATAAGAATACACTACTCTAAACCGATAGTCAAATGTTTTAAAATGTGGTTGCAATGGGATTTTTAATCCCTTTCTTTGCGTGGCCAGGAGTTGATAAGTTCCCGTATGAGAAAATTATAAGTATTTTGAAACTGAAACCAATAACAAGAAAATCTGAAAAACGGTAAATTCCCAAAAAAAAAAAAAAAAAAAAATGGTGTATAGCATAATAGCTCTACGTTTGTTGTTAAGTAAGTTTTTGTCTATCTCTTATGGTTTACCAGTGATACAAAATTCCGCAAAATCCATCCAGAATAAAGATGTCTTCAGAGGTTATTCCCAGAAAATTCAATATATATACTCTATTTGGCATGTAAATATCTCTAATATACGATATTTTAATCAACTTTCCTAGAGCCATTTTTGAGAAAATCAAAATTTTCGAAAAATTTTCCAGATGGGGGTGGGGGGATTTTCTTGTAAATCTTCGTTTCACATCCTTTAGGGGAGTCGGAATGTCCTACCTATCTTGCCAATGCTGAAGTTTAACCATTATCTCAACAACTATTTAAGATAATGAGCTAAATTTTTCAAGGTATATTCGGCTATACTTTCACTGTTGATTGATGAAAAATAGAATGCTTTTGTTGGTTAGAAGAAAATGTATGATTTTTTAAATAAAACTATTTAAATGTTATTAAAATTGACAATTTTTAAATTTAAAAAAGCAATTAATGAATAACATAAAACCCTTAAAATAAAGCCTATTCAGGTGCAAATGTGTGATAAAAATTTCAGCCTTTAATGTCAATTAGCTTCTGAGATAATGGGGTATTTATAGCGACAATTTTACTTTTGCAGAAATTGCTTTCAAGCATAACATTTAAATAAAAGTAACCTAACCTTCCAAACACAACTTCGCAGTACTTCGAAACTCTCAAAAATATGAGCAGTAAAGGATCTCTTCTGTAACACCAATATTTACAAATTTGATGTTTTACCAAGTGAGTGTAAAAATTTTTTTTTTAAAAAACTACTCTGCAGGATTGTTTTCAAAAATATTTTTAAACTATTTAAAATTAGCGTACCTCTTGAAAATGATACCAAAATGAGCGACAGATTCGCAATATTCATATGCAATTAAAACATGAAAATGGAAAAAAAATGAAAATATCATTTCGACTCCCCTTAAAAGATACTGAATTTAAATGCCAAGTTTGGTATTTAACGGACGTTTTGTGTTTGAGATATGCTGCCCACATACACACAGACACACATTGACAGACACACACGGAAAGTTTTCTAAAAATGATATTTTTTGGATTCAGGGGGTCTCAATACATATATTTCCGGTTAAATCTCGGTTTGGAATTTTTGGGTGCAATACAATACCTTCTCATACACTATGTACACTCGTACGTATAGAGAAAGTAATAAAAGAAAAGCTAAATCAATGGCAGACACAAACCTATGACTTAGAGTAGACTATGTAACCCAAGAATAAAGTTAATCCATGTACATGTCGCACTGTCAACTAATCAGTTCGAGATTTGAGAGATTTTTATGACAGTAAAATTATGTCAGATCTTGAGAACGCGAATAACGAGTTGCTGAAAATCTAAATGTATAAACTCGAGTATCAGTTTTAAAGGCATTCCTAAGCTGGTTTTCATCTGACTTTGATTTAACATGGACTTATTTGCATTTGAAAGCAATTTGTTTAACAAAAATTACTTATATCACATACGTCTATAATATCTTAAAGTATTTCAGTGTAAATTATTAACATCCTTTGTATTTAGAAGTGCTGGTCGCACTTATTTTCGAGATACGCTAAATGCATAAGAATTATTCCATTATTGGATTTGCTGTAGAAATACTTTAACTCTCAAACTCCAACTCTAACCATATGTATTTTGCCACCCATGACATGAAGTTACATTCTATTGACCAGATATTCAAACTGGCATGTTTAATTTTCTCCAATTGGTGTGATATTTAAGTCATTCAGCAGGCCTATTTAGATTAGGTTTTCGATTTAAACATTTACTGAAGGTTTTCCTTGTCATTTAGAATGTCTTTGGTTTAAGACTTCACCATTTATGTCATCTCTCTTATATATTACATTATTCATGTGAAACATCTTATGTACCTCATTCACACGAGTTTCTCTAACTGTTCCAAAAACAATTTTCTTACAAAAGATTATTAATTTATATCATGCTAATCAAGATAAACAATACCAAAATGGGTCCTATTACTTGCTTATTTTAAATAGAAGGGAAACAAGGTAATACACCAGGCTAAAGCGATAGTCAAATCTTCTAAAGGCGGTCGCTATGGGAAATCATTTAAATTCGGTTCTCTTTGCTTGCTAGTAGTTTGGGAAAGCTTAAAACTGAAACCAATATTACGGAATATCTCGAAAAATATTAACTTTATGAAAACAATTCACATGACATAAATTGTTTGTTTTAAGGATATCTACGTTTTTGTGCACTAAATTTTTGTGTATCTCTTGCGGTTTAGCAGATTCCAAAAGTAATCCAGAATGAAGAGGTCTTCAGAAGCTATTCCTAGAAAATTCAAAATATACATTTCGTTTGTCATAAAAATATCTTAAATATAACATATTTTTATAAAAATCGTTAGAACCATTTTTATAAAATCAAAATTTCCGAAAAATGTAAATGATAGTTGGGGGATTTTCTTGAGCTACGCTGTCCATAGACACACACACACGAACGTGTTTCTAAAATTTCTTATTTTTGGATTCGGGAGGTCTCAAAACACGTATTTCCGTTGAAACCTTGGTATTGAATTTTTGGGTGGAATACAACACCTTCTCTATCCACTATATACATTGTACATACGTGCTAGAGAGAGTCAAAATTACTCTTCTCCCTATTTTTCCTAAATAACGATAAAGATACATTGCTCACAAATTATTGCAAATCATGATATAAGGATTTAGTTATACATTTCAGTGGATCGCAGCAGTATATTTCTGGTGAAACCTGGTACCTACCAATTTTTTGGATGAAAAACATACGAGATATAGTAGAGAAAGTGAAAAACGCACTCTTCACGACTTCATAAACTTGTTGTGCAAAAGCTTTAGTTGCGTATGTCGGATCTCCAGGCGCAGAGCGAGTGTTTCATTGTTGTATTCAGGTCAGGGCACCGTATCCTTGACTGCCATCTGTCCAAGAATTCAACAGCATCTGCCACCTACCAGGATGCTATCACATTTCTTTCCTTCTTGCAAGGAGTTTCGGACACAGAAACATCTTCTCTAAGGATTCATCTGCTGATGATGACCAGTTTGTTAGTCACGTGTTCTATATGGAAGCTTACCTTGAGATTTTCTCTTTCGTCTTTTAATTCCAGAGAACCAAGGATATCGATTCTGGGCTTTCATCTTCTAGTCCTTATAAGAACAGCTTTCTCCGTTTTCAGCCTGCCTGCTGAGTCTTGAATCGCAATAATCAGCCAGTTTTAATAGGCAATAATACACTCATTGATATAGTTTTCTAAATGGAAATACCTACAGATTTTTGTAAAAATTAGTAAAACAATGTATCAGATTATATGAACTATTTTACAATATTATGCAGTGATTACACGTCTGCTGGTATTGGAGGAAGCTTTAAATTAAAAGTCAATATGGGTCGAAACCTATTTATGGTCGTTCTTAGACCTGGCGAAGCTCGTGATCATGAATTCTTCATAAAATTATGTATTTATTTTTAAAAAGAGCTCATTAATTTTCTACAACAAACCCTAACCTCCTTTCCTTTGATTTGGCTTTAAATGATCATTCAGTAGTTTTAAAGTAAACAAGTGTCTGAAATCTATAAACAATATAAAAATAGCAATAATAACTACAAAGTATGTACAGATATGCGTATAAATAACACTTTTAACTACAACAAAGCAGGAAGTTTAATCCTGCAACGATAACCAACATTTTGGTAGCTCCAGAATATTGTAGGGAGCTCTATAATGTTCTACGAATTTCTAGAATCTATTGAAATGTTTCAAATAGTTCTTAAAATTATAGAACTAACATAAGGCTCAATAATGTTTATAATGTTCCAAATTTGTCTACAATGTTCCACATTGCTCTGAAAGCGCATACTATAATGTATTTCATAATGCCTTATCACATGTCAGAATGTTCCGCGTAATCTCCAACCCTTACAGCTGTTCAATCTTTCAGAAGAGGCCAAATCTAAGCCTTACCAATTAATGTAAAGCATGAGAGAAAGAGAGAAAAAGAAAATTATTGCTATATACGTAATTTTTTTAATTAAAAGTGATCCTTTGACCGCAGCAATCGTTATTCCTTGCAACAGGCATTTATTAATGCCACATTTGCTTCACCAGCTGTGAGGTATCGCAATTTTAGTTCCGAGCATTAGCATAATATCTTGAATGGAATTAAGATAGTATATCTCTTTTTAATATGGAACAGTAAGCTTATATATATGTATATAAGCGATAATCAGCAACCTAACTTTTTGGTGACGGATGTTCCTTAAAGTTTCACTGAACGCAGAGGTTTCTAAGGCGTGTCAAACGGTTTCATCTATAGCAGCGTAGTTTCTGTCTTGAGGTCTGCCAGAAATTATACGTGTTAACTATATTAGCGATCATTTTTACTGCGGTCCTCCAATCATTATTTCCGCGCGCCTGTTATCATCAGAAATGTATTTTTAAACAGATTATATCTTATTAATAAAAATACAGGAATTAAAACACTGAAGTTTCTTCTCATTTGTAATTTGAGCCGAGCTTGATTAATACTCAAAGACCACTTACAATTTAAAAGAAAATCATGATTTCGCCACATATTCATGGCTTCTTCAGTTCTTTTGCACGATTGAATCATTCGGCTTGCAGACATCTACTTCCTTCGATCTACTACGCTGCCCTCTGATGGTGGGATTGGCGAACTTGAAGATCAGCTGGTTGTCAATTTTCTTGTCAAAGTTCATTAATTCTTGTTTGGATTTGTGTGTAAATATACTTTCCCACGTTGTTAATTCTGATGCTGTCAGCTGATTTTACTAAAGATTCGTCCCAGTTAATTTGATTTGTATCTCAAAAATCTGATGACACAATGCAATCAGCGGTGTCATCACGTTTTCACTCGAAGTTATCTAATTGAGGAATAGGTAAATTGACCTTATGTAAATGCTTTTGATATTCGGCGTTCCTCAGTTGTTTTCACTCGAAGTTATCTTCTTGGTGATAGGTAATTCAGTTTTTGGTATGCGGTCTTCCTCAGTTGTTTTCTTATTGATTTTACTCGAAGTTTTCTTCTATGATAGGTAAATTGAGATTGTACAAACATTTTTATATTCGCTCTTCCTCAGTTTTTTCTTATTGTTTTATTGGAAGGTGTATTTTTGTACGATAGATAAATTCAGCCAATTCAAACACTTTTGATATTTAGTGTTCTTCAGTTGTTTTCTTACGGTTTTCACTGTTATCTTCTTGGGGGATAGGTAAATTTAGTTCATCTAAGAACTTTTGCTATTCACTCTTTTTCAGATGTTTTCTTACTGTTTACACATGAAGTTGACTTTTTGGGGAACAGATAAATTGAGCTTATCCAAACGCTTTTGTTACTAATGTTATTTGGTCTTCTTCAGTTGTTTTCTTACTGTTTTCACTCGAGGTTGTCTATTTAGACGATAGATGAATTGAGCTTATCCAAAAACAATTGATATTAGCTCTTCCTCAGTTGTTTTTCTACTGTTGTCACTGGTAGTTGTCGTTTTGGACGATAGGTAAATTGAGTTTATCCTAACGTTTTTTATATTAGAGCTTCCACGGATGTTTTCTTACTGTTGTCACTGGACGTTGCCTTTCAGGACGACAGATAAATTGAGCTTATCCTAACAAGTTGATATTCCTCTTCCTCCGTGGTTTTCCAACTATTGTCACTGGAAGTTGTCTTTTTGGACGATAGTTAAATTCAGTTTGTCCTAACGTTTTTAGATTTGCTCTTCCTTAGTTGTTTTCTTATTGTTTGCATTGGAATCTGTCTTCTTGCACGACAGGCAAATTTAACCTATCTAAACATTTATAATATTTTCTCTCCCTCCGTTTTTCCCTATCTTTTTGCTCGAAGTTCATCACGATAGACAAAATGAGCTTTCCACAAAGCCTTTGGATCACTCCCGAAGTCATGACATCACAGAAGATAATTAAGCAAATATTAAATAGTGTATTTCTGTGGAAGTAGTAAGCAATAAGTGCGCCAAATTTAGTTGAAACGGTCCAGTAAAAGCAAGAAGATGTGGAACTTACGTATAAATGAATTGTATTTATATAGACATAAGATTATTTATGCTGTTGTATTCCATAATCGATACTGCCATTTTTTTTTTTAATCCTTCAATAATATTTGATCAGCGATTCTGGTTTTCTGGTTCTGCCACATACTTACAGTTTTAATTGCTGTTATGTTTCTAAATACAACCATGTCTCTGGCGTCTGTTTGCATTAATGCGATTTAATAATGCTATTTGATTTATGCCCTTTAACATCTATGACCTTATTCGGGCTTGAAACAACTGATGATGTTTGTAACTTGTTGGCGGCAAATTTTAAGTTCAATGTTATTAATTTTCGCTATGAAAGCTTACAATTTCACTCCCACATTCATGCTTATAACCACAGGCGGAGGCAGGGATTGACTTTAATTGTATATAAATTATTATTATTATTATTATTATTATTATTACTTGAACGAATACTTTCAAGAAAAGTTTCCCATTCCAAACCAACCTTTATAAGGATGTTTGTGTTGATGTTTCAAAAATTGTCCCTCATAAATTTGATTAGAATATGTCAAATGTTATTGATATCATCAATTTTATATGATCTGCCTTTGAGCCCTCTTTATTTTCAATAACTTCTACATAAAAAACCGTAAGAGGTGGACAAAATGTTTCTCTCATTAAAATGCAATTGCTGTCAAATAACCTTTATTTAGTCAATCATTTCAAAGATATGTTATTGGCTTGAATTTTGAAATTTATACAGTTTTCAAACGGGAAGTAGATTTCTGTTTTTCTTGTGGTCATGCAAAGAGCATGGAATTTCAAAGTCATCACATGGCAACACGCTATTTAGTTCGTACGAAATGTGCAAATGTTAACTGAAAGTTTATCTGAATATTACACAGGCAGCGTTCTGGTTCCTAAACCCAGAGGTCCCGGATTCGATTCTTGACTGACGCGGAATAATTTTATTTTACTAGTATTATTCCCAATGCTCAACAAGTATGAAGGTACGAATATGGTATGAATGTGTGTTTATTAGTATAATACTGAAAAAACGAACGGTTAGAAACCCTACAGCTTAGCGAGAACACTATCAGTTGTTTCTGAATTTAAAGTCGCGATGTGACCATAGAAGTTAAATGGGATATATAAATTATGAAACTACAAAAAATATTAAACTAAAATAAATAGCTTTTGTAATAAAACAGACACACAGACAGACCACACATCGCATGCGAGCAGCCTCAGCTTAAGATAATTCATTTTGCGATTTCAGCAGTGGAAAAAAAATTAAGGAGTCATTTTCAGATATTGGAAGTTTAGTTTAAAAATGTAACTCTTGTTTTGAAAAACCATATTTAAACATGTAAATGAAATATATCTACTTATCATGAGCTTGAGTTCAACACAATGTGTTAACAAAATATCTGAACAATATTTGTGCTAAAGGAAATATTTTTGGCTTTTAATAATTGTATTTAAGAAATATTCTAGGCTGTTAATGTTATATAAATACTCTAATCTTATGATTAGCTTCTGTTTAAGGAAATATTCTTAGTTTTTGAATAACTTGTGTTCAAGGGAAGTTTTTAGCTTTTTATTAATTTGTGTTTAAGGAAATATTCTTAGCTTTTGAATAACCTGTTTTTAAGGGAAAGTTCTTAGTTTTTTATTAACTTGTGTTTAAGGGAAAGTTCTTAGCTTTTGATTGACTTGAGTTTAATGGAAAGTTCTTAGCTTTTTGTTAATTTGTGTTTAAGAAAATATTCTTAGTTTTTGACTGACTTGTGTTTAAGAGAAATTTCTTAGCGTTTGATTACCTTGTGTTAATATTTTTAGCTTTTTAATTATTTGTGTTTAAGGAAATATTCTTAGGTTTCTAATAAATCGTGTTTAAGGGAAAGTTCTTAGCTTTTGATTTGTTTGTGTTTAAGGGAAAGTTCTTAGTTTTTGATTAACTTGGATTTAAGGATATACTCATACCTTTTGATTAACTTTTGTTGAAGTAAATACCCTTAGCTTTTGATTGACATGTATATGTAAAAGCTGCTTGAACTTTTATTTGAAAATAACACTACAGAATATTGCTACGGAGAGGACGTATTTTTTTCAAAGAATGACCAAAGGGCAAGCAGCTGTTAATGAAAGCAATATAAATGTAATTCAAGAAATAAAACTGCACCCAAATAAATATGGGTAATTCTAATAGTATGATACAAACTCTAAACATTCTTATTACTCTCTTTATAATGCCAATCACATCTTTTCTGTTGTAATTAGTCCAGGCACCCCACACAATTTTCTGCATGATCGTTAATCGTCAATAAGTAATACGCCTTACTGAAAGTATTAAACGTTTATTAGCTATGAACAAGGCGGATCTGTGGTAAATTACATGGCGTCGTAAATTCTGAACTTTATTCAAGATGATGACGTATATACATGTATATCGCATTTTGATTGGACACGTACATGGTTTCAATCTATATTCTAATATCAATGTCAGCACAGAACACTCATCGCTTTCGTTAAGCTTCCTTGAAATTTTTTAGTCACTTTGATCCTAAATTTTGCGCATGCACTGTAACCATTTAGCTATTATACTTATCTAACCATTTTGCTAATACAAAGGGACATGTACCATCATACCTACTCTTCAAATAAACATTACAGGATGAATAGAGTAAGTGACCAGTAAAGAAATATTTTGGTGTGCTGCATTCACATGTCTTTCTCT
The DNA here is from genome assembly GCA_030762935.1 of Hymenopus coronatus. NCBI lineage: Eukaryota > Metazoa > Arthropoda > Insecta > Mantodea > Hymenopodidae > Hymenopus > Hymenopus coronatus. The sequence continues at coordinate 70,474,780 of CM060887.1, read as the reverse complement.
TTACAAAAGATTATTCTTTTATCTACATGGTGATAATTGAGATAAACATTACCAGAAATAATTGTCCTATTACTTGCTCCTAAGCAGAATAAATACACTAGGCTAAAGCGATGGTCAAATATTGTAAAACCTGGTCGCTATGTGAACAATTGAAGTTCAGTTCGCTTTGCATAACCAGCAGTAAAACAAAATATAGACGAAACGAAGGGTGAATTCCCGTTTAAGAAACGTTTCTAGTTTATAATTGAAAACAATTACAAGGAATATCTCAAAAACGTCAACTTTGCAACAATAAAAATGTATGTTACATTAATTGTTTTAATGAGATCTAAATCGTTATGTAGTACCTAAGTTTGTCTATCTCTAACAGTTTAACAGCTATGCAAAATTCATCCAGAATTAACAGGTCTTTAGAGGCTCTTTGCAGAAAATTCAATTCAATTTAATTATATATATATATATATATATATATATATATATATATATATATATATATATGTAAAATTAAACTGAGTTTTTATTTGTGGACGCTCTATAAATTCTGCGGTTTCATTTTATATTGAGCGTAAAAGACCAAATAATTTTGCTCAGAGTCCTCTTGTAGAGTAAGTGATAGACCACTTAAAATATAATTGTAAATTGAAAGCCTACCATTCATTCTAAATTATCCTCAAATCTGCTTCTCAGAAAAAGTAAAAAGCATGGAACAGAGATTACAAAGGGCAGTGTCATTTGAGTAAGCTGATAGCCATTGTCCAAGAAGCTACTTATTTTACCACTTGTTTATTATTTTCTCCAGCACGTATGTACCATAGACGTATATAGTAGATAGAGATTGTATTGCATTTCAACCAAAAATTTAACACTGATATTTCACCGCAAATACATCATGTTTTAGGTATCTTTGAATAAAATTGAAACAGATCTGTGTGTGTGTGTGTGTGTGTGTGTGAGTGTGCCGGTCCCCGTGGCCACGCTCGTCAAGGCGTCTCGCTTTGGTGCTTCGTAGCGCAGGGGATCGTGGGTTCGAGTCCCGCCTTGGGCATGGGTGTTATATGTGTGTGTAAACGAAAAAAAAAAACAGCAATTCAGTAATCATACAGCAAACAAATAAAACAATTAGGTAAATAAAAGTAGGGTATACAGCGGAAAAAAAAAGTGTGTGCAAAATACGGCTCATAAACGAAAGGATAGTTAAACAACAAATTTGGTATTAAATTATAGTACCTTCCAAGGATGTAACACGAAGATTTTTAAGAAAATCTCCCGGCTACAAAGTACCTTTTACATTGAAAAATGTTTGAAATTTTTATTTTGCTCAAAAATGGCTCTAACGATTTTGATTAAATACCGTATATTAAAATATTTAAATGACAAATAAAATGTGTATCTTGAAGTTTTTGGGAATAGCTTCTGAAGCTCTCTTCTTGCAGGATGAATTTTGCATAATTAATAATTAGTAAAAAATAGGAAAACACTTAATGTACAAAAAATCTAGATCGTGTTAAAACGTACATAGAGCTGACCGTTTCCAACATACTGCTTGTAATTTGTTTTAATTTTAAACTACTTAAACTTTCCTTTAATCTCTCTTTTGTTTTACTTCTGGCCATGCAAAGCAAACCGAAGTTCAATTCTTCACATAATGTTAATCTCGATTAGCATGATGTAGATTAAAGAAAATATTTTGTAATAATAGTTAATTTCCAGACAGGTAGAGAAAGTTATGTGAATGGAATAAATCCGATTTTTTTTTTCTTCTGATATTTCGCTGGGTATATTCTTTTCCGTTCCTATAAATATTTTCATACTGATTGCAACATACAGAGAAAATGCATCAAGATGATGTTAAATAAGGGCGTTGAAGGTTTTGGTACCCAGAAGCTTCACTGCCTATATTTATAGATTTAACAAAAATGTACTCAGAAATTTTATGTTGCTTCTTGCACACGTATACAGTATTTGGATAACTTAATCAATATTAATGTCACATGGAAAGAATCTGATGTATTCCATTCACATGACTTTCTCTACATCTCTGCACCAAATTATTGTTAAAAAGCTTATTGTTCTATTTATTTAATGCTAATCGAAAAAAATTACAAGACATAGTTTTATTACTTGCCTCCTTGTAAGCAGAAGCGAAATAAGGGAGTACCATAGGTTAAAGTGATAGTCAAAAGCTGGTTGCTATGTGACTGAAGTTCTTTTGTTTGTATGAATAGGAATTGATAAACTCCTGCGTGAGAAAAGTATAATTTTTAAAGCTGAAACCAAAAACAGGGAATATCTCAAAAACGATCAACTCCATGAAAAAAATGCATATGACATCAATTGTGTGTTTTAAAGTGCTCTACATTTTTGTGTGGTAAGCTTTTATCCATCTCTTACGGTTTAGCAGTTATGCAAAATTCCGTAAAATTCGTCCAGAATAAAGTAATGTTCTGAGGCTATTTCCAGAAAATTCGAGATATACATTTTATTTGTCAGGTAAATATCTTTAATATATGATATTTTAATCAAAATCGTTAGAGCCATTTTTGAGAAAATAAAAAATTTCGAAAAAAGATCCATGTAAAGGGTAGTTTGGTGTGGGGGGGGGGTTCTCAAAATGTTCGTGTCGCATCCCTGGAAGATGCTAAACTTAAATAGCAAGTTTGTTACTTTACCAACTTTTCGTTTTTGAGTTATCGTGTTCATAGACACACATACACACACACACACACGGACCTTTTTGTGAAAATGCTTTTTCTGGATATCGGGGATCCTAAAACATATATTTCCGGTGAAATCTCGGGATCGAATATTTGGGTGAAGTGCAATACCTTCTCTATACACTATGTACATCGTACGTGTAGAGAAAGTAATAAATTCCATAGCGCTACAGCTCGCATGTGGCAATGCATGTCACCAAACTTTCCATCTCACTTCATTCTTATCTAATGGTACGGATGCAATTATGACTTTGCCCTAGAACGACTCAGAATATTTGTGGAAGTCAACGACTTCATCAGCGTCGCTCTCGCAATTTACTGTCTAGCCGCTGTCATTGCCCTTATCATTGACATTCTCTTATTCGTGTTTAAAACTCGTTGGATAAACAACTGACTTGCGAAGCGTCTCAAAGGCACATTTTAAAATGAAGTGCTGAAGATTTTATGATGAACGCTGTTATTTCACTGTCTTATTACAGACATAATTGCCTACATATCTATAAAACAGCCCGACAGATGATACAGCACGAGAGATTCCTTAACAGCGTTGGCCATAATGAGTTTACAGTGGTTGTTTTCATCTTGTTGTTGCAGCTCAACGAGGAAAGTTTAAGCTACTCATTTCCATAGCTAACTCGCAGTCGTCAAGCTGATTAAATGGAATGTTGCCTCAGGAGCAATAGCAGTTCTTAACCTATAAACTGACAATCTCTTAACTGCAGACTAGAATATTCCGCGTAATTTTGTAGTAACACGTGTAACAGTTACAAATATAAAAACAAAATATATCAATTTATACAAAGACAAATGTTATAGCTATATTTGATGCGCAGTAAAGATTTAAGAAACAATACACAAATGTGAAGAAAACACCTTCGTGTTATCAACCGTAGCTATTACGTTCTCTACTACGTGTATGGAAGATAGAGAAGGTATACATTCAGCTAAAAAATTCGATACCGAAATTTCACCAGAAATGCATGTTTAGAGGACACCTAAATTAAAAAAACATTTTTAGAGAAAAGTTTAATATGTATGTATATGTGTATGCATATACAAATGTATAGACATACATGCCTGAATGTTTGTATATCTCTATGTATTATGTATGCACGCATGTATATGTTATAATATTATAATATTTATGTATATATATATATATATATATATATATTGCCATACATTTAGGTCATTGTTTTGTTATAGTGTTAGTATTGTGTATATGTGTATCTTATATGCCTACTATAATAGGGTACATTAATACATCGGAATTCAGTTTATTGTGTGTTGTAAATTTAAGATGTGTTATTTGAATATGTTTGCCTTTTTATTTTGTGTTCACACTTTTCATTTTTACCTTCTCTATATGAACATAGTGTACATAGTGTATAGAGAAGGTAAAATACCAAAATTGGTATTTAAGTTTAGTATATTCCAGGGATGCTAAAATCCCCCCACACCAAACTACCCCTTACATGGAACTTTTTTCGAAAATTTTGATTTTCTTAAAAATGGCTCTAAAGATTTTGATTTCAATTTCGTACATTAAAGATATTTACCTCACAAATAAAATGTATATCTTGAATTTTCTGGGAATAGCCTCTGAAGACTGCTCTATTCTGAATGAATTTTGTGGATTTTTACATAACTGGCAAACCGTAAGAGATAGACAAAAGCTCACTACACAAAAAACGTAGAGTACTATAAAACATACAATTATTTTTCTGAGGAGTTGATTTTTTTTTTAGATATTCCTTGTTATTGATTTCAGCTTCAAAAAACTTACACTTTTCTCATAAGGAATTTGTCAACTGCTGTCCATACAAATAAAGGAACTTCGGTCTAATAGCAACCAGCTTTTGACTACCACTTTAACCTATGGTATTCCCTAATTTCGCTTCTACTTGCAAGGAAGCAAGTAGGAAGACTATTTCTGATAATTTTTTCTCGATTAGAATGAATTAAGCTTTATAACAATAGTTTGTTACAGAGATATGGAGAAAGCCATGTGAATGGAACGCATCACATTATTTAGGTATTTCCTGTTATTTACTTCAATTTTAAAACCTTAAAACTTTTCCTTTAAGAGAATTTGTCAACTCCAGGTAATGCAAAGAAAGGGAGTTCAAACACAAGATGGCCGCGCCATGGCCGAGTGGTTAGACCACTCGACTGTCACCTAGACGGCCGGGGTTCGATCCCAAGCGACCGCAAGTGAGATTTGTGGTGGACAAAACTGCACTGGGGCGGGTTTTCTCCGGGTACTCCGATTTCCCCCGCCATCCCCTTCCACCGGTGCTCCATCATCATTCATGCATCATCAGTGTCACCGCCTGCGGTGCCATTAGTAATTAAAGCGGACGTTAAACACTACAAAAAAAAACACAAGATAACCAGCTTTTAAGAGATTTGACTAAGACTTTAGCCACTTATTTCCCATCTAATTACAAGAAAGCACATTTGACAATTTGTGCTAATGCATCTCTTTTAGCATAAAATAGATAGAAGAAAAAGCCTTTTTAACAATAATTTCTTACGCCGATGTAGAGAAAGTCATGCGAATGGAATATATAAGATTTTTAGAGTGTGTGATTTGTATTTGAAGCACAGCAAACTGCGAATTAAATGCAGATATATTCAAAAAGCAAATAGACCCAAATACGGGGCCGATGTAACAGGTGTAGCTGATAACATATATTACTTTCTCTACACATATCTACTATATACATAGATCTTTAAATACGAAACTTGGTATTTAGGTTTAGTACCTTTCAAGAATGCCACTCGAAGATTTTCAACAAAAAAATCTCCTCACCACAAACTACCCTTTACATATAAAATTTTTCGAATATTTTTATTTTCTCAAAAATGGCTCTAATGATTTTGATTAAAATCCCGTATATTAAAAATATTTATATTCCAAATAAAATGTATCTCTTGAATTTTCTGGAAATAGTCCCTGAAGACTTCTTTATTCTGGATAAATTTTACTGAATTTTGCTTAACTGCTAAACTGTAAGAGATAGACAAAACTTACTACACAAAAAACGTAGATCTCGTCAAAACGCACAATTTATGTCCTTTTGCATTTTTGTTGAGGTAACTGTTTCCGAGATATTCCTTGTAATTGTTTTCAATTGTAAAGTACTTATACTTTTCTCAGACAGGGAGTGTCCGTATTCATTACTTTCTCTATACGAACTATGTACATAGTGTATAGAGAAGGTATTGAATTGCACCCAAAAGTTCGATACCGAGATTTCACCGGAAATACATGTTTTGAGGCTCCCTGAATAAAAAAGAATTTTTAGAAAAATGTCCGTGTGTCTGTCTGTCTGTCTGTCTGTCTGTCTGTCTGTCTGTCTGTCTGTCTGTCTACCTGACTGTCTGTGTGTATGTGTGTTTCTGTGGGTAGCATAGCGCAAAAACGAAAGGACTGTTAAAGCCCAAACTTGGCATTTAAGTTTGGTATCTTCCAAGGACACGACACGAAGATTTTCAAGAAAATCCCCCCACCCCAAACTATCCTTTATAAGGAAAAGTTTCGAAAATTTTGATTTTCTTAAAAATGGCTCTAACGATTTTGATTGAAATATCGTATATTAAAGATATTTACCTGACAAATAAAATGTATATCTTGAATTTTCTGGGAATAGCTCCTGAAGACTACTTTATTCTGGATGAATATTACGGAATTGTGCATAACTGCTAAATCGTAAGAGATGGACAAAAACTTACTCTACAGAAAATGTAGCTCGCGATAAAGCACACAATTTATGTCATATACATTTTTTTCGTGGAGTTGATCATTTTTAAGATATTCCTGGTTTTTCGTTTTAGCTTTGAGACACGTATACTTTTCTCATACAAGAATTTGTTAACTCCTGTCCATACAAACAAAGCAACTTCAGTTACATAGCAACCAGCTTTTGGCTATCATTTTAATCTATGGTACTCCCTCATTTCGCTTCTACTTACAAGGAAGCAAGTAATAAGACTATTTCTGCTAATATTTCTCGATTAGCATGAAGTGAATAGAAGCATAAGCTTTTTAATTGAAAATTTTTGCAGAAATATAGAGAAAGTCTTGTGAATGGAACGCATCAGATTTATTTTTTCTTCTCCTGGTCAAGCAAAGAAGCGATTTGCATTGACAATCACATAATGATAACTGAAAACATTTGACTATCATTTTAGCATAGCGCATTCCTTTAATTCCCTTCTTCTTATAAGGAACTAAGTAATAAGAACATTTTGCTAATGTTTGTCTCGATAATTATTGTGTATTAATGGTAAGAAGTTTGTAGAGCAGCTAGAGAAAGTCATATGAGTGTATCACAACAATTTATATTAGATTAAATAAATCATTTTAGGTTAGGTAAGGTATGTTTGATTCAGTGAAGTGAAATAAGGACGTGATAGCGACAACGCTTGAAGATACAGCATATTTTACTATTCACTTTCACACGTTGGTGACAGTACAAAGGCTTGATGGAAGATGACCTCTTGCCTTGTGAGACATTCCAGGACGCGAAAGTCGATGTTCATCCGTGTAAATTCCTGGCAAGTTTCGTGTCGTCTTTCAAGTTTTCTCTCTTTAATGAACCAGAAATAAAATCATCACAAAGTGTATCCTTCGTTGCTGTCGACAAAGCATTTTATTTTAAAAAGGGTTTTCCAAAGTTAGTTTCAGTACAATGCTATAAAAATCTGATATGTTCTACTCACATGATTTTTCTCTGCCTGTTCTACAAACAACATATTATTACAAAAGATTATTATTATATTTGCATCATGCTAATCGAGATAAATATAAGCAGAAATGGTCTTATTACTTGCTTCCTTGTAAATAGAAGGGAAAGAAGGGAATACGCGATAGTCAAATAGTTTAAAAACCGATGAAAAGAGAGCTGAAGATAACTAGTTTAAAATTGAAACCACTAGGAAGGAATATCTCGGAAATTGTCAACTCTACAGCAAAATTGTATATGGCCAAAATTGTGCATTTTAACGAGATGCATGAATTTGTGCAAGTTTTGTACAGTACATTTTTGTCTATGTCTTATGGTTTACAACTTGTGCAAAATTCAAGAAAAGTCTTCCAGAATGAATAGGTCTTCAAAAGGTATTCCCAGAAAATGTTATTAGTGATGTAGTAGCTTTAATAAACGATATTTTAATTAAAATCGTTAGAGATATTTATGAGAAAAACAAAATTTTAGGGTGGAAGACTTTCCTGAAAATCATCGTGTCGCATCCTTGAAAGATACCAAATGTGATACTTAACGGTATTTTAGTTTTTTTAGGTGTGCACAGAACCTTTTTCTAAAATTCATATTTTTGGACCCAAGGAAACTCAAAACATAATCTCAGTATCGAATATGTATGGATTTTATGAAAGGAGACGTTCGAAAAAGATACCTTGCGCGTGAGTATCATTACATTTTTTTGCATGATAGTATCAAATTAAAATAAAATCAATATTAGATAGGAGATATCGTTTTTACAGCCCTATATAAAAGCGATCATTTATGTGGCCATATGTGTTTAAATAAATAACGGAAATAATAACTGTATAAAGATGACCATGACAATTCTACGGCCTGAGAGCAATTGCAGAACATTAGTAGAAACGATGTTATTACTTGGTTATTTTATAAGTAGAAGTGAAATAAGGGAACGCACTAGGCTAAACCGATAGTAAAGTGTTTTAATATGTGGTTGCTATGGAACTGAAATTCGTTTCTTTGCGTGGCCAAGCGTTGACAAGTTCGCGTATGACAAAAATGTAAGTGCTTTAAAACTAAAGGCAATAACAAGGAATATCTCGAAAACTGCCAACTTCACGAAAAAAAATGTGTATGACATAAATTGTGTTTTGTCGTGAATTACATTTTTGTGTAATAAGTTTTTGTCTGTCTCTTACGGTTTACCAGTTATGCAAAATTCAATAAAAATCATCCAGAATAAAGAGGCTATTCACAGAAAATTCAAGATATATATTTTATTATATTTATTATAATTTGTATACAAATTAAGCAATTTTAATCAAAACTGTTAGCGCCATTGTTGACAAAATCAAAATTTTAGAATTTTTTTCCGTATAAAGAGTAGATTAGGGTGGGGTGATTATTTTTTAAAAATCTTCGTGTCGCATCCTTGGAAGATACCAAACTTAAATAGCAAGTTTGGTAATTAAAGGCCTTTTCGTTTTTGAGCTATGCTGTGCACAGACTCACATACACGGACGTTTTTCCAAAAATGTTTTTTTTTTTTTTTTGATTCAGTGGATCCAAAACGTGTACTTTCAGTGAAATCTCGGTATCGATTTTTCGTGTGCAATACAACACCTTCTCTATATGCTATGTACATAGTCCGTGTAGAGAAAGTAAAAAAAGACACAATACATAAAGGACTGGTAGCAGCTGATTGTACGCAATCATTAGCGTATAATAGGGAAAACTGGCATGTCTCATCCCTAGTTTGAACACAAATTCTTAACTGTAACAATTACCTTCTCCCGTCCACTCAGAACCAACCCTTTTCAGACTAACCATTAAACATGAAATCGTTTTCTTTTTCAAAATTCCGAATGAAAGATTTATAAATTTTTTATTTCTCAATTAGAGACTGTAATTTCTGCTGTATGTAAAGTTATCCTTATGAAAACTGTAAATAATATGAAATGATTTATACACTCACAAAAAGAAGCTAAATAAAGCCAAAAAATGTTAATGATAAAATAAAGACTAAAATTAAATTGGAAAATTACTAAAAATGAATCTAATAAATATGCATTATCTAATCTGTGACGCATTATTAGAATTTGTACGATTGGCAATGCCTATGATGCAACAATATTAACAGTCATACACATACGCAGTTTTAAGCATGCAATGGCTGGCTTCATTTGGTCCTTTATGTATGTTAATATATGATGGATGGATGGATGGATGGATACTGATCCAATTCATCCCCTCCTTACTGGATGGATTTCGTGAAGCTTACCGTTTTCGAGGTATTTCTTGTTATTACTTTCAATTGTCAAGTACTTTTCTCAGACTGAAGTGTCCGTTTTTCTTTTGTTCTACTCCTGCCTAAGCAAAGAAGCGATTTGCAAGGACAATCGCATATCGATAGCTCTTAAAACATTTGACCATCACTTTAGCACAGTACATTCCTTTAGTTCCATTCTACTTAAGTGGAACTAAGTAATAAAACTCTGCTCATGTTTAACTCGATTATCATAGTGTTGAAAGAATAATTATATTTAGTTAGAAGTTTGTTTGTAAAGTAGCTAGACGCAATGGCGAATTCTCCTATACACCGTATAGACCGCCAGTATACTAAATTTGAGGGGGCTCAAAACGACTCTCAATAAACATGCAAAATAATCAGAATGTTTTGTATGTCACTTCAACTAAATACGAAATGATCACAAGTTTGTGTGGTTAAACGCACATCTACCTCACCGCAAGTTACATAAAACGATAGTATTCTCCGTTCTAGGCAAGGCCAGCACAGCCATTAGCTGTCGAAATGCACCGCTAAATTTTGCGATTGACAATCGTTTTTAGTCTGTAATAGTGTTGTTTTGCTGTAAGTTTTTGTGAAAATGACCGATGTAAGTGCTACTGATGCTAGTGTTTCTTGTGACTGTGCAGTAGAACATGTGTTAAAGACTGCATTTCGGAATTTTGAATTTTCTGAAAAACTTGAAATAAAAAACAACTCCCGAACTACCAGATCTGATTGCAAAATGTCAAGACAGAAAACGAGAGTATAACAGACATTTCTGCATTAGCAATTACAATAGGTACAAGTGGTTAACTGATTGCCCTAAATTAAACAAACTCTATTGTTGGCCATGTCTTCTGTTTAGTAACAACAAAAGCTGTACCACATGGTCTCAAGAAGACTCGACAATATAGTTTCTCTAACTGGTTGATTAAGTAAGCATCAAAAAACAAAAAATCGCATATTTTGTGCATTCACTCTTTGTAATTTTGGCAATACACGAGTAGACTTGTAGCTAAATGCTCATAAATCATTGCAAATTTCAAAGCATAATGAAATGGTAAAAAAGAACAGAGAAGTATTGAATAGGCTCATTGATGCTGTTTGTCACTTAAGAATGCAGGAATTAGCTTTTAGATGGCACGATGAGTCAGAAAGTTCCTTTAATAAAGGTAATTACGTTGAAACATTGGATTTACTCAATACGTATGATCAACTTTTAAATGGTCATTTAAAAAATGCTACAATTTTCCGGGGCACTTCATCATCCATTCAGAATGATTTAATCGAAGCTGTTAGGTTAACTGTGTAACAAAAGAACTTGCATCCGCTAATGTTGTGGCTATTCTCCTAGACTATGCTCAGACATAGTGAACAAATTGCAACTCTATTTACGCTATGTTGAGAAAGGGGAAAGTTCAAGAAAGGTTCATGCGCTTTACAGATGTCAGTGCAGACAGATCTGCGGAGGTTACAATCATGTACTTACAACAGTTAAAGAATTTAATATTTGTAAGAAACTTGTCGCTCAGACATATGATGGTGCGGCCATTATGTCTGGCCAATTAGGTGGTCTGCAATCTAAAGTAAAAGAGGCATTTCCACAGGCATTATTTGTTTACTGCTACTGTCACATTCTGAATTTGGTTCTGCAACAGGTAGCTAGCTATGTGTATTGATAAGCGCAGAATTTTTTTTCAAACTCTATTTCTTTAATCATTCCACTAAAAGAACGGAAGCTTTGCGTGTTTTTATGAATAAAAAGTTACCAAAAGCGGTTCCAACACGCTAGAACTTCAATTCACACCTTGTCAATACCGCACAAGAGCAACGAGATAACCTGATTTTATTCTTTGAAATCATGACAGAACCAGAAAATAATGTTTACTGGGAACCTGATTCATTGGTTAAAGCACAAGGATTTCTTTACTTTTTTGACTCGGTTGATAACTCTCTTCCTCCTCAAAACATTTTCGGCAATATTTGCTCATACCGACATTCTCTTCTACATATTACAGGACAAGTCTATGGATATTGCATATTGTCATTCAAAAGTAATCCAGACTAAAAACACTGTAGAAGAGCTAAGAAGAGAAGGGTTCCAAAATATTTGGTGAAGCATTTCTACATTTCTACTGAAGTAATAAATGAACATGCACAAAAGAAAAGGAAGAAAATCTGATGTGTTCCATTCACATGACATTCTCTACATCTCTGCAACAAATTATTCTATTTACTTCATCTAATCGAGAAAAAATTAACAGAAATAGTCTTATTATTGCTTCCTTGTTAATGGAAGCAAAATAAGGGGATACCATAGGTTAAAGTGATAGTCAACAGCTGGTTGCTAGGTGACTAAAGTTCCTTTGTTTGTAGGGACAAGAGTTCACAAAGTCCTGTATGAGAAAAGTATAAGTTTTTTATAGCTGAAACCAAAAATAAGGAATATCTAAAAAATAACCAATTCCACAAAAAATATATATAACATAAATTGTGTGTTTTAAAGTGGTCTACATTTGTTGTATGGTAAGTGTTTGACCATCTCTTACGGTTTAGCAGTTATTCAAAATTCCGTAAAATTGACCCAGAATAAAGTAATCTTCAGAGGCTATTCCCAGAAAATTCAAAATATACATTTTATTTGTCAGGTAAATATCTTTGATATACTTACTATATTTTAATCAAAATCGTTAGAGCCATATTTTAGAAAATCAAAATTTCGAAAAAAGTTCCATGTAAAGGGTAGTTTGTGGTGTGGTGATTTTTCTCAAAATCTTCGTGTCGCATCCCTGGAAGATACTAAACTTAAATACCAAGTTTGGTATTTTACCGACTTTTCGTTTTTGAGTTATCGTGTTCACAGACACACGACACACGGACACACATAGGGACCTTTTTCTGAAAATTCTTTTTTTGGATACAGGGGACCCTAAAACATATATTTCCTGTGAAATCTCGGTATCGAATTTTTTGGTGGAGTGTAATACCTTCTTACACTATGTACATAGTACGTATAGAGAAAGTAAAAAATGAACCAAGTGAAGTTACTGAAGTTATGTTCAGGAGAATATTCTATGAAATTTTGGATAATACAAATTAGTTTTCCGACTATGAGAGTTTTCGTTTCATTGCTCTCCTTGATTCCTCAAGATTCCTCTTTTTGATTCAAGAATTACAGAACGTCTTTTCCTGATCACCATTGTTCAAAATTGTTGGACATATATGGCTCAAATTTTGATTCGGTACGTCTGCTTTTTTTGGATACAGGGTGTCCTAAAACATATATTTCCGGTGAAATCTCGGTATCGAATTTTTGGGTGGAATACAATAGTTATCTATCCCTATGTACATTGTACATATGGGGCTAGAGAAAGTAAAAACGCGTAAAGTGAATGTGATAATGATATGGGCTATTTCAAGGTATACACGAAAAAAATGTGTTTTAAACAGATGCATCTATTTATGTCATTTGTACAGTTTTAAAATCAGCATTTTTTAAAATCGCTTTACCGAAAACGCTTAAAATGAGATCACACATAACGAGGGATGACTATATTTTATAAACTAAGAAAAACGATGACAAACGGAGCGGTGCACCTAAATTACTGACCACGAATCGCCACTGAGCTAGAGAAAGTCATGTGAGTGTATCGTGTCAAATTTTTACTTTCTCTATGGCACTATGTACATAGCGTATAGAGAATGTATTGCACTCCACCAAAAAATTCGATACCGAGATTTCACCGGAAATATATGTTTTAGGGTCCCCTTTATCTAAAAAAATCTTATGTGTACCATTCACCTGACTGTCTCCATATCCCTGCAACAAATAATTCTTAAAAGGCTTATACTTTTATTTACTTTATGCTAATCAGAAAAAAATAGCAGAAATAGTCTAATTACTCGCTTCCTTGTAAGTAGAAGCGAAATAAGGGACAACTGTAGGTTAAAGTGATAGACAAAAGCTGGTTGATATGTCAATGAAGTTCTTTTGTCTATATGGATAGGAGTTGACAAGTTCCTGTATCAGAAAAGTATACGTTTTTCATAGCAGAAACCAAATATAAGGAATGTCACAAAAACGACGAGCTCCACGAAAAAAATGTATATACATAAATTGTGTGCTTTAATGTGCTCTAGAGTTTTTGTGTAGTAAGTTTTTGTCCATCTCTTACGGTTTAGCAGTTATTAAAAATTTAGTAAAATTCATTCAGATTAAACTGCTCTTCAGAGGCTATTCCCAGAAAATTCAAAATATACAGTTTATTTGTCAGGTAAATATCTTTAATATACGAAATTTTAATCAAAATCGTTAGAGCCATTTTTGAGAAAATCAAAATTTTCGAAAAAAGTTCCATGTAAAGTGTAGTTGGGAGTGGGGGGATTTTTCTCAAAATCTTCGTATCGCATCCCTTAAAGATACTAAACTTAAATACCTAGTTTGGTACTTTACCGACTTTTCGTTTTTGAGTTATCGTGTTCACAGACATACGGACACACGGACACACACACACACACACACACACACACACACACACACACACACACACACACACACACACACACGGACCTTTTTGTGAAAATGCTTTTTTTGGATATTGGGGACCCTAAAACATATATTTCGGGTGAAATCTCGGTAGCGAATTTTTTGGTGGAGTGCAATACTTTCTCTATACACTATGTACATAGTGCGTATGGAGAAAGTAAGAAAAGGAATGTCACAAAAACGAGGAACTCCACGTAAAAAATGTATATAACATAAATTGTGTGTTTTAATGTGCTCTACATTTTTTGTGTAGTAAGTATTTGTCCATCTCTTACGGTTTAGCAGTTATTCAAAAGTTAGTAAAATTCATCCGGAATAAACTACTCTGCAGAGGCTATTCCCAGAAAATTCAAGATAAACATTTTATTTGTCAGGTAAATATGTTTAATATACGAAATTTTAATCAAAATCGTTAGAGCCATTTTTGAGAAAATCAAAATTTTCAAAAAAAGTTCCATGTAAAGGGTAGTTGGGGGTGGGGTATTTTCCTCAAAATCTTCGTGTCACATCCCTGGAAAATACTAAACTTAAATACCAAGTTTGGTATTTTACCGACTTTTCGTTTTTGAGTTATCGTGTTCACAGACACACGGACACACGGACACACGGACACACACACACACGGACCTTTTTGTGAAAATGCTTTTTTTTATATTGGGGACCCTAAAACATATATTTCCAGTGAAATCTCGGTATCGAATTTTTGGGTGGAGTGCAATACTTTCTCTATATACTATGTACATAGTGCGTATGGAGAAAGTAAAAAGCATTTTCGAAAAATCTGATGTGTACCATTCACATGACTTTCTCCATATCCCAGCAACAAATTATTCTTAAAAAGCTAATCAGAAAAAAATAGCAGAAATAGTCTAATTACTCGCTTCCTTGTAAGTAGAAGCGAAATAAGGGACAACTGTAGATTAAAGCGATAGTCAAAAGCTGGTTGCTATGTCAATGAAGTTCCTTTGTCTATATGGATAGGAGTTGACAAGTTACTGTATGAGAAAAGTATATGTTTTTTATAGCAGAAACCAAAAATAAGGAATGCCTCAAAAACGAGGAACTCCACGAAAAAAATGTATATAACATAAATTGTGTGTTTTAATGTGCTCTACATTTTTTGTGTAGTAAGTATTTGTCCATCTCTTACGGTTTAGCAGTCATTCAAAATTTAGTAAAATTCATCCAGAATAAACTACTCTTCGGAGGCTATTCGCAGAAAATTCAAGATATACATTTCATTTGTCAGGTAAATATGTTTAATATCCGAAATTTTAATCAAAATCGTTAGAGCCATTTTTGAGAAAATCAAAATTTTCGAAAAAAATTCTATGTAAAGGGTAGTTGGGGGTGGGGGGGTTTTTCTCAAAATCTTCGTGTCGCATCCCTGGAAGATACTAAACCTAAATACCAAGTTTGGTATTTTACTGACTTTTCGTTTTTGAGTTATCGTGTTCACAGACACACGGACACACGGACACACGAACACACGGACACACACACACACTCTCGGACCTTTTTGTCAAAATTCCTTTTTTGGATATTGGGGACCTTAAAACATATATTTCCGGTGAAATCTCGGTATCGAATTTTTGGTGGAGTGCAATACTTTCTCTATACACTATGTGCGTATGGAGAAAGTAAAAATGGTCCGTGTGTGTCCGTGTGTCTGTGAACATGATAACTCAAAAACGAAAAGTATGTAAAATACCAAACTTGGTATTTAAGTTTAGTATCTACAAGGGATGCGACACGAAGATTTTGGGGAAAATCATCCCCTCAGGCTACCCTTTACATGGAACTTTTTTCGAAAATTTTGATTTTCTCAAAAATGGCTCTAACGATTTTGATTAAAATTTCGTATATTAAAGATATTTACCTGATAAATAAAATGTAGATCTTGAATTTTCTGGTAATAGACTCTGAAGAGTAGTTTATTCTGGATGAATTTTACTGAATTTTGAATAACTGCTAAACCGTAAGTGATGGACAAAAGCTTATTACACAAAAAATGTAGAGCACGTTAAATCACACAATATATGTTATATACGTTTTTTTCGTGGAGTTCGTCGTTTTTGTGTCATTCCTTATTTTTGGTTTCTGCTATGAAAAACTTACACATTTCTCATACAGGAATTTGTCAACTTTTGTCCATACAAACAAAGGAACTTCAGTGACATAGCAACGAGCTCTTGATTATCACTTTAAGCTATGGTACTCCCTTATTTCACTTCTACTTACATGGAAGCAAGTAATATGGCTTTTTCTGCTGTTTTACTGATTAGTATGAAGTTAATAGAAGTATAAGCTTTTTAGGAATAATTTGTTGCAGTGTATAGAGAAGGCATTTGAGTGTATCGCGTCAGATTTTTTTTCTTTCTTGATCAGAAAGATCCTTGACAATGGTGTTTCAAAATGCCAACAGCGTGCAATGACAATGCGGCCATCAGTGAAGAACAAGGACACGTGCTTGAGATTCCTTGTGGTTATTTGTTTTTCTACAGATGCGCCACCCACTGACATCTGCTGCACCAACGTTCCGTGTGTTCTGTACCACCTGCCAGGCTCTGGAACCATTATCCAGCTAAATGCTGGTTTTTTACTCTCGGTGCAGCACTCAACTGAAATCTCAAATGGTATTCTTGTTTGTGTGGCCGTTCCTAAATAAGACATAAACTGGCCTTGCATCGTGACGATGACAGCTTCAGGGTAACATGGTGGTTAAGAAAAACAAACAATAATCACACCACATGCAATAAACACCTGAGGTTGTTAACCAAATAAAAAGTTATTACACACATAAAGAAACCGCGTCTTTAAAAGAAAGACACCTGAAGAACCTGTTGCAGTCCACAAAATAAGTAAAGAATAAAATGAGACAAGTGAATCTGTATTGAAACAAAACACTGCCTAGACTGCCGCTGTGGTCGAGTGGTCAACGAGCTGATTTCTCACCGGGTTCGATTCCCGGCTGGGGCGGGGAATTTTTTATTAACCAGAATTGTTCCATATCCCCCACGGAGTCTTGAAGTATGAATGTGCGTGTGTTTAGTAATAAAAAGCTGATGTGTTACACTCACATGACTTTCTCTAGCTATTCTACAAACTTCTTACATAAGATTATTCTTCTTTCTGCACCTTGCTAATCGTGGTACTCATTAGCACAATGTTCTTATTATTTAGTTCCGTATAAGTAGGAAGAAAATAAAGGAATACACTAGACTAAACCAATAGTCAAATGTTTTAAAAGCTGTCGTTATACGCTTGTCATTACAAATCGCTTCTTTTCTTGGCCAAGAGTGGATCAAAAGAAAAACGGACACTCCCGTCTGAGAAAAGTATAAGTACTTCACAACTGAAACTAATAACAATGAATACTTCAAAAATGGTAAGCTCCACGAGAAAAATGTATATGAAATAACGTGTGTATTTTAACAAGACCTAAATGTTTTGTACAGTAAGTTTTTGTCTATCTCTTACGGTTTACTAGTTATGCCAAATTAAGCAAAATTCATCCTGAATAAACAGGTCTTCAGAAGCTATTCCCAGAAAATTCAAGATATAAATTTTATTTGTTAGGTAAATATCTTTAATATATGATATTTTTATCAAAATCGTTAGAGCTATTTATAAGAAATTCAAAATTTTCGAAAAAAGTTCCATGTAAAGGGTAGTTTGGGGTGGTGGATTTTTCTCAAAATCTTCGTGTCGCATCCCTGGAAGATACTAAACTTAAATACCAAGTTTGGTATTTTATCTACTTTTCGTTTTTGAGTTATCGTGTTCATAGACACACGGACACACACGCGGACCTTTTTCTGAAAATGCTTTTTTTTTATATACAGGGGGTCCTAAAACATGTATTTCCGCTGAAATCTCGGAATCGAATTTTGGGTGGAATACAATACTTCTCTATCCCTATGTACATTGTACATATGGGGCTAGTGAAAGTAAAAAATTATTAACCTAATGTTCTAAAAAGTACAGTACTACGAGTTTCACAAGTCAAAGCCCCCAATATGCCATTGAAGTTAAAGAGGGTGTACAAATGAAACAATAAAAAAATATTGCATATCCTTTAATTGCTTATAGCCTTCTGACTATTTATTTGTAACGTACAGCTAAGAAGTAACCGCGGGTGGCGTAATTTATTTTTTTATAATTCATTTTTACAAAGTACCGACTAAGACCTGTAAATGGAGATTAAGAAATCACATTTATTGTGCTAAAGCAACAATTAAAACAAGGAGGAACCTCAAAGCCAAAAGTTGTGTATTTAAAAAGCGTGTGATGTTTGACTTTCATAAACCAAAGAAAGAAACTTGTAAGTAGTGTCGAAATATTTATATTTAGAAATTATCATCATAAATTATGCTTTGATTACATAACAATTTCAATAGAAACAAATATCCTATTTCTATTTTACAAGTAGGTTAAACCATCTCATATTAAGTGTTAACAATGTCCTACTTTTGGTGGGAGAGAAAGCGATATTCGTGACTCAAATTACATTGGTAACAATCCAATGTCACACGTCGCCCTCCGTGGCCTAGGCATACCATCCTAGTCTCTATTTCCAAATGTCGCGGCTCCACACCAGGTGGAGGGCAATGGGATATTTTGGGTGTAAAATCTTTAGCGTAGCTTCCTTCGGAAGAGAAGTAATACCGTTGGCTCCGGCTCTAGGTACCTGGCACATAAAAGAACCTCAAGCCTGATAGACGCCTCTGAGAAAAATTTCGGTGTTTCATGCCTAAGAACCATAATAATTAAACAACGTTCATAAATAAACCTCAATTTAATCCATCCATTATCACAAAAACATTATTATTCTTAGTATATTTACTAAGAATTGTTAAAATACTTTTCCTCCTTTATAAATATATAAAGCATTCTGCAATTCTAAAGTGACGATTCTAGGTAGCGACCATCAACTGCATTTGTCGACATAGTATCCCTGTCATATCTGGGGTTTGTCGAATACTTGTGCATCAGACAGTTTGAGATCCTCCAGGCAGCATCTGTGGAAGCCAAAAAATTAGTTCGCTTCAGTTTATTCATCTTTTCTCGAATCGTTCGTTAAGGTGCTCTCAAAGGGCAGATGAAAAATGGAATGTTGAATGAATGAATGAATGAATGAATGAATGAATAAGTGTATTTATTGACATAGCAATATCATACATAGAATTTCAACAATCACATGGGTCCACAGATCGTACGTGCTTTTGTAATACACATTACAAACAATATTAAAACAACAACAAAGAATTAAAAGAGTAAACACGAAAATAAAAAGACAAAGGTAATACACAGTCAAAAGCAATATTAAAACATCAATAAAGAATTAAGAGTGAACCCGAAAATAAAAATAAAAAGATATTCAAATATAGCAATTTAAATGTACAGCTTAAATTTACAGCACAGAGTACACCTTCATAAATGCACCCTCTTATAATAGATAATTACACTTAAGAGAAATATATACCTACACATAATATATACACCATATATAAAACCATAGCACAACAGTGACCTAAGTATTACATTATATATATATATATATATATATATATATATATATATATATATATATGTGTGTGTGTGTGTGTGTGTGTGCATATAGACATTGTAGTCACTTTTGTTTAGCTGACCTTATTCCTCCCCCTTCCCCCCTTCTCTATTGGCAGCCTCCTCAGATCTCAGCTGTCTTGCCGTAAGTATAAATTTACCTAGTCCGTCCTGCCAGTAGCATCCAACATGCTTTTAGCCCTACATTCGCAGTGGTAAAAATGGAATTATACTTAGAGGCTTGGAAGTGGGTAAGTGCAATTAATTGTAACCTCTCTAGTTGGCAACAGCGAAGATCGGCCCTGTGGATTTAGGGGTGCTCCCGATGAATGAGGTAGAGGAATTCTCAGCGATTTACTTCATTCATGCAATATGTTCGTGAGTACTCTGGCTATGTAGATCTGAAGAATTTGAAAGAAGCTGATTAGCTACATCTACTCTGACTTGCACCAATGTGTCAAATGAATTTTGTAGTATTTAGCAATGACACAAGGTCTGTAAAGCCTGATGCTTTGACATTTTACACTCTAGTACATAATTGTAAATTTTTGCATTGGAAATTATATAACATATTTGTAAATACGTAATGTAATTTGTTTACATTTATGAAGAGTACATAATACAATAATCATATTTTAGTTTTATATAATTGCTAGTAGTAACTATTATGTTGATAATTAGAAAACTATCATCTGACTTTACATTAGTGTTACATATAATGAAATTATAGTTATTTACACATTTTAACACTAATTTTTGATACTCTTTATTTTTATGTGCATGCAAAAAAAGGCAGTACATATCTTTTATAGAGCACATTAAGTATAGTGCAGTGGCGTACAGTCCTCAAAAGCAAATGGTGTGGTTATATGTCTATTCAGTTGTTTTTGTAACTCATGCTTTTAGCACTAGAGCTTTATACATTGTTTCTTTCCCATAGAATATAAACATATGTATGCATGTATATGCCTTGACAAGTTCTATGTTCAGTGGCTTCCTAGCCTAAACGAACTTACAGAATGCTTTCTAATCTAATGTAGCTCAAACAGAGGCGCAGATCCTAAACTACATGTGTTAAGATGTTGCAACGCATCACTAAAGAAGATGCAAACAATAAAATTAAAACTTGAGAGTTTCTTGCTGTCATCAAGAAGAGAAATTCAGTTTCCCGGTCTAAATTTGGAGAAACAAGAGACTAGAACGTCCTTATATACAAGATTTATTCAGTGCTTCTTTTAATTATAAAACTGAATATTTTTAAAAATGTCTCTCAGGTTCAATTCATACAAAACACGAACGCTCCCAGACAAGTTTTAGCACTGGTAAAGCAGACCTTTAAAGGTGACGTTGAAATATATGCTGCGAACTTAGGACCATATTTAGCAAGCCATGTTTCATTATCTTAATTCAAATAGCTTCCAATTTTGGAAGTGATCCTATGTGCCTTAGATCCAAGCTCAGTATTATGAAAAGAAATGATGCCAGAAATATTGTTGGAATTAATATAAAAAGAAATCGTATATGCTACTGATATGTGGACAACCACAATATATTCGTTAAAATACTTGAAAAGGAACTTCAAGACTGTGTTCCTCATATGTCCGTACCAGGGCGATACATATTGCAATTTCATTGTTGGTAACACGAGTTAATTGTTTACTTTCTCTACATGTATTATGTACATAGTGTATAGAGAAGGTATTGTATTGCACCCAAAAATTCGATATCGAGATTTCACCGGAAATATATGTTTGGAGACCCCCCTGAATCCAAAAAACGCATTTTTAGAAAAATGTCCGTGTCTGTCTATCCGTGAGTGTGTCTGTGGGCAGCATAGCTCAAAATGAAAAGACCGTTAAAAACCAAACTTGGTATTTTAGTACTTGGTATCTTCAAAGGATGCGACACGAAGATTTTGAGAAAAATCCTCCCACCCCAAACTACCTTTTACATGGACCTTTTTTTTAGAAAATTTTGATTTTTTAAAAAATGGCTCTAACGATTTTGATTAAAATATCGTATATTAAAGATATTTACCTGACAAATAAAATGTATATCTTGAGCTTTCTGGGAATATCCTCTGAAGACTACTTTATTCTGAATGAATTTTACGGAATTTTGCATAACTGCTAAACCGTAAGAGATGGACAAAAACATACCACACAAAAAATTTAGAGCACGTTAAAACATACAATTTGTGTTATATACATTTTTTTCGTGGGGTTGATCATTTTTAGACATTCCTTGTTATTGGTTTCAGCTTTGAAAAACATACTTTTCTTATACAGGAATTTGTCAACTCCTGTCCACACAAAGGAACTTCAGTCACATAGCAACATCTTTTGACTATCACATAACCTATGGTACTCTCTTATTTCGCTTCTATTTACAATAAAGCAAGAAATAGGACTATTTCTGCTAATTTTTCTCTATTAGCATGAAATAAATAAAAGAATAAGCTTATTAACAGTAATGTGTTACAGAGATATAGAGAAAGTCATGTGAATGGAACACATCAGATATTTTTCTCTTCTAATTTAGAGGTAAGCAACCCACTCATGTGTGCAGAATTGTAATTGAACAAAATTTCTGAATCTTTTTAACCGTGCAGCTACTAATCCCAAGCAAAAGTCCTGCAGTATTATACATGAATGCATAAAATATGGATGTACAATATATTTGGTACGTTAAATTCATTTTTATAGGTTTTATTAATGGTGTAATGCACCAATTATATTGCTTATGAAGCCCTGCAGCACAATATGACTATGTGCGATTGTGTAAGTCGAAGCCCAAGATAAAAACAATATAATCTTTTTCTGGAAAACAGCTCTTTTACGAGCTCCTAGCTAGTAGCTAGCGCCTCCTTAATGATGATAGACCTTTCTTGTATACTTTCTGTTTTTCTCCTACATATTATAATGCTTATGCTAAGCAAACAATACCCACATAATCCAAACATCTTAATCTTGGTCTTCCCCAAAAACTGCTCCCGGGTGGTCTTTTAGAATTTTAAGAAAGTATTTACATATTATTTGAATCTACAAAACAAGGTTCATCAGAAGCTCAAAAACTGTATACCTCTATAAATACATTAGGAAGCACCCATCTGAGCCATGTAAAATTGAAATTGTAAAATAACCATGTATAAATGTAATTAATTATGTACTGCAATTTATGTAATCTTACTATGAAATTGGACATGTACCTGATACGTAGATTTACGGCATGTGAAAGAAAAAGTGTAGATATCATTAAAACACAATTTATGTGACATACATTTTTCTGTAGCGTTAACCGTTTTCGAGATATTGCGGATTATTGGTTTAAATTTTAAGCCACTTACACTTTTCTCAAACAAGAAGACACCTTTTCAATTGTTTCACAGAGCGACTGTTTTTATAGGACGAGACTATCGCTTTAGCAGCATTTTCTTAGCTTTCTTCTACTTACAAGGAAGCCAGTAATAAGACCAATTCTGCTTATACTTATTTTGATAAGCATGATGCAAATAACAGATTAATGTTTTGAATAAACGGTTTGTTTACCGAACAGCTAGAAGACATCATGTGAATGGAACACATTAGATTGTCGCCATTCTACTTACAAGGAACCACGTAATAATCACAATCCCTGCTAATGTTTATCTCGATTATCATAAAGCAGATAGAAGAATAAGCTTTTTAAAAATAACTTGTAACAGAGATGTAGAGAAAGTTAAGTAGGTAAATGGAACAGATCAGATTTTGTTGTAGAGATGACTGTTTCCGAGATATTCCTTCTTATTTGTTTCAAGTTTAAACTAGGTATCTTCTCAGACGGGGTCACCCTTTATTTCATCTCTCTTTTGTTTTTATGAAAATGCAAAGCGAACCGAACTTCAATTGTTCACATACGACCGGCTTTTAAAAGACTTGACTATTGCTTTAGCCTAGTGTATTCCCTTATTTCCCTTCTACTTACAGGAAACAAGTAATAAGACAATTTCCGCTAATGTTTATCTGAATTGGCATGATGCAGATAAAGGAATAATCTTTGCAGAGCAGGTAAATATAAGTTTACTTAAGTATAGTCCTTAAAATTTACATTACCACTGCAACGGACGGAGCCTGCACAATGGTTACGAGTTCTGTAGAGGTCAGAGGTTCCTTGCAACGGGAAAGTTACTTGTGACCTTCTGCAAAGAAAGAAAGTCTTTCGGCTACCTTGAGGACTAAAGAGGCGACCTCGATCGACACTGCCATCTGTTCTCTTCTCCTCTCGAACATTTACGTAATTTTTAGGCGCCAGGATTTATTTTATAGATGTAGTGACTCAGGCTAACGGTTCCTAAAATACGAGCTCTCCAGATGCAAATTTAAACTTAATTTAGGTAGAAACTTATGCTTAATTGATATTATGTAACGGTTACTTCTAGTCATTCAAGAAAAATCATTGGAAACGACATACTGATGTAAAGCACGGAAACACAATTACTATTAGAGGAAAGTGGTTAAAACGGGTCGGGCGGCAACTTCTGTGGCCTGAATTCGGAAGTCCATGATTCAAATCCCATGTGCCGACCAATCTTGGTTTCCCTCAGTCTTCATGGTAAATACCAGATTGGATATTTAATAGCACAACCCAAAGTTTTACTGGGTAACTGAAAATAGATGTTCATTGCGCTTGCCACTGCCTTCTATCCACAGATAGTGAAAGCACTAGACTGCTCATCTAACTGACCCCCAACTGCTGCGGAGTGAAGTGTGGTGTGAGGCGATGAGACGTAACAGTTCATCTGCACTTTGCCATCTGACTACGAATGGTAGAACAGCTAGACTCTAACACCATTTGCTTGGCACGAAGCGAAAGTAATACGGTTCGGGGATGCGACCTTAAAAAGCTACTGTCCACCATATACCCAACGATATATCTTACTAACACTTTTGTCGCGATGTGATTAAGTTGTTAAAACGATGTAAAATAAAATAGAATTTAAAAAAAAATTGTTAAAAATCTCATGTGTTCCATTCACATGACTTTCTCTATATCACTGCAACAAATTATTCTATTTACTTCATCTAATGGAGCAAAAATTAGCAGAAATAGTCTTATTACTTGCTTCGTTGTTAGCAGAAGCGAAATAAGGGGGTAACATAGGTTAAAGTGACAGTCAAAAGCTGGTTGCTCTGCGACTGAAGTTCCTTTGTTTGTATGGACACGAGTTCACAAAGTCCTGTATGAGAAAAGTATAAGTTTTTATAGCTAAAACCAAAACAAGGAATATCTCAAAAACAATCAACTCCACGAAAAAAAATATGTATAAAATAAATTGTGTGTGATAAAGTGCTCTACATTTGTTGTGTGGTAAGTTTTTGTCCATCTCTTACGGTTTAGCAGTTATGCAAGATTCCGTAAAATTGACCCAGAATAAAGTGGTCTTCTGAGGCTATTCCCCGAAAATTCAAAATATACATTTTATTTGTCGGGTAAATATCTTTAATATATGATATTTTAATCAAAATCGTTGGAGCCATTTTTTAGAAAATCAACATTTTCGAAAAAAGTTCCATGTAAAGGGTAGTTTGGGTTGGGGGGATTTTTCTCAAAATCTTCGTGTCGCATCCCTAGAAGATACTAAGCTTAAACACCAAGTTTGGTATTTTACCGACTTTTTGTTTTTGAGTTATCGTGTTCACAGACACACGGACACATCTTTTACTGAAAATACTTTTTTTGGATACAGGGCACCCTAAAACATATAATGTGAAATCTCGGTATCGAATTTTTTGGTGGAGTGCAATACCTTCTCTATACAGTATGTACATAGTATGCATAGAGAAAGTAAAAATAGAGGTAGTGTAAGCCAAATCATGATGCTATCTTAAACTAATAACATATTTTAAAGCTAAATTAACACAGACCCTCTTTTCTAAATTTAAGGATAATAAATTTGGATTTCTGAAAACTAACCTAAAAGAAAACCAAAATGTCATTACTTCTTTACTTGTTCATAGTTTCGTAGCTATTGTATGGATTATTCATAAATAACTCTTGTACAGCTCATTGAGGGCCTGAACCTCACGCCTACTTATGCACGCAGAGATGGGCGATCACCCAACCGATGTGGCCAGTATCATGCATCCCCCAGCACCTAAGTTGACTCACAGCCCAAGATGGCTGCCTATTTTATTCCTCACTTTCTTCATGATCCTGAGCGGGGGGCGGTTCTAAACCCGAGACAGCCACATAGATGAGATCCACCTCAGGCGCACCCCGTAGCCCGGAGCAAGTGCACCATAGCGCAGGATGGGTTATTCACATAAACGCTTATTTCATTTTAATCGTCACAAATATCTTCATGCAATTTATTTCAATTTGGCAAATACCTAGATATGCACATGTTTTACTACGCATAGAAGAAGTAGACAACTATCAGTTGCTTAAGAAGAACGCTTTTGGAGATTTATTAATGTATTAAATATAATGTTCTATAAATCGAGCAACAAGGTGTGCGTCTTACATTCGAGAGGTCCGGGTTCAAATGTCCAAGACGACCAACCTGACTGAACAGTTTTCTTCTTTCTTTTGTTTTTGTTTCTTTATTTTCTTTCATTTCAAGATTTTCCTCGATCTTAGGCTAATGCTGGTTTGTATAATTTCATCCGAGAATTTTCTTATCATCACTTTCATCACTACATTTCATTTCATTCTTCTTCACCACCATTATAAGCATTGGGCTGATCGCCTATCCCGGGTATGCTATGATCCAAAGTTTGTTTCCTTTTTCGATAGCTTCTAGCCAAAGGCATTGGCTTCAAGTCCTTCGGGGTGTAAGTTCTGCAAAGAAGAAGGTAATCATTGAAGAAAAAGTAGAATATCCTATAGCATTTAATGCGGTGCAGGTAACGTTTAATTTTTATGCTGTTAATTCAGATTTGCTCCCTCTTTAGGTGAAGCTATATGGCTGAAATTTTTCTCAGGATTTTAACTCGTCCACTGCCAATTACCATGAACTATGGATCTTAGTTATTAGTGCGGCTTTAAGACTATATATGATTTGGCATTGTTTTCATTGCACTATGTACTTTTTCAGGTACAGATTCGGGCCCATACGATCAGAGAAATGGAAATAGCGGTTATTTATGGAAGCTCTTTAACTACTGTGGTTCTCAGCGTCACGTTCTAAAGTGGGCGTGAAAGACCGCTTAATTTTGCTCAGAGGCCTCTCAGAGGTTCTTTTATGTGCCGTAAATCTACGACAGGGGACCAACGGCTTTACTTTCCTTCCGAAGGAAGCCATGCTAAAGATTTTTACACCCGAAAAAAAAAAACATCGTTCCTGCAGGTTTGAACCCGCGACTTTGGGTATATGAAGTTAGCATGCTAACCATTACTTTCGGAGGTCGCCGTATGATCACAAAGAGTTCACCCTTATACCATTTCATTATAATGGTTCCTCAGAAATTAAAGCTATTGTTCTGATAATATTTTTATAAAAATCTGGCAAACTATTTGAAAATGGCTGATGGCATCAACAACATAATTTGGCTTGGCAGCGAGCCGAAGCACTGTTCCAACCCATTACGCCACGACACAGGACTTTGGCATTATCGGACTTCCATTTTATATTCATTCTGTTCAGCATGCGCTCATGGGCTGTAAAGATTAATTTATTGATATATTCTATTCCAATGTATTTGCAGGCAACCTAATGATATGCATTCCAGAATTTTGTATTTTCGTTTCAATTTATAACGCGAAAGAAATCATTTTAGAGTTGGGAAATTTCGCGCTTCCTGAATTCCAGGGAAAATTGATAAAAAGGATATGTGAAACTACAATTTGTGGAGTGAATCTTTACTTTCTCTACACATACTATGTACATAGTGTATAGAGAAGGTATTGTACTCCATCAAAAAATTCAATACCGAGATTTCACCGTTTTAGGGTCCCCTGCATCCAAAAAAAAAAAGTATTTTCAGAAAAAAGGTCTATGTGTGTGTGTCCGTGTGTCTGTGAGCACATAACTCAAAAACAAAAAGTCAGTAAAATACCAAACTTGGTATTTAAGTTTAGCATCTTCCAAGGATGCTACACGAAGACTTTGAGAAAAATCCCCCCACCTCAAACTACTCTTTACATGGAACTTTTTCTAAAAATTGTGATTTTCTAAAAAATGGCTGTAACGATTTTGATTAAAATATCGCATATTAAAGATATTTACCTGACAAATAAAATATATATTTTGAATTTTCTGGGAATAGCCTATGAAGACTACTTTATTCTGGCTAAGTTTTACGGAATTTTGCATAACTGCTAAACCGTAAGAAATGGACAACAAAATACCACGCAAAGAATGTAGAACACATTTAAACACACAATTTTTGTAGTATACGTTTTCTTCGTGGAGTTGATCGTTTTTAGGATATTCCTTGTTTTTGGTTTCAGCTTTTAAATAATTAATTTTTCTCCTACAGGGATTTGTCAACTCCTATCCATACAAACAAAGGAACTTCAGTCACATAGAAACCAGCTTTTGACTATCACTTTAACCTATGGTACTACCTTATTTCGCTTCTACATACAAGGA
This sequence comes from Hymenopus coronatus, assembly GCA_030762935.1. Taxonomy (NCBI): domain Eukaryota; kingdom Metazoa; phylum Arthropoda; class Insecta; order Mantodea; family Hymenopodidae; genus Hymenopus; species Hymenopus coronatus. Next base: position 70,446,363 of record CM060887.1, on the reverse strand, counting down.
AACAAGTAAATAAGGCTATTCTGATTTTTTTTTTTTTTTTTTTTTTTTTTTTTTTTTTTTTTTTTTCGATTAGCATGAAGTAAATAGAAGCATAAGCTTTCTAACAATAATTTGTTGCAGAGATGTAGAGAAAGCCATGTGAATGGAACACATCAGATTTTTATTCCCAAATTGCTCGAAAACTTGTCACATCTTGAACTTTTAACTTTATATACGAAAAATAAGAAAATTTAAAAAAGTATTAAATTTATTAATTAAAACAGGGTAATTGTGAAACAGCTGTGTCTACGTGATGCTCGTTATGCCGCTGTGGGTTTTTATGCACAATATTGACAATGTTGTTGATAAATATACAACGAAACAAGAAACAGACGATAAGACCATCATTCGGCTCTCTTTAGTTAAGTTTTAATCGACAAATCGTTTTACTTTCGTTATTTTCGTGTATGTGGTTAACACAAACAAGCAAAACTAGAACGAATTAGTAATTTTCCTCCTTTCTTATGGGAACTTTCAAAAGTGTAAAACAGGAGATAATTGTTGCAATTTTCATAATTTACTAATAGCTATGTCTTAAATAGTTGAAGTAAAGCTTTCGGTTCCTGTAAACACTAATTATATAAACATATTTTAGTTATAAACCAATCTTAATCACACTGCAAGAATGTGAAACAACAATATTTTATTTCTCTTTAATATAATGGAATATATATTTTCACTAAATTCGGATTATTTTTCAAGATTACTCAGTTTATCAATTTACTGGAGAATTTTGAAATTTTCAGTGTCACTCACGAAATTTCAGCATAGCTGTTTAATAATTTCGAGGTTGAAACAATAAATAATAAGAATAGGACTAATCTTAAATAGGAAACTTAATTTAATGTTTTTTACTTTATTTTAGTCTTCATAAATGGTCAAATAGTATCTCTGTATTATATTAATTGATGTAGTTGCCATTTCATTTCTTCAAAAGCAAATTAGATCAGAATATATATTTTTTTTAATCCGAAGGATCGTTGCTTCCTGTGGGACCGATCATTTATAGATGATTAATAAACAAATGGCAGACAAATAGTCATTTACACAGTAAAATTATTGCAGGCTCTGTTAATTTATAACTAACCGTAGAGGACCAGATAGAGTAGGCTAAAAATGTCAATAATTAAATTGTAACATACTTTATTAAATAAATGTTTATAAATTATTAAGTAAATGTAAATTAATCCAGTAGTGACTATATGACACACTGCCACTATTTGCTAACAGCGTCTAATGCATATTTAGTTTTGCAGGAGGTCCAAGGAATTTTGCAAAGATAAACGGCGACCCTTTCCTTTTTCTTTCACTCTCGTGAATTCATTTTTATAATGTGAAATTATTGTACAATTGTCCAATTGTGAAGAACATGTGAGAGTTGTTACGATATATATGTATCTAGAGGTATATTATTTTTGTAAGGCATTTTCTGTTGAGGGCGTCCTTCATTTTCTCATTTACGTGGCTAAATATGAAAGATAACATTATTACTACGTTTTCATGGAGAACTGAAATCGATTTGAGTCAACTGCATCAGAATACGATTCGCGTTTCACATGTTAAATTCAACATGAATCGACATTGCTTAGAAATACGCAAAATTCAAGAATAAATAGTTCAACATTTTAAGGTGATAGATTTGAATTTTCGTTGGTAAACCTGTGAAAAGAGCTCATGGAAACGATAAAAGCTATTTTGTTCTGTGATTCAGTATACAGTTGATGGCAACTTTATTATAGAAAACAAAATGACAAACGTGCAGTGTTTTGAAAATGTACTAAAACATAGTAATTTGGCGTATGCAATCCAATTTGAAGACGGAGGTATTTCCATGCAAAATGTCTCGATGCGATCCGGTTTCTAATAGGATCGGATCCAAGTTTTAATACGATATGAATCCATATAGTATATAGGGGTATGCAATCCAATTTCAATACGGAGGTGTTTCCATGCAAAATGTCTCGATGCGATCCGGTTTCTAATAGAATCAGATCCAAGATTTAATATGTTATGAATCTACATAGTATATTGGCGTATGCAATCCAATTTGAATACGGAGGTGTTTCCAGGCAAAATTTCTGGATGCGATCCGGTTTCTAATAGAATGGGGTCCAAGATTTAATACGATATGAATCAACGTTTCCATGCAGCAATTAATTAAGAATGTGTACTCAACAATTGAAAGGTAAATATCCCTTTTACCTTGAGGTCTGTGAAACCCAAGTAACATTTCCTGAGAGACAAAAATTGGGATTGATTCATAGCAAAAGCAAGAAAACATCTGCTCAAGCTCCATCTGTTACCAAAGTACGTGACAAGAAATACGCGTTATACGACCATCACATTGGACACCGGGCAGATAACCTTGTGATCAGATATACCTTAGCTGGGCGCCCGGCCGTGCTTTTCTTACACCACCCAAAATACCCTACTTCGCGGCGTCTTGCCCAAGGTAAAAAATCAGCAGTACACGGCTATCCTCTTGTCCTTGAATTGCAGTTGATGCTCCGTCTCCTTTTCAATGCATTCTCTATCTCTACCGCTCTCTCTCTTATCATCTCCATACGATCCTTTATCACGTTGGAGTTACAGATCGAGATGTGATTTTTGTAGTGCAAGTAAATCGAAAATAGAGCTTACAAAAATGTGCAGTTTATTTTTTTGTGTTTTGCTTTCTTTCTTCCTTCCTTTCTTCCCTTCTTTCTTTCTTTTCTATGAGGCACCGTTATTGGGATAAAATGAAACGTAATTGCAGATGATTTAGTCTTCGCGACATAAAGTCTTGGTTGTAAGTCATCTTTAGTACCGCTTTGCGCACAGATATTTGTAGCCTCGGTCTGGAAAAAGTTCATTATCAGTGCTTGGCATAATACCAGAAGGCTGACCGTTGGTCGGAAGACAGACCTAAAGTCACCATTCCAGCTTCACACTTCAATGCTTTCCGCCGATCAGGAAATGGCCTCTTGTGTACAGATTTATATTACTCTCTTCTATTGCTGCGTCCAGGGTTCCGTAACTTCGGACCTAATACCTAAGCTTATATCTTAGCAACATCGATAATTCGACTTTGAATATATATATTGCTAATGAATTACAAATAATTCCCGGGATTGTGCACGTGACTGATATAAGTAATTTGAGATCGGCGATGCATGGTCCCCGGATAACATAGCGCAACTACATAGCGTTAACGTGTGGGTATCAGGTGCTGATAAGTCGGTGTTAAAGCAAAGCAGTTTGAAAAAATGACTTAGAATGTCTTTGAAACTGCTTCCCAAGTATAGAAATATCGATTTTTAGCAGCTAGTTACTAGCGTTCTCAAGATTTAAAGTCGCAAAACTCTTTAAAATCTCGAACTAATCACTTGACAGTGCGACACTGAGCATTCATTAACTACGTTCTTGAGTTACGTAGCCTATTCTGGAGGCGTTTTTTTCAAATGTTCTGGTGGCTTAATGCACAACGCGGGAAGCTGCTATCCCACAGGTCATGAGTTCGATTCCTCTCATAGAGTAAGTGATTATTATTATTATTATTATTATTATTATTATTATTATTATTATTATTATTATTATTATTCCAGGCAAAGTGCCGCGATACGTGGCGTACTGACATTTCAGAAACTTACAGCCGTTACTTCGAAATTTCAATAAACAGGCCATAAGTCTCCTATCTCAAATTACTTATTTAAGTAATCTACATATTCTATGAAAATATTTCGGTATAGTTCATTAATACCCTGTGTGTGTGTGTGTGTGTGTGTGTGTGTGTGTGTGTGTGTCTACACACACACACATACATACATACACACATATATAGTTTCTATTCTATTAAGGGTACCTATAATTAAAATTAGAATTTAGTTCAAATAAAAAAAAAATATATATATATATATATATATAAGTTTTATGAGAAAAATGCTTTGAACCATCGGCTTCAATTACATACCATGACGTTTCTCTCAGAGGGCAGCACTTGACCGTTTAAATACTCAAGTGTACACGATCTAATGGCGTTCGTTTATTTACTTCCACTACCTTTTACTCATCTTGGATTTTTCTTATCCTTTTGCGAATTAAAAATGCTACATACGATGTAGTTTATAAACAATTTTGATCAATTTTTTAGCCCAAACTCAAGAAAATGAACTTGTAAAATCGCCTAATAGGTTTTGTCATTCTCTTAAACCGTTCTCACAAAAATTCTCACAAAAATTTGTATCACATCCTTGGAAGATATTGAACTCAGATACCAAGTTTGGTATTTAAGCACTTTTCGTTTTTGAGTTATGCTTTCCACAAGGACTTCTTTCTAAAAATGTTTTTTGATTCAGAATTCCTCAAAATCTGTATTTCTGGTGAAATTTCGGTATCGAATTTTTGGGTAATATGCACATGTATTATCTAGTATGTACATTATACATATGTGCTAGATAAAGTAAAAATGTAATATTACAGTTTAAGCATAATTTTTACTATGTATTTACAATGTACATACAATGTACATACAAGCAGACAAGAATTGTCATCTATTCAAGAGTTCAATACCGGGATTCACTGAAAAAATATGTTTTAAGGACCCTTGAATGCAAAAAAGCATTTTTATAAAAATGGCCCGTGGTTGCCTGTTTATGGCCAGTAACGTAAAGCAAACAGTCGGTTAAATACCAGCACCTTCTAAGGATGCGACACGAAAATTTTCAAGAAAATTCTCCACCTCAAACTACACTTTATATTGAACATTTTTCGAAATGTTTGATTTTCTAATTTTAATTAAAATATCGTGCATTAAAAACATTTATATGGCAAATAAAATGCATGTCCTAAATTTCTTGGTAATAAACCTTGAAATCCTCTTCATTCTGGATGAATTTTGCATAACTAGTAAACCGTAAGAGATACACAAAAACTTACTACACAAAAAATGTGTGTATATATGTGTGTGTGAGATTAATGCACAGGAATTGGCAAAGAAATCATTCTCCTTCTAGCTTCCTAGTATTTAAAAACAATATTGGGATATATCTTTAAAGCTTGGAATGGTTCTATAAGTTCTACATTCATAATTTCTTCTGGGTATTCAAACAATCATATCCAGTTATGAGACGAAAGTTGGCAACAGCTGATTTTCTTGATAATTTTGGAATTAAATTAGAATATGGTATAACTTGTATAAAAAAGTGTAGATCTCGTTAAAACACACAATTTATCTCATTTGCGTCTTTTGGTCAGAGTTAACCATGTTATGTTTCAATTTTAAAATGTTTAAAACCTTTCTTAAACGGGAAGTCCTCATGTGTTTTATACCTCTTTTGCTTTACTTTTATTTTTGGTAATGCATATCTTGATTGGCATGATGTAGATAAAAAAATATTTTTGTAAGAATAGTTTGTAGAACAGATAGAGAAATCCAGGTGAATGAAACACATGAAATATTATTCCTATATGCTAACGGTATTCAACGACCCAGCAATTAAGGTATTTCTATTCTCATGGCTTACGATACTATGTGCACGGAACAGGAGATGAGATTTAGTATGAAAAGCTTTTGTACATTAACCGCTGCAGAATGTCTTTGATGCTCCGATAAACGGCATTGTTTCAACACAAAACAGACATACAGAGGAAGGGAAAAGATTTCCACAGCTTATTTACGATCCTTTATGCTATATTGAATAACAGTTTACTTTCATTGTATAGGAATTGCAAGGCTTTGAATCTATGAACATTTTAAAAGAAAAACGCACACAATTTACAATGAATGGTAGTTTCCGCGCAATCAGTTTTGGTGGTGTGCGCAAAGGCACAACACAGTCACCTCGCCTCGTGCCATGTCAGCACCCTGGTCTTTATAATGCAGGTCAATTGTAAGATGATCAGCTAATGAAGGCGTTGGCAAGTTCCAGTGAGTCAACTGGACTAAGGGTTACGTAAAGAAGTCGGCGTTGTAAGCCTTCACTAAGCGGGACTAGCTAAAGACTATTTGCATTTACTAGCAAGTGGGTTGCAACGCCAGAGAAAATTGAAACTTTACAAAATAAATAACAATGTTAGAGGGTGGGAGAGGGTCGCAGAATGCATAACAATCCTCAAAACAGAATAATGGCTAAAGATATGGAAATAAATAGCAGGTAGAAAGCAGACAGAAAAATCTGATATGTTTCATTCACATGACTTTCTCTATATCTCTGCAACAAAATATTGTTAAAAAGCTTATGCTTCTATTAACTTCATACTAGTCCAGAAAAATTCAGCACATTCTTATTACTTGCTTCCTTGTAAGTAGAAGCGAAATAAAGGAGTACTATAGGTTAAAGTGATAGTCAAAAGCTGTTTGCTATGAGACTAAAGTTCCTTTGCTTGTATGGACAGGAGTTGACAACTCCTGAATGAGAAAAGTATAAGTTTTTTAAAACTGAAACCAAAAACAAGGAATATCTCAAAAATGACCATCTTCACGAAAAAATGTATATAACTTAAAATGTGTGTTTAAACATGCTTTACGTTTTTGTGTAGTAAATTTTGCCCATCTCTTATGGTTTAGCAGTTATGCAAAATTCCGTAAAATTCATCCAGAATAAAGTAGGCCTCAAAGGCTATTCCCAGAAAATACAAGATATAATTCTATTTTTCAGGTAAATATCTTTAATATACGAAATTTTAATCAAAATCGTTACAGTCATTTTTGAGAAAATCAAAATTTTAGAAAAAAGTTCTATGTAAAGGGTAGTTAGGGGCTGGGGGATTTTTCTCAAAGTCTTCGTGTCGCATTCCTGGAAGATACTAAACTTAAATACCAAGTTTGGTATTTTACTTACTTTTCGTTTTTGAGTTATCGTGTTCAAGACACACGGACACACGGACACACATACAAACCTTTTTCTGAAAATGCTTTTTTTGGTTACAGGAGACCCTAAAACATATATTTCCGATGAAATCTCGGTATCGAATTTTTGGATGGAGTGCAGTACCTTCTCTATACACTGTGTACATAGTACGTGTAGAGAAAGTAAACATTGTAGCACTGTGTTGTTTTAGAGCAGCGGTGACACTAGATGTAAACCTTCCCCTGGTTCAGTTCTTGGGTTTACCAACGGTCCAAGGAGCTTCTCTGCTATTAGTCCTACGTCCCCGTAAATCTTCTTTGGAACGAGTCACAAAATCAATATCTGTTTTAGGGACATAGTCTCTAGGGATTTATTATAAACAGACATGTTTACCTTTACGTATTGCTTAGAATTAGTGGTATAATCCAAAGTCCTAATGCAAGGCCTACCTATGTTTTTGTACCTGACTTCATTGTTAATTATTGCATTGTAAATCGCTTAATTTTAGATAAATTCTTAGAACTATCATCACAGAGTAACTCATGGAATATTGGATTAAAAACTTATAGATCCACCAAGGTGGGGACGAATCATCAAAAGAGAATCCAAGAGTTACAAATTGGAGCCAGAGCTTGTTGCTCGTTGGTTTAATCTATGAAAGATTATGATGCAATTGAGATACCCCAACGATTGTTAAGCTTTTGAGTTATTTGATCAGTTCAAATGTGGCCATCTACACTCCTTCCATTATGTATATAATTTATTATAAACAGACACACTTTACCTTTACCTATTGCTTTGTATCAGTAGTATAAGAAGGCATTGTCAAGGGCTGCACTAACATCAGTCCAGATCAGTCTAGTGACTTAGCTACATGCTTTCTTTGTGAGCATGCCTGCGGCGTTGGGGTTTATTTTGAAAGTAGCTCCAGATTTGTTAGTATTTAGCAAGCTAAATGTAGTAGCGGGTGGGTGGAAGCTCAATGGGGGCTGGTATGGATTCAGTTTGGCAGTCGCTTCGGACTTTCATCACCGGAGTATCACGCAGAGCTGGGTTAGCACGGAAATAGGCCTTGCTTCGTACAATCTGCTATATGAAATGTTGCGATTTGGGTCATTTGCCCTCATCGCTTCCTTCCGCGCTACTACTTTTCTTCCTACCACATAATTTTTTCAGTTGTTTTGTTTCTCACTCCCTAATTACACACTTCCGCCATGCAAAGCATGCATTCACCTAATGACGAAGTCAGGATTTAGTTCAGATAGAGAAATAGATTTAGATGTTTTCACCAGTCCAGAATGCCTGTTAGCATTGCTTGATCTGTCGATAAATATGAAATAACTCACGAATTGGTGCAAGTATGGAGGCCAGATTTTATTATATGTATGAGCCCTAATAAGCTTTCTCAATAACTTAAAATCAATACAAAATTAAGGATAACTCATATTTAAATCTATAATTTTGGATATCATTTTTATACCCTTCGTATTGTTGAAATTGGAACAAATTAATGAAAATTTATGGTAACCCTAAAACAATTTAGATATCAACAGGTTTTAAATTTTATATATTAGAGCTTGAAGAACATTTCTTTAAATGTTAGACAAAATATAAAATTTAGATCTGTTTAGTCGGACAGTCTTAAACACACTTGAAATTTAGCACCTTGTATATGTTTGCGATCCTGTTGAAAATACGTGTTTAGGTGTACGCTTTTATAAATATGAGGTCAATGTCGAAATTCCTTCTTTTCTGCTGTATCATTACCAACTCTGCAGTCAGCATAACACTTGTAGTGGAAATTTGAGATTTTGAGATGTGATATAAAAGCATTTTATGGGGGAGGGAGCTCAATAGTTGAAAATGGCATTTAGGCAATAGTGCTGTGATTGACCGAAAAATATACTCGTAGTTTAACTGTAAGAAAATTAAGTAAGGTTAGCTTTTAGAAATGTCAAGAACACTAAAATTCAAGAAAAGGATTAGGTGGTTTTTGGAACTTGTAACGTAATCTGATTTTTGCTAGCAGTAATTATAACTGTGCAACATTTTGACCACAGGATTTCTAGATAAGAGGTTGAAAGTATGGTAGAGGTAACTGTTAAGAGATGTCAGATACCTTATTACTTTCTCTACACGCACTATGTACGTAGCGTATAGAGAAGGTATTGTAATACACCCAAAAATTCGATAGCGAGATTCCACCGGAAATATATGTTTTGAGAATCCCTGAATAAAAAAAAAAAGCATTTTTAGAAAAATGTCCGTGTGTATATGTCTGTCTGTGTGTATGTGTGTGTGTGTCTGTGGGCAGCATAGCTCAAAAATGAAAAGACCGTTAAAAACCAAACTTGGTATTTATCTTTGGTATCTTCCAAGGATGCGACACGAAGATTTTCAAGAGAATCCCCCCACCACAAACTACTCTTTACATGGAAATGTATTCGAAAATTTTGATTTTCTCAAAAATGGCTCCAACAAGTTTGATTAAAATATCGTATATTAAAGATATTTACCTGACAAATAAAATGTTTATCTCGAATTTCCTAGGAATATCCTCTGAAGACTACTTTATTCTGGATCAATTTTACGGAATTTGGCATAACTGCTAAGCCGTAAGAGATGGACAAAAACTTAACACACAACAAATGTAGAGCACGTTAAAACACACAATTTAAGTTAGATACATTTTTTTCCTGTCAACTCCTATCTATACAAACAAGTCACATAGCAACCAATTTTTGACTATCACTTTAACCTATTGTACTCTCTTATTTCGCTTCTATTTACAAGGAAGCAAGTAATAAGACTGGTTCTGCTATTTTTTCTCGATTAGCATGAAGTAAATAGAAGCTTAAGCTTTTGAATAGTATTTTTCTTTGCAGAGATGTAGAGAAAGCCATGTGAATGGAACACATCATATTTTACTTTTTGTTGGATCCTAGTGTAAGTGTAAAATGTTACATCTAGATAGCTTAAAGAGTGTTGATTGTATGTCAGCGTTTGAAAATTGGGATTGAATGTCAGGCTAACTCAACATTTTCTCCATTATCTAGAAGTCAAATGTGCGCAGTTTTATCAAAACGATACCAAAAAATCTAATGCGTTCCATTCATATGATGTTCTATACTTATTCTGCAAAAAAAAAAACATTCTTATTAAATATTTAAGCTGGTCCCTCTTTGCATTGCCAGATATGAAACGAATGAAAACTTCCTGTTTGAGAAGATCACACGTAATGCAAATCTGAGGCCAATAACAAGGAATATCTTGGAAATTGTTAACTCTAAAAACAATTTATATGACATAAATTGTTAGTTTTAACGAGATCTATAATTTTTGTGTTAAACTCTTGTCTATGTCTGACATTATACCAGTCATACGAAAGCCTTCAAAAATCTTCAGAGGATATTCCCAAAAAGTTCAAGATAAACATTCCATTTATCATGAAAATAACTTAAACATACGGTATTTTAAATCAAACTCGTTAGAGGCATTTTTGAGAAAATCAAAATTTTCAACAAAAATGTTCCATCTAAAGGTACTTGGAGTGGGGGAGATTTTGCTGAAATTCTTCGTGTCGAATCCTTGAAGATGCTGAACTTAAAATGACAAGTTTAGTATTTAATAAACTTTTCGTTTTTGACTTATGCAGCCCCCCACACACTCGCACAGTTTCTGTCTTTTCAATAGGTATTAATATAGAAGTTCGTTTTCGGGTATAATATATAGCAGACTAAATTCTAAGCGACGTAAGGTGGTTTTTTTTTATAGCGATTAAACTGTTTTCTGTTATATATAAAATGATTACCTAAAATAAGATACACCAAACTTTTTAAATCTATAAGATACTCTATAAATGTTGGCGCATTCTAAAGCATATCTACATTTTTGTCCATTTCACCTAATAATGTAGATATGCATACAAGGTGATAAAATGTTAATGTAGATAATATAAAAGTAGTTAAGGTTCAATATATATTTCCAGATCATATAACCAAGTACACATAATTCGTTTTTATAGGTAAAATGTTATACTTAAATTTGTATGTAAGGGATTGAATATAAAGTCAACAGAGTTTAAGATCGTCTACGAGGTCCCTACTTTGTGCCAATCCATTAAGTTGTATAGAATTGTATTAAGAAGTAGTTTTTAATTTTACAAACCAACATATAGTATTCTCAGGATCCTAAGCATAGGATTAGGATACGGACGGAGGAGATTCGGCACCGAACCAATGCGGTTATTGCACCTACGCCCTTGGGAGGGAGGATGAGGTGAGATTCTCATTTTGGTAACCAGCCGAAGACGAGAGTTACGAGTATTTTTCCCCCGCCATGCCACACCAAGCACCATCGCCGCTACTTCCAACCTAACGGGATGAAGGATGAATGAAATTATCTGTATTGATAGAGAATTTAGTGGATGGAAGAAATTAGCTAAGCATTCACTTAGGGACTCGAGGAAACCCCGAGAAAACCCTGGTACAGGAAGGCCTGCCTCGACTTCCCGAATATCGGTCACAGGCGGAACTGCCTGAGCCATCCTGCTCGGTATCCTAAGCAAAGTAAGCAGAATTTCGTCCAGTTGGTCATAGATTTAGTGTTTGGCTCTGGACCTAGGCTTTGGTTTGTTTATCGGTGTGAAACCAAGAGCTATTTTAACTCAGCATAAGATAAATACGCGTCGTGGGTGAGTGGTTAGACCGCTCGCTTACCATCTAGGCGGCCCGGGTTCGTGTTGAATGAAGCAGGCAGTTTTTCTCGGGTTCCTCCGGTTTCCCCCGATACTCATCCCACCAATTGCTCCATCATCACCTTTCTAATCATCAATTTCCTCATGTTCATTCTGGCTACGGGCCGACTCCTCATAACAGGTTCTCCATTCTGTGGTTTCGTGTCGTTGGCTCCCCGACAGGCTTCTGACCCCTAGGTATTAGGTTATAAGTCTTAGGGGGAGGGTAAGCGATTACGGAACGAAATAAGATAAAGACCTATCAAGTTAGATGTGGACTTTGAAAGCTTTCTCATCCAAATGGGAGTTAAGAAAAGGTATTTTCATTTTCATGAACCATTTAAATATTTACACATCTGTTGCACACTAATTGGGTATTATGTAACTTGACTGTGTGACATTTTCCTAACACAGTATTATATTTGCAGAGACCAATGAGAACTAATGAGACCAATTCTTGAAAGTTTCTATTCCAAGAGAGAACACAATTTTTTATGCCACTATTTCCTTAGTTTTCTCTCCTGCATTGATACCGATAATAACTCTTGTTTCTTAAAATGCAGAAAACTTGTTGGATAGGTATTTTAAATACTGTCCATTTGTGACCAGCGGCTTAGTGAATTGCTTAATTTAATTCAACTTGAAGTTTAAAGTTGGTATAAAAACAGGTTCTAGTTTTGTCTCTTTATGATATTGAAACCGGTATCAGTGTGTTCCTTCGAGGCCATTCTCTTTTTCGCCGGTGATTTCTTCTAATTTCATTCACGCACGGAGGTAGCTACGCAAGTGTTGAAGAAACACTAATATATTTAGAGTTATGATCTTTTTATTTTCTCCACAAAAATTGTGCAAAACAAAACATTTGTAGCGTTTCTATTTCCGAGATATTTTTGTTTGAATGTTCAAACGTTTTACTTCATTTAATATGTAGGATTAGGAGAAGTCCCCAGCCAGTAGAAATCAGCACATTGTAGAGCTTTGTGGTTCTGGGAGGAAACGATGAAGGGGAGACCTGAGAGGCGACCAGACTAGACGACAATCCGCAATAGCAAGAACGGGGTCCCTAACTATTATACAATTACAGCAATCCTACGCCGGTGCGAGCCTTCCAGCGCCATGAACCCAGGGGTCTCAGAATCGAGCCCTCCTCGAGCAGGCCACCTCGAAAAATATTTACGCAGCGTAAACTCCAAAGCCACAACGCAGCAATCGCCGTCGCCTGGGGCTTACACCCTTTAAAAGTATGAGATGAAGCAGATGAAAGGGATGACGGAGACAGGAAATTACTGACAGAACAGGATCCACCCCAGCAATAGCCTACCGATCCAAGAAAACCACCAAAAAGCGCGAAGACGTCTCACTCGCTTAGCTATAATAAGTAGAAAAAGTATTGCATTTCATGGAAATACATATTTGGAGAGTCCCAGATTAAAAAAATCAGATATGCTCCACTCACATTTCTTTCTCTACATCACTGCAACAATTATTAAATTTACTGTTAAAAACCTTATGCTTCTATTTACTTCATGTTAATTGAGAAAAATTAGCAGAAATAGTCTTATTATTTGCTGCCTTGTAAGTAGAAGCGAAATAAGGGAGTACCATAGGTTAAAGTGATAGTCAAAAGCTGGTTGCTATGTGACTGAAGTTCCTTTGTTTGTATGGACAGGAGTTGACAAATTACTGTATGAGAATAGTTAGTTTTTTAAAGCTGAAACCAGAAACAAGGAATATCTAAAAAACGATCAACTCCACGATAAAAATGCATATAACATAAATTGTGTGTTTTAATGTGATATACATTTTTGTGTGTTAAGTTTTTGTCCGTCTCTTACAGTTTAGCAGTTATGCAAAATTCCGTAAAATTCATCCAGAATAAAGTAGTTTTCAGAGGCTATTCCCAGAAAATTCAAGATATACATTTTATTTTTCAGGTAAATATCTTTAATATAAGATATTTTAATCAAAATCGTTAGTGCCATTTTTTATAAAATCAAAATTTTCGAAAAAAGTTCCATGTAAAGGATATTAGGAGGTGGGGGGATTTTCTTGGTAATCTTCGTGTCGCATCCTTGGAACGAACCAAACTTAAATACTAAGTTTGGTATTTAACAGTCTTTTCCTTTTTGAGCTATGTTGCCCACAGACACACCACACAGACACACACAGACATTTTTCTAAAAATGTTGTTTTTGGATTCAGATACACCAAAACATGTATTTCCGGTGAAATCTCGGTATCGAATTTTGGGTGCATTACAATACTCTCTCTATACACTATATAGATAATACATATAGAGAAAGTAAAAAAGAGTACATTTTAGTAAAATTAAGTGTGTATATATGTGTCTGTTCGCCCACTCATGTGTCCGTCTATCTGTGAACAGCATACCCAAAAGGTCAGTTAAATAACAAAGCAGTGTTTAAATTCAGAAGATTTTCAAGAAAACCTCCCACCCCAAACTAGTCTTTGCATGGAAAAAAAGATTGCTTTCTTTTTCTCCTGGTCATGGAAACAGCAAGAAATTTCAAAGTCATCGCTTAGCAACATCTCTCTAACATTTTTGACTTACTTTACCTATTTTGTTCTACTGTTATACTTTAAATGTGAAATTAAAATTGATTATTGAAACAATAATAAGCTTTGTAAGAATTTTTGATAGCAGAGATAACTTTTACATCTTTTGGATATTACTTATGATTGTGAGGATGTTCGAGGTTGGAACATTTGAATGTAAGCCTGAACGTAACAATATATAATTTCAAAGACATTTTAGGATTTATTATTCTATTTATCACTTTATCTTTATCGTCCTTAAAATAACCTCATATTATAAATAATTTTAACAATATTTGTAGGAGTTAAGTTCATAAATAATAATGCATTGTATAAAGCATGAATTTTATAATACATTTTTACTTTCTCAACACGTACTATGTACATAGTGTATAGAGAAGATATTTCATTCCACCCAAAAATTCGATACCGATATACATGTTTTGGGTCCCCCTGAATCTAAAAAAAAAAACATTTTCAGAAAAAGGTTCGTGTGTCTGTGTGTCTGTGATCTGTGTGTTTCTGGACAACATAGATCAAACATGAAAAGACGTTGAATACCAAACTTGGCATTTAAGTTTGGTATCTTTCAAGGGTGTAACACGAAGTTTTTCAAGAAAATCCCCCATCTCCAACTACCCATTACATGGAACTTTTTTTCGAAAATTTTGATTTTCTTAAAAGTGGCTGTAACGATTTGAATTAAAATAACGAATATTAAAGATTTTACCTGACAAGTAAAATGTATATCTTGAATTTTCTGGGAATAGCCTCTGAAGACTATTCTGGATCCATTTTACAGAATGTTTCATAACTGCTAAACAGAAACTTACCACACAAAAAATGTAGAGCTCCTTAAAACACACAATTTATCTTATATACATTTTTTTCGTGGAGTTGCTCGTTTTTTAGATATTCCTTGTTTTTGGTTTCAGCTTTCTCACACAGGAATTTGTCAACTCCTGTCCAAACAAACAAAGGAACTTCATTCACATAGTAACCAGCTTTTGACTATCACTTTAACCTATGGTACTCCCTTATTTCGCTTCTACTTACAAGGAAGCAAGTAAAAAGACTATTTCTGCTATTTTTTCTCGATTAGCATGAAGTAAATAGAAACATAAGCTTTTTAACAATTTGTTACAGAGATGTAGAGAAAGTCATGTGAATGGAACGCATCAGATTTTTTTTTATTTATAAATGGCCATCAGTTCCACAGAAAACGTGTTATGAATTTTTTAAATGCAACAATGAATTGAAAGGTGATTTGAACTCTCTTAGTCTGCTTCCAGCCTTTAGACGTTTGATTTACAGCAACGCCCGAATTAAGTCTACAGGTAATATTTGACAAACCTCCAACAGAAGCTGCTAATATGCGTAAGCCTGGCGATGCCACTGAGGAAGTTTCTATAAAAAGTTCCAAGAGCCAGAATTCTGTTGGCCTTATACGCGGTTGTGCGTTTGGCACTGAGCATGTCAGTTGCAGACGCCAGCAGAGCGAGTAATTAGCAGGCTACGTAATGAAGGACACACAGTTAACACACACACACACACACACACACACACACACACACACACACTGCACTCTTTCTTCTCAACTCATTGCACAAGTCCTACCCAGTGTTGCCAGAAGCATTTCCCAAAATTTCGCCCGAATCATTAAAAAAAATCGCAAAGTTTCAGTTGAAGTCGCCCAGTATTTTTATTAAAATATGCAATTTATTTTACTCTTTTATATAAATATATACAGGATGTTAATGAACTATATCGAAATATTTTCACAGAATATGTAGATTATTTAAATAAGTAATTTGAAATTGACTTATAACCTATTTATTCAAATTTCGAAGTAACGGCTATAAGTTTCTGAAGTGCTAGTACGCCACGTATCACGGCACTTCGTCTGGAATGAAATAATAATAATAATAATAATAATAATAATAATAATAATAATAATAATAAAATAATAATAATAATAATAATAATAATAATAATAAACACTTATTCTATGACAGGAATCAAACTCATGACCTTAGGGTTAGCAGCTTCCCGTTACACATTAAGCCACCAGAGCAGTTGAAAAAACGTCTCCAGAGTAGACTATATAACTCCAGAACGTAGTTAATGAATGCTCAGTGTTGCACTGTCAAGTGATTAGTTCGAGATTTTTACAAATTTTTGCGGCATTAAATCTTAAGAACGCTAGTAACCAGCTGCTAAAAATCGATATTTCTATACTCGGGCAGCAATTTTAATGACTTTCTAAGCCATATTTTCAACCTGCTTTGCTTTAACACCGACTTATCAGCACCTAAAGCCCACACGTTTAACGCTATGTAGTTGCGTTATATTTATCCGAGGACCATGTATCGCCGATCTCAAATTACTCATATCAGTCACGTGCACAATCTCGCAAATTATTTCAGCGTAGCTCATTGACATCCTGTATATATATACACACCGCACACTCTCTTGGAATATTTTCAAAACATTCTTATAGCCGTATCTCTGTAAGTATAGCACAATTATAATAAATGGCATAATATTGGAATACTAACCAGTGTGAGCTGCACTGACACAGATTCTGGAGGAGTATGAAAATACGAGGCGTTTGCGCCGATAATTATATTGAAATGTTACCTCAAGTATTTATTTTATTAATTACTTCCCTCAGTTGAGGGCTGCCTTATAGACATATAGACTTATAACAATACAATCTTATTAACAGAACGATAAATGTTACATTTCAGGAGCCGATTCTCCGATGTGTTGCTATGGGGACATACTTTTTATTCGTGTGGGTTTACTTTCCGCACTAATTCTTTGGATCATGATTAAATTTAATTGTTATAATATCGATAAAACCAAACCAACAATTCTAATATATAAGAAGTATAATGAAACCTTAACTACCAGCACTGAAATTTCTTTTGCTTTCATTGAAACCACATTGCAAGTGAGAATGCTAACTTATGGTCAATCCATAGCAACGATATTAATAAGTACCGCAAATTAACTACATCGTGCAAAAAAAAAAAAAAAAAATAATTATTGGCAGGCTTAAAACAACATTGTATAAATAAGTTTTACTTACGTCGAGAGGATGTAGTATTTGTCTTTAGTCAATTTAGATTTTGAGCTCTCTTCCCTACTAAACGGCGTATAAAGTTAAAAACAAACATTAATAAAAGTTATATTTTTCAGAAATATTTTAGTAGCCCAAAGATTCGCAAATCGCCTTCATCAAAATTTGGTCGTAAAAAGTGGATTATACTAGCCCAATTGGCGACTTTTCGCCCAATCTGGCAACACTGGTCCTACCTCACTTTTTCTCCCATCTCTCTACTCTTGTTTTTTCTTTTAGGGCCCCATTATGTTCTCTTTGTTGCTTTACTATAGTATGCATTTACTCATCCTTTGCCTGTTTACTTACCTGATTTTCATCCCCGATCTCACTTTTTCTCGCTTCTTATTCTGCTATTTTAATTTTCACTTTTATTCCCTTGCTATGTTTTTCCTTTCATAACTCGTTACTCATACTTAGCGTTGAGAAAATTTTGCATTTGATTTAAATATTCCCCCACTCCAAACTAACTTTTGGGTGGAAAAGATTTTGTAAATTTTGATTTTCTCAAAAATGTTTCAAACGACGTTGATTTAAATTTCGTATATTAAAGATATTTATATTGCAAATAAAATGTATATCTTAAATTCTTTGGGAACAGCTTCTGAAACCGTCCGGAGGACTTTTGCATAATGGTAAACCGTAAGCAATAGACAAAATCTTGCTACAAAGCATTGTAGAACATTGATACACACAAATAATATAATATACGTAATATGGCTGACTTCTGGTTGCTGCCGCGTCATCATTATCTTCTGCTAACGTTTCGACCTCTTATCGAGACCGTCTTCAGGGCTGCACAGCCAAGACTGCCTCAACTGTTATATATTTAAATGTGAATTTAAAATGGATTATTGAAACAATAATAAGCGTTGTAAGGATAGTTTGATAGCACAGATAACTTTAACATCTTTTGGATATTACTTATGATAGTGAGGTGTTCTAGGTTGGAACATTTGAATGTAAGCATGAACGTAACAATATATAATTTCAAATATAGTTTGGGATTTATTATTCTATTTATCACTTTATCTTTATTATCCTCAAAAGTACCTCAAATTATAAATAATTTTAACAATATTACGTATAATATATAGGATGTTAATGAAATATACCGAAATATTTTCACAAAATATGTAAATTACTTAAATAAGTAATTTGAGAAAGGAGACTTATGGCCTGCTTATTGAAATTTCGAAGTAGCGACAGTAAGTTTCTAAAGTGCCAGTACGCCACGTATCGCGGCACTTCGTTTGGAATGAAAAATATAATCATAAAAACATTTACTCTATGACAGGAACCAAACTCATGACATTTGGTATAGCAGCTTCCCACGTTACGCATTAAGCCACGAGAGCAGTTGACAAGACGCCTCCAAAGTAGGCTACATAACTTAAGAACGTACTTAATGAATGCTCAGTGTCGCACTGTAAGTGATTAGTTCGAGATTTTATAGATTTTTGCGACATTAAATATTGAGAACGCCAGTAACGAGCTGCTAAGAATCGACATTTCTATACTTGGCCAGCAGTTTTAAAGACATTCTAAGCCATTTTTCAACCTGCTTTGCTTTAACACCGACTTATCAGCACCTGATATCCACACGTTTAACGCTATGTAGTTGCGTTATGTTTATCCGGGGACCATGCATCGCCGATCTCAAATTATTTATATCAGTCACGTGCACAATCTCGCAAATTATTTCGGTATAGTTCATTAACGCCCGGCATATATTAACGTTGGCAGTATATTACGATAACGTGGGAGCAACCAGAAGCCAACCATATTGTGCACGACATTGGTCGAGGAACCCTACGAGAAAATATAATACACACATTTTTGTGGAGTTAACCAATTCAAAAGTATTTCTTGTAATTGGTTTCAATTTTAAAATACTTAAACTTATCTCATACGGGAATTCGTCAACTCCTGAACATGCAAAGATAACGAATTTTAATCATATAGCAACCAGCTTTTAAAAAAGTTGACTGTCGCTTTAGTCTGCCGTATTCTTCTGTTATAAGGAACCCAGTACTAAGACCATTTCTGCTAATACTTATCTTCATTAGCATGAAGTAGATAGAAAAATAAGTTTTTTAAACATTATTTATTACAGAAATTTAGAGAAAGTCGTGTAAACCGAATACATCAGATTTTTTCATGTAATAAATAAATAATACAAACGCAATTAATATTGAAATTGCGTTATATAATAACGTTTCGAATAATCATTTTTATCGAGATGCCTAAAATATAAAAGGATATAATATAGTTGAAGTTCAATACTCATTTTTCAGTATTTGAAAATGTATATAAATAATATTCCTAAACGTAGTAATACTTATAAAAATTAATCATTGTAAGTATCAACACAGAATAAAGCTCTTGTGTGTAACATTTCAATTCGTTAGTGCAAAGTTAAGGACCAAACATTAAAACTGAAAAAAAAAACCTTAAAAGGTTCTTGATTTAAACTAAGCTTAATTATGAGCCGATTTCAGTGAAATTTTAATTATTCCGAAGAAGTCCCTTCATATTCGTGTTTTTAGAAGTTTAACTTCCTACATGGAGTAATTCGTTTAAAATTTGAAAACTTTTACATGGATTTCACTGATTTTTACTTTCTCCATACTCACTATGTACATACTGTATAGAGAATGTATTGCACTCCACCAAAAAATTCGATACCGAGATTTCACCGGAAATATATGTTTTAGGGTCCCCTGTACCCAAAAAAAGTATTTTCAGAAAAAGGTCCGTGTGTCCGTGAGTCAGTGTGTCCGTGTGTCCGTGGGTCTGTGAACACGATAACTCAAAAACGAAAGGTCGGTAAAATACCAAACTTAGTATTTAAGTTTAGTATCTTCCAAGGATGCGACACGAATATTTTGAGAAAAATCCCCCCACCCCAAACTACCCTTTACATGGAACATTTTTCGAAATGTTTGATTTTCTAACAAATGGCTCTAACGATTTTGATTAAAGTATCGTATATTAAAGATATTTACCTGACAAATAAAATGTATATTTTGAATTTTCTGGGAATAGCCTCTAAAGACTACTTTATTCTGGATGAATTTTTCATAATTACTAAATCGTAAGAGATGGACAAAAACTTAACCCGCAAAAAATGTAGAGCACGTTAAAACACATAATTTATGTTATATTCATTTTTTCTTGGAGTTGATCGTTTTTGAGATATTCCTTTTTTCTTGGTTTCAGCTTTGAAAAACTTTTACTTTTCTCATACAGGACTTTGTCAACTCCTGTCCAAACAAACAAAGGAACATCAGTCACATAGCAACCAGCTTTTGGCTTTCACTTTAACCTATGGTACTCCCTTATTTCGGTTCTACTTACAATAAAGCAAGAAATAAGACTATTTCTGCTAATTTTTCTCGATTAACATGAAATAAATAAAAGATAAGCTTATTAAGAATAATAATTTACAGACATATAGAGAAAGTCATGTGAATGGAACACATCAGATTTTTTTCCTGGGTTTTTTCTTAGCCTGAGAAGAATCAATGTAGAGTAACTTTAAGCTCCATGGATCCTGAGATACTTGAGCATCATTTCACTGATTTTACTTATCTTTAGATATGACCAACCAGGTTAAAGGACTTAAGCTAAATAGAAAACAACAAAACAACAAAAACAAACAAAACATTTTCAAACTCCTACATATAAAATCTCAGCTCTACATTTTAGCGGTTGGCGAGGTATTTTCCAAGCATAGTGACTAGGATGGACTAACAGACAGACAAGGTAATACTAATCCACAATAACAAATACACTTAAAAGAAAAAGGAAAAAAAGAAAAGGAAAAGGATAGGCGTGTTAACAGCCTTAACATCAAGTGTATTTTAAGTCAGGCATCTCTCAAGGCTGCAAGGCAGAACTTTTCAGGAAATTACCCCACAACAGCTTAACATTTAATTAAAAAATGTTTAGTAGTTTGTATTTCCTCAATATAATACTCAAATACCTTCTCTGCTATTAATATTCCATAGAGATTACACAGACTATTAAAATAAAGGAACTTCCCTTTGATACTGCCTGCTAATAATAAAAGTCTACAACAATTAGCTTTAATTACGTGAGACCGAAGTAAATATTTTGCGCGTGCATAAAAATAACACAACAGTAAGCTGTTTAAAAACATATCAATAAAATTATACAAGCCACAAACGCAGAACTCCACGAGAAGCAAAAGAATGACAACCTCATATTTCAAAGTTTGCCTGGAAAGTGTGGAAAATTAAAAGGAAGAGCAATTAACATCTGCAAATTTATTTCTACCATATTATTTCAAGCAAAGCATTGTACCAGTGTGTATATTTTGAAGATGCTTGTGTTTTTCTTCAGTAAGTTTGTCTTTCTTTAATCGTTTCTTCTTTTAAAAAAAAATTTGGTGGTAAATTATATGACTTCAGAAAATTCATTCTCATTCTTGAGCAGAACATTCATTCTCATTCTTGTGAAATTTTATACAGCCGTAAAACCGCGAAGGTAAGACAAATAAATGTTTAGTATGAAAAAGCAGATTTCGATGACATGCGGTTTATGTCAAATAATACTGCCAATGTCCTCCGCCGTGAAATAGTGGATTGGAACATGGTGTTGGGCTCCCAGCCACAGAATACGGTTCCTTCGAGTTCTGTCAGGGTCAGTCAGCTGGCTTAGTTAGGCAATGGCTTGCTGATCCCACCAAAGGAGCAATGGTAACCCAGATTAACAGTTTTTAAGTGTGCTTAAAAGCGGCAGCCCTACTTCATTAGATTTATAACAATGCAAAAGATCTCCCGCGAGACGAAATTCCGGCACACTGGCGGCACTGATAAGATCCTAGCAATTGACACCGTCATTAACAAACAAAATAGTTTATATTTTCTTCTCATGGGTCGGGCGGATTTTTCTGGGCATATTATAAGACCAACTCCTACTGAGCATAGTGATAAGTTCGAGGAGCTACGATAAGTAGCGGTCTCTAGGCCGAGAAGCATAGTGCTGACTATATTATCTCACCATAATGGACCACTTGCCTCTCACCTCGATGGCCTGGTTTCGAAAGCAAGTGACCACATATGAGATTTGTGGTGGACAAAGCGGGTTTTCTCCGGTTTCCCCACCAGTGTTATATCTTCATTCCATGTATCATCAGTGTCAATGCCTGCGGTGCCACAGGTAAAAACTATCAAATTAAAACCCATCTCGGCTGGATAATAGTCTACCTCCGCCATACAAATATGGATGTGTTGTCGACAATCGCGTTAGTGGCAAAGGGTTATCGTGTCGCAGACTGGACATATTAATGTTGTTAATAATTATTTTGAACTTAACTTTCAGAATATGATGATCTTGCCCCACTCTTCTTCCCTTGGAAAAGTTTCGGATTCGGGTGTGTGTGCCTGGAAACCAAGATTCGCTGTTGCTAAGACTTCCACTTATTGGTCCCCTAACTGAGTCGTGATTCTCGACTTGCAAGCAGTGTCTCCAAGAAGCAGATTTTACAACGTTACCTCTCACTCCTAGTACAGGGCCGTCTTTTGTATGCGAACGGTTCTTGCCCACTGGAAGGGGGAGGCGCTCTCATTTGAGGGCCATCATATTTTGTTCCCAGAAGGAGGCGTTATGCTTCCAAATTTTAGATGACGATTCATTTGTTTCTCACAAGATTTGGCTTATAAGTATTTGTTCCAATTTCAGCCATCTTCAATGAAGACACTATCTAAGTGAGTATTATCTATCTTAAACATTTTCGGTTCAGAATATTATATCATGATAAACTTTTAGTTTTTTTACTTTCTCTATACGTACTATGTACACAGTATATAGAGAAGGTATTGCACTCCACCAAAAAATTCGATACCGAGATTTCACCGGAAATTTGTGTTTTAGGGTCCCCTTTATCTAAAAAAAGCATTTTCGGAAAAAGGTCCGTGTGTGTATGTGTCCATGTGTCCGTGTGTGTGTCCGTGTGCTGTGAACACGATAACTCAAATACGAAAAGTAAGTAAAATACCAAACTTGGTATTTAAGTTTAGTATCTTCCAGGGATACGACACGAAGATTTTGAGAAAAATCCCCCCACACCCAACTACCCTTTACATGGAACTTTTTTCGAAAATTTTGATTTTCTTAAAAATGGCTCTAACGATTTTGATTAAAATTTCGTATATTAAAGATATTATCTGAAAAATAAAATGTATATCTTGATTTTCTGGAAATAGCCTCTGAAGAGTACTTTATTCGGATGAACTTTACGGAATTTTGAATAACTGCTAAACCGTAAGAGATAGACAAAAACTTGTTTCACAAAAACTGTAGAGCACGTTAAAACACACCATTTATGTTATATATATTTTTTTCGTGGTGTTAATCGTTTTTGAGACATTCCTTGTTTTTGGTTTCTGCTTTGAAAAGCTTATTCATACAGAAATTTGTCAACTGCTGTCCATAAAAACAAAGGAACTAGATTTTGACTATCGCTTTAACCTATGGTACCCTCTTATTTCGCTTCTACTTACAAGGAAGCAGGTAATAAGACTATTTCTGCTCATTTTTTCTGGTTAGCATGAAGTAAATAGAAGTATAAGATTTTTAAGAATAATTTGTTGCAGAGATGTAGAGAAAGTCATGTGAATGGTACACATCAGATTTTTATACAATATCAATGGGTATAAAACTCCATGTAAAAATCACGTAAGATACTGTCATATATGTTAATTCTTATATATATATATATATATATATATATATATATATATATATATATTAATACTTATTCATTGCTTTGAAGTTGAAAAGGACACGAAGAGATAGCAAAACATTAAAAAAAGTCTTATGCGTTACATTCACATGACTTTCTCTACATCTCTGTAACAAATTATTGTTAAAAAGCTTATCCTTCTATTTACTTCATGCTAATCGAGAAAAAATTAGCGGAAATAATCTTATTACTTGGTTCCTTGTAAGTAGAAGCGAAATAAGGGAGTACCATAGGTTAAAGTGATAGTCGATAGCTGGTTGCTATGTCACTGAAGTTCCTTTGTTGACAAATTCCTTTATGGAAAAAGTATAAGTTTTTAAAGCTGAAACCAAAAACAAGAGATATCTCAAAAATGATCAACTCTACGAATGTTACATAAAAAATTACTTCGTGTGTTTTAACGTGCTCTAAATTATTTTAGTGGTAAGTTTTTGTCCATCTCTTACGGTTTAGCAGTTTTGCAAAATTCCATAAAATTCACTCAGAATAAAGTAGTCATCAGAGGCTATTCCCAGCAAATTCAAGATATACATTTTATTTGTCAGGTAAATATCTTTAATATACAATATTTTAATTAAATTCGTTAGAGCCATTTTTGAAAAAATTAAAATTTTCGAAAAAAGTTCCATGTAAAGGGTAGTTTGAGGTGGGGGGATTTTTTACAAAATTTTCTTGTCGCATCCCTGGAGGATACTTAACTTAAATACCAAGTTTTGTATTTTACCGACTTTTCGTTTTTGAGCTATGCTGTCTACAGACACACACACACACACACACACACACACACAGACACACACGTACACACACGGGTCTTTTTTTGAAAATGCTTTTTTTTGATTCAGGGGGGCCCAAAACATGTATTTCCGGTGAAATCTCGGTATCGAATTTTTTGGTGGAATGCAATACCTTCTCTATGCACTATGTACATAGTACGTGTAGAGAAAGTAAAAGAGCTGTATGTGTTTGCAGATCAAAAGAGCTAATAAAGTGCTAGGAGCGTACTGATGGTTGCCAAGTATTCAAAATAAAAATTATGTAAATATCTTATATACATATTAACGGTGAAATAACTGTGTATACCCGTAGCATATTCTTAGAACTTTATGAGTCCGTTGCTGGTCTTTTGAGGCTCTAAAAATAAAAATAAAGTTTTATGTGTTATTAGCGTCTTAGTATTTTTTTCTTCACGCTCAAGCAGTCTCCACAGCTAAACATATGGGCAGACCTAATTTCTGACTTCTCTGATAGGTATTGCTGTTGAAGATTCTTGTTAGAACCAAACATACACTCCCGGAATCATTAAATAAAACAAGAGAAACGTTCATGACAGAATTATAAGTACGGATTTGTAGAATCCTCATTCCTTCGAGCTAAATAGTTGTGATTTTATTTATGGAGCTATTTGAAAGACGAAGTGTATATACTTACTCTCGTATACTACAGGAATTTAGTGATAGCATCATGCAAGAATTCACAAGAATGATTCACGCTACATGCTTAAACAAGTGAACCTGAACATTTTACTTTCTCTACACGATACCTAAATGTTTGATGTTGAAATTTTTTCGGAGGTATATGTTTTGAGATCCCTGAGTCAAAAAAAGTTTTTTTTAGAAAAAGGTCCTAAAATACTAAAAGACCGTGAAACACCAAACTTTGTATTTAAGTTTAGTAGCTTGCAAAGATGCGACAAAAAGATTTTCAAAAGAAATTCTCCCCATTTCAAACTAACCTTTACATGGAAAATGGTTTGAAAAGTTTGTTTTTCTCAAAAATGTCTAACGATTTTGAATAAAATGGCGTTTATTAAATGAAGTGTATATCTTGAATTTTCTGGGAATACCTTCTACCTGTTCGTTCTGAGTGAATTTTAATGAATTTTGCATAGCTCGTAAGCCGTAAGAAATAGACAAAAATATACTACATAAAGCATTTATATCTCATTAAAATACACAATTTATGCTATAGGTATATTTTTATTGCAGATTTGAGGGTTTCCAAGATATTCTTTGTTATTGATTTTAGTTTTAAACTACGCAACTTTTCTCAAACGGGGTTACCTTTCGTTTTATCTCTCTTTTGTTTAACTGGCGAAGCAAAGAGAACCGAACTTCAATTGTTCACATCGACCAGCTGTTAAAAGCTTTGAATGACTCTTTAGTCTAGTATATTCCCTTATTTTCCTTCTGCTTAGAAGGAAGCAAGTAATAAGACAATTTCTGCTAATGTTTATCTCGATTAGCATGAGTTTGTAAGAATAAGCTTATGTACCAATCGTTTGTTTGCAGAGCAGGTTAAGAAAGTCGTATGAATGGTACATATCAGATTTTTATAAGGCAATTTTGCCTGTTTGGGAGCAGAAAGTCTTTCCGGCATTTACCTTAAGGTCTTTGCCGGCACCACTTTCACGGCGGCTCTCGGTTCTCTAGCACAGTAGAGAGGGATTATGTTATAAATTATCGTCCCTATATATTTTTGTGTATGCTCCAAAAAACAACGGAAATACGGATAGAAGAACAAGACTACAAGGTTGCCAGTGGCAATACCCACTAATAACTATTAATACGCGATAACATATGAGGCTTGGGTTCAGGAGTTACCTAGTTCTATTCCCGTCTACTGCTCGCTCTGATCTTGATTTTTGTAGTTTTCCCTGGTCGGTAGGCCACGGAAAACTACGCCCCTTTCCATCATTTTGCTTTTATTACATTTCTTCTCGTGTTTCAGCTGTGTTTTGTGGAGTGAGGCCAGTCGCAGACGAAACACCTGAGCCATCTGGCTCTGTAGGCGTTGTTGTTACCTATATTTGTGAGTTATGACATTCATTAGTATTATATTAGCATAAAAGGAATACTTGTGTAAGAATATCTCTATTAGCCTATGCGTCAACAGAGCTGGCTACAGTCTGGTTTATGTTGAAACATGGGATTTAGAGTGAGAGAGAAAGAGAGAGGGGCAGACTGAGCGCGCACACTATCGCTCGCTCCCTTGCAGGTAATTCTTAACTGCCTAATCCTAAGCCGCCCCATTTCCCATGTTGATATTATAGCTGTTTTTTGTTTTTTTCTTTTTGTGGTTTTGTTTTTACTTTCTCTGGCACTATTTACACAGTACATAGTAGATAGAAAAGTTATGTAGTCCACCCAAAAAAGTCAATACCTAGATTTCACGGGAATATAGGTTTTTTGGTAGGATCCTCTTAATAAAAAAATCAGAAAAAGGTACGCGCGCATGTATGTGTGTGTAAGTGGATAGGATGGCTAAATATGAAAAGTCGGTTAAATAACAAAGTATCCTCCAAGGTTGCAACAAAAAAGCTATTCGGGAAAATCCCCCACCCCCAACTACTCTTTACAGTGAATATTTTTCGAAATGGCTATAACAATTTTAATTAAAATACCATATGTTTAAGATACTTTTATTACAAACTAAATGTATATCCTGAATTTACTGGAAATAGTCTCAGAAGACCCCTTCATTCTGGATGACTTTTGTATAACTTTTGTACGATTAGTAAACCGTAATCATAGAAAAAATCTCACTCCAAAAATTTATATCTCGTTAAAACACAAGGCCTTCTTTTATTACTGCTGGCAAGCAAAGAGAACTAAATTTTAATTGTTTCACATAGTAACCGGATTTTAAAAGATTTGACTATCACTTTAGTCTGGTGTATTCCCTTATTTCCCTTCTGCTTACAAACAAGCACGTAATAAGAACAATTCTGATATTATTTATCTCGATTATAGTGTGGATAAAAGAACAATGTTCTGTAATAAAAGTTTGTTTGCGTAACAGCTAAAGAAACACATCGGATTTTTTTTTTTTTTATCGGAAGTTATCTATTACTACATTTTTTTATCAAGTGTTGATTTGGATTTTGCTTTTAAGTTTGCAATAAAAATTAGATATAAATCATGTAGAACCTGAAAAATAATTCGGTATATAATACTTAAATAAATTAAAATAACAATATAGTTTAAACTTAAATTAAAATCTTTCTACAAATTTTTCAAACGCAACGCTTTCTCACTGTTGGCCTCCATTAGTGGTTTCTTGGAGTTCGAAGCGCAAGATAAAAAATATAATTTTTCTACATTAAGACAATTAGTTTAATAATAAGAATCTTTTCCATGGTCTGTGTAATGGGGAGTGTTGGTTTTCCAAATTTCAACGCCTCTAAACATTACCGAAAAACATATTTGTACCAAACATACTATTACTCTTGCGTCATATTACAGAGGTTTCCCTCGACTTCCAACACCATCTTGCAACAACACGAAAGCGAACAAAATAAACAGGGCTAAGTGCATCATAAACATTTCCAAATTTCCCTGTGAATAAAAAGCACTGTTTCTAAAACAGCAACTAGTCACGATACGTTTCGCTTCTGAGATTAGGCAGTAACGGATAGCTTCTCGCGACCTTTGCCGTCTCTTTCCTTTTACAGAGCAAGGTAGCGAGAAGTAGATAATGTTTCAAAGATAACCCAGACGTACTATAACTAGGTATGGCATATACAACGGACGGAGACAGCATGTGTATAGCGACCTACGTGAGATCTACTGCGGTTACCATATACCAAGAGAATACATGCAACAGGAAGACAGGCCACAAAGACGTGCGGAAGTCCCCAACATATCCTATCTCGAAGAACCGTCTCAAATTGGAGCTTCCCAGAGATGGCCGCGCTCGCTAAAGTGCCTCACTTTGATGCTTCATGGCGTAGGGGATCTAGGTTCGAGTCCCGCCTTGGGAATGAATGTTTGTATGTTAGTAAAATGTTTATGTGTGTGCATTAGAAGCAAAAACCAAAAGCGGTAATCAAATAGAAAATAAAAAAAAAAAATTGAGAAAGTGGAAAAAAAGGAAAAAGAGGGGGAAAAAAGAGAAGGCGATGAACGATCCCCTCAACTAAGCAACCCGTTAGTGTCCACGGAAAATGCCATTTCCTTGGCGCTGGTTAGTTGCTCTTTTAAAAATCCCTTGGCCTGTACATGATTCTTCGGCTTCTAGAAATATTTGCCAGTTCTGTTTATGCTGTTCCATGAAT
Organism: Hymenopus coronatus; assembly: GCA_030762935.1. NCBI lineage: Eukaryota > Metazoa > Arthropoda > Insecta > Mantodea > Hymenopodidae > Hymenopus > Hymenopus coronatus. The sequence goes on along the minus strand of CM060887.1, from coordinate 70,417,257 downwards.
AAGCTAAGGAAATATGACATGAACACTTCCTGCGCAAAATCCCCGCATAACACAACGAGGCTGTAACACAGAATAATATATAAAACGTTTTGTTACCGAGAGTGATTACCGGAGCTATGGGCTTGGATAATATGAAATATAGCAATCATTATGTATTAACAATAATAACGCATTAAAGGAACGCATTACCGTGTAACTTTTTTACCAGATCGTAAAACTGGAAACTTTAATTTAAACATATTTAACGATTTTCTGGATCTATTGATAGCATTTTCATAAGAAATCTGTATTCTGGATATTGCGCATGTTCAATGGGTAATTTTTACCTTCTCAGCACGTATGTACATTGTACATAGTGAGTAAAGAAGATTATTGTATTCCACACAAAAGCTCGATACCGAAATTTCACAAAAAAATACGTGTTTTAGGATCCACAGAATAAAAAAGAGCATTTTTAGAAAAAGATTGGTGTTATGTGTGAGCATATCTGTGTATATGTCTATAACTCAAAATTGAAAAGTCGGTTAAATACAAAATCTGGTATTTATGTTTAGGATGTAATACGAAGATTTTTAGGAAATTCTCCCACCCCCAACTACTCTTTTCACGGAAAATTTATTAAAAATTGTGCTTTTCTCAAAGACGGTTCTAACGACTTTGATTAAAATACTATATGTTTAAGATATCTAGAGTGAATATCTAGAGTTTTCTGTGAATGGCCTTGAAGACTTCTTTATTCCATATGATTTTTGTATAACTCGTAAGCCTTAAAAGAAAGACAAAAACATAGCACATACACTTTTTTTTAAAGAGTTAATCATTGCCGAGATATTGATTTTTATTGGTTTCAGTTTTAAACTACTTAACTGTCATCAAGTGGGAAACCTTTCGTTTTATATATCTTTTGTTTTACTTTAGGGCATAAAAAAAGAGAACGAATTTCAAATGTTTTAGATAGTGAAGACCTTTTTAAAGATTTGACTAACGCTTTATCCTAATATATTCCCTTATTTTCCTTCTGCTTAGAAGGAAGCAAGTAATAAGACAATTTCTGCTAATGTTTATCTCGATTTGTACGATGAATTATCTTTTGCGACAAAAGTTTGTAGAGAAAGTCATGTGAATGCAACACATCAGATTTTTATCCTAAAAAATCTTATGTGTACCATTCACATGACTTTCTCTATATCCCTGCAACAAATTATTCTTAAAAAGCTTATACTTTTATTTACTTTATGCTAATCAGAAAAAAATAGCAGAAATAGTCTAATTACTCGCTTCCTTGTAAGTAGAAGCGAAATAAGGGACAACTGTAGGTTAAAGTGATAGTCAAAAAGCTGGTTGCTATGTCAATGAAGTTCCTTTGTCTATATGGATAGGAGTTGACAAGTTCCTGTATTAGAAAAGTATACGTTTTTCATAGCAGAAACCAAAAATAAGGAATGTCACAAAAACGACGAACTCCACGAAAAAAAATTATATAACATAAATTGTGTGTTTTAATGTGCTCTACATTTTTTGTGTAGTAAGTTTTTGTCCATCTCTTACGGTTTAGAAGTTATTCAAAATTTAGTAAAATTCATTCAGAATAAACTACTCTTCAGAGAAAGTAAAAAGGCTTATTCTAATATGTACGCTCTAGCGATAATGCCTATATAAATGTTTATTTTTTGGCAAAGGAAAGCATTTCAGGTGTCACCAAGAAATATTCCATTGCATTCCAAGGATATTACGAAGAGATAATTTTCAAACAAAATTCAAGCAAAATTAAGTAACATCTCAATTCTGTTATGACGAAGGTCTAAGCTTTGAGATTTCTGGAGTGTCAGTCCAAAAGACTAGCGGGGGCGATGAATGCGATTCGCAAACCAAAGGCAATCTATTTTTGGGCGTGATTATTTGGGTTGGGCAGGAAAGGGCTGTTCCATCACTGGCCACCAGAGCACGACACTGCACGGGTCGGGAACTGAATCAGTACGCGCATTCCTTGCGCAAGATCACTGCATGCCGCATGTCGACGTGACAAATAACTGTCACCATGAGGTTAATCTTGTGACACAGACCACGGACTTTGCTCGGTGCATGTTTGTGGGAGTTAAGCTCTGAACACCGCTAGATTCCTTTTTAGGAATACATTTGGAAATATTTCAGGAGAATCTCGTTATCCTGACCTCCATACGACAAACCAGTTCATGTACAGTTAGTGATCATCCATGCTTGCAATTCTTTGGTTGTGTCAGCTCTAAATACAAGTTCAATAAATATAATATAAACGTATAAGTTATTTACTTTATGTACCGTTGTTTAAGGAGAAACAAAATATTGAAAACTGCAACAAAAAATGACATGTTTAGTTTTTTGCCTGGTCTAATAAATGGGCAATTCCTCTTTAATTTGACATTTGTTTCATGTCTGTAGACACAATAATTATCCTTTAAATGATTTTAAAAATTCTAATACATCATCTGCCATTTTGTGGTCCGATCTGCACCACTTCACAGAAGACATCACAATTCCTATACCCTTTGGTATAGAGAATTAGGTTATAAAATTGGATTTGCTTTTCAGACATTTTTGATGGCCGAGAAATCTCATTGTCTGTGTTCAATTTTCAATTAAGGAAGTTCTGATGTATATCGATACTTATTTATATATACATTATTATGGAAAGTAGTACTTAAAAAACTTCTCGTATGAGCTCATACATAATACTAATAAAACTTTTGATACAAATAGCTGAGTGTAGTTTACGCATTTTGAATATAACCAACTCCATTTTTTTTTAGTATGAAATCGTTTTAAAGCAAATATTTTATTGTGTTTGTAGATGAATGTATAAATGTGTAAATATAATATGTAAGTAATGGCTGTGACTTTATAATACTTAGTAGATAGAGAAAGACATGGGACTGTTGCACTTTTTACTTTCTCTAGCCCCGTATGTACAATGTACATAGGGATAGAGAAGTATTGCATTCCACCCAAAAATTCGATGTCGAGATTTCACCGGAAATACATGTTTTAGGACGCCCTGTATCCAAAAAAAGCATTTCCAGAAAAAGGTCCATGTGTGTGTCCGTGTGTCCGTGTGTCTGTGAACACGATAACTCAAAAACGAAAAATAGCTAAAATGCCAAACTTGGTATTTAACATCAGTATCTTCCAGGGATGCAACACGAAGATTTTGAGAAAAATCCCCCCACCCCAAACTACCCTTTACATGGAACTTTTTTCCATAATTTTGATTTTTTTAAAAATGGCTCTAACGATTTTGATTAAAATATAGTATATTAAAGATATTTACCTGACAAATAAAACGTATATCTTGAATTTTCTGGGAATAGCTTCTAAAGACCTGTTTATTCTGGATGAATTTTGCTTAATTTCGCATAACTAATAAACCGTAAGAGATAGACAAAAACTTACTCTACAAAAAATGTAGGTCTTGTTAAAATACACAATTTACGTCATATACATTCTTTTCGTGGAGCTTACCATTTTCGAGATATTCATTGTTATTAGTTTGATGTGAAGTACTTATACCTTTCTCAGACGGGAGTGTCCGTTTTTCTTTTGTTCTACTCCTGGCCAAGAAAAGAAGCGATTTGTAATGACAATCGCATAACGGCAGCTTTTAAAACATTTGACTATCGGTTTAGCCTAGTGTATTCCCTTATTTTCTTCCTACTTGTAAGGAACTAAGAAATAAGAACATTCTGCTGAATGCCTCGATTAGTAAGGTGCAGAAAGAAGAATAATCTTATGTAAGAAGTTTGTAGAACGGCTAGAGAAAGTCATGTGAGTGTAACACATCAGATTTTTTTTATTTTCTCTTTGATACCGATATTTCGCTGGAAATACATGTTTTAGGATCCCCTGAATCAAAAAAAAAATTAGAGAAAGGTCCGTGTGTGTGTGTGTGTGTGTGTGTGTCTGTCTGTGTGTGTCTGTGGACGACATAGCTCAAAAACGAAAAGGCCGTTAAAGACCATTTGGTATTTAGGTATAGTATTTTGCAAGCATGCGATATAAAGATTTTTAAGATAATACCCCCCCCACAAACTACCCTATACATGGAAAAATTTTCGAAAATTTTGATTTTCTTAAAAATGGCTCTAACGGTTTTGATTAAAATCACGTATATTAAAGCTATTTGTACCCCGAATAAAATTTATATCTTGAATTTTCGGGGAATAGCTTCTGAAGTCCTCTTTATTCTGGATGAATTTGCCGAATTTTGCATAACTGCTAAACCGTAAGAGATGGACAAAATGTAGAGCACATTAAAACACACACAATTTATGTCATATACATTTTTTCGTGGAGTTGATGGGTTTTAAGATATTCCTTGTTATTAGTTTCCGCTTTAAAAAACTTATATTTTCTCATACAGGAATTTCTCAACTTCTGTCCATACAAACAAAGGAACTTCACTTACATAGCAACCAGCTTTTGACTATCACTTTAACTTACGGTACTCCTTTATTTCGCTTCTACTTACAAGGAAGCAAGTAATAAGACTATTTCTGCTAATTTTTTCTCGATTAGCTTGAAGTAAATAGAAGCATGAGCTTTATAACAATAATTTGTTGCAGAGATATAGAGAAAGTCATTTGAATGGAACACATCAGATTCTTTTATTTTATTTTTTAATTTTTGGATGAGCCCAAGACAAATAAAAACTGCACTTGTGTAATAAATACTATGGCCGTGGAACCTTTGTATAAACAAAATGTTTGCCTAATTTAAAATCACATCTAGACATCATTAACATAGAGCGAGTAGAAGAACGAGCATTATATAATACTGTGAATTCGTAATGAGTAAAGAAAATTTCGAGAATGTTATCTATCCTTTAAGAGCATCTGAAACATCACATTTAGTCTCCGACTCAAATTTATTTATTTATTTATTTGTTTATTTGCATAAAGATGTTAAATATAATTTCATCTCACCAAAAGAAAAACAATTGGTAGCTGGAATAGCCAATCCTAACCATAACCAATCACTTTTGATATGTTTAACCAACAGCAGACAATTTCATATGGTATTAAATATGGTAATCGTATTTTTCATATCGGTTTTTATTTATATTTCTTTTCCTTTTTCGATATAAATACCAAAAGTATTTTTAGAATTTTCCGAAAATATTTATTTTGTAAAAATTGCTCAATGGTTTTGATTAAAATACTATATGTTTAAGATATTTACGTGATAAACAAAATGTAAATCTTAAATATTCTGGGAGCAGCCTCTGAATTCTGGATGATGTTTGTATAACTGGTAAATCGTACAAGATAGACAAAAAAACTTACAACACAAAAAAATAGATCTCATTTTAAGTCATATCCATTTCTTTTGTAGAGTCAGCCGTTTCCGAGATAATTCTTATTATTGGTTTCATTTTGAGATATTTCAGCTTTTCTGAAACTGGAAGTCATCTTACGTTTCATATCTCTTTTGAATTTCGACTCATTTAAAGGGACCAGCTTTCACATAGCAACCAGCTTTTAAAAGATCTGACTATCGCTTTAGCCTAGTATATTTTTTTATTTCCTTCTACTAACAAGGAAGCAAGTAATAGAATAAGTTCTGCTAATGTTTATTTTGATAAGCATAATGTAAATGAAAGAACAATACTTTGTAAGAATAGTTTATTTGCAGAACAGATAGAGAAAATCATGTACGTGGGCACTCAGATTTTTACTTTCTCTACACGTACTATGCATATAGTGTATAGAGAAGGTGTTGTATTCAACCAAAAACTCGATACTGAGATTTCCCGGGAATACAAATTTTGATACTCCCTAAATCCAAAAAAGAATTTTTAGAATACTCTGTGTATGTGTGTGTGTGGTCAGCATAGCACAAAAACGTAGGGTCCGTTAAATACTAAACTTGGTATTTAAGTTTAGTATCTTCTAAGAATGCTATACGAAGATTTTCAAGAACCTCCGCCCCCCCCCCAAATACCATTTACATGGCAAATAAAATGTATATCTTGAATTTTCTGGGAATAGCCTCTGAAGGCCTCTGAATGAGTTTTCCATAACTAGTAAACCTTGAGAGATAGACAAAAACACACTACACAAAAAATGTAGATCTCGTTAAAAACACAATTTATGTCATATGCATTTTTACGTGCAGCTGACTGTTTCACAGATACTTTTTGTTGTTAGTTTCAGTTTTACATATACGGGATCTTGTCAACTTCTGGTCATACAAAGAAACGAATTTCAATCCCATAGCAACCAACTTTTAAAATATTTGGCCTAGTGTATTCCCTCCCTTGTTTCCCTTCTACTTGCGAGGAAGCAACTAATGCTTATCTTGATTAGCATGAAGTAAATAGAAGAATAACATTTTTAGCAGTCATTTGTTGCACAGATATAAAGAAAGTCATGTGAATGGAGCACATCAGATTTTTATAAGTATCTATTGCAAACTCAATGTTTGGTTTATAACAATGCATCATGTTAATATGTTGTTAAGTGTAGAAATGAGTTGGATATCCATCTGTGAAAATTGATCAAAAGTGCCAAAAAAAAAATGTTTTTGCCTAATTAATAATGTAATGTTTGTAGTTCAATTTTCTGTTATTTTTATTACCACGCGACGCTTTAAACCGCATCACGTGACGATTTAAATGGATGACTGTAAGTGGATAAGGTACTTTAACGTTTTCACTGGTGAAAAATTGCCAAAATATCATAAATTATAGTAAAATAAACAATATTTAAAGGTTTAATTTTTTTCCTGAAGCAACCAGAAGAGTAACAAAAATTCTATGTACCAATTTTATTTACTAGCATGAAATAAGTGTACTAATATTTTTGGTTTCCAAAAAAGTAATTTATGTATCTTGTACAACTTTTGATTAATTAACAAAATTAAATACTTAATTATTTTTAAATCCAAAACGATTAAAGATATCTGCATGAAACCCAAATCCTAGGATAATTGTATCACAGCGGTATGTAAAAAATGTTTCAAAAAGATTGCTTGAAAAATGCAAGATTTTGAAATTTCAGTTTAGGATACCCTTAAGTGTAGAAATAACTACTAAACCGTAAGAAATGGACAAAAATTTACCTCACAAAAAATTTAGAGCACATTAAAACATACAATATATGTCGTATACATTTTTTTCGTGGAGATGTTCGGTTTTGAGATGTTTCCCTTTTTTGTTTTAGCTTTGAAAAACTTAACTTTTGTCATCTAGGAATTTGTCAACTCCTTTCCACACAAACAAAGGAACTTCAGTCACACAGAAACCAGTTTTTGACTATCACTTTAACCTACGGTACTCCCTTATTTCTCTTCTACTTACAAGGAAGCAAATAATAAGAGTATTTCTGCTAATTTTTTCTCGATTAGTATGAAGTAAATTGAAGCATAAGCTTTTTGATAATAATTTGTTGCAGAGATGTAGAGAAAGTCATGTGAATGGAACATATCAGATTTTTTGCCTTCTACTACAAAGAAGCAAGCAATCAAGGCAATTTCTGCTAATGTTTATCTAGAATATCATAAAGTAGATAGAGGAATAAGTTAACAATAATTTGTTATAGCGATGTAGGGAAAGTCATGTGAAATGAACACAGCAGAATTTTTTGATACTTTTTCAATACGTACTATGTACATAAAGTATAGAGAGGGTATTGTGTTACACACTAACATTGGATACTGAGACATGTTTTGAAATTTCCTGAGCCCCAAAAAACAACATTTTTAAAAAAAATCCACCTGTGTATGTCTGTGGATGGCATAGCTCAGAAACGAAAATACCGTTAATCCTTTCCAGACCGATTTATTTTCGGCTGAAATTGCTTTTTGAAAGCTGATGGCATGTGATGGATACTAGTGACGTTAACAAGTTGATCTTATCTCATCCCTATTGGTAGCTCAGTTATTTTAACTTCTAAAGCATGAACACCACTGATGAACATGTCAATATGAGGTTGGAAGCCTTGCTGCAATGATAAATGAAAGGATGTGCCCAAGTAAAATAAACGCTGATTGGCCTACTTGAGTTTAGACTTGATCTCGGTACCAGTGTAGCGGAATATACTTCAGTATTTGTGTTAGAAAAAATATATCATTGATAGGATTTTATTTTCGCTTTTGCCTATTTTAAGCTACGCTAAACTCAATTTATTTAAGATGCTGAAATGACGTTTTATTTATGGACGCTCTTTAACTGCTGTGGTCCTTAGTGTCCCATTCTATACTGGGCGTTAAAGACCGCTTAATTTTGCTCAGAGGCCTCTCTATCAGGCTTGAGGTTCTTTTACGTGCCGTAAATCTACGACACGGGACCCACGGGTTTACTTACTTTCCGAAGGAAACCATGGTAAGGAGTTTTACGCCCGAAAAAAATCCATCGTCCTCAGCCGGGTTTGAACCCGCGACCAGCATGGTAACCATTACACCACGCAGGGTGACAGTATATTTAAGAAATATGTACCAATAAAGGTGGGGAAAAAATGGAAATGGAAATGGCGAGTTATTTATGGACTCTCTTTAACTACTGTGGTTCTCAGCGTCCCATTCTAAGTTGGGTGTGAAAGACCACTTAATTTTGCTCAGAGGCCTCTCAATCAGGCTTAAGGTTCTTTTACGTGCCGTAAATCTACGCCACGGGACCAACGGCTTTACTTCCCTTCCGAAGGAAACCATGCTAAGGACTTTTAAACACGAAAAATTCCATCGTCCTCCGCCGGGTTTGAACCCGCGACCTTGGGTATATGAAGTTAGCATAGTAACCATTATACCACAGAGGGCGACAAAGATGGAGAATTATTAACCATTAATTTTTCAATAACACATTTTTACTTACCTGCAACAAATAACACTATCATACCATATGGCACCATTCGGCTGAAAAGGGTTTAAATACCAAACCTGGTATTTAAGTTAAATTTGTTCCAAGCATGCGACACGAAGATTTTGAAGAAAATCCCCCGCTCCAAACTGCTCTTTACATGGAATATTTTTTCGAAAATTTTGATATTCTCAGAACTGGCTGCAATGATTAAAATGTCATAAGTTTAAGATATTTTCATGACAAACGAAATGCATGTCTTGAATTTTCTGAGAATAGCCTCTGAAGACTTAGTTCTGGATGACTTTTATATAACTTATAAGCTCATAAACTCTCTACACAAAAATATAATTCTCATTAAAACATACACCTAATGCCATATACATTTTTTGTAGAGTTTACTGTTTCCAAGATATTTCTTGTATTTGATTTCAATTTTAAATTACTTTTCTCAAGCGGGAAATCAACCTTCGCTCCATCTCTTTTGTTTTACTCCCAAGAATGAAAAGAAAATCGAAGTTCAATCGTTTCACACAGCGATAGCTTTAAAAGATTTGACTATCGCTTTAGCGTATTGTATTCTCTTTTTACTTTCTATTTACAAGGAAGCAAGAATTAAGACAATTTATGCTAATGTTTATTTCGATTACCATGACTTAGATAAAAGAATCATCTGCTATAAGAAAAGCTAGTTTGTGGAATAGCTAAAGAAAATCATGTGATTGGAACATATCCGATTTTTACTTGCCCTATATGTACTATGTGCATAATGTATGGAGAAGTAAAGTATTCCATCCAAAAATTCGATACAATTTTACTGGGAATACTGTTTTGAGACCCCCTGAATCCCAAAAAAAGCATTTTAGAAAAACGGTCAGTGTGTGTGTGTGTGTGTGTGTGTGTGCCTGTGTCTGTGTCTGTCTGTCTGCATCTGTGAAGCATAGCTAAAAAACTAATTTTTCCGTATTTAAGTTTAGTATCTCCCAAGGATGCGACACGAAGATTTGCAAGAACATCCCCCCACCACAAACTACCCTTTACATGGAAAAATTTTCGGACATATTGATTTTCTCAAAAATGGCTCTAATGATTTTGATTAAAATATCGTATATTATAGATGTTTACATGACAAATAAAACGTATATCTTGAGTTTTCTGGCATTGCCTCTGAAGACATCTTTATTTTGGATTAATTTTGCTGAACTGGTAAACCGCAAGAGATACACAAAATCTTACCATCTACACAAAAATGTAGATCTCATTAAAAAACACAATTTATGTAATAGACATTTTTTTTTAAGTTGACTCATTTTTTTTTTTTTTTTTTTAGATATTCCTTTTTATTAGTTTGTTTTAAAAACTTTTTTTCACACTAGAATTTGTCAACTCCTGGCCATGCTAAGAAACGGATTTCAATCACATGGCAAACAACTTTAAAAGACTTGACATAGTGTATTCCCTTATTTTCTTTTATTTATAAGAAAGAAACTATTCAGACATTTTTACTAATGTTTCTCTCGATTACCATGAAGTAGATAAAGGAATAAAGTTTTTTACTTTCTCTATACGCACTATATACATAGTGTATAGAGAAGGTAATTGCACTCCACCCAAAAATTCGTTACCGAGATTTCACCTGAAATATGTTTTAGGGTCCCCTTTATCTAAAAAAAAAGCATTTTCGGAAAAAGGTCCGCGCGTGTGTGTGTGTCCGTGTGTCTGTGAACACGATAACTCAAAAACGAAAAGTCGGTAAAATAACAAACTTGGTATTTAAGTTTAGTATCTTCCAGGGATGCGACACGAAGATTTTGAGAAAAATCCCACCCCCACAAACTGACCTTTACTTGGAAAATGTTTCGACAGTTTTGATCTCAAAAATGGCTCTAACGATTTTGATTAAAATTTCGTATATTAAAGATATTTACCTAACAAATAAAATGTATATTTTGAATTTTCTGGGAATAGCCTCTGAAGAGTACTTTATTCTGGATGAATTTTACGGAATTTTGAATAACTGCTAAACCATAGGAGATGGACAAAAACTTACTACACGAAAAATGTAGAGCACGTTAAAACACACAATTTATGTTGCATACATTTTTTTCGTGGAGTTCACCGTTTTTGAGACATTCCTTGTTTTTGGTTTCTGCTTTGAAAAACTTATACATTTCTCATACAGGAATTTGTCAACTGCCGTCCATACAAACAAAGGAACTTCAGTGACATAGCAACCAGTTTTTGACTATCAATTTAACCTATGACACTCTCTTACTTCGCTTCTACTTACAAGGAAGCAAGTAATAAGACTATTTCTGCTAATGTTTTCTGATTAGCATGAAGTAAATAGAATTATAAGCTTTTTAAGAATAATTTGTGGCAGAAATGTAGAGAAAGTCATGTGAATGGTATACATCAGATTTTTACTTTTTCTACACGTACTATGTACATAGTGTATAGAGAAGGTATTGTAAGACACCCAAAAATTCGATACCGAGATTTCACCGGAAATACATGTTTTGGTTCCCCTGAATCCAAAAAAAGCATTTTAGAGAAAGGTCCGTGTGTGTGTGTGTGTGTGTGTGTCTGTGGACAGCATAGCTCAAAAACGAAAAGACCGTTGCATACCAAACTAGGTATTTAAGTTTGATATCTTCCAAAGATGCGACACGAAGATTTTAAAGAAAATCCCCCACGCCCAGCTACCCTTTACATGGAACATTTTTCGAAAATTTTGTTTTTCTTAAAAATGGCTCTAATGATTTTGATTAAAATACCGTATATTAAAGATATTTACCTCACAAATGAAATGTATATCTTGAATTTTCTGGGAGTTGCCTCTGAAGACCACTTTATATTGGATGAATTTTACGGAATTTCGCATAACTGCTAAACCGTAAGAGATGGACAAAAACTTGCCACAGAAAAAGTGTAGATCACGTTAAAACACACAATTTATCTAATATACATTTTTCGTGGAGTTGATCGTTTTTTAGACATTCCTTGTTTTTCGTTTCAGCTTTGAAAAACTTAACTTTTTCTCATACAGGAATTTGTTAGTATAAACAAAGGAACTTCAGTCATATAGTAACCAGCTTTTGACTATCACTTTAACCTATAGTACTCGCTTATTTCGCTTCTACTTACAAGGAAGCAAGTAATAAGATTATTTCTGCTAATTTTTTCTCAATTAGCATGAAGTAAATAGAAGCATAAGCTTTTTAACAACAATTTGTTTCAGAGATGTAGAGAATGTCATATGAATGGAACACATAAGATTTTTTATATTAAGCAACCTGTATCTTTATCACCATTATGGAACACCTACCCAGATTTGTGTTGTGTATATCGTATATTGTTGTATAGGATAAGTTATAATACAAGTCCTTACATAATTGTGAATTGTACAAATATCATACATGTAGGTAAACTAAAAACTTAGACAGAGTAAAACTAGTGGTAGTTAATAATATAACTAAACAAATGTCAAAATTATTTGTATACTTGCCGAGTAGGATTACATGGAGCAGAGGAACCCTCGGCATTTATTACGCTTATAAATAAATATGACTGCTTCAGGTTAAATGAATGTATTAAAATAAAGCAAGGATTACATAAAGTTGTATCCAGTCCTGCTCCGAAATACGGGAGCCAAACATGGACACTAAGGAGCCAAGATAAATTACGCTTAGAAGCGGCACATATTCATTTTAACGATCCTTGTTTGGTAAGACAAGAAGACCCAGAGTAACAAATAAAGATACGTGATCTCAATTGGGGAATTAAATATAGTAGAATACATATTATATAGCTTCCAAAAGAAGTAAAAAGACTATGTAATGAGAACATTACCTTACAGACACCTTATTTTACAAATCAAAGTGAACATCACATCTTGGCAATGTTCGAAGCGGTTGCAGTGATCAAAATATTAACTATATACAGGATATGTATACTACTGTGTCAAGAAAGTTCCGGGAATTTGCCAATAAGACACAAAAAATAAATTATTCATCCAATTTTATTTTATCGCCTTCAAAGTAGGCCCCTTCAGAAATTATTCATTTATGCCAACGAATAATACAATCATCAAAACATGTTTTGTAGGCACTTTTAGGAATCGATGTCAATTGTCGCCGCGAATTTTCCTTTATGTCTTCTATCGACTGAAAACGGGTGCCTCGAAGTGGTAACTTGAATTTTGGAAAGAGAAAGAAATCTGCAGGAGCCAGATCAGGTGAATACGGTTGTTGTTCGATGAAATTTGTTGAGTTTTTGGCCCGAAATTCGTTCACAATAATAGCCTTGTGAGCTGGTGCGTTATCGTGGTGCAGAAACCATGAGTTGTCCACAAATCTGGTCTTTTTCGCCGTATTTGTTTTCTCAAACGCCGCATAATAGTCAGATAATAGTCTCTATTTACCATCTGACCTTCTAGCAAGAACTCTGAGTACACGACACCGCGATAATCGAAAAAAAAAAACCTGTCAACATGATCTTCAGTTTCGATCGAGTTTGACGTGCCCTTTTAGATTTCGGTTCAGTTGGAAGGCGCCATTCAGAAGCTTGTTGACTGGTTTGAGTGTCAAACTCGTAAACCCACGTCTCATTACCAGTTACAATGCGTTTCATGAATGTGGGGTCGGAACTGGCTTGTTCTAGCATGTCTTCAGCAATCCTTACGCGATTGAGTTTTTGTAGAAAATTCAAGTCTTTCGGAACTAACCGAGCTGCAACGCGTGTCATGCCCAAACAATCGTTTAAAATGGTACGAATCGATTCGTGAGACACAGAAAGTTCAGCGGCAATCTCTCTCAGGCCTAAATGACTTTTTTCAGTTCAATTGAAACCGTTGATGGCCGACCAGAGCGGCAAATCTTCCACCACATCTCGACCACTTCTGAATGCACTATGCCACTCATATGCACGTGTTTTTGATAAGTCGATTCACCGTAAGCCCTGTGTAACATTTTCAGCGATTCGGCACACGAAATACCATTTACAATGCAAAATTTGAGACAGATTCTTTGTTCAATATTTGTATCCATCGTATAATCGTAAATCACCTTTGAGGTGAACTAACAAAATGGCGTACTGTAAACAAACTATATGACAAATGACAATCAAACTCCACGTGGGTATAGTACCAACTTAGCGACAACAATAATTTCGAATCACCTTTTAAACAGGATTTTTAAATCATCAATTCCCGGTACTTTCTTGACAGAATGTGTACATATATAAGCGTAGGTATTCCTGAAATCAAAACAATACAAAAGCTTCTTATGAACACGGAACAAAATCCTTCGTTAGGGAGTGTTAAAACGAATTCCCCGTAATAATTCCTCAAACATACATTTGTAACTATTTTTGTCTTTATATATTAGTCATAACATTTTTTTTTTTTTTTTTTTTTTTTTAGGCTGACAGTCTTTATGTCTTCTGTGTGATATAAAATGTATTCAGTTAATGAAATGACAGATATGCATCGCATTGATAGCCTAGCAAATGGGAATGCGGTAGCATACAACTTTATGCAGAAAGGCATTCTGGGAAACAGTTATCTTGCGTAAAAACGTTTGCAGGAGTCCACCATCGTTTACGAGAAGCAGGTATAAAGTTGGGTGCTTAAGGAGGGAGTTCTTCGTATTGTGAACGAAATCCCATCAAGTTGTAAGAAGGCTCTCTGCTATCGCATTAATTCTTACCAGTTACTGTATTCCCTGAAATACTGAATTTACACACGATGGTGTAGTCCATCATCATAGCAATTACATATGATCTTCTGAAAACGCTTAAGAAGAATGATAAGATAAGCGCCAAAAGAATTTAGCCTCAACTTGGGGGCGGTAATCTTATTAGTTGTTGCTTCTTCCCGCAACGTTTTACTGGGCAAACGCATCTACAGTTTCTAAGAAATGTCACCTCATTTACTTTATGTGCCACTAGACGTCATTCAACGAATTTGTTTATACATGATGGCGCTCCACCTCACTTTACTCTGATAATATCTTTTGTGTGTTCAACACCTTTGTGTTAGTATTCTGAGGGAGCGTTTTCAAACTGGTTCTGACCAACTGCGAAACACTTCAGAAGTTTCCGCAAATTACAGCAGAGGATGGAACTAGGCTCAGGGTATATGTCGAAGCAGTAGGAAGTCGCTTCGAGAATTTTCGTAAATGTAGATAGGTTGATAAATGTATATATAGCATGTACCGTTAACAAAAAAACCCTACCGCTCAAAGAAATAGCTTTCGAATTCATGCATGTTTATATGAACATTTTGTAAAGTTTTGATATTAGAAATGCGTTCTTACATTTATATATACGTATTTACGTGTATATATACTTACATTAGCCTTGGAACATGACATTTTTGCCTAAACCTTGAAATGAAAGAAGAAAAATATAATCAGAATATATCCTAAGTAACAACTATTGACTTTAAAATAGAATGAGGTTTGTCCTTGAGCGCCACCAGGCCGGCAGCCAACCGGAGTGGTGCTGTGTTGACATATTGCACTCCCGCTTAATTGGGGAGTAACGCGCTAAGTGATTCCTTTCTCATAAATACTACTTGCGCTAAGACAAAATATTGAAATTTTGCAAAAAATAATTCACGAATAAGATAGGGAGTAATGTTCGTAGGAGAACCGTAAAAATCACAGA
Organism: Hymenopus coronatus; assembly: GCA_030762935.1. Classification (NCBI taxonomy): domain Eukaryota; kingdom Metazoa; phylum Arthropoda; class Insecta; order Mantodea; family Hymenopodidae; genus Hymenopus; species Hymenopus coronatus. Next base: position 70,401,764 of record CM060887.1, on the reverse strand, counting down.
TTTTTAGCTCAAATAGTTTCCTTAATACACATGAAAAGGCATTGTGTCGCCAGGCAGATTTGCATGCTCAGTGTGCGAGTGAGAGGGAAATATGAAAAGAGTGAGAATAGCGATCTGACAACGCAAGGCACGATAACGCAACTCATTCGTTGCAGAGTAGAACTCTTCCCATTTGAAAAACAACAAAAAACAAAAACAAAAAACAAAAAAACAACACAAAACAATAGTCTGCTGCGCCACATTGTTGGACTCATTTAGAAGCAAGAGGTTGGTGGCTTCATATAAGGAAAATAATGAAAGCTACACGGCAATCATATGGTACTCTAGCTGAAAAAGATTTCTTGGAAGCTTCTGGAAACAGGACATCTGCGTATGCAAAGTGGACAATAACTCATTTCAGTTGTGTCCTTGCAGTAAATCTATTAATGAAGATGTAGAGGTCTGTGAGTGTGAAGCAGTTGTTGGAACGTTGCAGAGGTGAGTCAGCATGATGTTTAATGAGCCCGTAAAAAGACACAGAAAATGAATCAGTGAGCTACGTGAATAATATAAAATATTAAATTACCAGAGAAGCCCGTTACTTTAACGGACCGGAAAGCGTATTACTTTAATTCTCTACATTTACAAGTAAATAAGTATTTCTAGACTGCCTCCATGGTCGAGTGGTCAGCGAGCTGACTTCTCACCTGTGGGTCCCGGGTTCGATTCCCGCCTGGGGCAGGGAATTTTTCTTTAGCCAGAAGTATTCCCTATCCCCCACAGAGTCTGGAAGTTTGTGTGTGAGTGTGGATGTGTGCGTGTTTGAGAAAAACAAAATGATTTAAACCAACGTAAAATTATCCTCAGACAACGAGCCCCCGATATGACCAAAGATGTTAAATGAAACAGTTAAAAAAAAAAAGTATTTCTGCTAATGTTTATCTCTATTAGCATGAAGTAGATAGAAGAATAAGCATTTTAATAATTATTTGTTACCGAGAAAGTAATATGAATGGATTTAAAACATTTCATTTAGTATTATTTTGTTTGAATGATTTCAGTGAGTATTGAATTCTTCATACAATTCAGTAGGCATTAAAATGTATAAAAATAAGTAATGTGGAATTGTAATAAACGAAACACAAATAAATAATAATAAACTTAATTCAATGTTTAATTAATAGATAATTAACGGGAATGCCGATAGGAAACTTCAAACGCTTACCTGATGTGATTTTTTCTCTTTCTGTTCAGTAATTTTGTCACCCAAACTTATTTTCATTAAAATGCTTTATTTTTCTGAAATTACTCCACATATAAGAGGATACTAACTGTCTGAGAGATAATATTTGGGAGGCTAGTGTTCATAACATGCTCAGAGATATAATAATTAATTGCTTGCCTGCAATGAGATGATCTACCTCCTGTAATATAGCATTACTTCTTAAGGATGTGATGAAATATGTGCTACTATTAAATAATTATTCTTTTAGTAGACTACCTTGCTTCAACTTCGCTGATTTCTACTACCAGGTGGCCCAAAAGCGCAGTATTTCACGTGTGTAAATATATTTAAAATACGTTATTTTAATCAAAATTGTAGGAACCATTTTTAAGAAAATCAAAATGTTCGATAATTTTTCAATGTAAACGGTAGTTTGAGGTGGGGAGCTTTTCCTCAAAATCTTCGTACCGCATCCTTGGAAGATACCAAATTTAAAAACCAAATTTGATATTTTACCGGCTTATCGTTTTTACTTTCTCTACACATACTATGCACATAGTGTATAGAGAAGATATTGCACTCCACCAAAAAGTTCGATACCGAGATTTCACCGGAAATATATGTTTTAGGGTCCCCTGTATCCAAAAAAGTATTTTCAGAAAAAGGTGCGTGTGTGTGTCCGTGTGTCCCTGTGTTCCGTGTGTCAGTGTGTCCGTGTGTCTGTGAACAAGATAAATCAAAAACGAAAAGTCGGTAGAATACCAAACTTGGTATTTAAGTCTAGTATCTTCCAGGGACGCGACACGAAGATTTTGAGAAAAATCCCCCACCCCAAACTGCCCTTTACATGGAATATTTTTCGAATATTTTGATTTTCTAAAAAATGGCTCTAACGATTTTGATTAAAATAGCATATATTAAAGACATTTACCTGACAAATAAAATGTATATTTTGAATTTTCTGGGAATAGCCACTGAAGACAACTTTATTCTGGATGAATTTTGCATAACTACTAAACCGTAAGAGATGGACAAAGGCTTAATACACAAAAAATGTAGAGCACGTTAAAACACATAATTTATGTTATATACATTTTTTTCATGGAGTTGATCGTTTTTGAGATATTCCTTTTTCTTGGTTTCAGCTTTGAAAAAACATACTTATCTATATAGGAATACTCCTGTCCATACAAACAAAGGAACATCAATCACATAGCAACCAGCTTTTGGCTTTCACTTTAACTTATGGTACTCCCTTATTTCGCTTCTACTTACAATAGAGAGCAAGAAATAAGACTATTTCTGCTAATTTTTCTCCATTAGCATGAAATAAATAAAAGTTAAGCTTGTTAACAATAATAATTTACAGAGATATAGAGAAAGCCATGTGAATGGAACACATCAATTTTTTTTTGGATATAGGGGACCCTAAAACTCTATATCCGGTGATATCTCGGTACCGAATTTTTGGGTGGAGTGCAATACCTTCTCTATAAACTATGTACATAGTACGTGTAGAGAAATTAAAAATGGACAACCATGCTTCGCAAGTAGATTTTAGCAAACGTATTTCTCTTGAGTGAAGTTCATCGCGTAACAGCACATTAGTTACAGACGAATGCAGCATTATCGATTCGATAGTAAATAAACTTGAGTTACAACGCAGAAGGGAAAAGGCGGCAAACTGTATTGCGGGCATGGTGACGGAAATCAATAGCCCACAAGACTCTTGGTTCAATTCGTGGCCAGAACATACAGCAAAATCAAATAATTTTCATATTAAACTATGTAATGTGGGCTCTCTTGCTCCTCAGTTGTCTCTTTTTACTTTCTCTACACGTACTATGTACATAGTGTATAGAGAAGGTATTGCACTCCACCCAAAAATTCGATACCGAGATTTCACCGGAAATATTTGTTTTAGGGTCCCCTGCATCCAAAAAAGGTATTTTCAGAAAAAGGTCCATGTGTGTATGTGTCCGTGTGTTTGTGTGTCTGTGAACACGATAACTCAAAAACTAAAAGTCGGTAAAATACCAAACTTGGTATTTAAGTTTAGTATCTTCCAGAGATGCGACACGAAGATTTCGAGAAAAATCCCCCCACCCCTAACTACCCTTTACATGGAATTTTTTTCGAAAATTTTGATTTTCTCAAAAATGGATCTAACGATTTTGATTAAAATTTCGTATATTAAAGATATTTACCTGACATACAAAATGTATATCTTGAATTTTCTGGGAGTAGTTTATTCTGGAAGAATTTTACTGAATTTTGAATAACTGCCAAACCGTAAGAGATGCACAAAATCTTACTAGACAAAAAATGTAGAGCACGTTATATACATTTTTCGTGGCGTTCGTCGTTTTTGAGACATTCCTTATTTTTGGATTCTGTTTTGAAAAACATATTTTTCTCATACAGGAATTTGTCAACTGCTGTCCATACAAACAAAGGAACTTCAGTCACATTGCAACCAGCTTTTGATTATGACTTTAACCTAAGGTGCTCCCTTATTTCGCTTCTACTTACAAGGAAGCAAGGAATATGGCTATTTCTGCTTATTTTTTACTGATTAGCTTGAAGTAAATAGAAGTATGGGCTTTTTAAGAATAATTTGTTGCAGAGATGTAGAGAAAGTCATGTGAATGGTACACATCAGATTTTTATACATATTACTTTTGGCTTACATTGCGAAACAACATGTTTTATTATTCTATACCATTCTTTTAGGGCAGTATTGTTCCATTTTCTGTTGACTTGATTTACTTAGCATTAAATCCTGCGTCAAGCCCTAAGGTCAGAATGATCAATACGCTGGAAATCGAATTCGGAGCCTCTCGAATGCAAGCTATTTCCCTCGGTTGAAACTTGTGTAGCATTCTGCACTGACTTTTCGTGGTCAGCTATTCCTAACCTGTTATTATTTCTTATCTAAATGCTTTGCTGTGCTGTGAAATAATAATTATGGGTGATCCCAAGCGTGTTTGCACGCAACGTTATAATTCATAAGAAACGTTAAATTGGTATATATTACACATTAATACAAGCACGTTGTGCAAAATAATAGAAAAACCCCTATGAATTATTTCAATGAGGTAAGAGTATGGAAGTTAATAAGTATACTGTTTAATGCGCTCACAGAACTGCTGAAGTCAGAGATATAGTTATTTCCAGACACAATAAATTAATGACTGCTTCTGTGGTCGAATGGCCAGTCTTATGAGTTCTCAAATCAGAGATCCCGGGTTCAATTTTCAGCTGGTGGGAGATTTTCTTAAACCAGAATCGTTCCCGATCCTCCGTAAAATGGGAGAGTAAATGTGGGTCCGTTTAATTGCAAAATGTTATTTCTCAAATCAAAGCCCATGATACAATGGTAAAATTAAACGGGACTATAAAAATGAAAAGAGATTATTATGTGTCCCATTTACATGGATTTCTCTATTCATTCTTCAACATTTTTTTTAAAAAGCCTATTTTTCTAAATACTTCACGATATCGGCGCTTGCAGAAATGCTTTATTGCCCATTTCTTTGTAGATATAAGGGGAATAAGAGAATACCATAGGCTTAGGCGATAATATCTTTTAAAAACCAGTCACTTATATGGTGGCAATGAAATCCGTTTTTGCTTGACCAGGATGGGAACACGAAAGACTTTAACCTGGCAGATCATTTCTGACGGTTTAAAGCTAACCGATAGTCGCCTTTTCTTTTGAAAATTAAAATCTAAACAAGGAATAGATCGAAAATGTATCAAATTTGCAGTATTCATTTCAATATTTGGCGGTGCCGTGACTGCGTGGTTAGACCGCCCGCCTCTCACCTAGGTGGCCCGAGTTTGATCCCAAGTGCCCGCATGTGGGATTTGTGGTGGATGAAGCGGCGTTTGGGTGGACTTTCTCCGGATCCTCCAATTTTCCCCGCCACTCATTCTACCAATTTCTCCATCATCACGTTTCCTATCATCCATTTTGTATGCATTTCATATCATCCACTTCCTCACGCTCTTGCCTGGCTACGGACCGACCAAGTTCTCCATTCTGTGGTTTTAGGCGTTGGCTCCCAGACAGGCTTCTCACCCCTAGACATTCGCTTGTAAGTCCTAAGGGGTGTCAGTCAGAATACAGGGAGGGTAAGACGACTACGAATAAACATTTCAACATTTAGTATGAAGTAGCTTTTTTTTTTCTTTTACACATAGGAGTTGGATAGGTAGAGTCAGACTGAAAAATGCAATGCATAGTCGGGATTTGAACCACGGATCTCCCTATCTCTAGCCGGTTGCTCTGCCACTGAGCTACCATGGCAATATTCCGGCATAGCATTGAATTTCTCAACTGACTCGCATGTTTCCCGGTAAACCACAAGGTGATCTCAAATTATTTTGAGATGACAACGCCAATGCTGTAAGTACTTTTGACCCAGGATTCATAGTATGGCCAACTATGTATTATGGTCAATTTTTAAGGAATAACTGATATTTTACACATAGCCGTGTGAAGGACAGGAGTTGGATACGTAGAGTTAGACTGAACAATTCAATGCCATAGGCGTGATTTGAACCACGGATCTCCCGATCCCTAGCCGGTTGCTCAGCCACTGAGCTAACATGGCAACTCCTGTCCTCCACATGGCTATGTGTAAAATAACATTTATTCCCTACAAAATTACCATAATAATTGGCCATACTATGAATCCTGGGTCAAAAGTACTTACAGCATTGTAAGTCGCCATTGGGGTTGTCATCTCAAAATAATTTGACATCACCTTGTGGTTTACCGGGAAACATGCGAGTCAGTTGAGAAATTCAATGCCATGCCGGCATGCTGCCATGGTAGCTCAGTGGCAGAGCAACTGGCTAGAGATGGGGAGATCCGTGGTTGAAATCCCGGCTACGGCATTGAATTTTTCAGTCTGACTCTACCTATTCAATTTCAATATTTACCTTGGGATAAATACAACAATTTTAGGAATTGCAATTCAGTTTATAGCTCTGAAATTTGATAGCTTTTAATTGTATCCTCCTTACATTATAAAATATCTAACTCCGATTTGAATGCTATTTCAATGGCATGGCCGGGATTTTAATCATGAATCTTCTGCTTTCCGTCCAATTATCCTAAACAAATGAGTTACCATGGCAAGATGCCGATGACATTAAATTCCCCAAGTGACTCGCGGTAAAATACAATGACGTCTCAAATTTATTTTGAGACGAGTAACCTCAATGGCGACCTACAAATTCGTAAGTATTTTTAATTCCCCACTTCATGGTTTAACCAACTTGGTAATTAATTATTGTTTCACAAAAGCTTGTGCAGTACAAGTTTGGAATTAGACAAAAAATCCAATGTTATAGCCAGAATTTGAAACACTTTTCCGTCTGATTGCTCTAACATACTGAGATGCCCTGTCAAACATGCCGACGTGACATTAAATTCCTTGACAGATTCACGTTTTTTTCTGACAAACTATAGCGATATCTCAAAGTTGACAAATTCCACTCTAGTAAAAAAAGAAAAAAGGAAAGAAAAAAAAACTCTCAAGAATTCGTAAGACCCATTGCTTCAAGTGGCACTAAAAAGGTCTTCCCCAAGCCTTGAAAAAAGAGCTGATTCTCTGTAGAGAGTCTTCAAATGTCTTCCTCAACAGCCATCACAGCACTTCCACTATGGGTTCCAACATTATTACACATGGAATCTGACAATCTATCAGCTTAAATACATTAATAATCACCGCTTATATCTAAAACATCAAAGTAGTGTTAAATACAGTAGAATTATAAAAATAAAAAAACAGAAAAACAAAAAAAAACTAATGTGTTATATTCAGATGACTTTCTCTAGCTGTTCCACATACATAGAACTATTCTTACAAAATATTATTCTTTTATCCACATTATACATATATAAACATAAAATCATACAAATTAAACATTAGCAGAATTGGTCTTTTTACTTGCTTTTTGTAAGAAGAAGGGAAATATATACTACGCTAAAGCGATAATCAAATATTTTAAAAGCTCTCGCTGTGTGAAATAATTGAACACGGTTCGCTTTGTATGGTCAGCAGTAAAATAAAAGAAACGAAACGAAACCTGTTTGAGAAAACTTCGTAGTTTAAAATTAAAAGCAATTATCTCGAAAACGGTCCACTTTACAAGAAAAATGTGCATGACAACGATGAATTTTAACGAGATCCACATTTTTTGCGTAGTGTATTTTTGTCTATCTCTTATGGTTTAGTGGTTATGCAAAACACAGCAAAATTCATTCAGAATAAAGAGATCTTCAGAGGCTATTCCAGGAAATTCAAGACAAACATTTTATTTGTCATGTAAATATCTTTAATATGCAGTATTTTAATCGAAATTGTTAGAGCCATTTTTGAGAAAATCAAGTTTTCGATTTTTGAGCTATGCTGTCGACATACACACACGCACACACATTGACATTTTTCTAAAAATGCTGTTTTTCTTCTTTTTGGATTTAGGGGGTCTCAAAACACGTATTTGTGTTGAAATCTCGGTAACCAATTTTTGAGAGGAATAATAGAGAAAGTAAACCTAAGAGCTAACGTCCTTCAAACTGTAGAAAATTCCTCAACCGATATTTCATTATTAAGAACTGAGAAGATTACGCTTCTCGGTGGTAGCAGAAAATGTGTCTTTTACAAAGTTAACTTGGTGGCCTGGGAGCGCAGAATCTTTATATTCACCAAAGAGAATGCTTAAATTGTCTCCTAATGTTATTATCTAAAACGGTAATCAGCCTTTACGACAAGTGAACAGTCCACCTCCAAAGTGTAGATATAGGCTATTTAGCATTTCTAGAACTTGGATAACTATCGGGGGGCGGGGGTTAAGGAATTCAGATATTTTGTCGACATGTAGTCTACTGTTAATTAATTCAAGGAACATTTTCAACCTTTATTATGAATTGCGAACTCTGCGAATTTACAATTTAGGAGTAAACGAGATAATACATCATAAAAAGTAATTTTATAAGGAATAGGAAGAGGTAAATGAAATAATACATCATTCGAGTTTTAAAAGGTAGTAATAAATAAAAATTAAAGGGCATTAAAATTATCTCACTTGTGAGAATTTTAACATATTAAAACTAGAGGAAACTTAACGTTTACGACTAAATTTCCATGCTACAATAAATTACAATTTAAAAAACATTATACCTCAATATCCTCATATACCAAAAATCAAGTGAATCTAAAGCATAATCACTCAAAATCAATGATATTAAATTAGTTATGATTAAATAATATATTATACGTAAGAAATTGACACTCCATATTTAACCGATTCTGTTATTTCATAACCTAGCAGTTAAACAACACTTTATGAATAACAAAAGACAGTTTAATCAATTATTATTTTCTCTAGCCCCATATGTACAATGTGTCACCGGAAATACATGTTTTAGGACCCCCTGTATTCAAAAAAAGCATTTTCAGAAAAAGGTCCATGTGTGTGTGTGTGTGTGTCCGTGTGTCTGTGAACACGATAACTCGAAAACGAAAAGTAGTTAAAATACCAAACTTGGTATTTAAGTTTAGTATCTTCCAGGGATGCGACACTAGATTTTGAGAAAAATCCCCCCACCCCCAACTACCCTTTACATGGAACTTTTTTCGAACATTTTGATTTTCTTAAAAATGGCTCTAACGATTTTGATTAAAATATCACATATTAAAGATATTTACCTGACAAATAAAGTGTATATCTTCAATTTTCTGGGAATAGCCTCTGAAGACTACTTTATTCTGGATGAAATTTACGGAATTTTGCGTAGCTCCTAAACCATAATTGATAGATAAAAACTTACTACACAAAAAATGTTGAGCACGTTAAAACATCAGATTTATGTTATAAAGGATTTTAAAGGATTTGACTAACGGTGTAGCATTGTATACTCCCTTATTTCACTTCTTCTTACAAGGAATTAGTAGTAAAACCATTTCTGCTAATGCGTATCTTAATTAGCATGCTGTATATAAAACAGTAGTCTTTACTAAGAATAATTAGTTTGCATAAAATATAGAAAAAGTCAGGTGAATGGAATCATTAGAGTTTTATTTTCAAGAATTCTCAAAACCTGTATTCCGGTAAGATTTCGGTATCGAATTTTTGGGCGGAATGCAATACTTTCTCTATATACTATGTACATTGTACGTAATTATTCTTAATCCTTATAGCCCGAAAATAGCTGAATGGAAAACACAATTATTTAATTTAATGTTTATTTAACTGATTTGGTGGGAAATATCGCAGTGGTTAAATAATATATTATGCATAAGAAACGACAGTTGAAAATTTCCTCCCAATTAAGGTTTTCGAGGGAAAATTATACCCTATACGCATGTTTATGCACATGCTTTGTACTGTAATCTGTTAAATAAATAACTTACAAGACGAAATAAAAATTGAATGGGGTAAAGAAACATATATTTTAAAATTGGATATGAAACAAAGGTCGGGAATAGCGTGGCTCAGGTTGGGAGGGTGGAAAACCCGTAAGGTAGTTTTGATAAAGCTGGTAGGCGGACTTGCCCATTATGCGGGGATCAGGAAGACTGGGCGCATCTTTTGGCAGATTGCGTGCAGATGTAGGATGCCAGGAAAAAAATTACTGCCGGAAGTATTTTTAATTTCAACAGACGAAGGACAGCATTCTGGGATTTGATCCTGAACATCAAAAACTGGCCAAGCATACTTAATGGAAGTACGTGCACTAAGAGATAAAATACTTGTGTAAATATTGTATGGACTTATTTGGTGTTTTACTAGTCTATATGTATGAATACATGGTGTGTGTGTGTGAGTGATATCAGAGTGGTCTTTCTTTTATTGTTCTATGGTTCTGTTGTCGTAGCTAGCGAGCGTGTGTGTGTGTGTGCGTGTGTGTGTGTGTGTGTGTGTGTGTGTGTGTGTGTGTGATATCAGAGTGGTCTTTCTTTTATTGTTCTGTGGTTCTGTTGTCCTAGCTCGCGAGCGTGTGTGTGTGTGTGTGTGTGTGTGTGTGTGTGTGTGTGTGTGTGAGTGAGTGTGTGTGTGTGTGTGTGTGCGTACTTCCAATGTTGTTAAGTGACATAAAATAAATATGTGGGTAATTTTTTAAACTCAAGTATTTTTCGACAGCATATACGGTCACCCAACCCATGAGACCTTGTGACGCAAATATTGTATTATTGTAAACTTATAAAATACTATTACTACTGTTAAATAAATGAACTGAGGATTGTGGCATATTTTGCAACACATTATTTTAAACTGAAATGTGTGAATACAAAACTAAGTAATTTCACCTGGAATATTCTAAGATGATACTAATATAATTTTTATTTCTCTAACACGTATACACACACAATGTACATTGTGGCTAGAGAAGGTATTATATTCCACCCAAAAATTCCATGTCGAGATTTTACTGGAAATATTTTTGAGGTCCACTGAGTGCGACACGAAAACATTTTTTAGAAAAAAGTCCGTGTGTAACTGTGAACAGCTTACTCAAAAACGAAAAGACCGTTTAATATCAAACTTGCTATTCACCTTTAGTATCTTCCAAGGATGTGATACGAAGATTTAAAAAAAATACCCCAATCACAAACTAACCTTTATATGGAAAAAAATTGAAAACTTTATTTTCTCAAAACATCATATATTAAAGATATCCACATCACAAATAAAATGTATATTTTGAATTTTCTGGGAATAGCCTCTGATAACCTCTTTATTCTGGACGAGTTTTGGAGGCTGTTGCATAACGGTTAAACCGAAGGAGATACACAAAAATCTACTACATAAAAAATGTATATCTCCTTAAAACACACAATCTACGTCATATACGTTTTTCTTAATAGTTTTCGAGATTATTCCTTGTTATTGGTTTCAACTTTAAACTGCCTAACTTTTCTCAAGCCGGACCAGTTTAAGCGAACCGAACCTCAATTGTTTCACATTGCGATCTGATTTTAAAAGATGACTATCACTTTAGCCCAATGTATTCCCTTATTTCCCTTCTACTTACAAGGAAACAAGTGATAAGCCCAATTTGCTAACGTTTATCTCAATTAGCATGAGGTAGAAAAAAGCTCATGTGTTCCATTCACATAACTTTCTCTGCATCTCTATGCAAAGTATTGTTAGAAGGCTTATTCTTCTGTCTACTTCATGCTAATTAACAGAAATAAGTTTTATTGCATGCTTTGTTGTAAGTAAAAAGCAAATAAGGGAATATACTAGGCTAAAGCGATGGTCAAAGCTTTTAATAAATAGTTGCTATGTGATTGAAATCCGTTTCTTTGCATTGCCAGGAGTTGACAAAATTCCCATTTGAGTAAAGTTTAAGTATTTGCTAACTGAAACCAAACGAACAATGTATAAAAATGTCAACTCTACGACAAAATATATATGATATAAATTGTATGTTTTTGTCATATATATTCAGCTAAGCCAAAGTCATTCAGAATAAACAGGTCTTCAAAGTTATTTCCAGAAAATTCAAGATATACACTTTATTTGGTATGTAAATATCGCTATATAGGCATTTTAATCAAAATCGTCTTTATAGAATTTTTTCCATATAAATGGCAGTTTGGAGTGGGGGGAAACTTTTCTCAAAATCTTCCTATCGCCTCCTTGGAAGATAAACTGAAAGTTTGTTATTTCACCGACTTTTTGTTTTGATTCACTGTCTTATCAGACACACAGGCACACGGACACATTGACAAACTCCGACTTTTTTCTAGAAATTTCTTTTTATACAGGGGACCCTAAAAGGCGTATTTCCTGTGAAATTTCAGTATCGAATTTATGGGTGGTTGTAGAGAAAGTAAAAACAAGAACCTTTTTTACTTTCTCTAGCCCCGTATGTACAATGTACATAGGGATAGAGAAGTATTACATTCCACCCAAAAATTCGATGTCGAGATTTCACCGGAAATATATGTTTTAGGACCTCCTGAATGCAAAAAAGCATTTCCAGAAAAACGTCCGTGTGTGTGTGTCCGTGTGTCCGTGAACACGATAACTCAAAAACGAAAAGTAGCTAAAATACCAAACTTGGTATTTAAGTTCAGTATCTTCCAGGGATGCGACACAAAGATTTTGAGAAAAATCCCCCCACCCCAAACTACCCTTTACATGGAACTTTTTTCGAACATTTTGATTTTCTTAAAAATGGCTCTAACGATTTTGATTAAAATATCGTATATTAAAGATATTTACCTGACAAATAAAATGTTTATCTGAATTTTATGGGAATAGCTTCTAAAGACCTGTTTATTCTGGATGAATTTTGCTTAATTTGGCATAACTAATAAACCGTAAGAGGTAGAGAAAAACTTACTATGCAAAAAATGTAGGCCTTGTTAAAATACACAATTTACGTCACATATCTTTTTTCGTGGAGCTTACCGTTTTCAAGGTATTCATTGTTATTAGCTTCAGTTGTGAAGTACTTATACTTTTCTCAGACGAGAGTGTCCGTTTTTCTTTTGTTCTACTCTTAGCCAAGAAAAGAAGCGATTTGTAATGACAATCGCATAATGACAGCCTTTAAAACATTTGACTATCGATTTAGCCTAGTGTATTCCCTTATTTTCTTCCTACTTATAAGGAACTAAGTAAAAGAACATTGTGCTGAATACCTCGATTAACAAGGTGCAGAAAGAAGAATAATCTTATGTAAGAAGTCTGTAGAACGCTAAAGAAAGTCATGTGAGTGTAACACATCAGATTTTTACTAATAGTTTGCATATGGAACAGGTAGAGTAAGTTATGTGAATAGAACACACTAGATTTTTGAACATATGCCTTAAAACAATCGATTCAATTATATTTCTAAACACAGAGTTATTCTAGATATCAAAGCTCTATACGACGGTGATCGATATCGCCAGGCCGTTTTTGAAGGTGCAAATGCTGCGATATGCTACGTGCATTCTGAAACAGCTTATTGCAACCAGACCACTGGCAAGCGTGACCTGCCTTCAAGGTCTTTTTCTCGGTTCAATGCAATCTCGACGAAAAGTACAAATATTAGGGTTCGTTTCTCCAAAAAGGAAACCCCCAATGGTGCATAATACCCATTTGAGGGCCCTAGAATTTGTTGGTCGGCAGCCCAAAACTAATAAAGGGCGACAATTATCCGGAATTTCTGTAAACAGCAACATTTGTTGACAATGTCGGTTAGTGGGTCAACTGACTCACGCTTCTTTAAAGGGTAAAAAAAGAACAGTAACCTTATGTTAAACATTTCTTTGTGCAGATGAGACCCAAGATTATGTCAGCCTAGATTATTTGACTCCACCTTAACATGAGCGATTCGCTAATATCTCTGAAACTCTCTATTAAAAGGCTAAATGAAACAGAAATAGTAAAAATCTAATGTGCTCCATTCGCATGGCTTTCTCTACATCTCTGCAACAAATTACTGTTCAAAATCTTATGCTTCTATTTACTTCATTCTAATGGAGAAAAAATTAGACAGAAATATTCTTATTACTTGTTTCCTTGAAAGTAGAAGGGAAATAAGGGAGTACCGTAGGTTAAAGTGATAGTCAAAAGCTGGTTGCTATGTGACTAAAGTTCCTTTGTTTGTAACGACATGAGTTGACAAATTCCTATATGAGAAGTATAAGTTTTTTTAAAGCTGAAACTAAAAACAAGGAGTAGTTTAAAAACGATAATCTTTACGAAAAAATGTATGTAACACAAATTGTGTGTTTTAATGTGCTCTACATTTTCTGTGTGGTAAGTTTTTGTCCATTTCTTACGGTTTAGCAGTAACATTCATCCAGAATAAAGTGCTCTTCAGAGGCTTTTCCCAGAAAATGCGAAATATACATTTTACTTGTCAGGTAAATAGCTTTAATATACGATATTTTAATCAATATCGTTAGAGCCATTTTTGAAAAAAATCAAAATTTTCGAAGAAAGTTTCTCAAAATCTTCGTGTCGCATCCCTGGAAGATACTAAACTTAAATACAAAGTTTGGTATTTTACCGACTTTTCGTTCTGAGTTATCGTATTCACAGACACACGGACACACGGACGCACTGACACAAGGGCATACACACACACACACACATGCACCTAAAACATATATTTCCGGTGAAATCTCGGTATCGAATTTTTGGGTGGAGTGCAATACCTTCTCTATACACTATGTACATAGTACGTGAGAGAAAGTAAAAACGTATACCGTAATGGACAAAAATGTAACATACAAATATGTAGAGCACATTAAAACACACAATTTATGTTGTATATATTTTTTTCGTGGAGTTGATTATTTTTTAGACATTCCTTGTTTTTGGTTTCAGCCTTGAAAAACTTAATTTTCTCACACAGGAATTTGTGAACTTCTGTCCATACAAACAAATGAACTTCAGTCACAAGCAAGCAGCTTTTGACTATCATTTTAACTTATAGTACTCCCTTATTTCGCTTCTACTTAAAGGTAACAAGTAATAAGACTATTTCTGCTAATTTTTTCTCGATTAGCATGAAGTAAATAGAAGCATACGCCTTTTAACAATAATTTGTTGCAGAGATGTAGGAAAAGTCATGTGAATGGAACACATAAGATTTTATATCATCAACAACAACTCTTCATGGACTAGGAGAACTCTCCTGTACCGGCCTCATATTTCTTCCCATCTTTTAACTGGTCTTCCTATCGTTCTGTAGCCTAGAGGTTTAAATGTGTATGACTGAAATGGAATGCGAGAGTTATCCATTCTTTGCAAATGGCTTTTCCATTTTTCTCTATTTACTTGTATCCTTTCTTTTAAGGAAAAAATGTCTAATTCTTTCCTTATGTCTTCGTTTCTAATATGATATTATCTGGTGCATCCTTTTACTGCTCGGAGATATTTCATTTCTGCCGCTTGTATTTGGCTCCAATCTTTCTTTTTAAGTGTCCATGTCTCCGAACCATATAGTAGAACTGGAACAGCCATTGTCTTATAGAATTTTAGGTTTGTATCTTTTCAAGGTACGAGCTATTACTCCACAAATATATTGCAACTTGCTCACTTTATTATTTATTTCTTCATTGTTTGTCTTAAAGGTTACATTACAACCCAAGTAGTTAAATTTTATCACCTGTTCTAACACTTTATTGCTTAACACTATCTTTGATCTTTTTATATGTTTTCCTATAAATGCCATTATCTTTGATTTTTCTATTGATATACTTAAACCATAATCCTGGACCAATTTTTGTAGCTTGTACATACTTATTTGCAGATTATCTTCTCGGTCTTGTATTAACATCATGTCATCTGCAAAGAGTAGCATATTTAAGGCCTTATCTTTATTTATTTTTATTCCTAATGGTATTTCATCTTTTAATTTTCTGAGAATATCATCCACATAAATATTAAATAAAAGCGGAGATAAACTACATCCTTGTCTTAAACTATTATTAATTATCACATCTTGTGATAATCGTCCATTTCCTAAAATTATTTTTATCTTTGTTTCTTGATATAAATTCCTAAGTACATCTATCAATTGTTTTGGGTATCCTTTTTTATCTAATATATGCCAGAGTCTAGTTCTGCTTACCTTATCAAAAGCTTTTTCTAAATCTACAAAAGCTATATGTGTTTCTAAATTACAGTCCCTTCTCTTTTCAATAATTTGGTTAATAGAAAATATATTGTCGGTGCAGGATCGTCCTTTTCTAAATCCCATTTGGTTTTCTAATAATAACGGTTCTGTAATTATACTTAGACGTTTGTTTATGATTTTTGTATACAATTTATAGCCTGTGTTCAGGAGACTTCCTCTGTAATTACTACATACATTTCTTTTGCCCTTTTTAAATATATTGATAACGTGTGCATCATACCAGCATTTAGGTATTCTATTCGTTTTCCAACACTTGTTGATAAAATTAAGTAGTCTTACATTTAATTTATCTCCTCCATACTTTATTAATTCTGCATTTATTCCATCTGGTCCTGGAGCCTTTCTATTTTGCATGTTTTGTAAAGATAATTGTAATTCTTTTATAATTTTTTATTATAATACTATATAGTGAAGACATTTATATGGTAAATGAAATGAATTGAATTTTCTGGGAACAGTCTCTGAAGTGATTTTTGCTCTGGAGGACTTTTGGACAAGTAAACCGCAAAGCATACACAAGAAAATGTAGATCTCGTTCAAACGTACACTTTATGCCATTTTCTTATAGAGTCAGCTGTTTCTGAGATATTCCGTTTTATTGGTTTTAAAATGTCCAATACTTAGAAGTCGTTATTTGACCTTGGTCATGCAAATAGAAAGGAATTTCAATTGAATCACATAGCGACTACCTCTTAAAAGAATTGATTATCACTTTAGTGTATTCCCTATTTCCCATCTACTTAAAAGGAACTAAGTAATGACTATTTCTAGCAATTTATTATGAAGGATACAGAGGAATAAGCTTTTGTAAGAATAATTTGCTGCAGAATGTGTAGAGAAAGTCATGTGATTATAGCATACCAGTTTTTAAAAATAAAAAAACATCTAAGTTAGAATTTTGAAACATTGCATAAATATCGTCATTGTTGGTAAGTGTGTGTGTGTGTGTGTGTGTGTGTGTGTGTACGTTAGGGAGGGATAATTCCACTGCAACCGTGGGTTTATTGTACGTCAGCCCCCTGGAGGAAGGATGAGATGAGTGGAATTTCGGAGGGCGGAAAGGGAGAGAGCCATCGTGGAGAGTATCTAACAGTTCGCAAGCAGTTCTTCATTTCGACGCGAGGAGCGCCAGGAGCCCGTGGCTCAGTGCTGGAAGGCGAGATTGCAGATTAGACTAAAGCTCTTTTCTGAGATTTTCCTATTGGTTACGGAGACAATATGGCTACGTGACAGGTGAACGACAGGTTTCGAGATTTCGTCGAGGTTAGGTTAGGTATATGTAAATGAACTGCATCGAAAAAAGGGGTAAAATGGATTTTATGAAAATCGGTTCTTCTTTCCAATGCGAAATGCACAGTCTTCCGTTCATTCTGTCTGTTTGCGCATGGACAACCATGTTGGTCAATCAATCCATGGCAGAGTCAAATCTAAAACTGAACTAGAATCTACAATGTCGCTGCCGGATACACCATCTGAGTCCGCAGACAACTACTATCTCCATGCCGCCGAGAGCTGTATTTCCAGAGCGCAGTCACCTCCATGAAATGGCGCCTCTCGCACCCTGAAAGACACCGGTTATGATAAAAGGAAGACTAAATGAAGGGACAGGACGTTCGAGAGATTGAAGAATCCTTTTTAGCATTCGTTTAGTGACCCGGGAAAACTACCCCGAAAAACACATGGGTCAGAGAGGGTCCATTGTTTGTGTAATATATGTATTTATTCTCTGCAATTGGGTGCTGCCCGGTGGCAGAGTAAACGTTCAAAATTCATTTACAATAATAGT
Source organism: Hymenopus coronatus (assembly GCA_030762935.1). Lineage (NCBI taxonomy): Eukaryota > Metazoa > Arthropoda > Insecta > Mantodea > Hymenopodidae > Hymenopus > Hymenopus coronatus. The sequence goes on along the minus strand of CM060887.1, from coordinate 70,384,109 downwards.
CTTAAGTTAAATTAAGAATAGTTATACAACTAACATATTATATATACATGTTTTCTTTTAAATGCCGAACTACTTATTATTCAGTATAGCAATACTTATGTCAATTATCAGCATGTTTGTAGGTAGTTATTATGAAGCCTCAACACTAATACTAATATATACATTAGTAATAATATACACTAATACAGTTTTTAAATCATTAATTACTTCACAACATTTGCTCAAATTAACTAACATTTATTCTCTTTAAATTATTCCTAAACTTCTTTAAGGTCAGAGGGCAATTCATTCCATTCTTCAATGGTCCTATTAACAAAAGAAAATTTTCCTACGTCGGTTCTGTACCTTCTACCCTTAATTTTATAGAAATGATCTTTCGTCCGAAGTATGCTGTGTTTTCTAACCTCTTTCTAACGTCCACCCATGCATTTAAACCAGTATAAGCTTTAAATAGTGCGACCAACCTATGTGTTTTACGCCTAATTTTAGCGGCTCCCATTTATTCTCTTCGCCTTTCGCAAGTCCAAAATCTTTACCTCTCTTTATGAATTTAACCGCCCGTCTCTGTATCTTTTCCAGCGAATCAGTTTAACTCTGTATGGGTCCCAGCATGCTACTCCATATTCTATAAATGGCCGCACTAAGGACTTGTAGGCAATTTCCTTGGACTTAGCGCTCCCCTTCTCCAGTGTTCTCATTACGAAGCGCAATGTCTTCCACGCTTTCCTAAATGTAGAATTTATCTGGTCCTCCCATGCGGCATTCCTTGACAAGCACATTGCCAAATACTTGCAGCTGTCCACCTGTGGAATTTGTTCCCTGCCCATATGATAGCTATGAAGAACTTTCCCCTTAGCACGACTAAAAACAATTGACTTACTTTCCTAGCATTAATTGTCATTTGTTTGCGGCGGCCCACCTATTTATTTCATTTAGGTCATGATGTATGGTATGTCGAATCTTATTACTTTCTCTAGCCCCATGTGTACAATGTACATAGGGATAGAGAAGGTATTGTAATGCACCCAAAAATTCGACACTGAGATTTCACCGGAAATATATGTTTTGGGGTCCCCTGAGTCCGAAAAAAGCATTTTTAAAAAAAGGTCCATGTGTGTATGTCTGTGTGTGTGTGTCTGTGGACAGCTTAACCTTAAAACAAAAAGACCGTTAAATACCAAACTTGGTATTTAGGTTTAGTATCCTCCAAGGGTGAGACACGAAGATTTTCAAAAAAGTCCCCCCACCACAAACTACCCTATTTCAAAAATTTCGATTTTCTTAAAAAGAGTTCTAACGATTTTGATTAAAACCCCGTATATTAAAGCTATTTATGTCCGAAATAAAATGTATATCTCGAATTTTTTGGGAATAGCCTCTGAAGACCTCTTTATTCTGGATGAATTTTGCTGAATTTTGCTTAACTGCTAAACCGCAAGAGATAGAAAAAAACGTACTACACAAAAAATGTACCTCATGACAAAACACCCAATATATGTCCTTTACGTTTTAGTTGTGGAGGTAACCGTTTTCGAGATATGCCTTGTTATTGTTTTCAATTGTGAAGTACTTAAACTTTTCTCACACAGGAAGTGTCTGTTTTTCTTTTGTTCAACTCCTGGTCAAGCAAAGAAGTGATTTTCAATGACAATCGCATAACGAGAGCTTTAAAACATTTGACAATCACTTTAGCATTGGGCATTCCCTTATTCCCTTCTACTTATAAAGGACTAAGTAATAGCATTCTGCTAACATTTATCTTGATTAGCATTGCGTACAAAGAAGAATAATCTTTTGTAGGAGTTTTGTAGAGCAGCTAGAGAAAGTCATGTGAGTGTAACACATCAGATTTTTGTGAATAATATAATCGTCTGCGAACAATCTAATCTGACATTTAGTATTTATAGTTATATCATTAACAAAGATAAGAAAAGTAACCGGTATAAATTTCAACAAGATATCTTACATAATGTATATTTTTCCAAATTTCATAGATGCATTACTTTAATCGCCATTTGAGTTGTAAGAAGCCATCCGTACAACGCCAGGTAAGTCACCATGTTTAGTCTGTCTTTAGAAAATATACGAAGATGTTTGGACATGTGCTGGCCATTTGAAATAATGAAAAGCATACTGGCGTACTCCATAATTATCTGCTCTAATTTACCAACATGGTGATACATACGAAGCTTGTGTCTGCACTTGATCATTAAAGTAAATAATGTAATGTGCGAGATTCTATATATGGGGAACAAGTAGCTGGTTTCTTGGAACAGCGACAAGAAAGCGAAATTTTTATAATGGAGCCCTGTCTCGTGTAAGTCTGCATATTTTAAGCTGGAAATGGAAGTGTTATAACAGCATATATCTGAAATGTAAATATCTTGCTTGAGAGAAAGCTGGTCTTGCGGAAAACAGGAAGTGAGATGAATACTTTCTGTGGGTGAGAGCTAGCCAATAAGTAAAAAACAAAAAAACAAAAATTACACTTACAGGATTTTCTCTACCTATTTTGCAACAAGCTATTTTTACCTTCCCTATACGCACTTTGTACATAGAGTATACAGAATGTATTGCATTCCACCCAAAAATTCGATACCGACGGAAATATATTTAGGGTCCCCTGTATTCAAGAAAAAGGTCCAGGTGTGTGTGTCCGTGTGCTGTGAACATGATAACTCCAAAACGAAAAGTCGGTAAAATACCAAAATTGATATTTAAGTTTAGTATCTTCCGGGGAAGCGACACGAGGATTTTGAGAAAGATCCCCCCACACCAAACTACCCTTTACCTGGAGCTTTTTTCGAAATGTGTGATTTTTTCAAAATCACACATTTCTAACGATTTTGATTAAAATATCGTATATTAAAGATATTTACCTGACAAACAGAATGTATGTCTTGAATTTTCTGGCGATAGCCTCTGAAGACTACTTTATTCTGGATGACTTTTACGGAATTTTGCATAACTGCTTAACTGTGACAGATGGACAAAAACTTACCACACAAAAAAATGTAGAGCACTTTAAAACACACAACTTATGTTACATATATTTTTACTTTCTTTATAAGAACTATGTACATAGTGTATAGAGAAGGTATTGCTTGCATCCAAAAATTCGATACCGAGGTGTGTATGTGTGTGTGTGTGTATCTGTGGGCAGCATAGCTCAAAAACGAAAGGACCGTTAAAGCTCAAACTTGGTATTTAAGTTTGGTATCTTCCAAGGATGTGACACGAAGATTTTCAAGAAAATCTCCCACCCCAAACTACATGGAAAAAAAATTGAAAATTTTTATTTTCTTAAAAATGGCTCCAACGATTTTGATTAAAATATCGTATATTAAAGATACTTACCTGACAAATAAAATGTATATCTTAAATTTTCTGGGAATAGCCCCTGAAGACTACTTTATTCTGGATGAATTTTACGGAATTGTGTATAACTGCTAAACCGTAAGAGATGGGGGAAAACTTACTGCACAGAAGATGTAGCTCACGATAAAACACACAATTTATGTCATATATATATATATATTTCGTGGACTTAATCATTTTTAAGATATTCCTGGTTTTCCGTTTTAGCTTTGAAAAGCTTATACTTTTCTCATACAGGAATTTCTTAACTCCTGTCCATTTAAACAAAGGAACTTCAGTTACTTAGCAGCCAGCTTTTGGCTATCATTTTAACCAATGGAACTCCCTCATTTCGCTTCTACTTACAAGGAAGCAAGTAGTAAAACTATTTCTGCTAATTAGCATGAAGTAACTACAATTTGTTGCAGAGATGTAGAGAAAGTCATGTGAAAGGAACATATCAGATTTTTTTTCTCCTGAAGTTGATCGTTTTTTAGATATCCCTTGTTTTTGGTTTCACCTTTAAAAATGTTACATTTTTCTCATATAGGAATTTGTCAACTCGTGTCCATTCAAACAAAGGAACTTCAGTCACATACCAACCAACTTTTGACTATCACTTTAATATATGGTACTCCCTTATTTCGCTTTTACTTACAAGGAAGCAAGTAGTAAAACTATTTCTGCTAATTTTTTCTCGATTAGCATGAAGTAAATAGAGGCATAAGCTTTTTAACAATAATTTCTTGCAGAGATGTAGAGAAAGTCATTTGAATGGAATTCATCAGATGTTTACAATAATTAACAATTTCATGCTGTTTTACAGTGGGGAACATAAATAGGTATATATTGATTGACACATTTTATGTACTGAAATCAATAAGTTTGATTTTCAAGGCTACTTATTTCATTATTAAGTTTCCCAGCCTTGTTCAGATTGTCTATTCTTATATCTTTCCTTTATTCACTGTCTCAGTCTGTTGCGAAACAATGGGTGGGAATTTAACTAAAGATCAGAATATGGATTTTGTAACATTGCAAACGAGTTCGAGAACAAGAATTTGACAAACCTCCTTCATCCAGGACCACAATTTGCAGCTTACGTAGCAAATCTTATCAGATAGCGTCTTCTGGTATTGTGCCAAAAAGTGGTCAATCAATCACCATTACAATGCCTGAGAATGAAAGGCTAGTTGCTCAGACGTTTGAACAAACTCCACAAAATTTAAAAATCTGGTGTGTTCCATTCACATGACTTTCTCTGTATCTTTGTAACAAATTATTGTTAAAAAGCATATTCCTCTGTCTACTTTATGATAATCGAGACAAACACTAGCAGAAAATGTCTTAATTTCTTGCTTCCTTGTAAGTAAGAATGAAAATAAGGGAATACACTAGGCTAAAATGTAAGTCAAATCCTTTAAAAGCTGGTTGCCATGTGGCTGAAATGCGTTTCTATGCAGGGCCAGAAATTTGCAACTATACGAGTGAGAAAAGTTTTATTATTCTGAATATGAAACAAACAACAAGGAGTTCCCAGAAAAAAAATCTGATGTGTATCATTCATATGACTTTCTTCATATCCCTGCAACAAATAATTCTTAAAAAGCTTATACTTCTATTTACTTTATGCTAATCAGCAAAAATTAGCAGAAATAGTCTTATTACTCGCTTCCTTGTAAGTAGGAGCGAAATAAGGGACAACCGTAGGTTAAAGTGATAATCAAAAGCTGGTTGCTATGTCAATGAAGTTCCTTTGTTTATATGGATAGGAGTTGACAAGTTCCTGTATGAGAAAAGTTTACGTTTTTCAAGCAGAAACGAAAAATAAGGAATGTCACAAAAACGACGAACTCCACGAAAAAAATGTATATAACATAAATTGTGTGTTTTAAAGTGCTCTACACTTTTTGTGTAGTAAGTGTTTGTCCATCTCTTACGGTTTAGCAGTTATTCAAATTTTAGTAAAATTCATCCAGAATAAACTACTCTTCAGAGGCTATTCCCAGAAAATTCAAAATATACATTTCATTTGTCAGGCAAATATGTTTAATATCCGAAATTTTAATCAAAATCGTTAGAGCCATTTTAGAGAAAATCAAAATTTTCGAAAAAAGTTCTATGTAAAGGGTAGTTGGGGGTGGGGGGATTTTTCTCAAAATCTTCGTGTCGCATCCCTGGAAGATACTAAACTTAAATACCAAGTTTGGTATTTTACCGATTTTTCGTTTTTGTTTATGGGGGATGATATTTAATTCAGAATTTATTATTCTTTTTTAGACTAATATTTTTAATGAATATTGATTTTTTTGTTGAAGAGGTTTAAGTTATATTTTTGGTTATGATTACCTATCATATGGGTTAGTAATATTAAGATTTTGAATTTGTATTTTAATAATTTTAGCTTGAGTTATCGTGTTCACAGACACACGGACACACACACACACACACACACACACACACACACACACACACGGACCTTTTTGTGAAAATGCTTTTTTTGGATATTGGGGACCCTAAAACATATATTTCCGGTGAAATCTCGTATCGAATTTTGGTGGGGTGCAATACTTTCTCTATACACTATGTACATAGTGCGTATGGAGAAAGTAAAAACGTATATGACATAAATTATGTATTTTAACGTGATTTACATTTTTTGTGGAATAAGTTTTTGTCTATCTCTTACGGTTTACCAGTTACACAATATTCAGGAACGTTGTTTCAGAATAAATAGGTCTTCAGAGGCTATTCTCAGAAAATATCTTTAATATGAAGTATTTTATTCAAAATCATTAGAGTTATTTTTGAGAAAATAGCAATTTTCGAACTTTTATCCATGTAAAGGGTAGTTTGGGGTGGAGGGAATTTACTCAAAATCTTCGTGTCGCATCCCTGGAAGATACTAAACTTCAATACTAAGTTTGGTATTTTACCGACTTTTCGTTTTTGAGTTATTGTGTTCATAGACACGCGGACACACGGACACACACAGATGGACCTTTTTCTGAAAATGTTTTTTTTTTGATAAAGGGGACCCTAAAACATATATTTCCGATGAAATCTCGGTATCGAATTTTCGGGTGGAGTGCAATACCTTCTCTGTACACTATGTACATAGTATGTGTAGAGAAAGTAAAAATTAATGCCTAAGATAATGTCTCTTATCTGAGACTCTAAAAGCTTTAAATAGGTTTACAGTCCAAAATGAATTTATATACTGATGATTCGTCCTTGAAACTATGGCATTAAGCAGCAAAATAAAAAATCTGATGTGTTCTATTCACACAATTTTCTTTAGCTGTTCCATATACAAACTATTCGTAAAAAAGGTTATTCTTTTGTCTCTATATCATGCCAATTGAGATAAACATTAGAAGAAACAAAATGGTAGCTTCCTAGCTTCCTTGTAAGTAGAAAGAAAATATGGGAATACATTAGGCTAAGACGACAGTCAAATATTTTAAAAGCTGATCGCTATATGAAACAATTGAGTTTCGGTTCGCTTGCATGATGACTTCCCATTTAAGAAAAGTTAGGTAATTTAAAGTTGGATAATAACAAAGAATACCTGTACAAGCAAAACGTATATGTCATAAATTATGTTTTAATAAAATCTACATTTTTGTGTTGTAAGTTTTTTTCTATCTCATATAGTTTAACAGTTATGCAAATTCTAAGAAATTCATCCAGAATAAAGAAGTTTTCAGAGGATATTCCCAGAATATTCATAATATTCTTTATTTGTGATGTAAATATTTTAAACAAAATCGTTACAGCTTTTTTTGAGAAAAACAAAATAACGTGCATTTCCTGTAAAATCTCGGTATATAATTTTTGGGTGGAGTGCAATACCTTTCCTATCTATATACTATATACTATACAGAGAAAGTAAAAAACTTTTTTTTTATTCAGGGGACCTCAAAAAATATATTTCCAATGGCATCTCGCCATCGAATTTTTTGATGGGCTATAATACCTTCTCTATCAACTATGTACATGTGGTGAGAAAATGAAAATAGTGCATATAGAGAAATTAAAAATTGATATTTAGATCATTTCAAGGTAACTTAAGCGTGAAATTTTATCTCGTACAACAGTGGCACTCGAGTGATCTCTAAGAACTTGATTTATCGCAGCAAGTATCTGTTCACGATTGTCACAGTATGGCCATGTGGAACACGGTGTGCTGAACAGACCCAGTTAGTCTCCGCTTTCACACCCACCTCAATATCGACTTTCGTGATGGTTCATCACGCAATTGAAACTGAAGTCGAGGTTTTCATTGTCTTTTCATAACCATTACATGCAAGTCCTACATGTTGTTCCTTTTGTCCACTTCTTCATTCGCGTTCATATCACCAAGGAACTGAATAAAGTAACAAGAGCATTATTTGCTGTTAGAACCAGCTGATAAATCCAATGTCAGAACCGAAATTTGAGCACGGTTCTCCCGCTCTCCGTGAGGATGCTCTAACCATTGAATTACTCTGACAGTAGACTGATATATCATTCAATCCTCCAACAGATTTATGCTTTCTACCCGGCCAAACGGCCAGGTGGCTCAGGCGTTTCGTCTGGGACTGGCATTCTGAGCATGCGTTTTTTGGGGGTTTCCCGGGTCACTAGACGAATGCTGGGGAGGATTCTTCATTCCTCCGAATGTCCTATCCCTGCATTTCACACGTACTTCAGGGCTGTAGGCGAAGTGGCGCCATTCGAAGGGTTGCTTGCGATTTGGAAACTCAGCCCTCTGGATCAGGATGGCATAGGAGGTTGTCGATCATTCTGACCTGAGGCGCGGGCTCCTAGCGCTCACCGCGTCGAGATGAAGAACTGCTTGGGAACGGTTAGAGATTCTCCAGATGGCTCCCTGTCGCAGTCTGTTTCCGGCTGCCCTCTGTAATTGCTCTCATCTCTTCCTCTCCTTGCAGCGTCTGATGTACAGGAAAAAAAGTCACTGGCTGAGGTACGGACTCTCCTACACGGTCAACCAACTGATATACCTCTCTTCAGAGAACAGCTTAACGAGATTACTTACTTTGTATCTGAGTAACATTAACACAGTTATGCCATCTATTGGGCAATTTTATTATTACATTTATAATGCTGTTATATTAAAACCACCTAGCAAGAATATTTTTACATTATAAATATAATAATAAAAAGAAAAATATTACTAATATTAGCATTGTTACTATTAATTTGTAATGGTAAACTATTTGTATAGAATATCATTACTAAACTAAACTGCTAAGTTCAGGCTACAAGCTATTACCATTAATAGAAACAAAATCCTAACCTTGATGACGTCGCAGACATGGGATAGAGCACCCACGTAGACCTTTAGGGACATTTGTATCTGTCCTCCAGGAAAGGTAAAATGAGGGGAGAGACCCGAAAAGCGACTAGATCCGATTGATGACAGACATAAGCATGGATGGTGTCCCTAATAGCTAAAGATGGAACGCCTACGACGCCGTCCGATCTCTGCTCACGAGCCCCGAGAATCCGATGATCAACACGGGCTCAAAAGCCTCGAAGGTGGATCCCAATGGTCCGCAAGGCTAAACCCTACACAGGGAGCAAGTCATCTTCCAGCTGCAATCCACCGAACACGGCCACTTAGTCCTTCCACCATGGAAGAGATGGTAATGATGGTAACAGAAAATGGGGGCATTCATCTGGGAGCCAGGGAAATCTCCGAAAAACTCATATGTCAGGAGGGCTGAACTCGAGAATCGAACTCACGACCTCCCGAATTGGGTGATAAAGAAAACTTACTCAGCAACAATTTAAAATAAACAAAATGGTGTTTACGGCTCAATATTAAGCTTTTTACTTTCTCTACTTCGTACATAGTACACAGACGAGGTACTGCATTCCACCCAAAAATTTGATACCGAGATCTCACTGGAAATATACGTTTAGGGTCCCCTGAATAAAAAACAAATCCGATGTGTTCCATTCACATGGCTTTCTCTATATCTCTGCAACAAATTATTGTTAGAAAGCTTATGCTTCTATTTACTTCATGCTAATCGAGAAAAAATTAGCTGAAATAGTCTTATTACTTGCTTCCTTGTAAGTAGAAGCGAAATAAGGGAATACCATAGATTAAATTGATAGTCAAAAGCTGGTTGCTATGTGACTGAAGTTCCTTTGTTTGTATGGACAGAAGTTGACAAATTCCTGTATGAGAAAAGTATAAGTTTTTTTTTAACTATCAACTCCACGAAAAAAATTGTGTGTTTTAACGTGCTCTACATTTTTTGTGCAGTAAGCTTTTGTCCATTTCTTACGGTTTAGCAGTTATGCAAAATTCCGTAAAATTCATCCAGAGTAAAGTAGTCTTCAGAGGCTATTCCCAGAAAATTCAAGATATACATTTTATTTGTCAGGTAAATATCTTTAATATACGATATTTTAATCAAAATCGTTAGTCATTTTTTTAAAAAATCAAAATGTTCTAAAAAGGTTCCATGTAAAGGGTAGTTGGGGGTAGGGGGATTTTTTTGGAAATCTTCGTGTCTCATCCTTGGAAGATACCAAACTTAAATACCAAGTTTGGTATTCAACGGTATTTTCGTTTTTGAGCTATGCTGCCCACAACACACACATACACACACAGACATACAGACAGACACACACACGGACATTTTACTACAAATGCTTTTTTTTGGATTCAGGGAGTCTCAAAACATGTATTTCCGTTGAGATCTCGGTATCGAATTTTTGGGTGCATTACAATGCCTTCTCTATACACTATGTACATGTACGTATAGAGAAAGTAAAAATACATTTCTATAAAAAGATCCGTGAGGTGTTCGTGCTGATGTATATGTATGTATGTGTGTGTGTTTCCTTGTGTCTGTGAATAGCATAACTAAAAAAATGAAAAATATGTTTAATATAAAACTTCATATTTAGGTTCAGCAATTTCCAAGAATGCAACACAAAGATTTTCGAGAAAATTCTACCCTACATATGGAAAAATTTTCGAAAATTTTGATTTTCTCAAAAATCGCTCAAACGATTTTGATCAAAGTGATATATTAAAGATATGTATATGAGAAGTAAAATGTATGTATTTAATTCCTGAGACTAGACTCATAAGTCCCTTCATTCTCAATGAGTTTTGCATAAATGGTAAATCGTTAAGAGATCGATGAAAACTTACTACACAAAAAAAAAAAAAAAAAAAAAAAAATGTAGAGTTCGTTAAGTGCACAATTTTTGTTACATAAGTTTTTGTTGCTTTAACCATTTCTCCGATATTCTTTGTTATTCGTTATTTCTACTTTTCTGTTATAGCAAGTCACTATTCGTTTTTCAAGTGGTAATACAAGGAGCATGGAATTTCAGTATCGTTTCATAGTTAGGGGAAAACTACCATCCGGTCACTCGGTGGCAATGGTTCATCAATCGATAGAGCTTCTGGAGGAGCAATTGCAGGATCCCTATACGGTACTCTCAGGCTTTAAACCCATCGTCATACATTTGAAGCGCCTTCTGGACACAGGCACGGAGATCACACCTCTCGAGCAAACCCGGAACCACTACCGTCTGTTGACTGCTGCTCCGCTTGCATCTAGGATTGAAGAAAAACATGCTCGGAGATGGAACATAATTTGGCAGAATGTCTTCTGTAAACATATTCCAACTAATTGGCAAGAGACGGCTTATGAAGTGTTAAATGAGACCATACCTACAGCAGAAAAACTCTGGCGACATGGGCGAGTACAATCTAACCTCTGTGCACTCTGCTCCAACGTTGATACTTTGGAGCATCGCCTTATATCGTGTCGGCAGGTTGCTGGCATTTGGTTGGTACTTAATGGTTATCTAACCAAATGGTGCCAGCCAGAGACGCCGCCGAGCCTGGAGAAACTCTGGCGCCTGGAATTTCATTTCCCGAATACCTACCTTCAACGCAGTGTGATTTGGTTGGTAGCGGGAACACCCTACTGGATTTTGAAACAGAATATCGACACTGTGGCAAAGAGGGAAGACTGGTTCGGCTTCCTGAGACAAGAACGTTGGAAATTGATGAAGTCCGGATTTATCGGCAATATGCAGCCATTTATCACCCTGTTTGAGGTTACCACCTAATATTGTTAGTCCCTCGGTGGACTATCACCTCCACACTAAGAAGCACTGACAATGTTGTTAGGTTCAGCTTCCCGCTTCTGTGAGGAGGATTCATTCCACAAAACACAAACACCACCACTCTCCAAGACGTGAAACAGGACAGGACCACTATGGCGCGGTCAAAAAAAAAAAAAAAAAAAAAAAAAAAAAAAAAAAAAAAAATGGCATGAAATAAACATAACCAAAATAAAATGTACTTTGTATTTAACATTAAATTGATTTATGGCTTAAACCTATTGTAATCGTGTATTAATGTAGTGATGGAAAATAAATTACATTAAAAAAAATAGTGATCCTGTTTTTAAAAAACCTGACTATTGTTATAGCTTATTTTATCCTTCTTATAACTGTAACAAAAGAAATTTTAATGGAAGATTATTTGTATTAACATTGAGTAGAAGAAGAATACGCTTTTATAAGAATTGTAGGTAGTGGAAGAGTAAAAGGCAAGACATCTGTTGTGTTTTATGTTACCTAGAGGGATTATTCTGATATATTTATCCTAAAAGTTATTTGAATCTGTCTTTCTTAAAATGATGCTAATAGGTTGTACATTTAGCAAATCTGTAGCACATTCGAGGAGTCAGAAATACATTCGCTTATTTCCGTGATTTTATATTACTTTTGGGTCTCTTATTACAGATAATCCTGTGATTTAGAAATAAAAGTAATGAAAACAATTGAAACGAAATTACGTATTTAACGTAATTAGCCTTATAAAACCTTATTCGTCTAACTACTACATGCTGGTCAAGATAACGAATGAACACTGCCATTTTGAGAAAAGAATAAGTGTTGGAAAATGTATATCAAAACGAGGAACATTTCCGAAATGGTTAAATATAAAAAAGAATCGATTTTACATAAATTGTGTGTTTTAACGAGATCTATATTTGTGTAGGCATAATTTTGGCTATCCCTTACGTTTCACCAGTTATTCAACAGTTCTCCAGAATGAAGAGGGCTTTACAGGCTATTCCCAGGAAGATTCAAGGTATACACTTGATTTTCCATTAAATATCCTTAATATGTAGACTTTTAATCAAAGTCGTTAGAGCCAGTTCTGAGAAAATCGAAAATGTCAAAGAAAACGTTCCATGTATACGGTAGTTTCTTCAAAAATCTTGTGTTGCATCCTGGGAAGATACTAAATTTAAACACCAAGTTTGATGTTTAAGCGACTTTTCGTTTTTGTGTTATACTGTTCCTAGACATTCACACATATAGACCTTTTCTTTTTTTTTTTGTCTAAAAATCCGATGTGTTCCATTCTCATAATTTTTCTGTCTGTTACCCAAATAAACAATTCTAATTGTTCTGTTTGCTTCATGTAAATCGAGATAAAAGGTGATAGAAATTGTCTTATATATCGATATCTATATAAATGGGAGTACACTAGTCTAAAGCGATAGTCAAATCTCTTAAAATCTGTGCTATGCAACTGACTTAGGAGTTCGGTTCTCTTTGAATGGCCAGGAGTAAAACAACAAAAAAAGAATGACCACTTTCTGTTTGAGAGAAGTATAAGCATTCTACTTCGGAAATTCTGAATTCAACAAAAAACTGTATATGAGATAACAAGATCTATATTTGTTCGTTGCAAGTTTATATGTATCTCTTACGGTTTACCAGTTATGCAAAAGGCATTCCAAATTAAAATGAAAATGATTCCCCAGGAAAAAGATTAAAGAAGATTACTTTTTTTATCTATATAATGCTAATCAAGATAAACATTGCCTGAAATGGTTTTGTTACTTGCTTCCTTATAAGGAAGAGAAATAAGGGAATAATACACAAGATAAAGTGACAGTCAAACCTCTTAAAAGCTGTCGCTATGCGATTGTCATTAAATTCTCATTTTATTTTCCGTGGCCAAGACTAAAACAAAAGAGATATGAAACGGATGAGAACTTATGTTCTATAAATGTTAAAGTATTTTAAAATTGAAACCTATGAAAGGAAATATCTTGGAAATGTCTACCTCTGCAAATAAAAAAAACAACAACAAAAACTGTGTGTGTCATAAATTATGTGGTTTAACGAGATCTCCATTTTTTGTATAGTAAGTTTTCATCTACTCTTCCGGTTTACCAATTATACAAAAATCATTCAGCATGAAGCAGAATTCAAGAGCTATTCCCAAGAAATTCTGGATATACATTTTATCTATCCTGTAAACAATGTTATTATTTCGCAGTTTAATAAAAATCGCAAGAGCCATTTTTTAGGAAGTCGAAAATGTTAAAAGATATTCCATTTAAGGGTAGCTTGGTGTGGGGAGAACTTTCCTGAAAATTTTCATATTGCATCTTTGAAAGATATTGAACTTAAATACCAGATTTGGTATTTAACCAATTTTTTGATTTTGAGTTATGATGAATAGTTGGATAAGGTGAATTCTGTTTTATATTTATTGTGATTGAATTACGATTTTAAAGTACAATGTGTCCACACACACACACATGGGCATTTTTCTAAAATTTTACGTGGTAGAGAAAGTAAAAATATTTTTTTAATCTATTCAGATGTCCTCAAATCATATATTTATGGTGAAATTTCTGTTTCGAATTTTTGAATGGAATCCAATACCATACATTCCCGTAACGCAGAATTTTAAGTCAGAAATAAAATGCGAGAATATTTATACGAACACTAGCGAACCCGACAGACGTTGTCCTGTAGTCATGTCTTTAATTTAAAACTTTTTTGAATAAGCTGTAACAATCTGGACCGTTTTGATTAATTTTTTTGTTAAAAAGTTATTACAATATCTAATGTCATTATATGTACATTAATCACAATCGATAGCGTGTGAGTATATGTATATTATGAGCGAAGTGAAATGTAGAGGCTGTGTTAAATAAACACTTAAACTTATCTTAATTAAATGTGAAAAAGTTGAAACTTAAAACTATTTTATGACAGGTATAGTTTTTAAAATTACAAAAAGTTAATGCTATTTTCGTTAATCCTTGAGGAGTATAAACAAATAAATTCGATGGTTTTCCAACTCTGGAACATGCAACATATAATTGGCCGTGTGAAAAGCACGGATTTTCTAAATCTAAGCCACAAATTGTCATTGTTTGACCTTGTGACTTATTAATAGTCATAGCAAATGCCAAGCGGATTGGAAATTGTAAACGTTTGAATGGTATAGGCGAATCTAAAGGAATCATTGGGATCCGTGGTAGAAGTACAACTTCACCTTGAAATTTTCCACTCAAAATAGGGGCTTCAAGAATGTTGTCCATGATTTTTTTTATGACCAATCGCGTGCCATTACACAATTTTGGGGCATTTAAATTTCGAAGCAAAATTATAGGTGAGCCAATCTTCAACCGTAAATTATATGGTGGCATTCCAGGTAAATCTAATGAATTTAAAAACTCTATAGGATAGTTGACAACTTCATCAGGATCAACAAAAGTGTCAATTGATTTGAATGTAATTTCATTACCAGGCAATGACTGCTGTATTTTCAATCTCTTCTACTTATATATAGTATGTAGAAGAAGTGAAGTACTCAAACCAAAAATTCGACTCCGATATTTCAAGCAAACCCCCAAAAAAGCAGGGGCGCGCATATGTGTGTGTATGAGAGAGAGAGAGAGAGAGAGAGAGTGTGATAGAGAAAGACGAATAGATATGTGATTATTTTAATTATAGTTTTTATTACTTTCTCTATACTCACTATGTACATAGTGTATAGAGAATGTATTGCACTCCACCAAAAAATTCGATACCGAAATTTCACCGGAAATATATGTTTTAGGGTCCCCTGTATCCAAAAAAAAGTATTTTCAGAAAAAGGTCCGTGTGTGTGTGTCTGTGTGTCAGTGTGTCCGTGTCTGTGAACACAATAACTCAAAAACGAAAAGTCGGTAAAATACCAAACTTGGTATTTAAGTTTAGTATCTTCCAGGGATGCGACACGAAGATTTTGAGAAAAATCCCCCCACTCCAAACTACCCTTTACATGGAACTTTTTTCGAAAATTTTGATTTTCTAAAAAATGGCTCTAACGATTTTGATTAAAATATCGTATATTAAAATTATTTACCTGACATATAAAATGTATATTCTGAATTTTCTGGGAATAGCCTCTGAAGACTACTTTATTCTGGATGAATTTTTCATAACTACTAAACCGTAAGAGATGGACAAAAACTTAACACACAAAAAATGTAGAGCACGTTAAAACACACAATTTATGTTATATACATTTTTTTTCTTGGAGTTGATCGTTTTTGAGATATTCCTTTTTCTTGGTTTCAGCTTTGAAAAACATACTTTTCTCATACAGGAATTTGTCAACTCCTGTCAATACAAACAAAGGAACATCAGTCACATAGCAACCAGCTTTTGGCTTTCATTTCAACCTATGGTACTCCCTTATTTCGCTTCTACTTACAATAAAGCAAGAAATAAGATTATTTCTGCTAATTTTTCTCGATTAGCATGAAATAAATAAAAGATAAGCTTAATAATAATAATAATAATTTACAGAGATATAGAGAAAGTCATGTGAATGGAACACATCAGATTTTATTAAATCAAGTAATATCACTGGCACATTTCATGCTAATTGCAGGATAAATATATGCAGGGAGTCCCAATATGTTTACTAAGTGAAAGTCAGACGAATAATGAATCATAAAAGTGGTGAATTTTAAGGCAGGCAAATATAAACACTTCATCATAACTATAAGCAGCTCTTTGCTAACATTTGAAGCACGAAGTAAACGAAAGAGAAAATTAATGTGCATGTTTTTTCACGGATAATCGTTAATAGCTACCAGTTTAATCTTTGACTCACTGACGTAAGTGAGCAGTTGGCTTCCACAAATTTTCTTCAGATAGGTTTATCTTTGTATGCATTTTGTCACTAAGATAACGTTGTTCTCCTAATAGATTATCAGCTTTATGACAAACGACCTTGTTTGTTCCGGATGTCCCTGTTTGCTCTTTTCTGAAACCAGAGCTTCTACTTGTGCATTTTTACTTTCTCTACACGTACTATGTATATGGTGTATAGAGAAGGTATTGTAATACACCCAAAATTCAATACCGAGATTTCACCGGAATAGGCGTTTTAGGGCCCCTGTTTCCAAAAACAAAAAAACAAAAACAAAAAAATGTTTAGAAAAATGTCAGTGTGAAATCTATACCATTCATAGCGGAGAGATCGACAACGCAGATAACCCGAGTGCTGATAATTTAAAATGTGTTTAAATTTCCAGCTAATGTGACTGAAAGCTTTGGAAATGGAGTTTCTAACGGTGTACTTCCTTAAAAGCTATAAACAGGGCCAGGATGGCCTAAAATATAAAAATGACGTATAAAAAAGACTAAAATTAAAAAAAAATAATGATTACAAAAAATACCCAATCATGAAATTTAAGTAATTTAATCAAAAGAATGCAGAGAAAGCCATACATTAATTTATAATGTTTCTACTACACAATTAGTAAACAATACTGAGATAATTTAGAAGATTAATTAAAATATATTTGTTAGTGCACTAATTTGAAGATCTAAAAGGAAAGTTAGAAAAGTGTTCTTGAAAGAGGTTTTACAAGATGCAGCATTGACTCTTTTGAATTCTGAGATTATTCAAAATTTATAGGAAGCGTCACATTTTTGAAAACAGCCGCTGACTGCACACACTTATTTACGCAAACGCAAAACTGACCTTTCTCACCCTTAATGAATTCTTAACTGTAGTGATACCACTTCTCTGACAATAGTTACCTCCCCATCCACAAACAACCCTTTTAGACTAAGCATTAAATAGTTATGTTGCAGTTCGAACCTCGCTTAAGATAAGGTTTTTTCTGCGTTTTGCCTCATCCTGAGAAGACGAATATCGAGTAACTTTGAGCTCAATGGACTCCGAAATCATTTAAGCATCATTTCACTGATTCTACCTGAAGACTTAAGGGACTGCCGGAACGTTATACTGTTCAAGAAGAAAATTAGGACATACAGTTGTAATCAAACCTAATCTGCTGCTGTATTAATATGATAAATACATCACTACTTTCATTTATTATTACTAATATTTTAAGGCTAGCAAGTAATATGAATTTCAAATGTAAATAGGACTAATATGCCTTTCAATCTACATAAATGTTACACTTAAAATAATTTGTTACAGTTTTCTTTCTTTTCATTTCAGTATACTTGTTCCACCTTTTCATGTTTGTTTTTATTAAGTTGTAGAGAATTGTATTTCTGTTCTCTATTCACTGTATTACTGCTGTGTTGCATTTAATGTATTGTCTGGTACAG
Organism: Hymenopus coronatus; assembly: GCA_030762935.1. Classification (NCBI taxonomy): domain Eukaryota; kingdom Metazoa; phylum Arthropoda; class Insecta; order Mantodea; family Hymenopodidae; genus Hymenopus; species Hymenopus coronatus. Next base: position 70,366,307 of record CM060887.1, on the reverse strand, counting down.
TGTAATAGAAGAGCTTATGGCCTTAACTTAAACCAGAATAAATAAATGCATTTATCCAACCAGGTTAAACGACGTTAAAGTACAAAAAAATGGAAATGTGATATTTTTCCCAAGAAAAAAGAGTACAAAGTTACACTTATTATTTTTCATTTGACTAATGAAATTTCTGATGCTGAAAGTTATCCTTGTGAATAATTTCAATAGTATAAAACTCCTTTTTATACGATAAATATAAATGCAAGGGAAAGAAAATGACAAAATAGTTACATAAAATTAAAAGAAACTTAAAATAGAGTCACATAAAATTACTTAAAAAGGCTTTACAGTTAAATTTGGGGGAAACTTAGAGGATAAAGTGTTATTTTCTTGAGAACCAGAAATTGATAAATTTCAGAGCCAATAACAGAAATATCGGCTGTTTTGAGAGTTGCAATGAAGTATTTATTCTACCGAACCTTTCGGTTTCCAAATTAATTAGGGTATGTCTGCATCCTATAGGGATCGTTTTACGAATTTTTACTTTCTCTAGCCCCATATGTACAATGTACATAGGGATAGAGAAAGTATTGTAATGCACCCAAAAATTCGATGTCGAAATTTTACCGGAAATATGTGTTTTGGGATCCCCTGAGTCCGAAAAAATTATTTTTAAAAAAAGGCTCGTGTGTGTGTCTGTCTGTCTGTCTGTCTGTGTGTGTCTGTCTGTCTGTGTGGGTCTGTGGACAGCATAGCCCCAAAACGATAAGACAATTAAATACCAAACTTGGTATTTAGGTTTAGTATCTTCCAAGGACACGAAGGTTTTCAAAAAAAAAATCCCCCCACCACAAACTACCCTTTACATGGAAAAAATTTCGAAACATTTTATTTTCTTAAAAATGGCTCTAAGGATTTTGATTGAAATCCCGTATATTAAAGCTATTCATATCCGAAATAATGTGTATATCTCGAATTTTCTGGGAATAGCTACTGAAGACCTCTTAATTCTGGATGAATTTTGCCTAACTGCTAAACCGTAAGAGCTAGACAAAAACTCACTACACAAAAAATGTACATCACGTTAAAACACACAATTTATGTCCTTTTCGTTTCCGAGATGTTCCTTGTTATTGGTTTCAATTGTGAGGTACTTAAATTCTTCTGAGACAGGAAGTGTTCGTTTTTCTTTTGTTCTACTTCTGGCCAAGCAAAGAAGCGATTTGCAATGAGAATCGCATAACGATTGCTTTTAAAACATTTGACTGTCACTTTAGCCTAGTGCATTACCTTAGTTCCCTTTTACTTATAAGAAGTAAGTAATAAGAACATTCTGCTATGTTTATTTTGATTAGCATTGTGTAGAAAGAAGAATAATCTTTGTAGGAAGTTTGTAGAGCAGCTAGAGAAAGTCATGTGAGTGTAACACATCAGAGTTTTAATATAGCTAAATACTCAACTAGGTTAGGGTATTTGATTTAGCCTTCTTATATGAAAGCCAAATACTTGATTACGGTATTGAACATTATGCAACAATGGAAATTCCACATTGGTTTCTTTGGCAAGCTTCAGTGTACATATTATGCAGAAGGAGAAAGTTGTATGGCTCATGTAAGAGAAATTAAAAAATAGCAACAAAAAAAAACCTGCATAAGATATGCGAAATAAGTAGCATGTGAGAGATTGCCATATGGAATATGATCATGTCTCCACAAGATGTACTGCCTGTGGAGAGTGTTACCTTATAAAGGAAAAGCCTTCGGTAGGCACTTTCAATGACGTCTCTTGAACATGTGGCCAGTGAGTTATGTTCATACAAATGGCATTAAGGCTATAGAAAGAATTTAATTCTTATTTAGCCTACTTTGTGAGCAGATATTTTAATAAAAACTTGGAAATAAGTAGCACCTGCTCAGACTCAGAGAGTATTGATAAAAAGAATTGGCATATGATTTTTGTTACAAATGAAAGTTACCTGATACATTGCACGATCAATATAACAATAAACATAAATTATAGTAAAACAGTAATATTTAAAGGTTTAAAAATAGTTTCTGAAGCAACCAGAAGAGTAACAAAAATTCTATATACCAATTTTATTTACTAGCATGAAACAATTGGTTTTCTAAAAATCTGATGTGCTCCATTCACATGATTTTCTCTATATCTCTGCAATAAATTATTTTTAAAAAGCTTATTCTTCTATTTACCTCCTGCTAATCGAGAAAAAATTAGCAGAAATGGTCTTATTTCTTACTTCCTTGTAAGTAGAAGCAAAATAAGGGAGCACCACAGGTTAAAGCTGGTTGCTATGTGACTGAAGTTCCTTTGTTTGTATGGACACGAGTTCACAAAGCCCTGTATGAGAAAAGTATGTGTTTTATAGCTGAAACCAAAAAAAAATGAATATCTCTAAAACAATAACTCCACTAAAAATGTGTATAAAACATAAATTGTGTGTTTTAAAGTGCTCTACATTTGTTGTATGGTAAGTTTTTATCCATCTCTTACGGTTTAGCAGTTATGAAAAATTCCGTAAAATTGACCCAGAATAAAGTAGTCTTCAGAGGCTATTCCCAGAAAATTCAAAATATACACTTTATTTGTGAGGTAAATATCTTTAATATACGATATTTTAATCAAAATCGTTAGAGCCATTTTTAGAAAATCAAAATTTTTGAAAAAAGTTCCATGTAAAAGGTAGTTTAGGGTGGGGAGATTTTTCTCAAAATCTTCGTGTCGCATCCCTGAAAGATACTAAACTAAAATACCAAGTTTGGTACTTTATCGACTTTTCGTTTTTGAGTTATCGTGTTCACAGACAGGCGGACACACGGACACACTGACACACGGACCTTTTTCTGAAAATACGTTTTTTGGATACAGGGGGCCCTAAAACATATATTTCCGGTGAAATCTCGGTATCGAATTTTTTGGTGGAGTGCAATACATTCTCTATACACTATGTACATAGTGCGTATAGAGAAAGTAAAAAGGTAATTTATGCATCGTGTACAACTTTTGATTAATTGGCATAATAAAAATACTTAATTATTTTTTAAACCCAAAATGATCAAAGATATCTGCATGAAACTCAAATCCTATGGATAATTGTATCACAGCAGTGTGTAAAAAAAGACTCAAAAAGATTGCTTGAAAATGCAAGATTTGGAAATTTCAGTTTAGGTACCCTTAATCCCATTTTGTGCTACAAATAGTTTAAAGAAATAACTTTCTTCTGCTTGACATTTCATGGAGTTTCATTGCAACTATCATTTATTGTGACAATATATAGACGTTAAACCAAATATGTGTGTTAGAACATTCAGTAACACCTTCTCTAACGTTCAGGTATCTAAGTAGACTAATAAACTTTCCACCCACATTTTAAATACCGAGATTTCGCCGAAAATACAACTTAGACTCCCTAGATAAAGCAACTCGTGTCTGTCACCTGTCTAACTTTGAAAAGCAAAACACAAAACTAAATGTCGGAAACACAAAACTAACTTTTCCCTATACTTTAAATTTTATTACTTTCCCTACACGGGCTAAATGTTACAGAGAACGTATTATATTCCACCCAAAAATTCGAAACCGACATTTCACTGTAAATACATGTTTTGAGACCCCCTGACTCCAAGTACGCATTTTTAGAAAAAGGTCAGTATGTCCTTTGGACAGCATAGCTCACAAACAAAAATTCCGTCAAACTTGGTATTTAGGATGCGAAACGAAGATTTTCAAGAAAATCCCCCACCCCAAACTATACTTTAAATGAAAAAACAATCGAGCATTTTTATTTTTTTCAAAAAATGACTCATGATCTTTACTAAAATATTGTATAATGAAGATAGAAATGTATATCTTGAATTTCCTGGGAATAGTCTATGAAGACCTCTTTATTCTAGATGAATTTTGGTGAACTTTGCATAACTGGTAAATCGTAAGTGATAGACCAAAAAAAAAAAAAAAAAAAAAAAAAAAAAAAAGATGTGTACCATTCACATGACTTTCTCCATATCCCTGCAACAAATAATTCTTAAAAAGCTTATACTTCTATTTACTTTATGCTAATGAGAAAAAATTAGCAGAAATAGTCTTATTACTCGCATCCTTGTAAGTAGGAGCGAAATAAGGGACAACCGTAGGTTAAAGTGATAGTCAAAAGCTGGTTGCTATGTCAATGAAGTTCCTTTGTTTATATGGATAGGAGTTGACAAGTTCCATTACGAGAAAAGTATATAGCAGAAACCAAAAATAAGGAATGTCACAAAAACGACGAAGTCCACGAAAAAAAATGTATATAACATAAATTGTGTGTTTTAATGTGCTCTACACTTTTTGTGTAGTAAGTTTTTGTCCATCTCTTACGGTTTAGCAGTTATTCAAAATTTAGTAAAATTCATCCAGAATAAACTACTCTTCAGAGGCTATTCCCAGAAAATTCAAGATATACATTTCATTTGTCAGGTAAATATGTTTAATATCCGAAATTTTAATCAAAATCGTTAGAGCCATTTTTGAGAAAATCAAAATTTTCGAAAAAAGTTCCATGTAAAGGGGATTTTCTCAAAATCTTCGTGTCGTATCCCTGGAAGATACTAAACTTAAATACCAAGTTTAGTATTTTACCGACTTTTCGTTTTTGAGTTATCGTGTTCACAGATACACGGACACACGGACACACACACACACACACACGCGCGCGGACCTGTTTGTGAAAATGCTTTTTTTGGATATTGGGGACCCTAAAACATATATTTCCGGTGAAATCTCGGTATCGAATTTTTGGTGGAGTGCAATACTTTCTCTATACACTATGTACATAGTGCGTATGGAGAAAGTAATATATCTCCGTTAAACACAAAATTTATGTCATACCCAGTTTTCAGAGCTGACGTTTCTGAGATAATCCTTGTTATTGGTTTCATACAGTTATACTTTTCTCATAAACTCCTGGACATACAAACGAATTTCAATTACATAGCAACCAGCTTTAAAAGATTTGACTATCGCTTTACTGATAAGAAAGCAAATAATAAGACCATTTAATATAATTTTATTTATATTAGCATGAAGTAGATAGAAGAATAAGCTTTTTAACTATAATTTGTTACAGATATGTAGAGAAATTTATGTGAATGGAACACATCAGAGTCTTTTTTCTTCTTCTTCTTCTTCTTCTTCTTCTTCTTTTTAAATATGTTATAGAATATGTCCGTTCGGAAGAAGTTATTGGTGTAATGATTCGAAAAACTGGTTTCCAGAACTAACCCTTCCCATACACAAATCATTTATGATATAATATAGACATAATGTAGTATTTACACGGTACGGTGATTCTGCAACTCACATTTTGTTATTCTCTATATATTCCACCCATAAAGTCGATATTGGGATTTCGCAAAAGTAAGTATTTTGAGGGAACTAGATCGAAAATAACGTATTACTTTCTCTAGCTCCATATGTACAATGTACATAGGGATAGAGAAGAATTGTATTCCACCCAAAAATTCGATACCGAGATTTCACCGGAAATACATGTTTTAGGACCCCCTGTATCCAAAAAAGCATTTTCAGAAAAAGGTCCCTGTGTGTGTGTGTCCGTGTGTCCGTGCCTCTGTGAACACGATAACTCAAAAACGAAAAGTCGGTAAAATACCAAACTTGGTATTTAAGTTTAACATCTTCAAGGGATGCAACACGAAGATTTTGAGAAAAATCTCCCACCCCAAACTACGCTTTACATGGAACGTTTTCTCGAAAATTTTGATTTTCTAAAAAATGGCTCTAACGATTTTGATTAAAATATCGTATGTTAAAGATATTTACCTGACAAATAAAATGTATAGTTTGAATTTTCTGGAAATAGCCTCTGAAGACTACTTTATTCTGAGAGAATTTTCCGGAATTTTGTATAACTGCTAAACCGAAAGAGATAGACAAAAACTTACCACACAAAAAATGTAGAGCACATTAAAACACACAATTTATGTTGTATACATTTTTTCTTGGATTTTATCGTTTTTGAGATATTCCTTGTTTTTGTTTCCTTAACATTTCTCATACAGGAATTTGTCAACTCAGGTCCATACAAACAAAGGAACTTCAGTCACATAGTAACCAGCTTTTGACTATCGCTTTAATCTATGCTTCTCCCTTATTTCCTTTCTACTTACAAGGAAGAAAGTAATAAGACTATTTCTGCTAATTTTTCTAGATTAGCATGAAGTAAATAGAAGCACAAACTTTTTAAGAATAATTTGTTGGAGGGATATAAAGAAAGTCATGCGAATTGTACACATCAGATTTTTTTAAATATATTGTAGCATATGTCCGTTCGCAAGAAGTTATTGGTGTAATAATTCGAAAAACTGGTTTCCATAACTAACCCTTCCCATACACAAATCATTTATGACAAAATATAGACATAAGGTAGTATTTACACGGCATGGTAATTCTGCTACTCACATTTTGTTATTCTCTATATATTCCACCCATAAAGTCGATATTGGGTGTTTGAGGGAACTAGATCCAAAATAACATATTTTTAAAACAATCTGCGCTTGTTTCTATGTTTCTGTCAGTCAGTCATTCATTCAATTAATCTGTCGGTCTACCTGAGAATAGCGTAATGTCGTATAAAAGCCAAAATCTCAGTATCTTCCACAGATACAACAAATTACTCTTTATATAGAAAGGTTTCCATTATTTCGAGGTCCTTAAACAGTTCTAACGATATTGATTCAAATGCTATACCGTGTATAAGCTATTTGCAAGCTTGAATTTTCTGCGGAGAGAATCTTCGTCATTCCGAATGCGTTTTATATATTTATTTTCATACAAATGGTACCCTATAAGATATAGAGAAAAACTTGCACAAAACAAATATAAATCACATTAAAATACCAAATTTATGTCTTATAAATTTTATACACTAATTGTTTCCGCGATATCCGTTGATATTGGTTTATATTTTCAAAAATCATACTACTTTGAAGTGCTTAAGTGCCATCGTCTGTATCTTGTGGTCATGCGAAGAGTGAATTTCAAAGCTAGTATACAGCGATCCCCTTTTTACTTTCTCTATACTTACTATGTATATAGTGTATAGAGAAGGTATTGCACTCCACCAAACAAATTCAATACCAAGATTTCACCAGAAATATATGTTTTAGGGTCCCCTGTATCCAAAAAGAGTATTTTCAGAAAAAGGTCCGTGTGTGTCTGTGTGTGTGTATGTCCGTGTGTCAGTGTGTCCGTGTGTCTATGAACACGATAACTCAAAAACGAAAAGTCAATAAAATACCAAACTTGGTATTTAAGATTAGTATCTTCTAGGGATGCGACACGGAAATTTTGAGAAAAATCCCCCCACCCCAAACTACCCTTTACATGGAACTTTTTTGGAACATTTTGATTTTCTAAAAAGCTGCTCTAACGATTTTGATTAAAATATCGTATATTAAAGATATTTACCCGACAAATAAAATGTATATTTTGAATTCTCTGGGAATAGCCTCTGAAGACTACTTTATTCTGCGTCAATTTTACGGAATTTTGCATAACTGCTAACCCGTAAGAGATGGACTAAAACTTACCACACAACAAATGTAGAGCACCTTAAAGCACCCAGTTTATGTTACATACATTTTTTTTCGTGGAGTTAATTGTTTTTGAGATATTCCTTGTTTTTGGTTCTAGCTATAAAAACTTATACTTTTCTCATACAGGACTTTGTGAACTCGTGTCCATACAAACAAAGGAACTTCAGTCACATAACAACCAACTTTTTACTGTCACTTTAACCTATGATACTCCCTTATTTCGCTTCTACTTACAAGGAAGCAAGTAATAAGATTATTTCTGCTAATGTTTTCTCGATTAGCATGAAGTAAATAGAAGCATAAACTTTTTTAACTATAATTTATTGCAGAGTTGTAGAAAAAATCATGTGAATGGAACACATCAGATTTTATTTTTATACTTAATACGTACACAATACATAGGTAGAACAGCTATTAAATTCCACCCAAAAGTTCTATACCAATATTGCATTAGAAATACCGTTTTAGGGTCCCCTGTATTCAAAAAAAGAATTTTAGTGTGTCCTTGTGTCAGTATGTCTGTGAATACGATGACACAAAAAAGAAAATTCGGTAAAACACCAAATCTTCAACACGAGGATTTTGAGAAAATTCCCCCAAACTACCGTTTATATGAAAAAATTGTCGAGCAATTTGACTATCTCAAAAATAGCTCTAACGATTTTGATTAAAACACCGTATATTACATATATTTTTACATGAGAAATAAAATCTTTAACTTTCTGGGAATTGCCCCTGAAGGCTTCTTCATTCTGGATGATTTTTGCATAAATCGTAAACCGTAAGTGATAGACAAAACTTACACGACAAAAAAGATATACCTCATTAAAACCCACAGTTAATGTCGCATACATTTTTTTCGTGGATTGATCGTTTCCGAGATATTCCTTGTTATTTGTTTCAGTTTTAAAATACTTCTCTCTCACGGGATTTTGTCAACTCCTGAGCACACGGGAATGTGCCAACTCCTAACTATGCAAAGAAATGAATTTCAATAACATAGCAACCAGCGTTTAAAAGATTTGACTATCGCTTTAGCCTAGTGTATTTTCATCTCGAGTAGATAGAAGAATAAGTTTTTAACAATAGATTGTTACTGAAATGTAGAGAAAGTCATGTAAATGAATACATCAGATTTTTAAAGATTTCACTATTGTTTGATCTATCCCCATCTTATCTATAAAACGAAATGTTGAATGAAATTACTTCAGATGTATATCAGGATTAACACAAGGGTAATATAAATATAAGCTAGTATAGGAATAGTTTGCAGAAAAGACACAGAAATATATAAATTTGGCAGAGAAAGTCATGTGAATGTAACGCATCAGAGTGTTTTTAGGAGTCCCTAGGAAACAACAGATGATTAAGTTTAAAAGAAAATACAAACCACACAAATATAAAATAAACTATTATTAATATATAATATTTTAATAGTTAAATCAAATGGTTCCATTCACATGACTTTCTCTGCAACAATGTTATAACGCTTGTTCTTATATCTACGTCAAACTACTCGAGATAAACATTAGCAGAAATGGTCTTATTGCTTGCCCCCTTGTAAGTAGAAGGGCAATATAGGCTAAAGTGATAGTCAAATCTTTTAAAAGTTAGTTTCTCTATGATTGAAGTTCGTTTTATTGCATGCCCAAGAGTTGACATTTACGTGCATTTATCTAACTATTCTTCAAAAAACTTATTCTTTTAATCACTTCGCGTTAATCCAAATAAAATTGTACTTAAAAGATTTTCACATATTTTTCCTTATAGCTACAAAACATAGGGGGATTGTCTAGACTAAAGTAAAATCTTTTAAGAGCTGGTCACTATGTGATGGTTTGAAATTAAGTTCAAAACGAAGCAAGAAAAATTAATAACTTAATCGCATTTGAGGAAAGGATAAGAACTTTAAAATTGAAACCAATAACAAGGAATATCTTATGGATTGTTAAAATGCACTTAAAGCCTACGTAAATATTTTAATGAGATCTACAATTTTGTGTAATAAGTTTTCATCTGTCTCTTATGGTTTACATCTTATGCAAAAGTCATTCCAGAATGAAGAGGTATTTAGAGACTTTCCATAAAATTCTATCTATACATTTTATGTTTTATAAAGTGTCTTAAAGAAGTAGTATTTAATTTAGAAGTAGTATTTAGTACTTTTCATTTTTGAGTTAATGCTAAGCACATGCCAATACAGGACGATTTTCTCAGAATTATTTTGGATTCAAGGGTCTTAAAATATGTATCACTTGTGAAATCTCTGTATCGAATTTTTGGGTGGAACACAATACTTCCTTTATATATACTACACAATATATATATTGTGTAGTATAGAAAGTAAAAATGCAAATGGGAATATAATTTTATACCAGGTTGTGTGTCTTAGTGGGAAATCTGTTAAGTACAAGTACTGTTATTAACAAAAGTGACTACAATGTTTTTACATACATATATTTTATGTCATACTTAGGTCACTGTTGTGTTATGGTTTTATATATTGTGCATATATTATGCGTATATATTTCTTTTAAGTGTATTTATCTATTATAAGGGTGTACATTTATGAAAGTGTAATCTGTGCTGTAAATTTAAATTGCTGTATTTGAATAGCTTTGTATTTTTATTTCCGTGTTTACTCTTTTAATTCTTTGTTGTTGTTTTAATATTGCCTTTTATTGTGTATTACCTCTGTATTTTTAATTTCCTGTTTATGCACATAGTATATAGAGAAGGTATTGTATTGCACCCAAAAGTTCGATACCGAGATTTCACGGGAAACATGTTTTGAGATCCCCTGAATCCAAAAAAAAAAGAATTTTTAGAAAAATGTCCGTGTGTGTGTCTGTGTGTATGTGTGTGTCTTTGGGAAGCATAGCTCAAAATCCAAAAGACCGTCAAAAACCAAACTTAGTATTTAAGTTTGGTATCTTCCAAGGATGCAACTTGAAGATTTTCAACAAAATCTCCCCACCCAAAACTACCCTTTACATGGAAAAATTTTAATTTTCTTAAAAATGGCTCTAACGATTTTGATTAAACTCTCTTATATTTAAGTTATTTACTTGCTAAATAAAATGTATATCTTGAATTTTCCTGGAATGGCCTCTGAAGCCTACTTTATTCTGAATAAGTTTTACGGAATTTTGCACACCTGCTAAACCGCAAGAGATGGACGAAAATTTAAAACACAAAACATGTAGAGCACGTTAAAACACACAAGTTATGTTATATATTTTTTTTTCGTGGAGTTGATCGTTTTTGAGATATTCCTTGTTTTTGGTTTCAGCTTTGAAAAACACACTTTTCTCATACAATGATTTGTCAACCCCTGTCCATACAAACAAAGGAACACATCAGATTTTTTTAATTCTCTGTTGTTATTTTAATATTACTTTTTAGTGTATATTACAAAAGCACGTATGGTCTGTGGACCCGTGCGATTGTTGAGGTTCAATGTATGATATTGTTATGTCAATAAATACACTTATTCACTCATTCATAGTAAGCACGTTCGACACTCAACAACATCAGCAGAACTTAAATGCTCGCCCATTTTCTGAAAAGTATTATGCTCTGGATTGTTACAGCATGCGCCGCCATATGTGACCAACTGGGAGCCGAGCGGCTGAGGGGATCTCCTCCATGTGACTCATCCGGCGCCCGACAGGCTGCCCCTGCTTTCCCTCTACCCGCATGACCCCAGTCTCAACCAGGCCAAGGTATTCCTCGTGTATCCAATTTGTGTTTAGCTTCTTATCATTGCATGGCTTGCTGAAAACGTTAGCAAGATTGGGATGATGACCTTCCAAGGCAAAATCCAAGGGAACTCAACTAAAACCTTACACTTGAAAATTAGTAGTTTACTTTATAACAATATTTGCGTTGCTTTCGCATGGCTTTCTCTACTCTTTATAAACCTCTACACAAGCTTATACTTCTGTCGACTTCTTCTTAATCCAGTTTAACTTTAAATACACATTTATAGGTATATTTCGTTTTAAATGCAAGAGGGATAGATTAAAGCGAAAGTCAAGGATTCCTAAATGAAATGTTATTATACCTTTTGCATGATTGAGAAAACCCGAACAGCGATTTACTACTTGAAAGACATCTGATGTGTGATATTCGCATCACTCCACTATAATTTAATTTTATACAACTTCTACAACGTATTCTTTCCAAATTATCTATTTTCTGCATTCTGTTAAATCAAAAACGCTTGCAGATATTATTTCACACATTTCGTTGATGTATCCTGGTTAAGGGAGTCTTAAAATACGTATTCCCTGTGAGAATTGAATTTTTAGGTTAAGTACGTATTGGAGAAACTATAAATGATAGATACCATGAAAAATGTAACGGATAGCTTGAAAACAATAATGATACAAAAAGATATTTAAAATTAATTTTGTGTTTTAAATAAATCTAACTTTTTTTGTGTAGCACAGTTTTCCTGCCTCTTAAAGTTTACCAACTATTTAATCTCTCTTTTCAACTGCCCAATAATTCGACAAAAATCTTCTTTTAATAACATTAATGAGAGGCTATTACTTTCATTATGCACTAGGTAATTTATTTTTATATAATGAAGATAACTTCTGAAAATATGCATTTAATTTGACATTTAATTAGAAAAATTATTGAGAAAGTATAAAAACTCTGATGTGTTCCATTCACATGACTTTCTCTACATCTCAGCAACAAATTATTGTTAAAAAGCTTATGCTTCTATTTACTTCATGCTCATCGAGAAACAATTAGCAGAAATAGTCTTATTACTTGCTCCCTTGTAAGTAGAAGCGAAAAAATCTGATGTGTACCATTCACATGACTTTCTCCATATCCCTGCATCAAATAATTCTTACAAAGCTTATACTTCTATTTACCTTATGCTAATCAGAAAAAAAAAATTAGCAGAAATAGTCCAATTACCCGCTTCCTTGTAAGTAGAAGCGAAATAAAGGACAACCGTAGGTTAAAGTGATAGTCAAAAGCTGGTTGCTATGTCAATGAAGTTCCTTTGTTTATATGAATAGGAGTTGACAAGTTCCTGTATGAGAAAAGTATACGTTTTTCATAGTAGAAACCAAAAATAAGTAATGTCACAAAAACGACGAACTCCACGAAAAAAATGTATATAACATAAATTGTGTGTTTTAATGTGCTCTACATTTTTGTTTAGTAAGTTTTTGTCCATCTCTTACGGTTTAGCAGTTATTCAAAATCTAGTAAAATTCATCCAGAATAAACTACTCTTCAGAGGCTATTCCCAGAAAATTCAAGATATACATCTTATTTGTCAGGTAAATATGTTTAATATACAAAATTTTAATCAAACTCGTTAGAGCCATTTTTGAGAAAATCAAAATTTTCGAAAAAAAACTCCATGTAAAGGGTAGTTGGGGGTGGGGGGATTTTTCTCAAAATCTTCGTGTCGCATCCCTGGAAGATACTAAACTTAAATACCAAGTTTAGTATTTTACCGACTTTTCGTTTTTGAGTTATCGTGTTCACAGACACACGGACACACGGACACACGGACCCACGGACACGGACACACACACACACACACACACACACACACACGGACCTTTTTGTGAAAATGCTTTTTTTGGATATTGGGGACCCTAAAACATATATTTCCGGTGAAATTTCGGTATCGAATTTTTGGGTGGAGTGTAATACTTTCTCTATACACTATGTACATAGTGCATATGGAGAAAGTAAAAAGGGAGTAACTTTGGTTAAAATGATAGTCAAAAGCTGGTTGCTATGTGACTGAAGTCCCTTTGTTTGTATGGACACGAGTTGACAAATTTCGGTATGAGAAAAGTATGTTTTTCAAGGCTGAAACCAAAAACAAGGAATATCTAAAAAACGATCAACTCCACGAAAAAATGTATATCACATAAACAGTGTGTTTTAATGTGCTTTATAATTTTTTGTGGTAAGTTTTTGTCTATGTCTTAGGGTTTACCAGTTATATACAATTCCGTAAAATTCATCCAGAATAAAGTAGTCTTCAGAGGCTATTCCCAGAAAATTAAAGGTCTACATATTATTTTTCAGGTATATATCTTTAATATACGATATTTTAATCAAAATCGTTAGAACCATTTTTTAGAAAATCAAAATTTTCGAAAATGTTTCCATGTGAAGGATAGCTTGGGGTGGAGGAATGTTCTCGAAAACATTTGTGTCACATCCTTGGAAGATACTGAACTTAAATATCAAGTTTGGTATTTAACAGTCTTTTCGTCTTTGAGCTAAGCTGCCCACAGACACACACACACATACACACAGAGACAGACAGACAGGTACACACGGACATTTTTCTAAAAATGCTTTTTTTGAATTCAGGGTGTCTCAAAACATGTATTTCCGGTGAAATCTCGGTATCGAATTTTTTGTTGCATTACAATACTTCTCTATACACTATATTGAAAATAAAGATTATTTATGGACGCTCTTTAACTGCTGTACTTCTTAGCTTCCCATTTATAAATTGGGCATGAAAGCCTCTATTAGGCTTGAGCTTGTTTTACGTACCAGAAATCTACAACATGGGACCATCGGCTTTACTTCCCTTGTAAAGGAAGCCATGCTATGGATTTTTACCTCAGGAATCAGTGTGTGTAGTAAGTTTTTGTCTATCTTTTACGATTTAACAGTTAAGCAAAAGTCATTCAGAATGAAGAGGTCTTCAGAGGCTATTCAAGATATATATTTTATTTTTCACGTGAATATGTTTAATATGTGATACTTTAATCAAAATTGTTAGAGCCTTTTTATAGAAAATAAAAATGTTCTATACTTTTTCCAAGTAAAGGGTAGTTTTGGGTGGGGGAATTTTCCCCAAAATGTTCGTGTTGCATCCCTGGAAGATATTAAACTTTAAATATGCCTTGTGTGTGTGTGTGTGTGTGTGTGTGTGTGTGTGTGTGTATTAGCGTCCTCACAGACATACATATGGACATGCACCCACGGACTTGTTGCTAAAATACTTCTTTTTATAATACAAGCGATCCTAAAATCTATATTTACGGTGAAATCTCGGTATGAATTTTAGGGCGGCATGCAATATCTTCTCTACCTATACACAAATTGATCCCCGCCACAACGGACCCACGTAGCCAGAACACCGCTAGTCAAATGCTAGTAATCTAAATTTCAAAATGAGTTTGTTTTTAAATGGTGTAATATTCTATACAAATACCTAAGAATTCAATTATTTCAGATGTATGCCGTTAAACAAGATATAAGTCCCAACATACAATAGTATCAGTCACCTGATATCCGGAATATTGTTTACTACAGTTGGTGTTTGTTGCTGTTTAGAATCATGAGGACAGTCGTTGTGAATTTGTTCTTGCGTCTTTTTATTTTGCGTAAAGTATAACAGTGATAAACCATTGACTAGTGATGAAAACCAATGATGTTGAATGTTTATTATAAGTTTTGTGGAAAATATCCAACATTTCCCGTAAAAGAAGTGGTTAAATTAATTTAACCGGGTTTCGGCTACAGTTCTCATAAAGAAGAAGCTAAAAAAAGCATGATTTAATTGAGGGGATAGGCCTTTGTTTCTTTTACTAAATATCCCCCTCACAAACTGATTCATCGTCCCCCTTACAAGAAAAGAAAGCGTGTGAAATAAATGATATAAGAATGTAACAATTTTGTTAAGAAAGCAATTCGCGTAATAGCGCACAACTTGGAAATATATTTTGAGGTCCCTGAGTCCGAAATGTTTTTTGGACAAAGGTCCTTGTGTATCTGTGTGTCTATGGGCAGCATAGCTCAAAAATATAAACTCGGTTAAATACCAAAGTTGGTATTTAAGTTAGTATCTTCAAATGATGCGAAACAAAGATTTTCAATAATATACCCCAGCCCAACTGCCCTTTACGTGGAACATTTTTCGAAAATTTTGATTTTCTACAAGAAGGCTCTAACGATTTTCCTTAAAATGCCATATATGGAACATAATTTGTGTTTTAATGATATCTACGAGGGCCAGTTATTTTTCCGAAAGGCTATAAATAAAAGACAATTTCATAGAAAACAGTTATTTTATTACTAAACATTTTGTACACTTATGGTTACTTTTCAACATACTCACCGAAAAGATTGAGACATTTATCGTAGCTGAGCACAAGCTTTGCAATACCCGGTTCAAAAAATGTTTCCGCTAATGATTTCAAATGAGCATTGACGTTGTTTTGAAGATCTTCGTTGGTTTGAAAGTGCTGCCTTCCTAGCTACATCTTCAGTTCAGGGAAAAGATGAAAGTCACTGGGTGCCAGGTCAGGAGTGTACGGCGGATGATCGAAAATATCCCATTGAAATTGTTCAAGGAGTCGATGGGTTGTGCCAGCAGTGTGTGGACGAGCGTTGTCATGGATCAACACAATTCCTGAAGTCAGCATTCCTCTTCGTTTGTTTTGAATGACTCTCCGCAAACGTCGTAAAATACGAAGATCTTCAAAATAACGTCAATGCTCATTTGAAATCATTGGCGGCAACATTTTTTGAAGCGGGTATTGCAAAGCTTGTGCATAGGTACTATAAATGTTCAGTCTTTTTGGTGATTTTATTGAAAAGTAGCCATAAGTGTACAAAACTTTTAGTAATAAAATAATTGTTTTCTATGAACTTGTCTTTTATTTATAGCATATCGGAGATTAAAAAAAAACGGCTCTCGTACATTTTTTGTGTATCAAGTTTTATTTCTCTTATGGTTTACTTGTTATGTGTATGTATGTACATGTTTCTTTATATATAGAGTTAGCCGTTTTCGAGATATTTATTGGTTTCCGCTTTATGACACTTAAACCGCTCTCAAACGGGAAGACATCTTTCTTATCGCCTCTCTTTTATTTATCCCTAGCAAGCAAAGAGAACCGCATTTCAATTGTTTCATTTAACAACCGGCCTTTAAAAGATTTGACCTTCGTTTTAGTCTAATGTATTCCCTTCTATTTACAAAGACAAGTAAAAAGATCAATTCTGGTAATTTTTACTCTTGATATGCATGATGTGGATAAAATAATACTTTTTTGTAAGAAAATATTGTTTGCGGAACAGCTAGAAAAAGTCATGCGAATGGAATACATTAGATTTTTCTTCTTCTTCATTTATGTGCACCCTTTAACATCTGTGGTTTCTAATGGATCTTTGACTTTAGAAATAACTAGAAACAATGTTATTTTGACGTTGGTTTAGAATTATTTTTAACCTATATCACTCAAGTTCATTCTCACGTGCATTTAGGTACTTTGAGGCCTACTGTGGTTAGGAAAATATTCTAATTAAAGAAAAATTACCTCGCCTCAGCCGGAAATTGAACCTGTGTCCTATGAAGCAATACTTTACTCAAATAAGTGAAGAAAAGAAATACGAGAATGAACTATATTGAGAAAAAATTCATCAAATAATGAAACATTAAGAATATAAATTTATCGCTTCTTGTTACTTTCTTTGTTACGTATAGCAAGAAGAGGAAGTTATGTAACCAGCCAAAATATCCTTATCGAGATTTCACCGGAATACATATTTTGAGAATGAATAGATTCCGAAACCTCCGGTGAGAAGTTTCAGCTCGCTGACCACTCGACCAGGAGACAGTCAAATGGCATACTTATCCGTTTATCTGAAAATGAGTTCAAATGTCCATCTAGTCGTGGTATATCAACACCTTTAACTACTATGATCATATCGGGGGTTTTTAACTTGTTAAACAACTCTATATTTGCTGTAGGTTATTGACAATAGGTTAATACTTTTACAACTTTAAACACACGCTAATTCACTCTCACATTTCATAGTTCCGCACTCTGTTGGAGATAGAGAATAAACGTGGTTGAAGAAAAATTCCTTGCCCCAGCTGGGAATCGAACCTGGGATATCCGTTTGCGAATTCACCTCGCTGACCACTCGATCACAGAGGCAGTCCGTATCAAACGTGAGCCAAGCAAAAGAAATAATTGCAAGCTTTCAAGGATTACGTCAAGTGATGTACTCCGCAAAGTATGCACATAGTGTGGAATATTTGGAAAACGGCTAACTTTTGTCTATCCCTTGTTAATTCTCAATTATGCAATGCTGTTACAAGATAAGATTGTGAGAGGAAGCTTAGTAACAGTTTAAAATGGCGTTTGAGCAGCAGTTGATCATTCTCTAGATAATTTTAGAAATCAATCGTTGCCAAATTTTAATACGGAGAAAGGTTGTTCTTTTTTTTTTTTTTTTTTTTTTTTTTTTTTTGGCGTTTGCTGTCTGCACTCGGACTACTTACTTTCCTTAGTCGTACGTACACAGTAGCTAGAGAAGGTGTTGATATTCCACCCAAAAATGCATGTCAAGCTTACACCGGAAAAATGTGTTTTGAGATCCCCTGAGTCCAAAAAAGCATTTTTAGAAAATGTGTGTCTGTCTGCCTGTCTATGTGTGAGTCAGTATACCTTAGAAAGGAAAATACCGTTAAATATCAAACTTAGTATTTATGTTTAGTATATCCCAAGGATGCAACATGAACATTTTCAAGAAAATCTCCCTGCCACAAACTACACTTTACATGGAAACACTGAAAAGTTTGTTTTTCTCAAAAATGGCTATAACGATTTTCATTAAAATAGCTATATTAAAGATATTTATATCACAGATAATATGTATATTTTGAATTTTCTGGGAATAGCTCTCTTTATTCTGGATGAGTTTTGCAGAATTTTGCATAACGGTTACACCGTAAGAGATGACAAAAACTTACTAACAAAAAATGCAGATCTCGATAAACACAAATTGTCATATAGATGTGTTTTTCTTATACAGTAGACCGTTTTCAAGCTATTCCTTGATAGTGGTTTTATTTTTAAAATGCCTAGCTTTTCTCAAACGGGACCATACAAAGCAAACCGAACCTCAATTGTTTCACATAGCGATCAGTTTTTAAAAGATTTGAATATCACTTTAGCCTATATTTAATAAAATCTTTTGACAGTGAACTTTGTCCTCTCTTGTTTTGCTTTTTGTAGTGATGATAATTTGAGTATGGCCCGCCTGGGTAGTGTGATGGTAGCGCGTCTGCTTCACATTCGAAAGGTCGTGAGTTCGAATCTCGCTTAGGGTGAGTTACCCGGATACGGTTTTTTTCGGGGTTTCCCCTTATCCTGAGAAGAAGAATGTCGAGTAAATTTAAGCTCCATGGACCCCGAGATCATTTGAGCATCATTTCACCAATTTCATTCATCGTCCGATATGATCAACCAGGTTAAAGAAGGACGTTAAGCTACCAAAAAAAAAAAAAAAAAAAATAGTATATATAACTTGAAGCAAACTGCTTAAGAATTCCTTTGCTGATGATAAGTACAATTTCTACAATAAAACTCAAAGAAACACTAATTTAAGATTAATTAATGATAACTTTCAGTAGCGGCTGGTTCAGAGCAATAACCAGAACGAGAACGACAAAGTTAAAATCTGTTCATTATAATGTGAACGTTCACAATAGTGGGAAGATTTTCCAAGACCCGGGAACGGTAAAGAAGAGTTTTAAATTTCTCATTTTGGTTCCGTTGCCCGCCGCATGAATTTGCAGAATTTGTTCAAGGCGGCCTTGACATGAAACATTCCCTCTCTAGTTGCAAGATGGAAAAATGAAACTGGAATACATTCTAGCAAAAGTGCATCCTGGCACAGATCCGACACCTTCAAAATCCATTTGACGGATCTTCTCACGAAAGCATCATCTGAAGTTTGATTACATGTAACTTAAACTCCACTACCTCAAAAACAATATCAAATAAAGTAGCAATTAGCAAAGAACAATAAAAAAAAAAATTAATTTGCATTATTGATAAAGGAAATAAACTCGGTACGACTAGAAGAATCAGAAACAGTAAATACACTTTTGAATTAGATGACCTACATTATATTGGCTGAATTAAAAATGGGCGAAAAGATATAATTGAGCGGTTAGAAACAAACGACACCCTAACTGCAAAATCGATTATCAATATAGTCATCGATATATATTCCCGTTTTCATTCTCCGAGTATTGTGGTCCTAAATGCTATATGCTGTTTTTTTTTCTGATCTCGGACCGCTTTTAAAGTAAATTATAATATTAAAATATCCATAATTATGTTGTCTTCGTGGAAGTTTAACAAATAGCACAATGAACAGTAATGACAATCAAATCAGTGCTTCAAGTAGACTTATATGTGTTATTCAAATTATGTACAGGACTGAACTACAGAATTTAGCTGGCCCAGGTTCTGCTCACGTGAGGTTCTAAAGAAAGTGGAACGAATAATCTCCATATGAAATGGAGTCAGAACAGATAATACCATTCCACAGCCGATATTTGACCTTAATGGACGAAAAACATTAACGCCAAGAAAGAAAGTAAAATGCTTATATTCTACTTTCACAATAAATGACTTACTTTATCGCACCCTTAATATAAACAAGAAAGAAACTCAAGTGCCGCTAGTTATTAGAATCACTTATATAGATACAAGTTTTCTCATACATAGAAGTTCTCGAAGGAATGTAATAACTATTTCCAGTGAGTAAGTTTTAATGTGAAACACAGATCTATAACGCTTAGAATAGACCAGCAATAATGATTCTCAAATCTTTCAACCCATAAAGGGATTTCAGGGTAGATTGCTTCCTTCTTTCGCATTCTCTACCCCTTACCTAAACCTATCGAGATTTCATCGTGAATACATATTTTAAAGTCTTCTCAATGAAAGCAAATTATTTAGAATAAAGTATGCGTGTGTGTGTGTGTACGCACACGTGCGAGTAATTATAATGAACAGATTCAAATTTCTAATTTTACTAGATATATTTTATGGATGACAGAGGAAAACGTATGCTCCATCAGTTTTTATTAAAGCGATATATATATATATAAAACAAAACACCTATATATGTGTGTAGACTTCCTGTGAGAGAAATGTTTAAGTATTTTAAAACTGAAGCCAATAATAGGAAATACTTCGGAAATCGTTAACTCTACAGAAAAAAACATGTTACATAAATTGTGTGTTTTAACGAGATCAACATGATGTAGTGACTTTTTGTCTATCTCTTACAGTTTACCAGTTATGCAAAAGTCATTCAGTATGAATAGGACTAGAGACTATTCACAGAAAATTCAGGATATTATATATTTTATTTTTCAATTCATTATCTGTAATGTAGAGCATTTTCATCAAATTCGTTAGAGCTATTTTTGAGAAAATAAAACTTTTCGAAAATTGTTCCGTATAAAGGGTTGTTTGGGGGTAGGGAATTTTCATGAAAATCTTCATGGCGTATCCTTAGAAAATATTAAGTTTTGTATTTAACCGACTTTTCGTTTTTGAAATATCATGTTCACAGACATACGGTCACACACACACACATATACGTACATAGACGGGCACACGTGCACCTTTTTCTAAAAATGCTTTTTTATGACTCAGCGGATCTCAAAATATATATTTCCGTAAATCTAGACATCGGATGTTTGTGTGGAATACAATACCTTCTCTACCCATGCACGTAATACGTGTAAAGAAAGTAAAAAGCATGAAAGCTATTTGATCATGTGCGTATTATATGTGGAGAAAAAAAAAAAAGCTGATGTATTCCATTCACATGAATTTCTCTACATCTCTGTTACAAATTATTGTTAGTAAGCTTATTCTTGTATCTCTTCATGCTGATCGAGATAAGCATTAGTAGAAACCGTCTTCCTTGTAAGAAGAAGGGAATACGCTAGAATAAACCTACAGCCTAATGTTTTAAAATGTGGTTGCTATGGGATTGACATCCGTTTCTTTGCGTGGCCAAGCATTGACGAGTTCCCGTATAAGAAAATTTTAAGTATTTTGCAACTGAAATCAATAACAAGGAATATCTCGAAAACGGCCAACTCCACGAAAAAAATGTATATGACATATTTTGTGTGTTTTATCTAGATCTGTATTTTTTGTGTGGTAAATTTTTGTTTATCTCTTACGGTTTACCAGTTATGTAAAATTCAATAAAAATCATCCAGAATAAAGAGGTCTTCATATGCTATTCCCAGAAAAATCAAGATATGCATTTTATTTCCCATGTAAATATCTTAAATGCAAGAGATTTTAACCAAAATCGTTAGAGCCATTTTTGAGAAAATCAAAATTTTCGAAATTTTTTCCATGTAAAGGGTAGTTGGGAGTAGGGGGTTTTCTTGAAAACCTTCGTGTCGCGTCCTTGAAATATACTGAACTTGAATATCAAGTTTGATATTTAACGTCTTTTCCTTTTTGAGCCATGCTGCCCAGGCGTCTCTAAACATGTATTGCCGGTGAAATCTCGGTATCGAATTTTTGGGTGCAGTACAATACCTTCTCTATACACTAAGTACATAGTACGTGTAGAGAAAGTAAAAAGTCAAAGTTAAAGTGTTAAATTTTAAAATGTTTGTTTTCTT
Source organism: Hymenopus coronatus (assembly GCA_030762935.1). Lineage (NCBI taxonomy): Eukaryota > Metazoa > Arthropoda > Insecta > Mantodea > Hymenopodidae > Hymenopus > Hymenopus coronatus. The sequence goes on along the minus strand of CM060887.1, from coordinate 70,344,245 downwards.
TACGGTCCAAATAATCCTGCTTAAATAATCAGTAGCTCCATTAGTTTGCTTTTCAACAAACCTTCGAAGCTTGCAGAAAGGTTTAAGACAATCAGAGGAGAGTATTTCTCACATGATCCACAATTGGGAATCTGCCAAAAGGCATGTGGAATGCACCGATCCACAACCGACATCCACGTGGTCTGCATAAGGAATCACAGAGTTCAGATAAAAGCTAGCAAGGCTGGAAGAACTCGGCGCTGCTTTTACGTTGCTTTATATATACTCATAAGTACATCACTATTTCTCTAAAGCAGCACACAAATTCAGTATTAATTTGGAAAAGATGGTTTCCGAAAAACCGCTCCGACAGAGCTAAACTGGATCATCACATGGTTGTTGTGTATATTTCAATAGCATTTTCTCAAAACTGTCTCTAATGACTTTGCTTATAATACAATAATATGTTTCAGATATTAACTTGACAAATAAGATGTCTGTATTGAATTTCTAAGTTTATCTTAGTGAATCCCTCTTCAATCGAAAGGAACTTGTAAAATGATGTATAATTAATAAACCACAAAAAGAGAAAGACAAAAATGTACTGCACAGAAAGATAGATTTATTTCAAGTAACTTTTAGTGGTATCAGCCATTTATGAAATATTCGGTCTTACTGACTGGAATGCTTCAATAATTTTTTAATCTCCTTTAACCTGTTAGGTCATATCGGAGGTGAATGAAAAGGTACAATGATGATCAAGTAATCCCGAGAACCATAGAGCTCAGGATAAGGGAAAACCCCGAAGAAAACCTTATCCGGTAACTCACCCTAAGCGAGATTCGAACTCGGGAGCTCTTGAATGTGAGGCCACCGCCTTACTACAGAGGCGGACTTCAATGCTTTTGTCATATTTTTAAATGTGTTATCGCTATTCACTTGTTTCCCGAGGTCGTGTAAAGAGTATGGAATTTCTGAAGTAGCATATAGCTACTCGATTTTTAATTATGAGTATCGATTCGGTTTCCTTTATCTCTAACCTCCTTTTAACTGTATCAAAATGTGTAATGGAATTATTTCGGCAAACGAGTAAATGAAATAAGTTTTTGTAAGAACGTTGTAGAACATATTTAAAAATAGACGATAGTAGATAGAGAAAGTAATGTGAATGTTAGAAGATTTTTTGTAGGAGTTTTTACTTTCTCGACCGACATTTAGCAGGTACAAAAGTATTACACTCCACCAAAAAATTAACTGTTAGATTTCGATGGAAATGAAAACTTTGAAGCTTCTGTGTAAGAGAGAGAGAGAGAGAGAGAGAGAGAGAGAGAGAGAGAGCGCGAAAGGTGTGTGTATGTGTGTGTGCATCTGCTATATAAAATTACTTCCGAATAAAGAGGAATTCATAAAATAGGTTATTCCAAGAAATTCAAGATATACAGTTTGCTTTAATATTTTAATGAAAACCATTAAAGTAAATTTTGAGAAAATCAAGAATTGTTAAAAATGTTCCATGTAAAGCATAGTCTCGGATGGGGAAGGAGGATTTTCTTGAAAATATTTGCGTCGCATTTTTGTAAGATACTGAACTTATTGACCAAATTTGGCATCTAACCGAAATTTCGGTTTTGAATATTCTGTTCACAAGCACATAAACACCGATACCTTTTCTAAATGTTTATTCAGAGATCTTAAAACATGTATTCCCGTTGAAATCTCTATATCTAATTTTGGGCTGCAATACTTCCTCTATTTATAGATACGCGAAGGAAAAGTAAAACTGGAAGCGATTTGTAAGAAGACCTACAAATGTGCAAACAAGGAAGAGAAAGGAGGGGAATAAGAAACAGATTTCCAGAGAATACGTTGCACTGAAGTGAACTAAAACGATTAAAATTTCTTCTCATAATACAAAATGTTGATAAAAATATTAAGACATTCTAGAAGCGTTGGCAGCTTGTGGAGAAAAACCTGACCTAGTTTAGTAACGTGATCTTTACAGTTATTTTTAATAATGATTCAAAACAAAGCTAGTGTTTCTATCCATACAGTGGTAGATATCAACAGGCTAATGAAGTTTTAAGCAGTTGGCTTCGAGTTAGCTGCACTCAAACCATCAACACATAGAACGTATACAACAGCTACCATTAGCCACTGACGGCAGGTAAAATGCGGCCACGTGATTGATCCGTATACGCCGAGAGATGGCAACTGGTTTGCTATCTACGACGTCGTAGGTGAAGCCCGAAAACAGTGCAACCTAATTTCCTTTCGTCCTAGTGTAAATGCTTGGAAATCCCTTAGGTTGGTAATCAAAAATACCTGCACAATACGAATAGGTATAAAGTGGTCAGATAAAAGTGTCAAGAAAGAATGTGGCTCGTTGCTAATCTCGGACATGAACCTAGCTCTTTGAAACTTGATTCTACTTTCCGAACTTTATCCAAAAAACAGCTGCAATGTGAAAGAAAAACTTATTGAATTTTCTCCCTGAAACATTTGCAATAGAATTTAAACCCTGTGTTTGAAGTTCTCAATACCAAATCGTCTGTTGGAACAATTTTTACTTTCTCTATGCTCACTATGTACATAGTGAATAGAGAATGTATTGTACTCCACCAAAAAATTCGATACCAAGATTTCACCGGAAATATATGTTTTAGGGTCCCCTGTATACAAAAAAAGTATTTTCAGAAAAAGGTCCGTGTGTCGTGTGCCTGTGAACACGATAACTCAAAAACGAAAAGTCGGTAAAATACCAAACTTGGTATTTAAGTTTAGTATCTTCCAGGGATGCGACAAGAAGATTTTGAGAAAAATCTCCCCACCCCAAACCACCCTTTACATGGAACTTTTTTCGAAAATTTTGATTTTCTAAAAAATGGCTCTAACGATTTTGATTAAAATATCGTATATTAAAGTTATTTACCTGACAAATAAAATGTATATTTTGAATTTTCTGAGAATAGCCTCTGAAGACTATTTTATTCTGGATGAATTTTTCATAACTACTAAACCGTAAGAGATGGACAAAAACTTAACACAAAAAAAATGTAGAGCACGTTAAACCACACAATTTATGTTACATACATTTTTTCGTGGAATTGATCGTTTTTGAGATATTCCTTTTTCTTGCTTTCAGATTTGAAAAACTTGTGCTTTTCTCATACAGGAATTTGTTAACTCCTGTCCATACAAACAAAGGAACATCAGTCACATAGTAACCAGCTTTTGGCTTTCACTTTAACCTATGGTACTCCCTTATTTCGCTTCTACTTACAATAAAGCAAGAAATAAGACTATTTCTGCTAATTTTTCTCGACTAGCATGAAATGAATAAAAGATAAGCTTATTAACAATAATAATTTACCACCCAAAATGCAATACCGAGATTTCACCGGAAATACACTTTTAGGGTCTCCTGTAACCAAAAAAGCATTTTGGGATAAAGGTCCGTGTGTGTATGTGTGTGTGCGTGTGTGTGTGTGTGTGTGTGTGTGTGTGTGTCCAAGTGTCTATGAACACGATAACTCTAAAACGAAAAGCCGGTAAAATACCAAACTTGGTATTTAAGTTTATTATCTTACAGGGATGTGACACGAAGATTTTGAGAAATATTTCCCCATCCTAAATTAACCTTTACATGGAAAAAAAAAAATTCGAAAATGTTGATTTTCACAAAAATGGCTCTAACGATTTTGATTAAAATACCGTATATTAAAGATATGTATATGGCGAATAAATTGTATATCTTGAATTTTCTGGGAATAGCCCCTAAAGACCTCTTTATTCTGAATGAATTTTGCTGAATTTTGCGTAACTGGTAAACCGTAAGAGATAGACAGAAACCTACTACACAAAAAATGTAGATCACGTTAAAACACACAATGTATGTGACATACTTTTTGTTTTTTTTTTGTTTTTTCTCGTAGAATTGACATTTCTGAGATATTCCTTATTATTGTTTTCAGATTTAAAACACTTAAACGCTTCTAACAAGGAAATCTGTTAACTCCTGGCCCTGCATAGAAACGGAGTTCAACCACATGGCAACCAGCTTATAAAAGATTTAGCATTCGTTTTAGCCTAGTATATTCTCTTATTTTCCTTCTACTTACAAGGAAGCAGGTAATTAAGAAAAGATCTGCTAATCTTTATCTCTATGACCATAAAGTAGATAGAAGACTATGCTTTTTTAAAAAACATTTGTTACAGCGATGTAGAGAAAGATCACACATCAGATTTTTAGATCTTCGAGTTGGCATTGCAGAATAATATGAAACGTTTATGGTTAATTTTTTCGACGTGATTGCGGTAATCTAATTGGTAAGAACGCTGGTAGAAATGCCGAAAATCGATGGTTCGAATTCCGATCGTGAATACGGTTAAATTCTGATCCTTCTCCAACGTTTATCCCATTCATGATTTGTGTGCGAAGAACAACAAGAGTAAAACAAAATAAGATAGGCATTACAAGTTCGATAACACAAAATCTAAATCTCTTATCCTTAATAAAAATTATTTTGTTGAAAGGGAACGCCTATTACCTTAATTCTTAATCTGCAATAGAATTTCGAAGTTGCGTATACAAGAACATGATTCACCTTTTAGCTGCCAACTTCCTTTCATGGACAGAGAATCGTGAGGCAGAGATTTTGTTCATTATTTGGTACCAGATTGCTTGCAGCTATGTGTCAGCTGGACTAACCTTGGCCCAGCTTTGGCCTAGGGAAGTCAAGGTCTTGAAAGTATGCACTAAAACCATCAAACAAATCCGAACAACGTTAAGTACTCAGAAACAGCTTTACTTATGATTCTGTAAAGCATGTTGTAAAGTTAAACATCTGACACATATTTTTCACTACAGCCCTGCAACAAATTATAGTTAAACTTCTACCTACTTCTATCTACTTTATGATAATCGAGATAAACATTAGCAGAAATTGTCTTAATTACTTGCTTCCTTAAGTAAAAGGAAAATAAGGGAATACACTAGGCTAAAACGAATCCCAAATCTCTTGAAAACTGGTTACCATGTGGTTGAAATTCGTTTCTATGCAGGGCCAGGAGTTTACAACTTTCCGTGCGAGAAAAATTCAAGTATTTTAAATCTGAAAACAATAACAAGAAATACCTCAGAAATTGGCTTTCTGTCTATTTCTTACGATTTATCACTTACCCATAATTCAACAAAATTCATTCAGAATAAAGAGGTCTTTAGATACTATTCCCAGAAAATTCAGGATATACATTTTATTTGCCGTGTAAATATCTTTAATGTAGGATATTTTAATCAAAATCGTTAGAGCCATTTTGAGAAAATCAAACTTTTCGAAATTGTTTTCATGTAAAGAATAGTTGGAGGTGGGAGGATTTTCTTGAACATTTTCGTGTCTCATCCTAGGAAGATACTGAACTTAAATACCAAGTAGTTTGGTATTTAACGGATCTTTCGTTTTGAGCTATGCTGTCCACAGACACACACACGGGCCTTTTTCCAAAAATGCTTTTTTTTGTATACAAGGAGCCCTAAAACGTGTATTTTCGGTGAAATCTTGTATCGAATTTTTGGGTGGAATGTAATACCTTCTCTATACACTATGTACATAGTTCGTGTAGAGAAACGAAAAATATATTTTTATTGATACAGATTTATTGACTATTGTATATCTCATGTTGAGCCATGGTACATCAAATAGCAATCTGTGTTGCACTACGTGACCTCTTAAATAATTAAAAAATAGACTCATGTTATACGCTCTGAGAGGAGCCTACCAACATTTTAAGGATGGGTATCCCACAGTGAAAATTGGATTTTCTAAATTTGCCAAGCTAAGATCTTTAACAGTGTATTTTATCTAGAGCTCATGGAACTCACATCATGTACATCTATGACTACCATAAAAGTGTTAAGTTGATGATATGACTGTCCAAAAATACTCTAAAACTCACCGAAGAAAGTCAAATGGTTATAAATAATTATAAACAGCTAAGATAATTTGCCATCATCTGTCTCAGCATTATCTTCAGGAATGCGCAGTTTTTCCTGGAATAAATAACCACTTTATAACTTATTTAACTGAAAACAAGGCAATGTTTTCTTTCCAAAAATATTAATTTTGAAAACTGAGAGTTATCTTCCATTCGCGATATGCTTTACAAGTAGCATGTGGGAAATGTGGGTACGGCAGTGAGAGAAATGTTAAACACTATCGTCAATGTCTGATGTATGCAGTAAATTCTATACATTTCCTTTCGTGCTGAAAAATTAGCTTTTAATAGGCATATAATCAGTCTCATTAAAAAAAAAAAAAAAAAAATTGAAGACATCTTTTCATATAGGTGGTTGCATACAGTGTTTCAAAAATACGGGGCATAATTTCAGGTATGCATTTCCCACATTTAGACAATCAAATTAGTTCATTATAACATGTGTCCGGAAATGCTTCATTTCCGAGTTATGGCCTTCCCAACATTGAAATTCACTGGAACGTTTTTCTTTCCGCAGGTTGTTGTCATTACAGAAGATGTTCAAAATGTCCACCTCCTGCTTGAATACAGACTTCACATCGATGTCTCATTGACCTGCGAACACGATCCCAAACTCCACCTCACAACTTGCCACAATTCGATTCCGAAGGGATTCCAAATCCGGCACCGGAGACGAATAAACCAATGATTTTAAATGGCCCCACAAGTAGAAATCGAGAGGATTCAGATCAGGTGAGCGCGGAGGCCAAGCAATTGGGCCACCTCTACCTATCCATCGATCAGGAAACCTTCGATCCAAGTACCGGCGAGCCGTAAGACTGAAGTGTGCAGGAGCGCCATTATGCAAGAAGTGAATGTGTTGATGATTGATCAGTGGAGTGTCTTCGAAAACGTCAGGTATGGTGTTTTCCAGGAAGTTTGTGTGCACCTGCCCCGTAAGACTGTTTACAAGTACATGGGGTCCAACTAATCGATCATCAATGATACCGGCCCACATGTTGAGGGAGAACCGCACCTGGTGATGAGATACAACAGTTGCACGTGGGTTTTCATGCGACCATACATGCTGATTGTGGAAATTTGTTATGCCATCTCTTGTGAACTGTGATCTGTAAATAATACGACGGCAGAAAAGTTCGGATTTACACCACACTGCCGCAAGAACCACTGACAGAACCTAACTCGTGCAGGGTAATCTGCTGGTGACAGGGCCTGTACACGTTGCAAATGATAAGGATACAATTGATACTCGTTCAACAGTCTCCAGACAGTAGTATGAGGAACATTGACTTGCAACGCTAACCGTCGTGTGCTGATAGGAGTCCTGTCCACAGCCTCCAGAATCTCCTCCTGCACTTCTGGAGTTGTAGATCTTGGTCGTCCCCTTCCCAAACCATGAGAGGTAAATGTTCCATCCTCGCACAGACGGGAATGGAGACGTACAAATGTCTTCCGATCTGGACATTGTCGCTGTGGGTACCTCTCCTGGTACAAACGACGAGCCAGCGCAGCATTGCCGTCCGCCTTACCGTACATGAAGTGTATCTCTGCCAGCTCTTGATTTGAATACATGTCGCACGGTCTTAACGCCTAAAGAACACTGAATGTAACCTTCCTCAGAATGAACTATCAGAGCGCCCTCCTAATGTCTCCTTTGACGGCAAAGACCTGCGGAAAGAAAAACTTTCCAGTGAATTCCAATGTTGTGAAGGCCATAACTCGGAAATGAAGCATTTCCGGACACATGTTATAATGAACTATTTTGATTGTCTTCATGTGGGAAATACATACCTGAAATTATGCCCCGTATTTTTGAAACACCTGTATAATGTATTCAAGCAGAATGAGAAGAGGTTTAGCTGTGCATTTCCCTCCTCCCGCCGCACATATACTGTATATTTTGGTTCACCCCTCTGCAGCCCACAATGTGAATTTACACGCAAATTCAAATCAGCTAAAACAATAAATTATATAAAGATGCTGTCTTAATAGAAAATTGTATCTATCATTGTTGCATCAAGTTGCTGTTGCCATTACTGCCCAGTGCAGCACATGTTCACCGTCTTTGTCCCAATCACAATATGCAAATTCAAAAATTCTAGGATATTTAAAGATTTGGTATGTTCTCTAAATAGAAAATCGTATTCATCATTGTGGCTATGCTGCTGCCATTGCCACCTTCTCCCTCTGCATACATTCCCTACTCTGTTTCTCTCCCACACAAAACATATTTCCACATGAATTTGAATAATTAATTATAGTATAACTTTTTACAATGGAAATACCACAAATTTTAACGGAGAGATTTTGGCAATATTTCAGAGCTTATAAAACCTACTATATCATATAAATAAATTTTAAAAAGTTGCATTAATATCTGACTCTAAAGCAGCTATCATATTCATAACATCTGATGTTAACACCTAATAACCTAAATATTGCAGAATGTAGCAAAATCATAAAACTAATGAATTTAAATAAAAGAGTAATACTTCAATGGATACCAGCACATTGCGGAATACAGGGCAATGAAACAGTTGACTTTCTAGCCAAGAAAGGTAGTAAAATTACATCAAATTTATCTGATCCAATAAGTCATCACTCTGTCAAAAGAATAATTATATCAACATATAATAACAAAATTAAAGAAGATGATGTATTACAAACTAAAGGAAAACCATGGGAAAATTTATGTAATAACACGACCAGAATCACTACACTACCAAGAAAATCCTCTGTAGCAACTTTTAGACTCCTAACAGGCCACGACTGTCTCAATAAACATTTATTCAGGATTGGTATAGTGAGATCTCCTCTGTGTCCTTACTGTACACTTAAAGAAGATATGGATGGAAACCATCTACTGTGCTGCCCAACCTTTAGTCAACATGATAATATAACATCAAAATACTGGAATGCAAGAGAGAGAATGGCTTCAGTGACAACTGTTCAACATTAGATACCAACCAACTTTTTACAACAGTGTATCATTTCTATTCTACCCTCTTTTTCACTGCTACCACCATGTGAACTTCTGCACAAATTATTCCTTCAAAATACACAGCAAAACTATATTTAATTTAAAAATGGTCTTGTTTATATAGTTGATGTGCTAAATTCCAAAATTCAGTTTTGAAAAATATGTGTACCAGTCACATGACTTTCTCTATATTCCTGCAACAAATTATTGTTAAAAAGCTTATACTTCTATTTACTTTATGCTAATCAGAAAAACTGAGCAAAAATAGTCTTATTACTTGCTTCCTTGTAAGTAGAAGTGAAATAAGGGACTACCATAGGTTAAAATGATAGTCAAAAGCTGGTTGCTATGTCAATGAAGTTCCTTTGTTTTTATGGATAGGAGTTGACAAGTTCCTGTATGAGAAAAGTATAAGTTTTTCATAGCAGAAACCAAAAATAAGGAATGTCTCAAAAACGATGAACTCACGAAAAAAATGTATATAACATAAATTGTGTGTTTTAATGTGCTCTACATTTTTTGTGCAGTAAGTTTTTCTCCATCTCTTACGGTTTAGCAGTTATTCAAAATTCAGTAAAATTCATCCAGAATAAACTACTCTTCAGAGGCTATTCCCAGAAAATTCAAGATCTATCTTTTATTTATCAGGTAAATATCTTTAGTATACAATATTTTAATCAAAATTGTTAGAGCCATTTTTGAGAAAATCAAAATTTTCGAAAAAAGTTCCATGTAAAGGGTAGTTGGGGTGGGGGGATTTTTCTCAAAATCTTTGTGTCGCATCCCTGGAAGATGCTAAACTTAAATACCAAGTTTGGTATTTTACAGACTTTTCGTTTTTCAGTTATCGTGTTCACACACACACACACAGACCTTTTTGTGAAAATGCTTTTTTTGGATATTGGAGACCCTAAAACATATATTTCTGGTGAAATCTCGGTATCGAATTTGTGGGTGGAGTACAATACCTTCTCTATACACTATGTACATAGTGCGTATAGAGAAAGTAAAAATGGGGACTGTCTTGAATTTGAAATCTTCTATTCAGATAAATACAGTACTTATAAGAATGATTTGATGCACAAGCCAAACAATAGATGAAGTATAAGCAGTGGAGAACTGTGGACAGAACAAATTTGGAAAATTGGATAAAATGAGTCGAATTTACACTTGAATTGGTATAGGAGATCCACAAAAATAAACAATGAGAGCTAGCCTATAGCCCTCTCAAGATTCAATTACAACTTCTAAAAAATAATTTATTTGGGAAAAAAAACATATTCCCAATATAGGGTTTATGTTTTGCAGTGTCAGGAGCATAGTGACCATTTAAAGTTAAGATAAAGTAATGCAAAAGTAAAGTACCTTAAAATTATATTAGCTTATTCCATAATGCAATATTAACCTGTCAGCATTAATTTGAAAATGAAGGGAAAAAATCTGATGTGTTCCATTCACATGACTTTCTCTACATCTCTGCAACAAATTATTGTTAAAAAGCTTTTGCTTATTTTTACCTCATGCTAATCGAGAAAAAATTAGCAGAAATAGCCTTATTACTTGCTTCCATGCAAATAGAATGGAAATATTGAAGTAGCATAGGCTAAAGCATTCGTCAAAAGCTGGTTGCTATGTGACTGAGGTTCCTTTGTTTGTATGGACAGAAGTTGACAAATTCCCGTATGAGAAAGTCTGTTTTTTAAAGCTGAAACCAATAACAAGTAATACCTCAAAAACGATCCACTCTACGAAAAAAATGTATATAACATAAATTGTATGTTGACCTACCTTTTCTTTTAAGTAAGTTTTTGTCTATCTCTTACAGTTTGCCAGTAATGCAAATCCCTTAAAATTCATCCACAATAAAGTAGTATTCAGAAGCTATCCTCAGAAAATTCAAGATATACATTTTATTTTCAAGTATATATCTTTAATATACAATATTTTAATCAAAATTATTAAGAGCCATTTTTTAGAAAATCAAAATTTTTGAAAATTTTTCCATGTGAAGGGTAGTTGAGGATGGAGGGATTTTCTTGAAAATCTTCATGTCGCATCCTTGGAACATACTGAACTTAAATACCAAGTTTGGTATTTAACGGTCTTTTCGTTTTTGAGCTATGCAACCCAAACACACACAGACATTTTTTTTGTATTCAGGCTGCCCTAAAATATATATTTCTGGTGAAATCTCAGTATTGAATTTTTGGGTGCATTACAATACCTTCTCTATACACTATGTACATACGAGGGGCATACTGAAAGTCACGAGCAACCCATTGTAAAAATTTAAATTTCAACAATGTAACGAAACGAATTGCAGGATCGTAATCTACAGACTTTAAGCCACATGTTGACATATTGTGACGTCATTAGCTTCTATCATGTTACCACAGACGGTGTTTGAAAAATGGCTGACATTGATGTTTCGTTTCGACAGCGTGCTGTCATTGAATTCCTTGTGAAAGAAGGAAAATCTGCTCCTGAAATTCATCTCAGACTTCAACGTGCGTATGGAGGTGTCTGCATGGGTGCCAGCAGTGATAGAAGATGGGTGAAACATTTCAAAGATGGAAACACGAGTCTGCAAAATGCACCTCGTAGCGGGCGTCCTCAAACTGCCTCTACAGAACGCAACAAGGAAAGAGTTGATGAGCTCATTACAGGAGATAGGCGTTTCACTGTGAATGAAATTGCTGCGAAACTTGGAAAAAATGACATAGTGCAGTGCAAGAAATGATCCACAGCTTGGTTATCGAAAGGTCTGTGCCCGTTGGGTCTCCCGTTTATTGACTGAAGACCACAAACTTCAGAGAAGAGCCATTGCACAAAACCTTCTTCAGAGATTTCATAATGAAGGTGATTAATTTTCGACGTGTATTGTGACTGGAGATGAGAGCTGGTTCCATCACTATGAGCCAGAAACGAAACATCAGAGTATGGAATGGCACCACTTGAACTCACCATCGAAGAAGAAAGCGAAGACAGTGCAGTCTGTAGGAAAAGTTATGGGAAGTGTCTTTTGGGATGCACAAGGTTGCATTCTGGTTGACTTTCTTGAACCTGGACAAACCATAAATTCTGCCCACTACATCAACACACTTCTGAAGCTCCGTCGGGCTTTGCGTGATAAACGCCCTGGAAAGAGGATCATCCTTCAACAGGATAATGAGCGTTCGCATACTGCCCGTGCCACTATGGAGAAGATCAGGGCATTAGGGTGGGAAACTCTTCCACATCCTCCCTACAGTCCCGACTTGGCAGCCTCCGACTACCATCTGTGAAGGAGCAGATGCATGGCCAACGCTACGACACGCTGGAGGATATTCGGAAAGCAGTGCGTCAGGGTCTGCGGGCAGCTGGAACGGAGTTCTATCAACAGCATTTTCAAACTTGTAGAACGATGGGAAAAATGTGTGCAAAACAATGGAGACTATGTCGAAAAGTGAAAGAAAGTCTGTAGATTATGATGATGTATTTGGTTTGGCTTAAAAATAAATATTAAGATTGTAAAACAGTGTTGCTCATGACTTTCAGTATGCCCCTCGTAGTACATATAAAGTAAAAAAGTGTATATTTGAATTGTAGTTTAATTGCCTCCCTTAGGATAAAATTGAAAGTATGAATGTTTTTCAACTACACATACCAGTTTTAAGAGTTATATGTGAACAAACTAGTTCAACTAAAGTGCTTTGAACAAATGGCAAGGCATCAAGAACAGACTGCTGCTGCTGCTGTTACCCTCCAGCTTTGTCATGCTGCAATTCTGCTCTGCTTCACTTTGATAATTATTTTATTTAATTACACAGGATCCTATCTTTGTTTTGGGCACTATATATAAAAACATCAAAGGAATTTATTTATATTTTTTATAGAAATTTAAACAATCAGGTTAACAGGAATTTATAGTTTTAAAATGTTAGTTTAAAAGTTGATCAAAATTATTAATTACATCATAATAATAAATATTAAGTAAAATATTATATATTAAGCTTTATACTTAACATAATAACAGGATTAACATAGGATGATGTAGTGTTAACAAGTCCAACTCATTTCTTCTATTGATAAACACATCATTGTTATTAACCTTCTACTTAATATTATCATTTTATCATTTTCACATGTGATATATTCTAATTTAAAGGTAAGAATGGTGTGGGGCTTTTTCATTAGTAGTACTGGGCAATATTCTTTAATATGTTGTGAAAATTTGTGTGATGACATGGAATGACTGATATAACTTGAAAAGTGAAAAAAGAAAGTCATGTGCATGTAGAGTTCAAATTAATGACTGGGGGGGGGGATATGGAAGGATTTCTCTCTTGTTAAATAATTTTCCTGGCTTGTTAATGAATTTTTAATATTTAATTTCAAAAAGAGTAGTAATAGTGCTTATAATAAAAGAATTTTATCACATCAAAGCAAAATGTTTATGTAAATTTGGCAAGTGGTTTTTCTGAATATTTGCATATAGTAGTAGAGAGTAATTCCAATAGGGCTATAGCTGGCATTACTACTTCTATAACTGGCATAAATATAACACAAATACTGAGCTTTAAGTTCCCCCCCCCCATCAGAAAGTCTAATTTGAACACTATGTGCCCACTATACATCATATAATTGCTAGGGTCATTTTGCAACTCTTAGAATATTTGGGAAAGGGAAAATTTTACCATCATAATGCAAGAACATAATCCTAAATTCCTATGGAGTGGCATTTGTTTATTCATCTCCATTATATTCTTAAGAACTTTTTAATTTTCAGTTTTGGAATAAGAGCACATTGCTTTTCCAGTATTGCTAATGTTCTGGTGCACAAAAATCTTTACCTATTTCTTATATAGAAAAATGAAACATTTTGTAACTTAGGCTTGAACTACTTGGGTGCCAAAATACTGTATTTATCCAAAATATTAATATTGAAAAGAAAACTGGAGGTCATCTTGCATCCACAGTATGTTTTCTGCTTAGCATGCAAGAAAAAACCAAGTTTCACATTTTGTAAATGTGGCAGTAGCAAAGCTTGGGGGAACTGGATAAGACTACCATCAAGGTCATGGCATATATAGCAGGTTTTGTTTTTTTTTTATTTCATGGCAAAGTTATAGGTTCTGGAATTGTAAGCATTCTCATTTAAGACAAAAAAAAGAAAAAAAACCCAACCCAACCCAACCCAACCCAACCCAACAACTACTCTCCCACCCATTAAAAGAATTTCTATACAAATTTAATGTAGGTAAAACTGTTTGCAGCAATGCGTTATACTAGATAAATTGTCTAAATAGAAAATCTTATCCATCATTGAAGCTCGTCCGTCTTTGCCCATCATCTCTTACATATCAATACATTTCCATTCTCCCCCCCCTTCCTGCTCCAGCCCATTACGTGAATTTTCATGCAATTTTTCAAAAAGAAAAGAAAGAAGGAAAAAAAAAAAAAAAAAGAACTTAGTCAGCTTAAGTGTCCCTTTGTTGAAATAAAATATATCTTTATTCAAAATGTGTGTTTAAAAATTATGTTATGGTTCTTTTTATACAGATAATATCCCAAATTCCAAAATTAATTTCTGAGAAAAAGGTAATCATCCTGCATTTGAGGTCATCTTGTTTTTGGATAAATATGCTATATGTTTTCTGAGCTTGTAGTTCATGGCCCAGTTGTTTCATTCTCAGACATTTTGCCAAAAACTGCCTCCAGTATCTTCATGGAGGTCAAAAGCCATGAATACTGCTCCCGAGGCTACACAAGACTGGAGCACTCTGTGTTCCATTTATTGCTGTGCATGGACATTAGCGGGAGGAGCAAGACTACTTATTGGCTGTCACCTGTCGATGTGGCAACTCTGATTCTGGTAGAAGGGAAGAGTTTCCCTAGCTGTGATTTCCCTCTCACTCTTTTCAGCCATGCCCTCTATCTACATGCAGCAATAAACAGAACACCATCAGACAGTGTTCCAGTCTTGTCTGGACTCCGGGGCTGTATTCATGACTCAGACTTCCCTGAAGATGCCAGACACAGTTTTCAGTAAAATGTCAGAACAAAACAACAGGACCATGGCTTACAAGCCAGAAAGCATACACAATGGAACTGACATAGGCCATGAAAACCTTAACATAAAAGGCAGGCAGACTCACCCTATTAAAATCCACAGGCGAGATGAGCAGTGCCCAATAGATTTGTATAGTAAAGCACAAACATTAATGAGATGGGTATTAATTTACTGAATACTCTAGAGAACAAAATTAAATTGAAATGCATAGTTCTGTTACCATATCTATCCTTAACACATTGAAGCCCAAGCCCGAGTATAGCTCGGGCCATGCGAAATGTTCATGAGACCCACGCCAAGTATAGCTTGGGCAGGTATTTCTAATGCTTTTAATGTAATTCCACGACCTTAACTCTGTCTTGGGCTATGCGGCAAAGAACATACATCAGTTATCGTTTGGTTACAAATAAAAAATTTAGTTGAGTTTATTTGTTAAAACACATCACTGTCTCAAAGTCCACCATATATCAGGATATCGTTTGGTTGTCTGTTTTGTGCTACCATATATCCTTGCTTTAGTCAAATATTAGGAAATTTAGGAAAGTTAGTAATATCGGTTGCTCGTGGGTAGTCTGCCATTTTCCTGTTACGTATTGTGCTCTTAAATGTTAAAACGCTGCATTTTCCTAGACTTCTGTGAACTGAAGCTGAAATTCAGTATACAAATGAAGCTCTGGAAAATTTCAATTCCGAGGTAGAGTTTTTCGAACTTTCAATAAATGGAGTGTAAGCTGCTTTACGCAGATTTTTTCAAAATCATATTTGATACTTGTTGTAAATTTAAAATAAAATACTAATGCGGAAGTTATGACTATTTTCTTATTTGTTGAGAAATCCTTGAATATGTTACTTTTAGATTGTCCCAATACTTTTTGGTAGATTTGATTGATGTACCATAAATAATAACTCAAAGTAGGCATAAAAACCCTAGGTTTCTTGGCCCTTCAACTAAAGAAACGCCTGGGTTTCAATGTGTTAAATAAACTGCTTTTCACAAATAATGAAAAATGTATGTTCTGAAGCATATGCATTAACTGCCACAATGTTTTCTGTTTCCAACAGTCATTCATACAGCACCTCTTTAATATGATTTAAGTGGTAGCCTGTTATCTGTATTCAAAGATTACCTAAACAAGGTAAGCTTTCCCTTGGTTTAGAAAGGTGAATGTCATGTAGCTTTAGGTAAAGAGGACTATGTTCATTTACTTTCATTTATTTTCCTATAATATCCTGGAAGTTGTTTGAATGTTAGGCTGAAGAAAAGAAAGGTAAATGTTTATTATTCTATATTGCCATAAAAGCAACACAAAAAAATTAAAAAACGTCTCCCAATCATCATAAAAAATGGACATTCACACTTAGCATTCATTCACTAAGGTACTACAGCAAATGTATAACAGTTTATTCTTTTTCTCTTTAATTCTCAGTCTTCTAAGAAGGCATATAAGCCTGCTTCAGTTTATAAAATATTCCAATTTTCAATTTTTTTAGCTATAAGTAGCACAATAACACAGATCTATCTGAATACGTACAGTGAAACAAGTAAGACTTCTCAAATTGTTTTGCCTTATCTAGCAGCTTATTTTTGAAAAGTATGATCACACACATATTGCCTCATTTAAAATGATTTAAACCAACTCAATATCACAAGTCATTATTACCATGGCAGCCATTGTCTCTAGCTATTCACTTAGAAACAGCTATTGCTTACACTCACTAACAATTATTTCACACTTATAAGATTCCTTATTTACACATCTAATGCAATAAACAAGAGAGTACACTGTACATATTTTAAACATCTTCTTGACTTCAAATTTATCTGTATCTTACACTTCTGAAACACAACATTCACTCAGAGTAATTAAATTTATTTTCACAAAGAACTCCAAAGTTAGAAATCTTGCTTGAAGAAGAATGTTAAGACATTTTGGATCCCTTCAGATTCAGAAGAATGATGGTGCATGGAGAACAGCCGAATCTCCAAGAGCAGCGCAGTCATCCTCTTCCTCCTCAGAATCAGAGGCCAAAGTTCATATTGCTTTTCGCTGATATTCTGGAGGAGCAATACCATATTCCTGAAGACTAAACAGTGTGGCTGCATTTTTGTGCAGGTATCTGTAATCATATAACACTTTTCTCATCTTCAAGACCACAGGATCTTGCAAAAACTAAGTTGGTATATGTTGATAGTTAAATGCAGAACATTAAAGTGATGCATCTGTGAAATTTGACCAAAAATTGTTTTGTTTCCCCAATAAAATGAACTTAATTCTAAACTTAAAGAAGATGTATCATTTTTCAACTTGACAAACTTTGTCTACGAATTAACTGAAGTTTTAGATTGGTAGGTGCATGCTCATTAATAGGCACTCCCAGCTTTAAACCTTATTTTCTCGCAAAGATTTTTCCAACACTTTTCCATACTCAAAATGTTTCACACTATGTAATTTTTCACTAATTTGTTTCAAAATATTTATACTTTAAATAAAAAGCACATCAAAGGAAATGGTCATATTACTTTTTCAAAATAATGCTCCAATTTTGATAAATAAATTATTACATTTTGAAAAATGAAGAGTTTTGGACAGTATGAAAAGTAATAATGTTCTACATTAATTAGTGTTAACATAAACACTTTTAATGTAACAAATCTACTTGTGTACTCATTTATTGTAAAACTATCTTTTTTTTATAAAGGTATTTTGAAAAATTCATCACGTTGCTCATTTTTATTAGAACAATGACAGTAACAAATTATTTAAATGACCATGCAAATTAGAATTTTGATGCATGGTTGAAAACTTAATATTATTAGGCATACTGATATAAATTTTAATAAGATATCTTACATATTGTGCATTTTCCAAATTTCACTGATGTATCACCTTAAACTCTTAGCACATTTCTAACCATCACTACTCAATGAATCTGTTAAGATGTTATTTATTGAAGTATACTACAAGGAGCATTTGGAAATGATTTAAATTGCTTATTTTAAAAATACAGCTCAGTACGACCTCTCATAGGACAATAACATACACAACACTTATCTAGAAGGTAGTTAAGAACGCAATATACAGTGAAAGGATAGTGCTTGTTTGTTGTCAAGTAGCCATGGACAAAGGTGAAATGCATGGTTTTTATGGAAGGAAGGAGTCAAAACTGCAGATATTCATAAACCTTTAACTGCGGTTTCTGACGAATTAACTCCTGCACAGAAGACCATTTACAACTGGATTGCTAAGTTCATCAATGCAAGGGAATCTGCAAGCAAGAATGTGAATACTGGTCGTCCATCAACATTGCGATCTCCAAGGAACATTGAGGTTGTGTCTGAATTGATTATGGCTGATATGTATATAATCTTTAAATGTATACTTGGTGTATTTAATTTTGTATGCTTTGACATGTTCTATGTTCAAGGTCTGCCATCATGAACCTACAGAATGCAATATAGTCTAATTTAAATAGGGTTAAGGAAAATACCTCCTACTAATGTGATTTTTGCTCACTACTTTATCCATTTTGCAAAACAGTAAACAAAAGAATAAAAATCTGATGTGTTCCATTCACATGACTTTCTCTACTTCTGTGTAACAAATTATTGTTAATAAGCTTATTCTTCTATTTGCTTCAAATTAATCGAGAAAAAATTAGCAGAAATACTCTTTAAATAACTCAGAAGTTTGAGACAAGTGAAGTTTTAATCAATGTGATAGTTGAAAATGAGTCGGAATAGTAACACTCACCTCACTTATATGTAATTATGTTCAAAACATATGTTTCAAGGGCAACTGCCCTCTTCTTCAGTTGAAGTCCGACTGATGGCTGGAATTTGTGCTCTGTGGTCTATTACGGTGGAGCCATCTGGTGTTCTCAGTAGAAGTTCATAATCATGTGGCGGTATTTCAAAATTCATCAGTTGGTCTTTTTGTTGTGTAATGAGAATATTCTCCCAAACTGTAAGTTCTG
Organism: Hymenopus coronatus; assembly: GCA_030762935.1. NCBI lineage: Eukaryota > Metazoa > Arthropoda > Insecta > Mantodea > Hymenopodidae > Hymenopus > Hymenopus coronatus. The sequence goes on along the minus strand of CM060887.1, from coordinate 70,325,268 downwards.
CCGGGTTGTTTACAGGTTTTAGCAATTTTATGTCATTTTGTATTTCATGATGTGATGTCCAAAAATGGTATGCTACTGCCGATTTATCTGTTTGTTTCTGTATGATATGTCTGAAATGTTCCTTTAGCCTTGTTTCCAGTCTTCTTTTTGTTTGGCCAATGTAACATGATTTGCAGTCCTTGCAGTCAATTCTGTAGATGCCTGATCTCTGGTTTGTAGGTATGAGGTCTTTAATGTCTGTTTTCAATGCATTTTTTATGTTGAATTGGTTACTTGAAGCTAAACTTATATTGTATTTCTTGAAAATTTTTTTGAATTTACTATCTGCTGTTGGGTGATAGGTGAATTTTTTACATATAACTTTCGGTTTTTGTATGGACAAAGTGGTGATTTGTTTTAAGGTTAATTTCTCCTTATGTTTTTTAATTTTTTGGTCAATGATGTCTGGGTTAAAACCATTGGCTGAGGCTATATGTCTTAGTTGGAGGTATTCTGTGTTGTACTCTTCCCACTTGACCCAGAAGAGTAACCTATACACTATTATCCCAAAGGATATTAATTTTGAGAACCATTTTATTTTATCATCAATTTGCTTATAAACTAAAATATGGACATACCTAAGAAAATCCTGTATGTGCGTTAGCAGAAGCTGAATGCTTTTCTCATCCAAAGGCGTGTAAGCCAGCATGCTGCCCAGTTTCACTTTAACAGAAGAAAAAAGCAGAATGAACATAAAGTGTTTTGTTGAGAGATATGTACACAAATATTACATATACATTTACATACTCCAGTGCATGAGCATCTAGACAAAAAGAGGGCAATTCCTGATAACTTTCACATAACTTTCCCTATATGATCTGCAAACAAACTATTCTTACAAAAGATTATTCATTTATCCACATTATACTAATCAAGGTAAACCTCAGCAGATATGATCTTATTACTTGCCTGCTTGTAAGTAGAAGGGAAATAAGAGAATCTAGGCTAAAGTGATAGTCATATAAAAGTAGACAATCCAACATTACCCAGAATTTATGGCCTACCAAAAATTCACAAAACAGGAAAAACAATGAGACCAATCACCAGTAGTATTGATTCTCCAACATATAAATTAGCAAAATGGTTATTGAATAAATTTGATTCGTTTCCAAAATTTGAAAGTTCCAATCTAGCAAACTCTTTGGAATTAGTTGAAAAAATCAAAGATCTAAAAATAGACACAGCAGACACATTAGTTTCATTTGATGTTACAGCACTATACCCTAGCATCCCAACACAAAAACTGCAAGACCTATTAAAAAACTGGCTAAATACAACAGAAATAGAACCTTAGAAGATTACATACAACTAACAAGTTTGTGCATTGAACAAAACTACTTCACCTTCAATGGTAAATATTACACGCAAAAATCAGGACTCTCTATGGGCAACCCTCTATCTCCATTTTTGGCAAATTTATTTATGAGCAAATTCGAAATGCACATGAAGAAACCATTCCCATGGATTTTCAAAGTGTGGTACCACTATGTTGACCACATATTTGCAATAGTACCAAGAAGACATTTAGATGATGCCATAAAATTATTAAACATACAGGAAAAAACAATAAAATTCACAATGGAAACAGGAACCAATGGAGAACTCCCATTCTTAGACCTAAGAATCATCAGAAACGACACAAAAGTGAACTTTGGAATCTACAGAAAACCAACTCAATCAGAAAATTAAAAATGAAAGCTACAACCCATTACCACACAAACATGCAATAATAAACAGCCTCACACATAGATTAGTAAATGTACCTATGAGCACAACCAAATTCAACCATAATTCAAACAGCAGAACAAAATGAATACAGCAGAACAAAATGGATACAGCAAGAACCTTGTGTACAAGAAACTAAACAAAGCAAAGCAGAAAAAAACATAAAAAAATAACTACCCTAACAGCAGGAAAAAACAATATCAACACATTCAAAAAATGCACTTACCACCCCCCGAGCATTTGGGAAAATTCAAAAAAATCTTCAAAGAACAAGACATCACCCTAGCTCCAATAAACAGATTTTCTGTCATAAAATTACTAAATTCAAAAATAAAAGATGAAATTCCACCAGCAAATAGGTCAGGAATATATTAAATTAAATGCGCAAATTGTGAAAAATTCTACATAGGACAAACCAAAAGAAGTTTAAAAATCAGATCCAAAGAGCACTTTAGAAACCTAAAATTGAAACGAGAAGATAAATCGGCAGTAGCATTTCACTTTTGGAAAGAAAATCACAATCTAGATCCAAATCCAAAATTGCTTAAAACCATGTCAGGCCACAATGAACTCACAACCTGGGAAAACATCCTCATATGGAAAAATCTGAAGTGTTCCATTCACATGACTTTCTCTATATCTCTGTAAATTATTATTGTTAATAAGCTTAATTTTTATTTATTTCATGCTAATCGAGAAAAATTAGCATAAATAGTCTTATTTCTTACTTTATTGTAAGTAGAAGCGAAATAAGGGGGTACCATACGTTAAAGTGAAAGCCAAAAGCTGGTTGCTATGTGACTGTTTCTTTGTTTGTATGGACAGGAGTTGACAAATTCCTGTATGAAAAAAGTACAAGTTTTACAAAGCTGAAACCAAGAAAAAGGAATATCTCAAAAACGATCAACTCCACGAAAAAAAATGTGTATAACATTAATTGTGTGTTTTAATGTGCTTTACATTTTTTTTTTTTTTTTTTGTGTTAAGTTTTTGTCCATCTCTTACAGTTTAGTAGTTATGAAAAATTCATCCAGAATAAAGTAGTCTTCAGAGGCTATTCCAGAAAATTCAAAATATACATTTTATTTGTCAGCTAAATAACTTTAATATACAATATTTTAATCAAAATTGTTAGAGCCATTTTTGAGAAAATCGAAATTTTCGAAAAAAGTTCCATGTAAAGGGTAGTTTGGGGTGGGGGGATTTTTCTCAAAATCTTCGTGTCGCATCCCTGGAAGATACTAAACTTAAATACCAAGTTTGTTATTTTACCGACTTTTCGTTTTTGAGTTATCATGTGTTCACAGACACACTGACACATGGACACACCACATGGACCTTTTTCAGAAAATACTTTTTTTGGATACAGGGGACCCTAAAACATATATTTCCGGTGAAATCTCGGTATCGAATTTTTTGGTGGAGTGCAATACATTCTCTATACACTATGTACATAGTGAGTATTGAGAAAGTAAAAATAAAGATCGGCTAATAAACTTTGAAATCCCGCCAGTAGACAGCTTAGTTAAGAAGTTCATCATTTCGCCACCAGAGAAGAGTGTACAAGCAAATGCAGCCAGCAATGGCAGTTGGACCAGTGAGGTTGAAAATGAAAGCATAGGCTTTCAAAACTAGTCCCTCATAATAACAATGTAAGTGACGTAGTGTTAAAAAACCAACTCAACAAATTAATAAAACATATGATAGTCAAATGTTTTAAAAGCTATTACTATGCGTTGAAACTAGTTTCTCCTATGGCCTGGAGAGATACAAAATGGATGAGGATTTCTTGTGAGAAAAGAAAATTGAAACCAATAACAGGGAATATCTTGGCAATTAACTCACCAAAAAAAAAAATGTATATAGTATAAATTGTGTGCTTTAACAAGATCATCTCCTCTTTTTGTGACTTAAGTTTTTGTCTCACTCTTACGGTTTATCAGTTATGGAAAAGTCAATCAGAATGCAGAGGGCTTTAGAGGCTCTTCCCAGAAAATTCAAGATTTACATTTTATTTGAAAATAATTAATTTAATTTGAAAATGATTAGCCATTTCCATGTAAAGGGTGTGCATTAAAATTACTCAGGGTACAATGTAATTATATAGCAGCATTACCAAAACCATAATAAAATTGCCCGGGTAATGAGTTCTTATGAATGTAAACCACCATTCTCTGTAGAGAGACATACCGGTTAGTTGACCGAGTAAACAACACAAATCAGTTGTGAGGAGTAAATGCCATACCAGCATGTTGTCACAGTAGTTCAATGGTTAGAGCAACCGCACAGAGAGCCGGAGAACTGTGTTCAAATCCTGGCTGTGGCATTGAATTTTTCAGCTGGTTCTAACAGTAAAAAAGATCCATGCAGCCAAATTAACACGTGATTGTGGGTTGCATGAAATACACAGCAAAGAAATGGAAATGGAAATGGCATGTTATTTAAGGACGCTCTTTAACTGCTGTGGTTCTCAGCGTCTCTCTATCAGGCTTGAGGTTCTTTACATGCCATAAATCTAGAAACGAGATCAACGGCTTTACTTCCCTTCCGAAGGTAGCCATGCTAAGGATTTTTACACCCGGGCTTGAGCCCACGCCCTTAGGTATATAAAGTTAACATGGTAACCATTACACCACAGAGGCCACGCCGTGGCCGAGTGGTTAGACCACTCGCCTCTCACCTAGATGGCCCGGGTTCGATCCCAAGCGACTGCATGCAAGATTTGTGGTGGACAAAGCGGCACTGAGGTGGGTTTTCTCTGGGTTCTCCGGTTTCCCCTGCCATCGCATTCCACTGGTGCTCCATCTTCATTCATGTGCCATAAGTAGTTAAAGTGGGCATTAAACACTACCAAAAAAAAAATTACACCACGGAGGGCGACACATAGCAAAGAAATGGATAAAATAGGAAAGAAATGGATAAAATTTAAGAACAGCAGAAAGGAAGTATGCATAATGTGTGTGGAAGGAGAAGTAATGTTTCACTATTTGATGCAATTAGAAACAAGCAACAATTAATCGGAGTGATTTTTAGAATGCAATAAAATGTAAAACATCAGAGCAATAGGTAAAGAAAGTAGAAAAGAAGTAAGATTATGGGCAAATTTATAGACTGAGTAGGAAAGAAATGTAGATTTATGCAATCAAAACAAAATAAAAATCACATTAATGAACAGGGATTCCATGCTGGGACCCACAATAAAAGTTATGCCAGTCTCAGTTGAGGAACATACATTATGTAGCTTGCCACATTTATAAAGTAAAATAAATATTTATTCCATATAGTAACATTAAAAATTAATTATTAGCTTACCAAAAAGCCTTAAAAGATGAGGTGCCCCATAAATTTTACTCATAAGTGTATCTGGATGTGCATGGTAAATCTGCAACAATCACAAACATTTCTATAAAACTACTGCAATCAAAATTTTCTCCTTAAATCACAATGATGTATTTATAAATATAATTTGTGTCCAATGCTAATAAATACTTAAACTTTAATAGTATTTTAAGCAAATAGCTGTGCACTGGAGCATACCTACTTCATGTAAGTAGTCAAGATCTTTTCTGGCTTATGTTTAATTCTTTTCTGAACATTCACAACATGAAACAATGTTTCAAATTAAGCTTTTAAATATAGATATTGCCAGGTTTTATTTCAGTATTAATTGTAATTGGTATAAGAAGCAAGGATAATGCAATCCTTGCTATGGCAATTAATTTAGTCTGGTTCTACCATTCCAACCTGTACTGTGAACACCCTTCCAATAGACTTGCTTCCAGAAATACAGTGATTACGTGGTATGGTGACATCAGAGCCTGACAGTGATGAGCACAGTTGTCACCTACCACATCATGTCTTTTTTTGCTGCTTCCATGAAGGAAAGAGAGGAAATCCTTCAATGCAGGACTTGATCAAGTCAGCACCTCTTAGAGACTGAGTGAGTTGACAGTCTAATTAGTGAGACAGCAAGATCAAGAATGAAATGCCTGTAGCAACAAAGCAAGACTATGCATGTCTACAGTGAAGTTTTTTAAGGGATGCTTTTTGGCCCAGGCAAAATTGGGCACTTCTCATTTATTCTTATTACTACTATTTGGGGGCCAGAAGAATGATGCACAATCTTTTGTTACAATTTATATTTTACAGTTAAACAAAGGAAAGAGCTTATTTGAATAAATGTATGAATAGCAATTTTCATGCTCATTAGTAAGATTATTATACACAATTATACAAATTAAAGCCAGAAATTGTACGCCATAATTGTGTCAAAGTATTTAAAACAATTGCTAATAAAACCTATTAAAGATAAAGCAGGGGGAAAGTGCGTAACGGTGGACACCTAAGTAAAAATTCAATTTTGTAGAAATGAAATACTTTATTTAGCTAAGTTTATAATATTTTAACTTTTCTTAGAAATCCCTTATTCATAAATGACAAAAACAAAAATGTACTATGCAAAATAACAGCTCCACAAACAGTTGAATAAAAACAAGTTTTGTTAATGAATCGGTATAGTAACCCCGGACAAAAGTGTTTTTTCCCCTTTAACAGACACACATCACAATTAAAATAAATATCATCAGGGTCTACTCCAGCGCATTCTTCATGTGCCCAACCGACTCAAATTCTTTTATTTTTCATACAATTATTACCTAATTTAACAGTATTAGTACAATAATAAAATGACCAAATAATAATAAAAAAAACCTGGTTATGAACAAAAGTGCTGTAACACTGCACAGAGTAACAGCCACTGTTCCTTATGACCTGAAAACCACTATAGTACTAGCTGCAAGTGTGTAAGCTGAAAGCATGACTGTGAATGGAAAAATGTGATAATTTACTTGTTCAAAAATTAAAAGATTATTCCTTTATACTCAATTGTTACTTTCTCTATCACATATCTACAATAAGTGGAGGAAGTGTGTATTTCACACCACTCCAATAAAGATGTTTCACTGGAAACATACTTCAGTAGTCACAAATACTCAAAAAATAGAAATACATCCGTGCATACTACAATTTTATTGCGAAAAAAGCTTCTGAAGTTTTAATTACCTCAGCATATTGTGGTCTCTCAAATTTGTACAATAGTTGGGTTCCCAACATTGTGTTGAAGTACTCTTTGATGCCACTTGTAATCTCAATTAATGCAGTTTGTCTGAAATAGAAATATATATCACAACATTTAGATGGTTATGATTAGGTAATGCACAAGTTTTGCTTAGTTTTGAACAACATGTTTTATTTTGAGACAGGTCTTGTGGAGTGACCAATGCATATGCTAACTTTCAAATGAATACTTATTTATAAATTATTACTTTAAATGAGGCACTTTAACCTATTTAGAACTGCTTCAACTTTATTTGCCTTAAACAACTTCTCATTTTCTTCATATTACAAAGAACATTTATTGATTCTTCCTTTTGTTTTGCCTAGCAATGAAGTGTTGCTAGGCTTATATGTTTAACACTTATAAAAGTGAGTATTAGTGGACAAATAATTTTCATCTGTATTGGGAACAGAAAAGACTGTAAAATAACATCCTAGTATGTTATTCAACAGCTACTTACTTATATTTTACTACAAAATAATTGAGGGTTGAATGACTGCCAAGAACATGTTTTTAGTTACACAAGGTACACATGTAGTTTTACTGGATTTTTGTGGATTTAAACTCAACTTAGTGTAATATTATTATTACTCATCATTTCACTTTATTAAGTTTCTATATATGCATATAGTTACTTACTTGTTTGGAGTATTACTTTTACTGGAAGTTTTGTATCTGACATAGTTTTCCACTATTTCATCTACTGTAACTTTTGCTGGAAGATTCACCAGCTAGAAGAAAAGAATCTGTTATAAAACATGAGGTGATATTGGCAGTGTGATATTCCAGCAATAAATCATCTACAACAAATACCATTCTAATAGAACATGTCAAAATTATATCTAAAAGGCAAAGATCCCATGGAGTACCACAAGGATTTATTTTAGGCCTTCTATTATTCATTCATTATTGCACGATACTAATGACGTCAGCATATGCATGGCAAACTATTTCACCATGCAGATGATTCCGTTAAGACATTTATAAAGACATCACTGTGCTAGAGACCACCTTGAATGAAACTACAAATCAATTGTTGCATTGCTTAAATGTGCTTGTAAATCCACCAAAAAAAAGTGAATTTAAGGTGCATGGAACTACCAATTTCTAGATTAAGTTACATACTGACAACAACCCACTTAAAATATTGTATAATGTAAAATTATTAGAAGTAACTTTAGACAAATAACTCTCATTGATAAACCATGCTCATAAGTTAGGAAATTGTATTAATAAAAACCTATTTACTCTCAAATATTTAATAAAATTTTACTTAACTTGCTGCCAAATTGCTTTGTTATTTTAATACAAAAAAGAAGCTAGAAACAGAGATGTGTTATTGAAATTTACTTTGAGGCAAGTCAGAACTATCACATTAATATCACTTATTTTAACACATTATACATGTTTCAGGAAATTATTGATCTCATCTTCAAAAGGTTTCTGAGCAGTCAAACATCACTCAAGATCCCTTTACAAATTTAAGAAAATCTTCATAAAGCACATCTGCAACAGAACAAATTCAGAAAAGAGAAATTGCTTTGCAATTGGTTAAATAACTTTATAACACAAGACAAAAAATCTGATGTGTACCATTCACATGACTTTTTCTACATCTCTGCAACAAATTATTCTTAAAAAGCTTATACTTCTATTGACTTCATGCTAATCACAAAAAATTAGCAGAAATAGTTTTATTACTTGCTTCTTTGTAAGTAGAAACGAAATAAGGGAGTACCACAGGTTAAAGTGATAATCAAAATCTGGTTGCTATGTCACTGAAGTTCTATGTCACTAGCAGAAACCAAAAACAAGGAATGTCTCAAAAATGATGAACTCCACGAAAAAAATGAATATAACATAAATTGTGTGTTTTAACGTGCTCTACATTTCTTGTGTAGTAAGTTTTTGTCCATTTCTTACAGTTTAGTGGTTATTTAAAAGTCCATAAAATTCATCCAGAATAAACTCTTCAGAGGCTATTCCCAGAAAATTCTAGATATACATTTTATTTGTCAGGTAAATGTCTTTAGTATACAATATTTTAATCCAAATCGTTAGAGCCATTTTTGAGAAAATTGAATTTTTCGAAAAAAGTTTGATATAAAGGGTAATTGGGGATGGGGGGGATTTTTCTCAAAATCTTCGTGTCACATCCCTGGAAGATACTAAACTTAAATACCAAGTTTGATATTTTACCAACTTTTCGTTTTTGAGTTATCATGTTCACAGACACACAGACAGACAGACAGACAGACAGACACACACACACACACACACACACACACACACACACACACACACACACACACACACACACACATGGACCTTTTTGTGAAAATGCTTTTTTTGGATATAGGGGACCCTAAAACATATATTTCCGGTGAAATCTCGGTATCAAATTTTTGGGTGGAGTGCAATACCTTCTCTATACACTATGTACATAGTAAGTGTAGAGAAAGTAAAAAGATGGAATTTACAAAATCAACTGTTCTAACCGTAATAAGAAATAAATAGGCTAAAACAAAAATAAATTTGGAAATTAGGCTAAATTAAAAGAGAAACAATCTACAATTTCACACCATTTCTGGATGACTAACCACACTAATCACCAGCCAGAATGTAGTAAATCATCTTGGAATATAACCCCAACTAATGAATTCACAAGTACCTTCTGAAACTTCATTTCACCACCACGAGATGCTGCCAACACAATAGAAACATCAGCAACATGGACCAGACGGAAGTCTCTGAAGATGGGAACAACCATTTCCAAAACATATTAAGTGAGTAAAAATAAGTGATATTAATGCAACTAGTTTTGACTCACCTGAAGTAAATGCTTTACTATTCCTTAATATGGAATTGAATAACAGAAAATATAAGAGTAGCCAACTTTAATAAAAAATGTTATATTACAGAAAAAAGCTATCCGACATCTCGATGATCGTAAATACAATTATATATGTTACAAATCTTTACCTAACTCTCTACCTTATATACCTCTATATATCTATCAAGTACTTCAGAAACTACAAATTTGCCTAACAAACCACCTCTGATGGAAATCAATATACTGGACATAAAAATGATCTAACAATCCTCAGTCATCGATTTCACTTTTTAAAAAGATTCCTAGTTCATGGAAATCAATTTTACAATATCCTTCCAACTGACATCAAACTGTTAATTAACAGCAAATTTAAAATTGTTTTAAAAATATGTCTAATAGATAAAGCATATTACAGTAAAGGTGAATTTATAAACTCTTAGCTGTAGTAGATATTAAAGTATGACCTATTCTGTAAGACACTATAATTTTAACATTTTGACTATGATTATTCATTTTTTTGACACTGTAAAGAACAAATAAAAAAATACAGTGATGAGAAGCTACAGCATACCTTCTTTTGCCTTGAGATAAGGTCCCAATCATCCACCAACCAAGGCTTCAGTTCATCTGGTATTTTGACCTTCACTTCCACTTTCGTGAGAAACTGCTCCTCCTGGAATTAAAATCATCATAACTCTTACATATCTACATTTGACAAAAGTTAAAACATCTAAAGATCCTTCTAATGATGTCATTTGCTACAAAGATTTTATTACCAAACAACCTCAAGTATACTCATCGGAAGGCTTTAATTTGGTATGTAATTTTTTTCCTTCTATAATAGTGAAATATTTTGATTTTGATAAGCGGATAGTAATTTGTTAAATACCCTTTGTGTTGAACTGAGAAAATAAAGAAAAAGAATTGACCAGTCTTTGATAAAGGTAATAAATCCTATTGTATATTATATAGCTGCTCCCAATTTTTTTATTTTTATTTATTTATTTATTAAAGTGCTAAGTACATACAAAGGACTGACCTTAACCCTAATTCCTTTGGCCAGCCCATATCTATTTCACTATACAAATTTGTATGATATTGCATAGCTAAGTATCACGTTTTTCAACTGAACATTTCCATTTCCTCTTTATCTTCCACAAAAACTCCCCTAGTTTAGTTATCTGCTTCTGATCTTCAAAAATCTTATTTCCTTCTTCATTAATAGCCATTTATTACTTATTGGACTTTCTCTCCAATCCTTTGTGGCTTTGCATTGAAGTAAAATGTGGTTTTCATCTTCCTTGTACCCACAGATGGAGCACATTCTTGGGATAACCTCCCCCCTCATTCCCTTAGTTTCCAAACACCCAATTCAAACCAGGCTAACCCTTCTCTTTCATGTTTTTTACAAATTACAACTTACTTCTCCTCTGGGTCATATTTTATTCGTTGTAAAATAAAACTGAACCTTTCTCCCTGACTTCAGAAAATAAGATCTGCTTATATCTTTCATTCTCGATTTCACCTCCCTTCAAAAACCTCTTCCAAAGTAGGTATAAGTGGTTATGAGATATTTGGGTTACATATCTCCTAACCACATATACCTACTTATTTTAGTTCCGGCTCCAATTCTCCTTCCATTTTCAAATCTGATTACTATGCCAAGAACTGTTAAGTGGAAAATGTGAACTTGTTTCACATAAATTCGCAGGCTTCCAAGGCCGTTGTCTAATATACTGCTTCCAGTATTGGCCGTGTTGTCTTTATGATGAACAACCACACATAACTTTTTGGACAAAAGCCGACCAGGCCGGAAAATCATAGTATATGAGAGGGTAAGAACATGGTTGGTAGGATCGCCAAGGCCGTTGTCTAATATACTGCTTCCAGTATTGGCCGTGTTGTCTTTGTGATGAACAACCACACATAACTTTTTGGACAAAAGCCGACCAGGCCGGAAAATCATAGTATATGAGAGGGTAAGAACATGGTTGGTAGGATCGCCTGTTGGAGGCTCTATATACGAGTAGTTAAGGATAATAAAGAGAGATGGTGCCACCATGCTAACCAGGGAAAACTATATAAGGTGCACAGACCAGAGGGAAGGCAGTGAAGTCTGAGATACGCGAGAAGCAACATCTCCGTAGCATGGTGGCCTGTCTCATGACCCTGCCTCTGTACTCCTGGCCGAGGTGATCCGTGTTCCAGTAAGCGACCTGTCTGCATTTGAGCTCGTCAAGGTAACCCCTTGTACCGTGTCTCTTGATGCAGCTCGACGGAACCTGCTAGGCAGGTACACCTGTACGGTCACTACTTTGACCTAAAGGACGATCCTGCTTGGCATCTCAAGCTCGCTGAGAATCAACCCTCAGTTGCGTGTCTCGATGTCACCCGAGATAGGCGAAGTACACCACCTGCTACCTACCTTCCATTCCTCTATAAGGCAGAACCGATATCAACCGCACCGAATTACTCACCAGCAAGGAGCCCACAACAGTCTTGTTTTTGCCTAATGTGACTGTAGTCCTTGAGTTATCCTATAGCTTCGGATCTGTGGCAAAAACATGAGCTACAAGACAACATGGAAAAGAAAACCATGGGAAAATTTATGTAATAACACGACCAGAATCACTACATTACCAAGAAAATCCTCTGTAGCAGCTTTTAGACTCCTAACAGACCATAACTTTATTCAGGATTGGTATAGTGAGATCTCCTCTGTGTCCTTTCTGTACACTTAAAGAAGTGTGCCCAACCTTGAGTCAACATGAATATATGACATCAAAATACTGGAATGCAAGAGAGCAAATGGCTTCACTGCCAACTGATCAACATTAGATACCAACCAACCATGATTTGGATTATTGTAAGTTTGGTGTTACAAATTTACTGTTGAGGATGTTAAGGAAGTAGTGCTGTGTAGGCTCCTCAGCGGTTATCTTTTCAGGAGCAGCATCCTTGCCACTGCTCCACTGGTGTCCTATGTTTTCAAAAAGTAGGTGGTGCAATTTTGATGGCCACTCTTATGTTCAGCTTTTAAGCTTTGGCTGAATTAAGGCCTTTGTTACCAGGGATGCCTACAACCTATGCAGGAAACCTGTATTATTTGTAGTGGCATTCTGTGGGTAAGTATACCTCCAGATATTTGGCAAGGGGGTGATGGTTCAATCTGGAGTAGAAAATTGTGATACATCCTCCATGTATGGAAGTACCGAAGCTTCAAGTAGTAACCTCACTAAGAAATGACTGCAGACATAGTCCCCTATTCTGTATCCACTGTAACCAGAAAAGCCAGGAGTCTGCTACCATGCCATACATGTCTCAGGCACAGAGCAGCAGTGAGATCATTAGTGCCTTGAAAAGACTTTAAATGGACTGGTATTTGAAAAGCGACATCTAGTTAATGGACCAAGTTCCCCCACTGTATCCTTTGGCCCTGGTAGGGAAAGTTGCATATCTGAGAGCTGCAGGGATGTGTGCCTGATAAACAGGATAGCAAGGCTTTTGCCTGAATTGCAGATATCTGCCACTACCTGCACCAGTTCTGGACGAAGAAGAGGTGTCTTTGTATGGGACTAAAGTTTCTGAGTAAGTTTCCATCTGCAGAACATATCAGCAAATTGGGTTATGTTGATGTCCTGCACTGATGGAAAGTCTGCCATAAAAACGCTAAACAAAGTGGATGATAAAACAGAGCCTTCAGTGACTCCAATTCAGAGGTCTTTGGGTAGACATTTTTCTCGCAACTTATGTTAGGATGGGGTGGGTCCAGGTTTAATAAAGCAATGGCATGGCATGCCTGGATGATGAGGGGCAGGTAGAAAAACCCAGTATGATACTTGTTAATTTTGTAAACTTTCAAAGCACATTATACTACTTACTTTTTTAACTAATATATTCTGAATAATAATTATGGCATTATTTAAAAGAAGTTACTATTTTAGTGCAACAAATAACAATATAAACTCATAAATAACAACATTGCTAGACCATTTTCAAGAAGTGAATAAGTACTTGTGTAAACAGAGATACGTGCACAAAAGCAAATCAAGTGTATGTTCATTGGCTGAAGCTGCACATCACAAGGTACATCAGTTACAAAGTAGTTCACAGAGTACTAACAAATACTAATGGATCTCCTCAGTATTAAGTAACAACAGTATATTTAGTGTGTGATTATATAGAGTTCAGCAAAATAAATCGAAAGTCAACAATCGAATTGGACTTAATTAGAAAATAAGCAAACAGAATGCGCAGACTGCCTTGGAAGCAGGAAGATGAGGCAGTTAGTACATAAACCATCATGGCTGAACAAATGCAGTTTGTAAAACATTGCGGAGGTAAACCTTTTAAAGAGTGGTGAGAAAGGTATAGTTTTGAATTTTTTCACAAACTATGCAAGAAATACCCCACTTTGAACATCAAGGATAGCATTAATATGACAGCAGAGTTTACAGGTGTACGTGCATTAAGTATAAATTCTGCACACAGTGAAAGGTTAAAAATATGCAAGATCACCACACCTGGAAAATCAAGGAAACATAAAAAGCCAGTGCTAGAAGTTCAGTTACTAGTTGCATTTGTGAAGGATGACTTCAACATACCTACGTTCAAGCAAACATCTTTTTACAAGCTGTTACTTGACATTGATTTTGAATTCCTAAAAAGAAACAGAAAGAATATCACCATGGGAATGATTTTTTAAATTCCCACATACAGATAGGAAGGGAGGAAGCTGTATTATCTCGACAAAATACGGGTAAATGAAGGCCACACGACTTCCCAGGTATGGGTAGATGCCACCATTAAGAATAAAACACAAGCTCAAGAAGACAGAGGGGAGAGGAGGAACAGAACTCTGATCTGGATGGAATACATCTTTCAGATTCAGATTAGGCATGTTTTTTGTATTTATTACCTTCTCTAGCCCCATCTGTGCAATATACATAGGGATAGAGAAGTATTGTATTCCACCCAAATACATGTTTTAGGACCCCCTGTATCCAAAAAAAAGCATTTTCAGAAAAAGGTCCATGTGTGTGTGTGTGTGTGTGTGTGTGCCCATGTGTCTGTGAACACGATAACTCAAAAACAAAAAGTAGCTAAAATACCAAACTTGGCATTTAAGCTTAGTATCTTCCAGGGATGCGACATGAAGATTTTGAGAAAAATCCCCCCACCCCAAACTACCCTTTGCATTGAACATTTTTTGAAAATTTTGATTTCCTTAAAAACGGCTCTAACGATTTTGATTAAAATATAGTATATTAAAGATATTTAACTGACAAATAAAATGTATATCCTGAGTTTTCTGGGAATAACTTCTAAAGACTTGTTTATTTTGGATGAATTTTGCTTAATTTGTCATAACTAGTAAACCGTAAGAGATAGACAAAAACTTACTATACAAAAAATGTAGGTTTTGTTAAAATACACAACTTGTGCCATATACATTTTTTTCATGGAGCTTAATTTTTCCAAGGTATTCATTGTTATTAGTTTCAGTTGTAAAGTAGTTAATATTTTTCTCAGACGGGAGTGCCCGTTTTTCTTTTGTTCTACTCCTGGACAAAAAAAGAAGTGATTTGTAATGATAATCGCATAATGACAGCTTTTAAAACATTTGACAATCGGTTTAGCCTAGCATATTCCCTTATTTTCTTTCTACTTATAAGGAATGAAGCAATAAGAACATTGTGCTAATGAGTACCTCCATTAGTAAGGTGCAGAAAGAAGAAGAATCTTATGTAAGAAGTTTGTAGAACAGCTAGAGAAAGTCATGCGAGTGTAACACATCAGATTTTTTTTGTATAGTGATTTTTATATTTCTTATTTATATCTTTAGTTCAGAGTGCTATATGCAATTGTTATCTAATCAGAAGTGTTTCTTAACTATCCTGCAAATAAGAACGGACATAAGGAAAGCGATGTCAGTTCCAAGGTCCCACATGGTTCTCTCTCTTGGCACCACGTGGTTATCAAAAATGTTATACTTCCTTTATTATATCTTAAACCCTTAATTATTAAGAGGTGGAAAACAAGCTTTATGCTCTAGGAAAAATGTACACAAATGTTGAAAATTTGACTTATTCCCTCTTAAAGACTTCCATTCATTCTGCTTCCCATTTCCAACAAGCTATCACTACCGCTTTGGAAGAAAAGAACGAAGTTCATGAATGCCGACTATAAAAATATTTAGTGCCATATCCCTAATGAAATAATCAAATGAGGCACTTAAAAGTACAGCTTTTACTTTCCAATAAACTGCTGATATTAGATGCATATTGAAAAGTGTTATACAAGCATACAACAAACTTACAGTTTCAACAGTTGGATCAAGCCTGCCCCTCTTTTTTCGGGGAACATCTGATGATGAATCTTGAGAAGAAGATGGTGTTGATGCAGGGCCCTTATTTTTCACGCTTGTTGATTTGTCTGCCAATGGAGTAGATGCACGGCTATCTGGATCTTTTCCTCCACTTTCTGATTTTCTTGTCTTGGATTTTTTATTTCGCCTGATAATATTAATAAAATAATTCATAATGTATTAAACATTTGTGAAGAAATAGATGTTCCTTAGTTTATTTCTTATTAGGTGATATTAGAAAGTCACACATGTGTAAAGTAATCAAAATATCATGGTGAATCTCAAACTCTTTTAAATTAATATAAATTTCTTGTAGGTTACATACTGCAAGTATAAAGAGGTTATACATGGCTAATGTAATATTACCAAAATAAGCAATTTATTAAGTCAGTTTAAATAAAAAAAGAAATAAGCAAAATATTGATCTATCAAAAAATATAAAACAGCAATTAGGAAAAAGGGTTCAAGAAAATAGATTAGCAAAGACTCAAATTATAGTTCTGAACTCGTATCCTTTTACTTAAAAGTCACATTTTTAAATCTTTTCAATTAAAGAAAATTAAATTTTTAATATATGTTTTCTTGTCTGTGGAAATGCTTTTGTTACCTTGGAGATCTTCTAATTCTTTCTTATATTTGAAGGCTTGATGGAATCAACCTGGTTCCCAGCTTCTAATTCCTCACCTTCCCAGGGTTCATCTATTAATAATCACATGATAATATAAAGGGCTGAGGAGAGGCTGAGGTGACTAACAGAGGGGAGATCCTATAATTCAGGCTGTTTATGCTTGGGTGTGCACCAAAGATCAGTGTGTTACTCACAACTCACAGAGATTTGGTTCTGCCTGTAGTATGTAATGCACTCAACATTGACGGCAGGCTGTCACCATGGCTGAACAGGCAAAGTGCAAGCATTTGTGCTATGAGCCTCTCCCATGTTGGTTATCACACTCCCCTTCTAGCCAGGCTCCAAGGCTGGACCATTTCCTGTTTCAGACAGGGGTAACAAGTATCTGGTGGTTATGGTTACTTCGTAAGTGGCCAGAGGTGTACATCATTCCTAACCAGGAGGCTAACACCATCACAAACTGCCTCATAGAACTGTTCTACCACTACTGTTGGAGCTACACAGTGATCAGGATACCAACTTTGAGTTGAACCTGATGAGGGAAACCTGGAGCAACTTGTAATGCACAAGATGAGTGCAACACCTCTCCACCTCAGTCAGACAGCATGGTTGAATGGTATATCAAGCTATAGAAACAGATTTGCAGGTCATATCATGACAAATCACCAGAAAGACTGGGATGTCATGGTACCATCTTTCTTGCTGGCCTATCACTCTTCAACCCAGATCACCACCAATTTTGTCTTTTGCAAGTGTCTACCATGTGACCTAATGCTTGGGAGTCCCCATGGGGCAGAACAGCCAGCAACTGACTACGTGAAGAATCTCGTAGACCAACTTCATGAGATGGCCTGGCAACACATCCAGGTAGCAAGCAACAGAAATGAAGACCCATTACAAATTGCGGACCAACAATGAGGCTTCCAGCAGGGTGATCTGATGTAGCTATATTGCCCTATCTAGACCAAGGGGCAATGCCCCAAGCACCAACAGCCATGGCAAAGGAGTGTACCTCATGAAGAAGAGGATTAGTTATGTGATTTATTGTAACCAGCTGCCCAAGGAAAGAGGCTGGTGGTACACTTAGATCATCTAGCACACTACGATGGTCATGGTTGGGATGATCAGGCCTGAGGACATGCCTCTATACCTTCTACCATGAATTGTCGCAAGTGCACTAGCACTTTATATTGCTTCATTAAAAAATGGAAATGGAGTTTTATTTATGGACGCTCTTTAACTGCTGTGGTTCTCAGCGTCCCATTCCATGCTGGGCATGAAAGACCGATTAATTTAGCTCAGAGGCTCTTGGGTTCTTCTATGTGCCATAAATCTATAACACAGGACCAACGGCTGTACTTCCCTTCTGAAGGAAGCCATGGCAAGGATTTTTGCTCCCGAAAAAATCCATCATCCTCAACCTAGGGTATATGAAGTAACCATTACACCATGGAGGGCGACATATTGTTTCATTGCATTGTTATGGCACATGGTCACACCTGTGTGTAATACACACATATAATAATGATCTTAGTTCTGGAAATTTCTTGCTACATAATCTTGGGGTCATCCAGGCCCACAGATGTTGATGGAAACAAACACATTGGATTAAACATAATATAATGAGAATTTGAAATTAATATAGAGATTTTGTTACAGTACTCACTGAGGATTAGCTTTGTGTGCTCTTTGAAGTTCCTTTTGCTTCTGCACATTAGCTTCATTATATTTCAAAACTCGACTCTCAGGAACCCATTCATCCCAGCTAAAAAGAAAAATGTCTTTAAATGTGTGCACTAATTAAAGCAAAATTAAAACCTTAAAAATCACAGCTACAAATGCTTTTCGCTTTTTTCTCTCCACAATACGTAACAATATATAAATTCACTTACTGCATTAAAGTGAAATTTGAAATCATCTCTACATTAAAAACACAATCTTAAACACAATTTCATGATGTCTCAACACATTAATTTCACAAATGTTATAAATATTTAATTTTCTTACTTTGTAGTTCTGAGCAAGAATATAGCTGGATTATCATGCATCAAAACATCTTATTAAATAAAAAGGTTATTATAATAAAATGTACTATAAATTTAATTTACCTTTTATTCCACCCAGCATAATGAATGTAGTATCTTACATTTTTCTCTTTTGCCTCTGACTCTAAGCATTTAGCTTCATAGATAAGAGGTCCATGGAAGCACAGTACTTTTTCTCCTGAAAAATGTGCAATAAGAACAAATTCTGCAAGCTAAATATTACTCAGCTTGTTAAGATTAATTATACATTATTATACCATACTGTTGCTATTACAAGCAATAGTTTAAACTATTTACAAACTTAGATGATTAAATTATGCTCAGAAACAAGGAGAATAAATGAAATTCAAGCACTTGTAAAACATCTCAGTGCAAAGTTATTACAAAATTAGTTACAAGCACATGTCCACAGAAGTTTTCTCTTAAGTTTTCCGAACTTACCCTCACTTACTTGTGAACATTTCCCTCAATCACAAAAATCTGTATTAATTCATAAATTACATTACACAAGAAAAAAGGAACACAAACCTACAGCTGGCCAAATTTCCCCTCCTGCCCCTTTTTTTATTTATTTATTGAAACACACAATTACTTTGAAGGTATGCAATAATAAATTCAGTTGTTCTCTGTAGTTTAACATCCTTCAATCCTTCCTTGGATAATGAATGAAATCAGTGAAATGATGCTCAAATGAGCCCAGGAATCATGAAACTTAAACTTACTCATTTGTATTCTCAGGATAAGTAAACACCAGAAACCTTATCCAAGTAACTCTAACCAAGATTCAAATTCAGAACCTCTTGAAAATGTGGCAGACAAGCTAGCCCCGCACAACAAAGATGGGCACTACAATTATTATTGTAAAGATCAATTGTACATAATATGTAAATGAAAGTATTTTCTCAAAATCTGTTCTATACAATGTAGACTAGATAACACACAATAAGTTTAAAATGCAACAATAGTATTCCATTTTTAATATAATTAATTTCCTATGTAAATATGAAGTGTTAGGTGCTAGCTACACATCTTCTAATGGAGATATAGAAGCAGCACGTTTCTTCGTAATAAATACTAAATGCTGGCTGTGAAGACTAAGCTTTCATCTGCTTTAATTGAATAGGTCCTTAAGCATAAATAATGATTGCTTGTTTAACCATATAGCTAGCTACATTTAAAAAATTCAAGACATAGTTTACAATGCACCGAAGTTGACACATTAACCATCATGTTCCCTAAATTTAGAAACGTTTGCAATCTAACCAAAACAAAGGCCCTTCCTCCCTAAAAAAGAATTTTGCCCAAAACTCAACTTTTAAGAATGAAGAAAAACATTTTAATACTTTTAATTATTTTTATACTCATAGATTCCATTGTTTTATGCATGTACATGACATTAGTCATAATTTAAATAAATAAGCTTCCCAAAACAATCAAATTAGATAGTGTAAATGATTGAAAAAATTACACAAGGGCACACAAAAATTGGGTAAACGTCTGCACTTAAAGCCCATTTTGACACACAAACATACATACACGTCAGATTTGCAGAGCTGATATCATCTACTCATGTAGGGTTACCAATATGCCTGGTGGTGGCAATGCCAACATTCTGGGCCCTAAGCTAAGAGATACAGCCCAAAGTTGAGGATCTTAAGTCAAAAGGCGCAGTTGAGGGACGTCTTTCAGAAGGAAATGAGTGGAGCAGACATGGTCAAAGGCTGAGCAGCAACAGAGCTTAGCCAAAGGATTTGTGAATAACAAACTATAACAATAATCCATGTAGCGAAGAAGAAATTCATAACTAGCAATTTGAATCCCTCATTTTGGATTGGAAACGGTTGCAATGTGCACATCACCAGCTGAATGGCACATTTTCAGTGCATGGCATGCAATTTTTGTTATAATATGGGGTAGGTGGTTGGGATAAAGGCTTTCAAACTGTCCACATCTATTCGAAATTCTACAGTAGGAGTTAACTTAACATTTTTTTCCTCAACACTTAGGTATAGCTGGTATACCTCAACAATATTCAGATTATCCATATGCCTATACTGCATGAAATATAGTAACATCAATAGGCTCAATAATTTCATTTATTGCAGTTGTTATATTCATCCTAATTTTATGAGAAAGTGTATTTTCAATCAGCCAGTTTTATATTCATCACAAACAACGGGCTAACATTTTCACAGGTAAGAAACAACTTACTATCACTATATAGTGGAAGTTTAGGATAGGCTCCAAATGCAGAAGTTTTGCCATTAATTATATAACTGTTGTATACAACTTGTGAAAAATTGTCTGAAAAAATTCTACAATTGCCTTGATTACAGCAGAGAAAGAGCATGAAAAATTTGCATCAAACCCATCATTGGAAAACATTTCGCTAACTTTGCAGAATTTTTTTCTACTTCCGTGAATATAAACATCCTGTTTTTTTAGGGGCCTCAAAATTGAAAATCAAGAATCTTTTGTACCTAAAATCTCCAACACATTAAGATAGCCAAAACATGCATAGTTTACAAAATAATCTATCTCTGAACAATCTACTGAAATTAGTTTAAATAGGTTCCATCTCATATCAATATTTTACTTGTTAGTTACTTACAGAATTCAGTCAATTTCATATAAGCATAATCCTGAAGTCGTAAAACTCAGCATGTTATTCAAAGTCATGTTCCCAACCAGCATGCCCTCTTCGGCGACGGTATTATAGTGCAAATTGGCATGTTGAAGCATGACATAGCAAATGTAGTGAAGAAAATTGCAAGGGAAATGGCTTAATCACTTTAAATTAATAGGGTTTGCTCTTCACAAAACACTTTGCAGCTTAAGGCCCACCAATGATTGTAACATGAGGACAGCTGAAGAAATATTCCCATGTTGCCTTAGTTGGGATGCATGCAATTTGTGCCATATATGAGGAACAAAATTGAAAACTTATGTAATAGAGGGTGATATTTGTGTGCATCCCACACAATTTTACAGTGAAGTATTATTGCATGTATGTTATGCAAATTGCTATTCCAAAAGATTCACAATTATAGGAGCTTATCCTTAGCATAAGTTTATTTAGTGTATATGCACCATCTCCAATATTATAAGATTACGCCAGATTCATAACGCTCTAAACAGTTAACAGCATACTCACAGTCCTGTTGGGAACCTCCAATCAGTATAAAACCCAAAAGTATTTCCAATTATTTCCAACTTTACTGCACAGCAATGTAGTCTATTTACAATCAAATTTACATCTGCAATGCTATATTTAGAATTCCTGCTTTGGAAAATACAAATACTTTCGCGCATACCTATAAAATAACCTTGACTGTAGTACACAGGACAGTTCAACTGTTTCTCTCATATGGTGCTCATTCAAGCGCTTGCTTTAATTTCATACTTTCTTTTGTTTAAATTTCAATTCCGTTCATGAAATCTACAGTTCCTCTGAACGCGGTAGCAACGTTATATTAACTGCTGTTATTTTCAGGTCACCTAACCTTAAAACATACTGATACTACACATTAAGTGATGTGCTCAACGACCTTCTAAGTAGCGAAAAAACTGTAGAAATCTAAAATAGTTTCTTCTTTTCAACTTAATATTTAATTTCGACGGTAACAAATACTCACCTTCCTGAAATTTGAATTTCGGAGGCATTGCAGGTAACCTGTTTAGTGGTATAATGCTGCAAACCCGTCAAAACGTGTCTTTTAACTCTTTATTTCAAACTACAGCCAAAATAAACTGCAGGGCTCTTGAATTCCAATTTATAAATGCCAATATATCAGCACACTCCACAAATATATTTTGCTAGTTCGTTTGTATTGGTTATTGGTTTTCATTACAGTGTGGAGTAGTTCCGGCGGTAAAATATCCCTTTAACATGTTTAAAACATCTCTCTACTGCTGCTACTTCTTCTTCTCCTTCTTCTTCCTCTTCATCTTCTTCAGTAACAGAGCTCTGTATAGTTTGTTACAAACTGGACGGTACACTTGATAACGTTTTTCAGAAATGTAAACTGGAGGCTTATTGTGTAATGGGGAAAAGAATCTAATAGCTGCTTTATTGCAATATAAAAAACAAATACTGCGTGAAAATATAAGTTTTAAGAGCTCAGCAGATTGTGGGAATGATCAAATAGAAAAATTAAATTATTCACGAATCTAAAACCCAACGATTCTGTATCTCCTTGTGCACTTTCTCCCAATCTGCTCAATTTATTTAGCAGTTTTCTGCGAAATAATTTTGCGCTTTTCTGCCATTGCTCCAGTGGGAACTTTTCTGAACAATATTCCTTGATTATACTTTCATAAATTATAAATCTTGAGATATCTTTCCTGAAACGTCTTTTGCCAAAAAGAGTTAACCTACATTTTGTTTATTTTGAAGCGGTTGAGTTTTATTGTTTATCAAGTGGTGTGCACATAAAGCAGCCCAACACTTCTTTTTCTTTTATATAGAGTTTAACGCCCTCTTTAACTACTTGTTGCACCGCAAGCGATGACCCTGATGATATATGATTGAAGATGGAGCAGCGGTGGAATGCGATGGCGGGGGAAACCGGAGAGCCCGGAGAAAACCTTCCTCTGCGTCGCTTTGTCCACCACAAATCTCACATGCGTGAGAGACCCAATTTTTAAGTAATTTAAATTAAACAAACAAACACATTCACCATTATCATTCATCTGCCACATAGAAGTACCCAAATAATTATTAATTAGCAACATAATATCTGAAAACGCATTTATTAAATCTGCATGCTTGAGGGCCTCCCCGTAAAGAATCTCTCTTCTTATTTCTCTGTTTACAATTTCTGCCACCCTTTGCTCAGAGTATTTTCATTTAATACTTCCACGTTTTGTGAAATATGTGAGTAGCCCTAAAAATACAGTTGGATAGGATCTAGCAGCAGTTCGTTTCGTTTTGGCGTTGCGTAGTGTAATCAAATCACCGCGACTATCAGTAAATGTTTCACCTGTTGCAAAACTCTGTTTGGAGAAATGTTTAATGCACACTAATGAGTTTTTTATTTTGCTCCCGTTGATCTCGGTGGATGCTTCGTAACAACTTTTCTTTCATCTCCGAACAGTTGGGAAAATATGTCGCCCGATAATTGGTATGACTGATTGGGAGTTTGCCTCGTCACGTCTGATCTGATTACAGTCACGGCTGCACTTGTATCTAATTATATCCGGTTCAGCTTCCCCTGTATCAGCAGACTATGATAAGGGTGTGGTCTATTCTTCTGTCTAAAGCCCAAAGAATCACTCGAGGTGTTGGCGATGACGGCCCCGATGTCTCCCTCCATTGTTTCCGGTCTGCTGGTCGGCTTTGTAATGCAGAGTACTTCATTAGGTAACCTGGCTCGCCACACCCCCAGCATACCCTTGAAGGTCATCGTTCTGAGTTGTCTCTCTCACTTTCTCTCTCTCTCTCTCTCTCTCTCTCCCTGTCCTAAAGAATAACCCTCGTCTTCGAGGCGAGTGAACCTGTTAATTTCGCCGCCTCCATTCTCAGGGTAGCCATCAAATCAAATCCTCGTGAATTATCTTGTACCCTCTGAGTAGTATGCACTATTATATCTCGGGGTCGTGCACTCCATCGTAGAAACAGTAGGCAACTTCCTGGCAAACATAACTCAGTGGAAGGTACACTTTGGCTTAGTTCTACAGCTTTTCAATTGCCACGGCGACCTCCTGCATATTCTGCCCTGCCTGTGCACTTGGATTTAGCTGACTGCGGTAAACTTCAATCAAGCGATGGTTCCCGAACCGGTTTTCGAGGTCCTCCCAAATATCTCCGGTCATCGCCGATGTCGGAATCGTATTCAGTATTTCTGCCACTCGTTCGTAGAGGCTTCCGCCTCTGCTGACCATCTGCTGTGGGTTACATCGACGGCGAAATGTGGGCGGAACCGACCTGCTGGAACTATTTGTTCCCTGATATTATAATAATTCAAGATAAAAAGGTCTTTGTTTTCTTTCATGAGCCATTGAGAATATATTGAGGTTTTAAGATGAGGTGAGCAGAGGTAGCTTCCACTGTTGTTATACTGCTCAGAATCATCACTAAAGCCTGGTTTAGAAGATTGGGAAGCTATTGCACGCCCAAGTTCTAGCTCAGAAAAGACTTCAAGGGATTGTGTGTCCTTTCTACAACAACTTCAATTCTCTATCGAGATTTTGCACCAACTTCTGTTTTTCTGTGCGAGTGACTGCAGATATCAGTGGCTCTATATTTGCCATAGTGGATTTACCTACGTATCCTGCAATTCAAATGTGGTGTTTTAGAATGATTCATAGTTTATTGCTTTAGCGTCCTGAAAATTTTCAGTGGACGATGGACAAGAGCCTTACTACAGCACAGAAAGGTCACATGTTACTACTTTAGAGCAAGTAATTGTTTTAAACTTATTGCTTTGGCATTTAGGCCAAAAGAGAACTACAAAAGTAATACAATGCTTATGACAGATTACATCAAATTCTTGAAAGAAACAATGGAATGAAATACCTATAATCAAGTGTGTATTGAATCATTTGAAAGGCATTAAAGGGAAGCACAAATTATGAAACATAAATTAATTGTTTTATAATACTGTAAGGGCTCTAAGATATTTTGAAGGCTACCTTAAGTCTTCATGGCTGCAAGCCTGAATCGAACAAATTTCGAGTAATCCGTTATTATTGGTTCGACTTATTTTAATACTTTTGCTATCTTTTTACAATGCTGTAGCTTTTCATTTGTTTTCCGCTCCGTCATGTAAGAAATATGGGATTTTGAATCCAGCATGAAGCGAAGCACTGTTAAACATTGTAATAAATTATACTTTTAATAAGACATGTAGTAAACTGTGCCTATTATCATGATGTAGATAGAAAAGTAAATTTAAGCAAGTATATTTTACAATATAAAATAATATGCAGCGCGTAGAAGAACACATCAGATATTACTTTCTCTATTGCTTACTTATAAAAAGGAGGGGAAGTATTGCATTCTAAACAAAAATTCCGTGACTCACCGCAAACACGATTCGAGGGTCCCCGAAACCAAAACCAAAGAATATTTAGGAAAAGTTACGCGGGCACACGTCTTTGTGTATTTCAATACCCTAGCTCAAAAAGGTAATAGTAATTTAAAAATTGTGTTTCATATTGTGAGTAGGAAGTTTGCGTAATGAGTCTACTGAGTTTTGTAACCCTACGAACAATATAAAGTCACTTTAATAGTGTGCCGTACACTATATTTAGACAGTCGTCAATATTTATAGAAAACTTATTAGATTATTTTTACCTACTTCGTATCTGCGATATTCATTTGTTTCTTCTTAACATCAGTATTGAGAACAAGTAACGGTTGGTGGATATCAATAGACTTGCGCATGCGCAGAGTGGCGTAGTTTTATCGCTAATATATATTTTTTGTTCGAGCCACCTAAAAATTCGATTAAATACGATACCTGATATGGACTTCTTAAATCTGACGTCACAGCTAGCATTGCCATGGAGATGATCAGACCTCTTCTATACAACTCAGATTCATAATGCAAGTTTGTGTAGGCCTCTAATATAATTTTAGTGTAATTATGCTATATTACACCAGATTCAATTATTTTGGGTTGAACCGTCATACTTAGAACACTTGAGGAGGTACCAAGGGTGTTTTTCTCGCGATGATTGTGTTTTTCGTCCTTGTAAGCTAGCACATGACACTTCGCTACACTCGCAGTTGTTGAAATAGGTACTGTATTTGGATTTACATTAGTAAGGTCATTTTTTATCCCCGAATTATGAAATTCCGGAATTTCAGATTTAAAAATATTATGTATCTCGGCTAATCTCAAATTGGAATATGAAACCTAACAAATATAACTAAGCTATGCCAAACACTTGCTACTTGGACCTCATGGCATTACCTAGTTTACGCGAATGCTAGGGTTACCGAAACATAAATACTGTCGCTATTTATGGTAAACGTTATTTTATAATTACATATTTCACTGATTAGTCGCAATTACATAATTACCCCATTTTATAATTTACTTCAGAGTTTGATTTGATTCCTTCTCTGTTTTTTATTTTTCTAACTACTAATTAATTAATGTTTTTAAAGGTTAGTTTAATGAGCTGAGCGTAACTAAAGTGTTACCTCACTCGGAACATTTTAAACTAAGTGAGTGTGGCATGTTTTTCCCCAAACATATTTACATATCTCTATAATATAGAACAAACATGAATCTACAAGGTTCCGTTCTAAATTGCAGTAAATTATTATTACTACTACTACTACTGCTACTGCTACTGCTGCTGCTGCTGCTGCTGCTGCTGCTGCTATTCTTAAGAGTGCTTTCAAACATTTTGCTCTTATAACATATCCAACAAGGAATTTTTATTATGTATATAAATTTTCTGTGAAGTTTTTTTTTTTTTTGCAATATAGTTTATTTTGGAGCGCTTTAACACCATGGTCATATCGCGACCTTACAAATTGTACATAAAATAGTTTTTTTCCATAGTGATAAAATACAAAATGATTACATTTATACTTTACAATAATTCAAAAAGTTTACACTGTCTTATAAATATTATTGTCCTTTTGATTGTCTGGTGGTTATGTAGAGCACTTGGTAAGTCATTGAAGCCGACCTGAAGTCTCTGTTTGGCGTATCTCGGACACTGCAGCAGGATGTGTAGGACAGCCAGTGGTGTGTTGCAGGTCTCACATTTTGTTTCTGGAATGATGAAGAAATGTGTCAGTTTGCAGTGTCCAATTCTGAGACGGGTAATTATTGTCTGTTCACGACGTTCTAATTTTCGGAGGGGTTCGAAGAAATTGGTAGATCCGGCTCGGGCATCATGCAGTTTGCTGTGGGATGTTGACCATGTCGTTTTCCAGTTTTCTATAAACAGCTGTTTGGTGTATCTAATGACGTCTTGATGTATAGAAGTTATTCTGTGGTCACTGACAGGATGTCGTGTGGCTTCCTTTGCAGCTTTATAGCTTTATAGCTAGTTATTTGATAGGTGAGTCAAAGTTAAATGTTTGTTATTTTAAACAATGTTTGGTCTATTTATAATCGATTACATTTTCTTAACAATAATTTATTTAATTCATTACAAATTCCAATTCTCATTTTATCAAGGTGAATAACATCTTTAATTTAAAACGTATATTTAAAAATCATAATATGAAGTGTTTCGGCCACTAATAAGTACAACTATATTCCTAACAATTTTATTTATCTATGATAAAGTAATTAGGTACACTGTGGTAAAAAATTATTCTAAACTTTTCAAAAATAACCTTCTTATGAAGCCATATACGAATATACAAAACAAACCCCTTCGCAACCAGTTGTTTAGAAAACCCTAACAACTGATAATACCATCACTTAAGGAGTCCATTTAAGTTGCCTTTTTTTTTTTTTTTTTTTTTTTGGTAGTGTTTAACGCCCGCTTTAACTACTAATGGCAACGCAGGCGGTGACACTGATGATACATGAATGATGATGGAGCACCGGTGAAATGCGATGGCGGGGGAAACCGGAGTACCCGGAGAAAACCCGCCCAAGCGCCGTTTTGTCCACAACAAATCTCACATTCTCACATTTAAGTTACCAGTGATCCAAGGACGCGACATAAAAATATTCAAGAATATCCCCATCACAAACACCACTACATGGAAATGCCTAGTTATTACTTTCTCTGCACGTACTATGCACGCACTGTATAGAGAAGGTATTCTATTGCACCCAAAATTCGATGCCGAGATTTCACCGGAAATATTTGTTTTGACACCCCCTTATTTACAAAAAAGGATTTTTTAAAAAACGTCGGTGTATGTCTGTCTGTCAGTGCGTGTATGTATGAGTGTTTGTGTCTGTGTGTGTGCGCGTATGTGGTGTCTGTGGGGAGCATAGCTCACAAACGAAAAGTCCGTTAAATGCAAAATTGTTATTTAAGTTCAATATCTTCCAAGGGTGCGACACGAAGATTTTGAAGACAATCTCCCCTCGTTCAAATATCCTTTACATGGAAACATTTTGGAACATTTTGATTTACTCAAGTATGGCTCTAACGATTTTCACTAAAAAGTCGCATATTAAAGGGATTTACAAGACAAATAAAATTTAGCATATCTTGAATTTTCTGGGAATAGGTTTTGAAGACATCTTTATTCTGGATAAATTTGGTATAACTGGTAAACCGTAAGATAATAACAAAAACTTACTGAATAAAAAACTGGAGAGCTTGTTAAAATACAAAGTTTATGTTAGATATACTTTTTTCATGGAGCTTTCCGTTTTTTGAGACATTTCTTGATATTGGTTTCGCTTTTAAAAACTTATACTTTCCTCACTCGGATATGTGTAAACTGCTGGGCATGCACTGGAACGGATTTAAACTACATGGCAACCAGCTTTTAAAAGATTTGACTATCGTTTTTATCCTGGATGAATGTTTCATAATTTTGCTAACTGTTAAATCGTAGAGTATACAGATACGTCCAGAAAGTAAGTTCCGTTTCAATTTATCTCCGCTGCAGCGCTGCGATCGCAGTTCCGCTCATGCGCGGTAGACGCTCTGTATCAAGGAGAAGAAACGTGCCCCAGTTTGGGATCGCTGTCAGCCACATACGTTTGTTGTGCTTGTTTACAATGTCGGTGTTGATTGAAAATCCCGCCGCTTGTGAAATCAGATCTGTGATTCGTTTTCTGAATGCCAGGAAAGTGAAACCAATTGAAATTTAGCTGCAAATTTGCGAAGTTTACGGACAAAATACGATGAGTGATTCAATGGTGAGAAGATGGGCCCGAAGTTCAATGAAGGATGTAGTGAAGTGCACGATGAAGTGCGAAGTGGGCGTCCAACTTTGGTTACAGAAGAACTGGTTCACACGATTGATGACAATATCTAGGAAAACCGCAAGTTTACAATTAGTGCTCTGGCTATGGAATTTCCCCCAAAGCTCATGATCACTAATTCATGAAATTGTTACCGAAAACTGAAATTTCGTAAACTTTGCTCACGTTGGGTACCAAAGATTCTTACTGAGCAACACAAAACAAAACGGATGGGTAGTACACTTCAGTTTTTAACCCGTTATGATGAAGATGGCGAAGAATTTCTGACACAGATAGTCATGGAAGATAATACTTGGGTTTCTTACGACGCCCCTGAAAGTAAGCGCCAATCAATGGAATGGAGGCACACTTCATCCCCAGTAAAGGTTAAGCCGAAACAAATCTTGACACCTCCAAAAATGATGTGCACAGTGTTGTGGGACTGGAAAGCATCTTACTCGTTGATTTCTTACCGTATGGTCAAACAATCAAAGCAGATGTTTATTGCGAGATACTTAGGAAATTGCGCCGCGCAATACAGAATAAGCGCCCAGGATTGCTGTCAAAAGGTGTTGTTTTTCTTCACGACAACGCACGACCACACACTGCAAATGTGACGAAAATCCTCCTACAGGGATTTGGCTGGGACGTGTTTGACCATCCTCCGTACAGCCCTGACCTCGCTCCTAACGACTTTCATCTGCTCTTACATCTCAAGTCTTTCCTTGGCGGTCAACACTTCAACAATGACGAAGAGCTGAAAAAAAATGTTTCCAACTTTTTGAAGACACAGACGGCAAACTTCCATGAAGAAGGTATGCAAAAACTTGTGCCACGCTATGACAAATGCCTGCAAAATTATGCAGTTATGTGGAAAAGTAGTTTAACAGTTGTAGAATTTTGTGCAAGAAATAATTATTCTGTATCTGTACATAATTTAATTTTATTACGAAACAGAATTTACTTTCTGGACGTACCTCGTATATAAAAATGTAGATCTCGTTTAAACACATAATTTATGCCATATAGGTTTTATGTGGAGTTGACCGTCTCTGAGATATTTTTTTTTTTGCTTTAGTTTTATACTACTTAGCAGAGAATAATCTTTTGTAAGGAAAATTTAAGTAACAGCTGAAGAAATAATGCGAATGTAACACATAAAATTTGTTTAAAAACGTCCGAGCGAGCGCGCGCGCCCGTGTGTGTGTATGAAACCGATAACTCAAAAATGAAAGCTTGGTGAAATACCAAACTTTGTATTTAAATTCAGTACCTACTTTTAAGGTTGCAGCCCGAAGAATTTTAAGAAAATTCCTCCACCTCTAACTACCCTTTACATGGAAAATGTTTCGGAACTTTTAATTTTCTTAAAAATTGTTCTTACCATTTTGATTAAAATATGGTATATTAAAAATACTCAATGAAAAATAAAATGTAATCCTTGAATTTTCTGAGGATATCGTCTGAAGACCTCTTTATTCTGAACGAAGTTTGCTGAATTGTGCATAACTGGTAGCAATAACACATAGATATAAACTTGCTATACAAACAATGTAGATCTCGTTAAAACACATAATTTATCTCATAAACTCTTTCTTTTGGTAGAGCTGACTGTCTTTTAGATATTCCTTGTTATTGGTTTCAATTTTAAACAACGTGACTTTTCTCAAATGGTGTCACTTTTCGTTTCATCTCTCCTTTGTTATACTGCTGACAATGCAAAGGGAACCGAAACTCAATTGTTCACACAGCGCTCACTTTTAAAAGATTTGACTCGCTTCAAGCCAGCGTCTCTCCTTATTTCCCATTTACTTGCAAGGAAGTAAGAACTAAGACTATTTCTGCTGTTTATCTCGATCAGCATGATGTAGATAAAATAATAATCTTGGAAAACAGGTTGAGAAAGTCGTGTGAATGGTACAGATCAGATGTTTTTATTTCCCAATAGGTGGTTGAATGTTTTTGATTAAAATATCACATGGTATTTGAATTAAGAATAAAATGTATATCTTAAGTTGTGTTCGAATAGCCTACATAGCTCTCCTCACTGTAAATTAATTTAAACTGTAAGAAACAGAGAAATACTTTGTAGAGCATTTTTGCAAAACGCACAATTTATTTATTAAGGTATGCTTTGTAACATGTAGCGTTACGACTGTAAGTTATTTACGTCCATTAGAACGGAATAGTGCCAGCCGAAGGGCCAGCTGTATTGCGATCTCCATGGAGAAAAAGAAATCCTCATCCTTGGAACCGGGCGGAACCAACTTTGTGTCAAATACCTTGGAATATATTACCTAAACTCACCGCTGGCGCTGGTGTTGCTGTCGCTTATTGAAACCTCTCGCGCATCGGTAAGTGAGTGGCAAGCGTACTTTCTGCCGTACGTCCAATACGCTTAAAAGACTTTAAAAGTGAGGTGATTTAAGGGTATTAAGGTTTAATAATTAACATGCTGCACTTCTATGCTGCATAACTGTACCAACCACCGGAAAAATGACTCCGAGATCATTTTCCATCGGTAAGAATAAATTGTAACATTTCCAAATTCACTCCGATTTATTCTCGTGGGTTTCCTCGGTCACTAAGCGAATGATAATTTATTTTAGGTTCTTAATACATATATTAGAATTTTTGAGGAAGTCGTCAGCTGCTCCGAGACGTAACAAATTTGTGCCATCGAAATGAAAAATTGTTTCCATGAGAATAAAGGCAAGATGGTGCTAAACCCTGACACAGTTCTTTCATTATTTAGTTTCCTGACAAAGCTAATGGGAACGCTAATTTCATTCTTATAACTATATTGTATATGTTTCATTAGCATTAGAAGGCAGTGCCAAAATATTAGATTCAATATCAAAATTTGTCCTAAAAAAAAACAAAACAAAAAAAAAAAACCGAATCTCGATTAAGCTTATATTTGAAATCTGTAATTTCAGACAGAATCGCAATCCCACAAGATGCAAAAAGGAATTTTGCAAAAGCGTTAGAACATAAAGAATATTAATAACCGATTCTGATTTTATATTTCTTTATAAATTATTTCAAGAAGCACAGACCATACTCTCCTGTTGTGCACATATTGATATACCTATCTTATCTAACTCAAATATACCACAAATACTGATAGATAATGTTTACTTAACATCTTGAATATAGTTTACTGAAGAGAAATACGGGTAACTAATTTTACTGTAATGTACCTAATTTTATACTGTACATACTATCTCTGAAAATGCAATATTGCATATCTTTTTTTCTGCTAAATCATGTTATTTATTTGTTTTTATTTATTTTCATATCGTATTACCATTTTGGCGTAATATCGTCGTATTACCATTTTGACTTTCTATAACGACTGCTTAAATTTGAGCTGTACATTAAAACTGTATTTCTCGATTAACTTAACACACATTCAGTATCGCATTCATATTTCCAGGCTCCTGAGGGTGGGGAATAAGAATAATTTCATCAGCCTAGAATCGAACCCAGCATATTTTTCATTTTTAATTCAGCATGTTGACCACTTTACTGCAGACACTCTTAACAAACCCTCTTTATAACACCTGTTGACGACTTTGTGCATTAAAGTAAAAAGCAAAAGGTATACATGGAATCACTGAGAAGAAAATGAGAAAACAGAATTAAACTTGACTTATGCTCTCTGTGATGCTTACATCCTGTTTGTAAAACAGTTTAAATGCAGGTATGCGATATTCAAGTTCAATGATAATATTTACTTCTGTTTTGTTCAGTTGTGGGATGAAATTCCGTCTAGTCAATGAAGTGATTTTATTCAACATCCAACGGAACATTCAAGGTCTAATCCCTGTGCATAGATGCTGGCAATCATAAAGAACGTATTGTCGCATTATGCCCTACTCAGGTATCCTTATGATGTAATTATAGCCGTTTTAAATTTCAGTGTTTTCCTATTACAATGTATTGCGCATGACCTAAGGAATCTCTTGCCCTCCACCTGACTTCTTCATATTACGACAGCGTTTCTGGTCTGCGCAGCTAGGCGTGAAGAGGCTTGCTTTGAATAGCGCATGCCCAGACACACCTGGCGGACGAACGTAAGACCTTGATGGCTAGCATGAGTCTACTTCAGTCTTCCAAGAGGGAGAAATGAGTGTACTCTTGGATAGCAGCGTGGCAACAGCTGTGTCTCGTAAGTTTGGTGCGAGCATTTATCGCCTGTCTAAATTCATTTTCACCTTCCTTATACATTGTGCATTTAACATGGCAAAATTTTCAAACTCGCTCGCATATAGGAAAACATTGGCTTTGCTTATCGACCAGAAACAGCTACTGAAATTATAGACTCACTTTGTAATTCTGTGTAAGGATTATTTTTCAAGCTTTGTGCTGCCTTAGGCTTTAATTTTGGGGAATTTATACTTTGCAATTTAATTGTGGATATGTATTCATTTACAACGTAAATGTGTCGAATTTGGATTCTGCTTTAAATTTTAACAAAGTTGACCTAATGCTAGCCATTATTCCTATGCAGATGCATTTTCTGGGTATTATATTTATTTTGCCTTCCACAAGGTAATTTATGTTATGATGTTTTACCACGGTTAGGGCCCAGCGCAACAGCTTTGAATTCTTTATACTTTGTAAACTCTCTGCTATTACGTAAAAAGGAGTATTGTATTCCACTGAAAACCACCGAGAGTGCGTCATTTTTAAGCCTCCTGTTAACAATGTAATGTTGTTATTGGACTTATGTTCATTAGTAATCCTTATCTCTGCTATCAAACTAGAACATTTAAGTTCCTTGCCATTCCTTTTTCTTGTTCGACTCTGTTAATAATACTATTCTATGGATTACTCCGATTAAATGAACCCACTTAAAATTCTACAGTGATGTACGTGCGATGGATTTTTTAAGGAGTAAACGTCCTTAATATGGGTCGTAGATTTATGACCCTTAATGAAAGCGTACAATGAAGATTCACTACCTCGTGCAACAGTGTTTAGTTGGTTCAAGGACTTCAAAGAAGGCCGACTTGTCAGTGTTAAGCAAGGTGGGCCTGGTGTTTCGGCTTCTGCTGTGACTGAAGTCAACACAGCTGCTGTGATTGTCCAAAAGGATCGGCGTATAGCATTATGTAACCTCAGTGAAAAGTTGAGAATTTCATATGGCAGTGTGTTTACAATTATGCAGGACTATCTCCATATGACCGGAGTTTGTGCTCGTTGAGTGCCACATCACATCAGGCTGTGCGAATGGAGACAAGCGGAGAGGTGCGTCGTCTCTTTGCTGATGGAGGGGATGTATTTTTTAATTCGATTATTACCCTAATGAGTCCTGGCTGCATCATTATGATCCTGAAGGAAAACAAACCAGCACAGTGTGGAAATCGCCAGGTTCTCCAACACGATAAAGGGCAAAAGTTATTCCATCTGCAGGGAAAGTGATGGTGATCACATTTTTTGACTGTAATGGAATGATTTACCAGCATGCAGTTCCCCCTCACACTACTGTTACAGCAGCATACTACACGTCAGAATTGGCTACACTGAGGAACCACATTACCAAGAAACGACCAGAGCTTTCTTGGACTGGGTGGCGACTTCATCATGACAATGCACGGCCTCACGTCGCAAATCAAATCATGCAGTTTCTGTCTCGATTCAACATTGCCTGTGTACCTCATCCACGTTTTAGCCCCGATCTTGCAACCTGTGACTTTTTTTATTCTCATCACTAAAGGCAAAGCTTAGGGGTATTCAATTTGAGAACTCTGAAGCAGTGCTCAAGAAAAGTGAGGTGATTCTCAAGGATCTGACAAAGAATGGTCTGCAGCATGTGTTCAAGGACTGGAAGAGACGCTATAAAAATGCATTGAAGTAGGAAGGAACTACTTTGAAAAAGAGCATGTAAACATTCAATTGGAATAATAAAAATCTGTGAAAAAAAAATCAGTCAGAGTCGTTGTTGATCAGCCCTCGAAGATCTTTTAAGGTTCGATAAAACACGCGATTTATTTACTTTCCTTGGATCTCACGTAGTGGGTAGTCTTTCCAAACATGATCACATACGGAAAAATAGCGGCACATCTAAATGTTTAACCTTGGCCTACTCTTAACATTAATTTTAATAAAACGAAGACAATAGTTCCTCCACCATGACAGCAATAAACTTAATCGCATGAACATTTCGGTAATGTTGCTTCAGAGTTATTCCAAATGTATGTAAATATGTAGTTGATTAGTTATGAGCTCTATGTTTTTATGTTGAGCCCATGGGAGTAAAACAGATACATAACCTTGCTCATTTCATATATAAAAATATGTTTAATGGCTTTTAACTCGGATGTTGTGAGACACTGTGTTATAAAGTAACGTTGTTTCAGAGTTCACACCAAATAAATACAAATAATAGGTATACACACGTTAGTTCGCTATGTTTATGTTAAGTCTATGGGTGGCAAAACATATAGGTACCTAACATTCCTAATTTCAGTTGTAGGATAAAATATATAAAAATATTCTTTAATTATTCTTGACTTGGACACTGTAAGTCACCATGATATATCGCATCGGAATGTCCACTAAATAATGGCTATAGTTATAACTATAATCCCTATTAGGTATAATAGCTTAACTACCGGAGATAACTAAAACTATATTTCTAACAATTTCATTTATCTAGGGATGATAAATTAATATAGCGTTTTTAAAACAACGTTTTCGCAAATTAATACACGTATACACAGAACAAGCGCCTTAGCAACCAGTTGTTTAGAACGCTTTATCAACTGCTGACAAGGTCACTTAGGAGTCCATACGCACAAAATGTTTATGAAAAAGGAACTACTTAAGAAACAAGTTAAGCAAGAATAACGTCGTGGGCAAGTTTTGTAGCAAGAAATAATATCCGATAAAGGACCGGCGACTCAGAATTCCAAGGGAAACCACCGACAAAAAACAAATCTAACCCGGGAAAATGCATTAGTCAATAGGAGTCCCGTAAATAGTGGATAACTGAATTAAAACAGATGATGGTACATGGACAGTGAAGCAAGTGAATAAGTGTGTCATGGCAAATCTTTATTCATTAATGTTAAGGAGTATTCAGGAGCAGTCACAGTTTGTGATGGAACAACAATTAAAACCACTGGCTTAGGAAATATCAAGTTATTTGTCTTTAATGACACAACCGTGGTAACTTCATATTGAATAATGCCATTTTGTGGCTAATTTAAAGGCTTGCGGCAATAAATAAGGCTGTGAAGTTAAAGACGATAAGAAAACTTGAAAATTTGAGTTAAGCAATGAAGTATGTGTAGTGGTAGAGTGAAAGGAAAAATATTTGCGATGGTATTTAAAAATACGCGAAGAAATTAATCTGACAGTGTGTAAAACGGAATACGTTACTGCGTGGTATGAAAAAAATTGTTAATCAACATTTCCAAAATGTGAGAACTGTTCAGAAAGAAATTCTAGAATCAGATAATCCTGATTGTGAGAAATGTTTAGAAGACAAGGTACAGAGAACTCCATTCAAATCAAGTTGCACTATTCACACTCAAGTACCATTTGCGGTAGTACACATAGATTTACGTGGATCAATGGGAGAATTGAGCATTGGTAATTGAAAATACCTTTGTTTTTGAAAGATGAATTTTCTCACCACCGTAGGGAAATGAAATGGCCTTTTTATTTATGTACGCTATTTAACTGCTGCGTTTCTCAGCGTCTCATTCTATGATGGGCGTGAAAGACTGCTTAATATTGCTCAGATGCCTATTTATTCGGCTTGAGGTTCTTTTACGTGCCGTAAATCTGCGACACAAGACAAACGGCTTTACTTCCCTTCCGAAGGAAGCCTTGCAAATGTTTGAACCCGCAACCTTAGATATATATGAAGCTAGCGTGGTAACCATTACACCACGGAGGGCGGCTCTACTACTACCGTACGGTATACGCTTTGAAGAATATAGATGAAGGTGTTGAAAAATTGGGTGTATTTATGAAAATTTCAGGAAATAATATAGGACATATTGTGAACGTTGTGAGAAGTGATAGTGGAATAGAACTAGTAAACTATCAAGTAAAATAAATTCTTATTCGCCGAGGAATACATCATTAAAAATAGTATCGTACTCTCCAGAGCTGAATGGCTAAATAGAAAGCAAAATGCGAACAGATGTTGAGCGTGCAGAAACATGCTGAAAACTGCAAATTTAAACAAATCGATTTGGATAGGAGCACTTAACATAGTAATGTATACGATAATAGAACAGGAATCTGTTTCATTAACAGAGAAACATAATTTAAAATGTGGTTTGGAAAATGATCAAACTTAAAAGACTTGTATGTTTTTAGAACTACTGTTTCTATACATGCACCTAAGAGAACAGACACAAATGGAATGCTAAACGCAAGAAGGGGTAATTTATAGGGTATGAAGATTGCCCAAAAGGATATAGGTTTTACTACGCAGAAGAAAGAGGAATTAGACTCCCCAGATATGTTATTTTTCCATCTACTGATAATTTTTCTCCACAGTTATCAGGTATCTCTCACTCTTAAAACCAGATGGGGATAATAATAAAATCCAGTCGCCAAATGAAGAGACGAGAAATATAAAATGCTTAGTGAAAATGAAGTATTACGAGAGTAGTAGAAGGTAATATGCCCCGAATAGTAATATTCAAATGTTGGAACGCTCTACTTGATTGGATGAAGATTCAGAAGAATCTAACTCGGAAAAAGGATATTATCTCAGAAATAGATCAGCTCTAAAGAAACCTTAAACATTTAATGACTATGAGACTTACTCCACTTGCATATAAAAATCAAAGAATCATAATAACTTTCAGGAAGTGAAGAGTTATGGAGACAGGCATCGTTAGAAAGAATGTATAACAAAAGAACTGGAAGCTTTCAGTGAATACAATATAAGAGTATGGACAGAAGTTTGTCAAAAGGAAGAATAACGAGATTTGACAGATCTGCGAATTCAAAGCAAGGTTTGTGTCTAAAGGCTTTCAACAAAGGACAGTTTCGATGTTTCAGAAGTTTTTGCACATTTTACCATATAAAATAGTTGAGAATCATGTTAGAGTTGCAACCCATGGACATATTATTATTCTTCAAAAGGATGTTGAAAGAACATTGTTGAAGTTTGCATGGAAATATCAAATGGGGCAATTAAAGGCGATGGACGAGTCATGAGATTGAACAAATTACTGGTAGGCTTCAAGAAATCGCTAAAATTTGGAATGATCGATTCAATAAGATTATGAAATAACAGCAGCTTGAACACTCACAGACTTGCCATTGTTTGAATTCTAAATCTGATGGAGCATTTCAACATTATATTGTGATATATATCAACGATCTCTTGATAATGGGAGATGATTTGAATAAAATGGAAAGAGTGAAGTTTACATTGCAGCACGCATTTAAAATGAAAGATATGGATAACATTCACAATTATATTGGACTAAATATTATATAATGACACTGCCACAATAAATACAATTGCTTATTTCAAGGAAACCTTGAACTAGTTTCAAATAAGTGAACGCAAAACGGTTTCGACTTCATTGGAAGTGAACGTAAAGCTTTCAAATATTCCTTCTAAGGATAAAGAATTTGAAAGCTTCTGCAAACAGCTAATCGGATTCTTAGTGTGTCATGTTAGCACAAGGTCCTTAACTAATGTTTCTTTTAGGATTTTGAGATATCATAGATATTCGTAGGGAAATTATTTACAATACTTTTTGGAACAAATATAAAATAATATGACGCCGCCACAATAAATACAAGTACCTTTTCAAGGATGTCTTGAAGAGGTTTCAAATGAGTGAATGTAAACCACTTTCCACTTCATTGGAAATGAACGTAAAGATTTCAAGGATAAAGAATTTGAAATCTTCTGCAGACAGCTAAATGAATGCTTAATGTATGTCATGCTAGCATCGCATCCTGAATTATATGTTTCTTGTAGGATTTTGAGAAATCATATTGATTTATAGAGAATTTATTTACAATATTTATTGGAGCAAATATTGTACAATATTATGACGCTGGCACAATAAATACAGTTGTCTATTTCAAGGATGTTTTAAAGAGGTTTCAAATGAATGAATGTAAACCGGTTTCGACTCCATTGGATGTGAACGTGAAGATTGCAAACATTTCTTCTAAGGATAAAGAATTTGAAAGCTGCTGCAGACTAGGATGCTTAACGTAAGCCATGTTAAGATCAAGTCCTTATTTATATGCTTCTTTTAGGGTTTTGAGGTGATATTAGACTTCAGCAATGAAGATTTGTGGAAATCATTTAAAATGCTGCTTCGATATATGAAAGGTACAATTTATTATTCATTAGTGTAGCACAAAGAAAAGAATCCCAAAATACTGCAATGATATCAGATGCAGACTGAGCTGGAAATGTGAATGATCGCTAGTCAACCTCTGAATTTATTTTCAACGCTGTAGCATGGTTATAGCATCAGTGGCACCATCATTAATTGAAACAGAATATGCAGTACTGAGTAGGCTGAAATATATAATGCAAATTTTAAAGTTGAAGATTAAGGCGACTATTCTTGTACTTGAGGACAACCAATCATCGCTTAAAGTTGTCAAGAACCCTGAGAATTACATAAAATTAAAACACATTGATATCAAATACCATGTGACAAATTGACCAACGGTAAAATGAACATTTCCTTTATTGGTCAAAAAAAAAAAAAAAAAAAAAAAAAGGAAAAAAAATTAGTAGGTAATATAACAAAAGCAGTCGCGAAAACCAAACCTGAGAATTTTTGCTCTTGTACTTGTCAATTTAAATGTTGCACCAGTGTCGAAAAGTTAGAGTTGTTATGAATTGTCCATATTTATGTATAATTTTGAATTGTAGATTCTCTTTTACTTTCTAGCACATATGTACATACAATGTATGTAGTAGCTAGATAAATACTGTATTCCACCAAATTCAATGTCGAGATTTCACCGGAACTGTATGTTCTGAGGTCACCTGTGTCCAAAAAAAAAAAAAAAAAAAAAAAAAAAGTGTTTCAAAAACGTTGTGTGTGACTGTAGACAGCAAAGCTCAAAAACGAAAATACCGATAAAAACAAAATTTGGTATTTACATTTAGTAGAATGCGACACGAAGAATAAAATATATCCCCCACCACAAACTACCCTTTACACAGAACCTTTTTTGAAAGCGTTGTATTTCTCAAAAATGGCTTTATAGATTTTGATTAAAATACCGTATATTAAAGATATTTAAACATTATATTTTGCTGGATAAAAACTAATACACAAACATCTAGATTCGTAAAAACATACAATTTATGTCATATATATATATATATATTTTTTTTAAGGGCGTACTGTTTTCGAAACATTCCTTGTTATTGGTTTCAGTTTTAAACTACACAGCTTTTCTCAAACACGACCACCATAGTGAATCGAACCTAAATTGTTTCACACAGCAACCAGTTTCAAAAGGTTTGGCTATCACTTTAGCTAATGTATTCCCTTCTATTTACACTGAAGCATGTGGATGAAACTTGCACTTGCACTTCTACAATAATTTTTCTTTGCTTCTTTTATTGGTTACCTCTAAAGTTTCCTTTAGGATTGAATGAGGCTTTTCTGCCCATATTTTCTGCCATGAAAAAATATATATTCACATACCTATATAAATAAATGAAAACTGTTTTACTAAATTCCCTTTTGTGCCTTAGCTACAGTTAGGGTTGCCAACTTTTTACACAGAAAACAAGAAATCGAAGAGGAAGCCTATAAAGTCAACATTTCATGCATGTTTTCTACAAGGAACGATAGAAATATATTTAAAATGTGCAGGTATGCTCTATTTTTCATTTTTTGCTTGTATTTGTTTAGACTTTCTTAAGTTTGCAAAGTCATTTGGTTTTACACATGTAAAGGATTATCTACAACTAAAGTTAAAATTCACTGTTACTAGATCCTCTGCTTTTATGAATTTGGTGATGCGTTGTTGCACACGTCTATCCATTTTTGGTTCATTAGAAAATAAATCTTTCTGTCTAAGTAGTTGAACCAGTAATATTTAATATAAATCCAACTACTTTCAGCAAATTTGAAACCTGAATATTTTTGCTCTCAAGGAGAGAAAACATAAACCCACCTTCTGTTTCCATTACCTTCCATGGATATGCCTAGCTTCAAAACATCCTTGCATTACAGAATTCATTATTCATCTAGCTGAACTGAGTCAATGGCTCGGAATTTAGACAGACAGCCATCCAGACTGTATTGGAAACTTATCTTCAAATTTGTAATGCTTGACTAAACATGTTTTTCATTATACACAAAATGCCATAAGAATATTTTCAATACATTTTCTGGTTCTAGGACCAATTAATTTGTTAAAAACTTTACTTGTCACACTACCAAAATATCTATCACTCA
Source organism: Hymenopus coronatus (assembly GCA_030762935.1). Lineage (NCBI taxonomy): Eukaryota > Metazoa > Arthropoda > Insecta > Mantodea > Hymenopodidae > Hymenopus > Hymenopus coronatus. The sequence continues at coordinate 70,283,231 of CM060887.1, read as the reverse complement.
TTCTGTTCTCAATTTTATCATCAGAGTTTTGGCTGTTTCAAAAGTTTCCATTGTACTTATCAGAGTGCTCTAAAAACTTAGAGCAATCTAAAACTACTGTACTAACATATGAAATAAGTTAAATAAATCTTCAAAGTTAACTTTCTTTCACTGTCATCAGAATCATTTAAAAAGTCTTTAAAACTGCCATCACTACTTTCATGTAAGTTTTAACAGTTCCCAAATTGTAATGCTAAAACATCTGGTTCGTACATTTCGGAGAATTTCTGTTTTTTCTCCATCTACAAATTCAATGTACATGTCGGATAATTTCTGTTTTTTTCTCCATCTACAAATTCAATGTGTTGTTACATACATATCATTCCCAGTAAAAGCAAAATCAATAAGCCAGTTTATAAATTTTGTTTTCAATGAGACCATAAACAGGGATGTAAGGTTTAATATTTCTAGCTGGATTGCGTTAATCTTTTAAGGTCACACAATAAAAATGTTTATATAAGCCTTCATGTAGGTCTACATTAATGGGAAGGGTAAGTAAAAGATTTTATACGATTTGAAACTCAATTCTAATCGTTCATATGTCTTGTTGTGTTGCCGAATAAAATCTAAATTCTAACACAATTGTTTTCTGTTGAAAATACGCATATCAGGAGCTATCAAGTGTATTTCGGAGAAAAACTGATGTTAGCCCAGAGGAAGGCCGACTGATGATCGCTAATCTTTAATGGTAGTGATGATTATTTTTGTGATGATAATAATGATGATGATAATGATAAAATAACAACAATAATAATAATAATAATAAAAAAAAAAAAAAATAATAATAATAATAATAATAATAATAATAATAATAAAATAAATCTATCTTAAGCAAACACTTCCTTTAGATACCAGTTCATATTATTGTGTGTTAGCTTTCTAAACATTCAATTTTTCAAACTTAAATGTGATTTTTTATAGTGTTTAACGTCCGCTTTTACTACCATGGTACGCAGGTGGTTTAAACATGTTGGATAAATGAAAACAGCATGCATGAACTACGATAAAAATTACAGAGGAACTCATTCCCATTAGTAAAGTTCTGATGAAACGTAAGGTTTTGATTACGAAAATTCGAGGTATTAAAATGTTTAGCACAGATCCTATAAGAGGATTAATTATTTGAGCAAAGAGTTTTAAAATCCTCGGTCAAGTCGGCCCTGCGTTACTTGCCTACCCATTGAACAGAGCTGCAAAGGGAATGTAAGTGTTAACCAAAGTATATAGCTCAAATAAAAATGGCGTGTTATTTATGGACGCTGTTTAACTACTATGGTTTTCAGCGTCCTATTCTTAATTGGGCGTGAAAGACCGCTTAATTTTGCTCAGAGGCCTCTCTATCGGGGTTGAGGTTATTTTACGTGCCGTATACCTACGATACGGGACCACCGGCATTACTTCCCTTCCGAAGGAAGCCATACTAAGGATTTTTACACCGAACCCGCGACCTTGGGTATATGAAGTTAGCATGGTAACCATTACACCACGGAGGGCGTCCCATATAGCTTATAACTATTAGATTTAAATGTGTAATTTTTCTCTAAGATTATTGTGTTTGTGTACTTTGATGTATTTTTTTTAATATGCCTTAAATGAAAGGTAACTTAGTGAAGAAAGCCACCTGTCCTTATCTGGAGGAAATCGAAAGAAAGGGCATTGCTTTTTCTAGATAGTTATGATAACAATATACTGTATATGTGTTGCCGTTTATTAACTTGAACACCCATTTCAATTCTCAATTGTATAATTTATTTTATTACTTTCCTCAATTGAGAGCTGCCATGTAGACAAAGTATAACTACACAATTAACATTTTTAAAAATAATTTACAATGTTAAAAATAAATCGTATAACTAAGTACAAGTAACATATAAGATTAGAAATGATAGACTTCAAATCTAATACAAATAGCTCATACAATCTTCTCAAAAAACACTATAGTAAGTTCAAAATTACAGAACAAAACTTAATGAATCGTTATAGCACCAGCATTAAAACGAATACAAATGATTTCTGAGGATGAGAAACGATCCTCTGATTGCCATGATCGCTATAGTAGGGTTCCTAACAACTTTGAGCCCGCTGTCGTACGAGCGCTAGTTTAGTTTGTCTGCGGTATTAGTTATTAGAGGCTCCTAGCTATTTGGTAGCATTGATTATATTTGGCGCGGCTAAATGCTTAAAAATGGCTGTAGTTTAGTATTATTAAATGTGGAACTCAGGGTTGAAGTAAACGGAAGTATCAAACGAATAAACACAACATTGCTGTCAGCTTCTAATTTAATGTGTTAGGATAGATTTCGTCTAAGGATTGATCATAAATAAGTTAGTAAGTATTGCAAGGGTTCCTAACAAGGAAAGAACTAGAACTACAATGGTGCGTACAAAGAATACGGCTGTAAGAATTGGGAACAAAGCTCCACGTAAGGCAATTAGCACACCAGCATTAGATCTGAAGGGCAGAGGTATCGCAGATTTATTCAAATCCAAGTCGTCTGGTGGAGATGCGGGCAACCCGTACTGTCCCCGTGAAACACCAGTATGGCAGAAGGAGATTACCAATTTCTTTACACCAGTGACTAAAACAGAGGCTTCTACTTCTGCTGCACCATCAACACCACAGGATGCCGACCCAGTGAGTGCTTCAGAGGATTGTGCAACAGGATCTCAAAGCAATGATCCAAAAACATAAATATGCACAATTGGGTAACCAAGACTGCTCAAAACAAAATAAGAAACGAAGAAACACGAAAAGACTTGGAAAATATTTTCATTGTTCACAGAAAATGTGTACCGGTGTACTATTAAATTGAGTGTATGTTTTGCCAAAAAAATAATTAAAAAAAAATTGTGAAAGTGAATTGTGCATGTTGTAAAATCATATGAGACATTAAACCAAAGTATTTAAGTTTGTTAATCTATTTGTTGCATCAGAAATTGCAAGTACATATAAGAATGTCATTACTTTTATAACGATTTCATGTTACTGCACTAGTTTTGGCAATAATTATAAGTTAAGAGTATGATTTTTTTACCATAATGTATTTTATGGCAGGCACAGAATTTTATGGTAGTTATGCTCTGATTAATACTAGAGCTGCCCAATCTTTTATATGTTAAAGGGTAAAGACAAATTGCAAGTGGGAAGACGCTGAGGGACTGGAGCAAATATAACTATGCTCTCCTAATTCAATATGAACAGTAACCTAAAAATCTCAACTTAACAATAATGCTTGTGCAGGTCAAGCGGAAAAGTCGGGATAAATTCCTGTTGATGGGAGTTGCTTGGAATAACTATATGCGTAACACATGCAGTTATACTTTAGTAAACTTGTGGGAAATACTTGAAAATATCTAATTAACTTCTACAGAGAATGTTTTAATGCATTTATTACACATATTTTTAACTTCAGGATTATGTTGGATTCCATATGTAATTAACAAGCATAACATTGACTCCTATCAATGAGAGCGAAAACAAAAATGCTTATGACAAAGCAATTCCATAGTATCAAAGTTTTTAATGAAAAAGTAATACATATTCTAACTACATTCCTAATCTTATGATGCAAACTTCCCATTTGTGTGTTTTCGCTCACACTTGACTCAAAATAGAAGAAATTATCACTAAATTGTGGTCACTTACATGTTTTCTACTGTTATTTAGAGCCAAAACCTCTGCTAAAGGTAAAATACTAACTAGGTTTCTTCCTTATATTTTAGCTGAATGTTGTGTCTTATGACATGGTTCACCATACACATAAAAGGTAGAAATCCAATTTTGGTTCATAACAGTAATCCTTACTATAACATGAATTCAAATGCATATTATCTCAACAAGCAGTTAACAGAGGAACATAGTTTATGGACTGCAAACCTAGAAATTAAATGTTCTTCATGAACATATTTTCATGTCTGAAGCACCAGCAAATTTTATGGCATTTGTATCGGCATAATGTACAATGCTATAAGGTAAAGCATACTTATTGAGTTATGCAGTGCCCAGCTCTGCCCACTACACCCACCGTCAAGTTTTGTGTTTCTGTCCAAATAATTTCTGTTAGTTACAAAAAGTATGTTAAGCTTTCAAATGCATGCTGGAAAATTTTTCAAACTCTGAAAATAGATTAGTTGTACTTACTGTGGCATGTGCTTGACATGTAAGGCCCATTTATAATTTTTTCTTTAAGTTATAAGCTTTTGGGAACAATCTGAAGCCTACATCATAAGTATCAAAGGTTTTATTTTTAAATGCCAAGTTGCATCAGACACTGAATAATATCTGTCCAGACATTAAGGCTTAATGTGCATTTATGATTAATTTTCAAGTAAAGTAATGCTAGTGAACAGTTCTTAAACTTATATGGATCCTCATTGTGCATTTATAATATAACTTGAATTTATTTGCTTAATGGTTTTCTGCTACAGTATATGTTCAGCAGTTGAAACCACTATCTTGGAGTATTTTATAGACAGTGTATGCATTTGTGATTACATATTTTTAATAAAAAATTATTTTTAGTTTTTAATTTGGGATGAAATGCCAAATAACATGTTGAAAAATGTTTCCTTAAAAGCATTTTGGAAATGTTCTGCATCAGCATATACTGCAATTAGGCTGCTGTCTTTGGTGAATGCTTCATTTCTTTTAACTGTGAAGTAACCAGTAAATTGCAGTGAACTGGGAACCCAGCAACAAACCACCGCATAACATCCACTATTATTCCGCTAGTATCTTTGTCAACATCTCCTTTCAACGATTTCTTTAGCATCATTAGTCATTACTAGGGTTCAGATTTTTAGGTGCTAAAAACTTGGGAAATATTTATATTTAATGCACTAAAGTTAAAAATATGTGCCAAAACAAATAAAATATGTTTTTAAAGATATGAATGGCTGTTCTAATATAAATGTACGGGTACTCACCATTCATCATTTGTGGGAGGGATCACCAAATACTGGAGAGTTACAGTATATGACCACATGCTTCCTCAAAGGTTCTATCTCGAAAGATTCATGACGAAGGAAGTGCCTTAAATTTCGAAAATTATCGCTCCACATCACAAGAAGTAATAACATAGCATGTTACTCACATTTACATCAATTTCAGGATTTGCCCATCAGAACTGAAAATATCCTTAAATTCTGCAGAATATTGTTGCACTACTTTTCATTCTGAGCAAGTTTAATCCACTGTCAAGTCAAAACTGTCGATATGTAACTTCCCAATACAACGAGAAGGTTGTCTAAACTTTGCGGATTCACAAGTGATAAATGAGTGGCTAATAGACTATGCAGTTTAACAAGTATAAGTGTATATACTAGCCAGGCTGTGAAGCGATAATATTTATTTCAAGCATATGGTAGTGGAGGAATTCTTGCAAGCTCAAGTAATTAAGGAATGCATTCTTCAAACTAGGGATAATATAGCTGACATATCAGTTCTTGTAATAATTAACAAATTGCATCTTCTAGCATGTGTAATTGAGCATTACAGAAATGCATAGTGACTTGTTAAAAATAATTCTTCTGCAGCTTTTATGATTTTATGAAATGATGTGAAAACTATTTTAAAAAACTTTCCTTTATTCAATTTTTGTGTAATGTATGTGAATATACGATAAATATTTATCTATAAAAAATCAGAAAAAATACATTTTTATGTGCAATAAAACTTAAATTGTTTGGTCTTAAACTCAGTTTCAAGTTCACATTAGGACTCAATATTAAAAATATTTACTTGACAAATAAAATGTATATCTTAAATTTTTTGGGAATAACCTATGAAAACTACTTTATTCTGGGTGAATTTTACGGAATTTTGCATAAATGCTAAACCGTAAGAAATGGACAAAACTTACCACAAAAAAAAAATAAAATAAATGTAGAGCACATTAAAACACACAATTTATGTTGTATACATTTTTTTCGTGGAGTTGATGGTTTTTGAGATATTCCTTGATTTTGGTTTCAGCTTTGAAAAACTTAACTTTTCTCATACAGGAATTGGTCAACTCCTGTCTATACAAACAAAGGAACTTCAGTCACATAGCAACCAGCTTTTGACTATCACTTAAACCTATGGTACTCCCTTATTTTGCTTCTACTTACAAGGAAGCAAGTAATAAGACTATTTCTGCTGTTTTTTGTTTGGGTTTTTTTTTTTTTTTTTAGTAAATAGAACAATAAGCTTGTTAACAATAATTTGTTGCAGAGATGTAGAGAATGTCATGTGAATGGAACACAGATTTTTTTTTCCAAGTTGCAGCATTCTCCACTTTGGCTATTACTTTCCAGCTGTCACTCTGCAGTTGAAGGAGTTGTTTTTTCCAAGTAGGAGTTCATTCCCCTGGAAGTGAATGTGATGAGGTTGGCAAGACTCAGTGAATGGTAAATTGGTTATCTAATTTACAGCATATGTGTGTGCAAACTCTGGGATCTAGGCAGAATGGAAGCTGCTACATGGCAGGGTGTGTACCATACTTCATGTATTTTGCTTACAAAATTGTGTGAAACTTACCAAATGAAGACTAGGAGACTGCCTAAGAAAAGGTGCACGTCTATTTAATTCACATGCACAATTTACTTTCATTACTTTTAACAACCTATAAGTTTTTGTATTACTGCAAATTGTTATTGTTCTGTATTGCTTAAATCTATAATTTGTTATGGATGAAACAGCAATGTTGGCTGTGTAAGGGATAAGTAACTGTTTTTACTTTCTCTACTTTGCGCATAGTACATGGGAAGAGAAGATATTGCATTCCAACCAAAAATTCAATTTCACTGGAAATACATGTTTAGGACATCTCTATCTAGAAATCACTTTTAGAAAAATGTCTGTAGTTTTGTAAGTGTGAACACGATAACTCAAAAACAGAGAGTTAATCTAAATACCAACTTGATATTTAAGCTTAGTTTTCAAAAATGGCTCTATGATATTGATTCTCCCACCATATATTAAAGATATTTACATGACATAAAATGTAAATCTTGAAGTTTTTGGAAATAGCTGCTGAAATCCTCTGTCTTCTGAATGACTTTTTCCATAACTGATAATCCATAGGAGATAGCTAAAAAGTTACTACACAAAAAATAAAGATCTCATGTGTAATACTTTTTTTTTGTAGAGTTAACAGCTTACAAGATATTCCTCGTTATTGGTTTTCACTTTAAAATACCTATACTTTTCTCAAACATGAAGTTATTCGTATTTCATTTTTACTCCTGAGCATGAAGGGAACCATAATTTCAAAGTCAACCACATAGCAACAGCTTTTAAAAGATTTGACAATTGCTTGGTGTATTCCCTTATTTTCTTTCTACTAAGTAATAAGACCATTTCTGCTAATGTTTATCTTGATTAGCATGAAGTAGAAGAATGACATTTTGTAGGAATAGTTTTGTTTGCAGAACAAAAAGTAGGTAGAGAAAGTCTGTGAATGAAACACATCAGATTTTTTTTAAGTTATTTATCAATGTTCAGATTTACGTCAAGGGTATTTATGGTTAATGAGTTTTTATGGTGTCAAGGGTATTAATGCCACCTTCATCTTGAACCATTTGTATGACATCCTAAATAAAATTTATTCCATTTGATTTTTTGTTTTGAAGGAGAAACCCTTTGTGGTATTGCATTCTCCTACATGAAAGTCTAGCTTGTAACCTCATTTTGATCTGCTCGCTTCATGTTGCTCTATCTTAGATACAAGAATTAATAACGTAATGGGCATAAATAGTGCAGATTCGTGAAAAGTTTTTTTTGGAGGGAATAAATAAATATCTGCACATGTTAGGTCATGTGTTTTTGCCTAGGTAAAAATCACTCAATGTACCTTCTGAAAAGCAGAAAAAGCTTCAGAAATTTCTATGATGCCAGTGGAAAAATTATATGTTGACTTTGTTGGCCTTCTACCACAATCTAATCAAAGATTAGTAGCTCTTCTCCAAATAAATTTCAATTCTGCTGATCATGAGTTAATTTATAATTATAATTTTTACCTCATCACTAAATTTGCCATAATTTGTGGCATTAAGATAACTTGCTGCTGCAGCGTTCTCTCTTGAAACTATCTGTAAGAATTGGCAGCATGCATTCTATAATTTGCAACTGGCTCACAGACCCACTACTATGAGGAGAAAAAGCCCTCTCTATATGCTGTTGGCATTTCATTCCCTCTACTTGAAAAAAGGGTCTATACTGCTACGTTAGCACTGGCCACTGGCATCAAAAGTCAAGCAAATATATGCCAACTTAAACCAATTATGCATTTGTTTAGGGTTCGTTGTGTTGCATTTTGCTGTTTATTCTTACAATTGTTTATGTTTTTGTATGGGTGTTAAATTTTTGGCTGAACTAGTGAGTACTTATTACATGTTACAATATCTTATTCCCCAGCAGTCACTTCTCTTTATCTTCTATATTCAAGTTTATCCCTTTCTTTCTCTTATGTGTTTGTTATGTTGCACATGCATGCCTGTTCTGGCTAGTCTTATTAATCTTTTGTGTTTCTGACCCTACTGTTTGCCTGATTTTGGAAATGGAAATGGCGTGTTATTTATGGATGCTCTTTAACTGCTTTAGTTCTCAGCATCCCATTCTATACTGGGTGTGAAAGACCACTTAATTTTGCTTAGAGGCCTCTCTGTAAGGCTTGAGGTTTTTTTACGTGTCGTAAATCTACGACACGGGACCAATGGCTTTACTTTCCTTCTGAAGGAAGCCATGCTAAGGATTTTTACACCTGAAAAACTCTATTGTCCTCTGCCAGGTTTGAGCCCGCCACCTTGGGTTTATGAAGTTAGCATGGTAACCATTATATCTAGAGGGCGACTTGCCTGATTTTGAGCATGATATACAACTAATTAGTTTATTTAAATTATTAGGAAATTTGTATATGGATTTACATTTATTAAACAGTACCTGTAACATTGAGTCATGATTTGCATTTATCTCAGTTAAAATGTTTGAACTAAAGCTCAACTTTTGTTTCTGAATTATAAATAAGCTATTTATAGTGTATTTATCAGCGAGCTTGGCATTTATAAAATTTGTAATTCTATTCATATCTTAATAAGCTGTTATAAATTAGTATGTACAACCACAAAAGATGTTTCTTTTGAGCCATTTTGTTTTGTATTGTGAAGAGAGATTGTTATCTTCCTGGTTTAGGGGTAACATACTAGCCTCTAGTTCCCAAGGTTGCAGGTTGAAGTCCAGTGGAGGTGATGGATTTTTTTGAGCATGATTTTCTTCAGAAGGGAAGCAGGGCCGGTGGTTCCATGTTATAGATTTAGGGCGTGCAAAATAACCTCAAGCCTGATAAGGAGGTCTTTGAGCAAAATTAAATAGTTAAAAAGTATCCATTAATAAAACTGAATTTAATTTATGGAGAAATATATTTTGTATTGCCTGTTCTATGGTTCTGTTTGCAATTTTCTTTTCTTTTATTTTGTAGCTAGCCTTCATTCTCAACCTTGTGTACCTATTCACCTCTTTAACACCTGTGTTGAACATTGCAGCAGCTCTCTGGTTCCTTCTTGGGCACAACCTCTTTGCCCCAGGAAGAATGTTACTGCCATCTTGGATATAAGAATTAATAGAAATAGTAAATGATATGAGTCCTTTTAACTGAAGCAGCCAAATTGAAAAAATCTACAATAAAGTTAATATAATTATTACTAAAAACAAAGGCAAAACTTGTAGATATTTAAGTCTTATTCATATTTATTGTGGTTTCATTATCATTGGTGGATGAATAGAATAAGGGTCTGTATACAAAATGTGGATAAACACAAAATACTTTTTATATTACAAAAACGAGTAATTAGGATAATTATGGGTTTAAAGGTATTTTATATTTTGCAAAATTTATTTTAGAGACATATCACCCTGCAATATTTATTTCTTATATATATATATTGAATAATATGTATTTAAAACAGTTGTGATAAAATGAAGATTCATGATGTTTCACCAGAGGTAACATACATTTTCATATAAGAACACATATATTCCACTTGTTTAAAACAAGGACTACTGCTGCTGCAATAAAATATGTAATAAATTGTCAATGTATACAAAATGCATAGAAGTACAAATATTTTAAAGGGAGCTGAAAAAAATTTGTACAAGGATGTTTCCATTCTATACCTGAGTTTATACAAGACTGAACTTTTTCATCTTAATGCTGTAATCCTCTTCCTTGTTTGCATATCTAAATTTATTTATTGTATTAAAATTGACAATGTCATAAATCAAAGTAATGGAAGACAGGTATACAAATGAACTGAAATATTGTAAAATGCAAATAACTGTCTTGCAAAATCATTATGTATATTGCCATTTTTAGCTATAAATTAGATTTTTGGATAACTGATATTGCAAAACTTCACTCTTTAGTGCCAAGATCTGATGCAATACAATTTATATATTTAAGCTCCAAGAGCAGATTGGATCCAATCTGTGTATTGGTTTTTACCTCCAGATAATTTACAATTCATGCAACAAATGTCATAAGTACACCATTAAAACTGTGTGTTGATAATACACACAGTTTTATTTAATTTTTAATTATGAGGATGTCACATGTCAGTCATTGTAGTGTACCATAAACAGAATAGCACATAGTGGTGGCAGCGTTTCCTATTGGGCTTATTTTTTCTTGTGTTTTTGTTTACTGTACATTACGGAATGGCATGTTGGAAAGACAAGTCTTTGACAGAGGAAGAAATTTCAGCAAAATGCTGCAGTGATAGTCACAGTGAAATTTTGATTAGCGATGTCAATAGCAAAAATTTGAAATAACATTTAAAGCTTTTTCAATACACTGCAACATTCTTAGAGTGTGTGAAAATGTGAAACATATAAATTTGAACAGCCTTTATTCCAAAAATGTTATTCATGAAGATTAATTAAAATGCAGTTTTTTTTTGTTTTTTTTTCATTTTCATCCATTTTATCTATGTATTTGTTTCAACAGTTAGGCAATTTTTTATGTCAGTTTCAAAGAAAGTATGAGGAAGAGTATGAAGTTGCAAAACAAAAGATCCAGGCTGTAGTGTCGATGTGGAAGGTCAGTCCAATGCATATCCACAAATTTTTGCTCATTGCTGCTGTTGTGTGGAGTTTGGCATTGTTCTGCAGAATGAACACATTTCTGATTGGGCTATTGCACTGTTCTGAACAGATGGCAAATGAAACTGACTAAGGAAGTCACAGTAGTAGGCATCATTATTGATCCAATGTCCTTGGAGGAAATCATAGGACTTCCGGAAAACTCCTGACCATAGGAAACCACTACAAATTGATGTTTCCATCATTTTACGTACTGTTTCAAGAACATCTACTGTGTGAGGAAGAAAAATTTTACAGCACTTGCTCATTAATTTTCACTTTTTTCAACATATCAAGCATTTCTATTCATTACTGCATCACTTTTTTTTTTACTTTCTGTGCATGTACTATGTACATAATGTATAGAGAAGGTATTGTATTGCACCCAAAAATTTGATACCGAGATTTCACAGGAAATATATGTTTTGAGACCTCCTGAATCCAAAAGAAGCATTTTTAGAAAAATGTCCATGTGTGTGTGTGTGTGTGTCTGTCTGTCTGTGGGCAGTATTGCTCAACATGAATAGTTGGCTAAATATCAAACTTGATATTTAAGTTCAGTATCTTCCAAGGATGTGACACAAAGATTTTCAAGAACGTCCCTCCATTTTGCCATGTAAAAGTTAGTTGGGGGTAACTACCCTTTACATGACAAAAGTTTTGAAAATTTGGAATCTCTCTAAAATGGCTGTAACGATTTTGATTAAAATATTGTATATTACAGACATGACAAATAAAATGTATATCTTGAATTTTCTGGGAATAGCCTTTGAGGATGTCTTTATTTTGGATGAATTTTGCATAACTGGTAAACTGCAAGAGATAGACAAAAGATTATTTTACAAAAAATGTAGAGCTCTTTAAAACACACAATTTATGTTATGTACATTTTTTTCATGGAGTTAACCATTTTGAGATATTCCTTGTTATTTGTTTCAGTTTTAAAATACTTATACTTTTCTCATAATGGAATTTAACTCCTGACCATACAAAAAAAAATTTCAATTACATGGCAACCAACTTTCAAAACATTTGACTATGGTACTTCCTTATTTCCCTTCTACTGACAAGGAAGCAAGTAATAAGACCATTTCCATTAATTGAATCTCAATTAGCATGAAGTAAATAAAAGAATAAGCTTTTCAACAATAATTTGTTGCAGATATGTAGAGAGAGTCATGTGAATGGAACACTTCAGATTTTTTTAAACATACCTTATGTCTCAACTGGGGCATAATGGGAACATTTTGTCCTCTATCCTTGTCTATCAGCTTATTGTCAATATGAACAGTGAAGATGTGGCATTGCTTCCATGGTATAATGGTTACAATGCTGACTTGATATGCCAAAGGTTGCGGGTTCAAACACGGTGGAGGATGATGGATTTTTTCAGGTGTAAAAATCCTTAGCATGGCTTCCTTTGAAAGGGAAGTAAAGCCATTGGTCCCATGTCACAGATTTAAGGCACGTAAAAGAACCTCAAGTCTGATAGACCTCTGAACAAAATTCAGTGGTATTTTACGCCCAGTATAGAATTGGATGCTGAGAACCATAGCAGTTAAAAGAGCATCCATAAATAAAACTCCATTTACATTTTTGAAGATGCGGCAGACATAAAACGGGGAGGGAGGAAAACTTTACAATGACACGGATGTAATAGTCAATAATAATTTGAGGATCTAAGCCAAGGGATTGTGGGCTCAAGGTTCCTAAACTGTAAAACGTTGCCCAGAGATTTAGGATCCTAAACCCTAAATTATTGCCCAGGGGTTCAGAGTTCTAAGCCACGAAGCATAGCCCAGATATCGGGGGCCTCTAAGGTACAGAAGCAAAGCCAAGGGATGATTTTTAGGAGGAGAGGAATGAAACAGATGCAGCTAAGGCTGCAGAGCATTTACAGGGATTTGTGAAGAGCAAATTTTAAGGAACCCTGAGTAGCTGAGGGATATGTGATGTTGCTGATGTAATAGCCAATGGTTTGAGCACACGGCAGAAATGCCAAGCATTTTGCTGAAGCATGTTTTGTGACTAGCTGCCATCTTGTTATTCTACAGACTATATACAATATATGTCAAATTGTTTTTCCAAGTTTTTGAGATAAAGAACAGATGACAATGGAAGGAGAGAGATCTCTAGTTGAAGGAATATCTAATACAATCACATTTTTGGCCTATCAGAAGTTATTATTGATAAATTTGTATTATTGCAGGACACATTGTGGCAAGGTTATAAACAAACTTAATTTTGTTCTAATTTCTGGTCTAAAACTACTGTTCATGTAACAAAAGGCTATACCATGTATAACATCATTGTCTTTAGTAGAATATTAATTATATTACTTTTTTTTTTTTTGCTAAAGAAGCAATTACTTCCCTATCACTGCAAATATGTCTTTCCTATCTCTTTACACTCTGCTTTAGCAATTTTCTTCTTTTACATGCTTTACACAACTTAGCAATTTTGTTCAACTTCAACATTAATTTTCTTTTTCTTGGCCTTTGCAGTACAGCACTATTGTCCATAATAGTTTGCTGGGTAGCCTTTTCAGTTATAGTTTCACAAACAATTGGGGTATTTCCAATACTTGGGGGGTCTATTTGGCAGTCTGCGTCGAGATATAGACATTTCTGCAAATAAGAGGGATAAACAGGAAACAAAGAAGGAATAGCTCCTTCTCTCAGTCTCCTGGTTTGCCCTGTTAAGGCCAAATCATTGGATGTAAAGTGTTGTGAGCACACAACAGAAGCTGGAGTAGGTTACTAATTTTGGCTGCCAATTGCCTTCACCCACGTTTCTCTAAGGTCTTTCCAAGTTGGAAATCTACAATTCACAATACAGAATCATTCTGTTCATAATGTATAACATATTTCACTAAGTATATTGCCGAAAAATCACTTAAATAAGTGCATTGAAACATTTTCTTGTTTTTTTCTGCTGTGTGAGAAACCACAACCAAACACCACAAACGTATTCATCATTATACTGGTTTAAAACCTAGTCCAAATGTACTTCTTAATTGACATTTAACCCCACCAAATCTTATTTTTGGGTCCACATTTAACCCACAAAAGTCATACTCATCTCAGAAGTATAGAATTAAAATGTGGCAGCTTGACAAAAATGTGCTTCACCAATCACAATGCATAAGGATAGTGCATTTTTTATCTAGTATCTCTATCTGTGGGTTCGAGGGCCTTAAGCCTTAAAACATTAGCAAGGGGCTCAGGGCCCTAAGCTGCAAAGCGTAGCCAACTGATCTGTAAAGAACAAACCCCAATGAAACCCACATAACCAAGAGATATGCGAGGTCATTGATGTAATAGCCAACATCGACCTCAAAGCATTGCCAAGGAAAACATCCCTCGGCTTTGCTTTACCCCCAATTCCTTGGCTACGTTTTGCAGCCTAGGACCCTCAAACACTTGGCAACGCTTTATGGCTTAGGGCCCTCAAACCATTGGCTATTACATCAGCGACATCACATATCCCTCAGCTTCACAGAATTGATTGGTGTTTGCTCTGCACAGATCTTGCATATTCGAATTTTCATTGCTAGACTTTCAGCATCATTTGTAACATTGCTGTAGCCACAATTTCATTTCTTAGCTTATTGACTACTACTTTTGGAGCTCTTTTCATACCTTCAAGTTGAAAATGGTATTGTTTTGCCATATATATGTGAGCTAACAAACAGGGTAGGTGAGTGAGTAAAATGACTTTGTCCAAGCAACATCATCTGCCTAATATGTTCCTTGCTACTTCAGGATTATGCTGGAAATAAGATTCACAGAATTTGTAAAGTTTTAGCTAGTAAAACAGTTGCCACTACGTTCAGGAGTGAAACCAAGACCACCACCTAGAGTTCCACAACACTGTAGCAAAAACTTTCCCTGCAGACAGCTTTCACGGCGATAGCGCTCCACTCCATACTGACCTGTTTTGATCCGAATGTATAATGGTACACCCAAATATCACCATGTGTGAGGATTCTGTCCAAAAAAGCATCACCTTCCTCTTTGTAATGCACGTGAAGATATGAGACATTTGAACATGTGCAGCTTTCTGATCTGCGATGAGCAGCCGTGGAACCCAACAAGTTGACACTCTTCACAATTTCAACTCCTTTCGAATGATAGATTGGACATTCCCATAGCTTATGAGAAGTTCTCAAGAAATATCAAGCACTGTGATGAGGCGATCCCCTTCAATGTCTCTGGAGCAAGGCTAGTGCAGTGGCATGGGTGAACCGTGTTTTTAACATGTTCACTTTCCTCATTAAACTCACAGGTTCAAGGTTTTACTCATACCATGAACGGATTCATTCCCCAAACTGAGAGTAAGCGATAACAAATTTCAGCTGCATTGACCTTCACTTTGTCAACAGATGGATGCACCTCTTTCTCACTCATCGTATCAGCAATTGACCAATGGAACAAATTGAGCTCCCAAGGCCTGCTCTCTCCAGAGACCCACTGCACATGCTGTAAAAGCCTTGAACCCAACCAGCACTCTACAAAGTAGAGTAAAGTAAGATGTGTTTAAATTTGATTTGCCTATGTACCGAGAACCATTGCAAAAAATCTCAAATTGAGAAGAGTGAAACTTTTATGTAAAAACTTGCAGTTTAAACAGTAGCATTTTAGCTCGATAACTAATAGATTAATATTATAATGATTAGCATGATTTTCTATTAATATTGTTAAATTGTTTTTATTGTATAACCTATTACATTTTATTTGCTATATTCATACTTTATAATTTTGAAAAATAAATACATTGATGAATATTTATTTGTTCAACAATTGTGATTGAAATGGTAATGCTTAGAGAAATATGTAAGAGACTGTCAATATATAACATATCATACTCCAAACTGGCACCACATTGCCTTGGATAATCATATTTAAATGAACTTTATGACTTTTGAAAGAAAAGCTCAAATATTTTTGTGAATGTGGACAACAATGGATGAGATCATGTGAATCAAACACAGAAAATAAATTCACTCATGTCTGTGATTAGTCCATATGGGTTCATTGTTGGATATTTAGCAGGTAGGTTACATGTGAATATTTGCTTTTAAAACTGTGTGGTTTTTGAAGATGTCTTAGGGACATACCATAAGAAACCCATAAGAAAGTAGTTGGTGTATTTTGAAATATCATAGCATGCAGAATCTAGTGCAAGTTCAGCATGTTTTTAGGCAAGGTTTCAACTTCAAGCTCCTACACACATGTCAATTTTGAAGTGGTACTGTGATTTTGTGGATCATGGCTGCCATGAAAAGCAAAGACCATTCAGGAAGACCAGCTGTTAATGCGGGAATTGTGGTAACAAGTGTGTGGGCAGCATTTGTACATAGTCCGAAGAAGTTTGTCCATAGAGCTAGTTAGCAGTTAAACATCCCTTTATCCACCATATTTAAGATCCTGCATAGGCAACTGAAGTTTCACCCTGTTGAAAGTTGAACATATATTGGCACTAATGGAGGGCAATAAAAATCTGTCAAAAAATAGTTTTCAGCGATGAGGCAACATTCCACATTAGCACAAAAGTGAACAGGCATAATGCTAGGATTTAGGAGAGCCAGAATCCACATGCTATTTACAAAGTTGAAACAGACTCCCCTAAAGTGAATGTCTTTCATGCTGTATTGAAACGTAAAGTCTATGGTCCATTTTTCTTTTTAAAGACCACTTTCAAATGTCCAACTTATTTTGACAGGCTTACTGAATTGTTATTTCTACAACTGGAAGAAGAAGGGTACAAATTTATTTTTCAATAAGATGAAGCATCTCCCAACTAGCATTTACATGTTTTGGAACATCTGAACGTGCAGCTTCCAGGACGATGGATTGGATGTGGTAGAAATGTCTTTTACAAGAAGCTGCCAAGTCCACCTGAATTGACAGTCTATGGTTTCTTTTTATGGGGTTTAATAAAGGAGTGTTTCATTAGATACCCCTATTGCGTCAAGGCCTACAAGAAGTGCAACTTTGTATCACTGCTGCCACCCAGTCCATTTCATCAGACATGTTGGAGAGTATGTGGCATGAATGGGAATATCGCCTTGATGTCTGCAGCATCACTTGTGGGGCGCCACATTCAATGTCTCTGAGTATAATAAAAAATATTTGAGTTTTTCTTCCAAATGCTTTTTCTGTTCACCTAAATATGACTATTCAAAGTGACACAATTTCAGTTCAAAGGATGACACTATTTTTATGGACATAGTGTATAATGCACCAAAAATTAAACAAGTGGTACTGTAGTATGTGGTAAAACAGATCATATATACATGTGTGTGCTCTGCTATTATGATAAAACTGCTTTAGTTGTGTCCTTGGGCATCTTGTTGGGGCTATAATTTTGTAAAGTTCTTGCTTTGATGTATATCAATTACTAGAATGCAAAGAATGTGACTATTATAATTTTCTTTCAATAAGTAAATTATGAGTAAAAGTTGTAATTTTGTAAAAAGTACTGATTACAACCAAAACTAACCAAAATAGTAATTGCTCCGATAATTGCTTTTATTCAATTAGCCTCCCTGCTTACATGGCTTATGTGTGGAAATGGACTAAGAGTGAATGGATTTCAATATTCTTGGTGTGAACGTTATTTTGGTCACTGTTTTTCCAAAGTTATAATTAAATTATTTTAAAGCACAGAAAAGTGAGCAATTGTTGCAAATGATTGTTTTATTGTCATAATATGTATGATAAAGTGTGTTATTCAAATAATTCCACAAAAGTGTGAAACTCAATCCAACTCTGTGTCCTATTTGCGGGTATGAAAACAAGCACAAAAATAATATAATAATAAAAAAAACCATCACGTAGCCAATTATATTCAAAAAGTTAAAAGGTATTTACAACTATAATACAATAGTTTTGAAACATAACAAAAAAAAAACAAAAGTCTTTACCGTTCTAAATATAACAGAAATTGTATCAGTCGTTTTGCTGAACAATAAAAATATTTTAAAACGAATTAAACACAGGACTTTACACCATTAAAATGACCCTTATTGATTTTATTTTCTAAATAAAAGAAAACCATAAAGCTTACTGAAATTGTATTTCTTCATAGAGCTACACTAGAGTAGTCACTTGATTTACCATAGTTACCCTTGTTTCACTTTTAATTTTTTTGTAAAATATTTCATGCTCAATTAATGTGATTTTGTACTGATGGTTGTAAACACTGTATTAGATGCTCTATAACAAGGGCAAAATAATCTCACTGGATAGATTTAGGAAGGCTTAAATGGAGACAAAAATTATTTATTTGGCTTCAGCTCGGGCTTGCACTTCAATGGATTGATCCTCCTCTTCCTGTGACAGTGGCTTTCCACGAATGTACACAGGTTGGCTTTTCCCATAGACGACATCTTCTGTGATGTGTACGCTCATTACATCTGAGCCAGGTATCTCGAACATGGGATCAAGAAGTAATGTTTCCTGTAAAAATAAATCATTTTTCTAACGTATCCCATAATACTAGCTTAAATACCACTACATTTTCATGATACTTGAGAAATCACAAAAAATGTAGAACGGCCGTTAAGAACCATTTCAAAAGTAATTTACCACTCATTATTAACGAATACTTCAATCAGAAACTCTAATTTGTTCCACAGAATACAAATTAAATAACTACAAATCATTATTATTTATTTTATTATTATTATCATCATTTTTGCAACCATATTTCTCTTGTGCAGATCTTCTGCTTTTTGTTTGTCATTATAGGTCCCATACTGCAGAAGTAAGAAGGAGCCTGGCAGAAAACTATTTTGGATTATTCTTTTTACAATTTCTGTATATATTTAAACTCATTGTAACAAAATTTCATTGTGTTTTGACGATGCCATAGAATCTGTATTTCTTCAGGCTCATAATAAATCTATCTATCATCTAGTTCTTTTACATAGTATGAAATATACAAACCATAATTGCACGTAGTCCTCGCGCACCAGTCTTTCTCTCCATAGCTAATTTTGCAATCGCCAATAATGCTTCAGGAGAAAATGTTAAATCAACCTGTAATATCAATACATTATTTACATTAGCTTTTGTATTGCACACAAATGTCTATTTTAAACCTCATGCTAATATTTGGTTCATAATAAAAATGTAACAAACACATAAGTGATGTATGGAGCGTTCAAATCACACATGCTCTAGCCAGAAGAAAAAATCCCAACCACTGAGTGTCTGCAACTTAAATGCTGGCCAATAAGTGTCCAGTCAATGCTTAGTACAGGTTGAGATGTAGGCAATAAAAGCAAACAAAAAAAATATGCCAACAGTGAAGTACAAATTATACATAAAATGCAAAATGAGTTGAGTTTACACTTGAATTGCTTCACTAAGTACTGAATTACCTGAACATGTTTCGTATGCAACACCAGCGTAGGAATCACGTTCAAGTAAAGGCTGGTTCAAAATAATCCAAGAAGAGTAACCAGAATGAAACTGAGAACTGAAAGCCATACAGGACACAATAACCCGGTAACGAGAATGGGAATGCATGTATCTTCTTTTCCTGGTAAATGTTGTGCATTGAAACTTCACTTATTTTTAATTGACCAATAATAATTTTTATATTTCAAATTCAGCCAACATAATGTGGATTAGCCAACATTATAATTCAAAAGAATTGCTGCTAAAGTGAGCTCTAGCAGCTGTTTCATGTCTCTACATTAAAGAGTCTAATAATATTATAAAATAATAATATTTTAAATCACCATTAATGCCTAAACAATGTGAAGATTGGCTTAGAAATGCATTTAACAAAGAAGACCCATTTAAGGCAACAATTCATAATTGGTACATTTAATTCTAAAGAGATTAGTTTTTACTTAGTGATGAATTTCGTGAAGCTCACATACGAATGAATTTTACTAATGACAATATTGCTCATTTGAGTAGTACTTGAAGATCAATAGACATCTTATGAATTTGTTTGGACAGCATTGGGCTCTGGTATAAGTCAAATTCAAAATATTTTATCTCAACAGTTAGATGTGAGAAAACTTGGTCGTCAATGAGTTCCACTCCAAGGCAGTACCTCAAAATTGGTTTGAAATATAGTTATTGATGATGAATCTTGGATTTATTGCTATGATCCTAAAAAGAAAAGTCAATCGGCTCAATGGTTCTTTTAAGCAGAACCTAAGCCTACAAAAGTCTGACAAATTTGCAATGGCATTAAGAAGAAGGTGCTAGATCTGTTGTTATTGCTGATTGATACAAAAAAGTTAATAACATTTTTTTAAAAAAGTGTGAAAATGCCCAAAGGAAAAATAATTTTACATAATGACATATCATAGCACACAACAAAACTAACTACAGAATATTCAAATGCCCTGAAGATCAGCACTATGGATCCTCCACTATTCAATTCTGTCTTAGTACTGACTACCTTTTCTTTCCAAAAATTAAAGATAATATGCGTGAAATCACTTTTTGTCGTCAAATGAAGCAGTAAAATATTATAGAAACCTGGTTTCTGAAATGCCTCAGGAAGAGTGGCGCTGTTGCTTTAAGGACTGGTTTCATCTGAAGAAAAAAAATATTGATGTTAAGGGGAACATTTTGAAAAATAATAAAATAATTTAAATTTTGAAACTTAATTGTTTAATTTTCTACAGCTTCTCAGTGTCACCCTCAGATGTAAATGAAATTAGAAGTGAATCAGCAAAATATAGTGTTTAATGCCCACTTTTACCACTCATGGCACCATGGGCAATGCCAATGATGAAAAATGGAATAAAGATGGAGCACTGGTGGAGCCATGGCGCACCATCCTACTGACTGCAGATGATATTCATCACCAACATGAAACACGATGTACTACTATTACATTTTAAATACTAAGGAGAAATCAAATGGAATAACCATTATATTCCAGCAATAAAGAAAGGAAAACATAAAAAACTGTCAGTACTTACCGTATTTATCCGAATACAAGATGACTTTGAATGCAAGAGGATCCCCATTTTTTAGAACTTAATCTTGGAATTTAGCATATCATCTACATATATAAAAAGAAGAAGTTTAAATGAAATTTAAAGATTATTTTGAACAAACTAATGGACACCTAAGCTGATTAAGCCCCTTGTTTTTGTATTGTTTTAATTTTTTTTTTCTCTCTGTTTTACTGAATTTGAATTTACCTGGAAATTCACATTTGAGTGGTTGATGGTGAGAGGAGTAAGGAAACGTATATTATGGGTGCGATGGTACAACATGACTGGCGGTTATGGCAGCATAACTGTGTTGACGATGATGGATATGATTTTGTATTTAGACAACATTTAATGTTTTACCTAATTTGAATTTGCACAGAAATTTACATTGTGAGTGGGAGAGACAGAGAATGGAAATGTATGATATGTGTGCGATGATAGGACAACAGAGGAGGCGACAGTGTAGCTGTAACGACAATGATGGATATGATTTTCTATTTAGGCAAGAAACTTGCAATAACATATTGTATATTGTTTTATGTAATTTGAATTTGTGCAGAATTTACATTGCGAGCAGGAGAGGGAGATGGAGAAAGGAGAATAGAAATGTTCCCGTATGTCTGTGTTTGGTGGTGATGGTGGCAGCTTAGCTGTAATGATGATTATGTATACAAGTTTTAATTAATAAAATATACCTACTTAATATATCGTAAAACGTTTTACCCAATTACAATTTGCATATAAATTTACATTTTCGGCGGAAGAGACAGAAAGGGAAGTACGGAGATGTATGGAATGTGCGCAATTGTACAATGTATGCAGCAGTGGTTTCGAGAGCATAACGATAATTATGGATGCTATTTTTCATTAAGAAATATATGTAGAAGACTTCTAATTTTATTTTAGCCTCAGAGAGTAATCTTTTTTCCAATGAGAATGCTCATTCGCCCATTAACAGCTAATGTTTGGTGCAAAATCGAATGCACAAAATCTGCTGCATATGTCGTGGCCTTGGCTGTATCTATGCCATTTTCCCTAGGCATTGCCCTTGCCAAACCTGCAAATTTTGAAACATACTTTTTCCCTGTATGGTATTCAGAAAACATATATCGCAAAAGCAATACGGTCCCCCAGTTATGCACATTAATATTTTGAAAAACAAAGTCTTGTATTCAGATAAATATGCTAATATCATTTTCTAAGTGGCTAGTGGAATGAATGTCACTAACTCTATAACTATGGAAATATATGACAATGCTTTACAAAATAAAAGGAAGTAACTATTTCTTCCCAAGCATTACAATTTTACACATAATGGTAATAAATTCTTTTTAGTGTAAAGAAAGTTTAAATTTAGTGTAAGGAGCTCTCAGTAAAACTTAGCTATTCATTCAAAAACATACTTTAGAATTGTGAATCAAACATTTTACTGTTGCAATACTTTTGCAATTTAATCAAATCTCCTATTAATGAAAAACAAAACAAAAACTTAGTCTCAGTCTGTAGATAATGCCTTACCTTATCCATCCCAAATAGCATCTGATACTGAGGTACCATTGCATTGCGTGGTTCAGTAAGGATTCTCACTAGCAAGTCTCTATTAAGTGAATGGAATGGAACAAGAACTGGAAATCTGCCCACAAATTCCTGCAATAAAGAATAAAAAGCTTCATATAATAAAGATAAATATATAAAAGCTTTAATTACAATTTGTTCCTTTTATTTTTTTCACCTTGCTGTTGGTTTTCTTACTTTTTACAATCAGCTGATTATAACATCCTTTCTTCTACCACTTTTATTTACTAACAATATGTCTTACCAGTAGCTTAATAATTTTGGCAATATTTTCTAGAATAATAATTCTGAAAATAGAAATTTGAGATTTTACAAGAAATATGTGCATCAGGTGTGTGTTCTATGAGCTGCTGCAAGTGCACACTGTTCCTCCTTGTTTATGGTAATACAAACCAAAATGAAAACTTGGCGATTATGTCAATTTCTTGGAAAGATAAATATTTTACGGTAGGCCTGGTCTAATGGAGCAAGATTAATGTTCTAGCTATACTACAGAATGTGAAAGAATGATATGGTAATAAAGTGATTCTAAAGCTTAAGTATAGCTAAAACATGTCTTTTTTTAACTATTCTGCAACAAATTATCCTTACAACATTTTTTAAGCGTTTCATGTCAAACTAGAAAAACATTGAGAAATAATTTTAATACATATTTTCCTATAGGTCCAAGGGGAATAAGGGAATACACTACACTAAAGCAAAAGTCAATCTTTTAATAGCTGGTCACTGTGCAATGATTTGAAATTTTGTTCTATTTACATAGCAAGGATACTTATGAGAAAAGTATAAGTCTTTGGAAATTGAAACCAAAAACAGGAAAATCTAAAAAAAAATATATATTTGATAAATTGCGTTTTGACAAAATCTACAATTTTCTTGCATAAGATTTTATCTCTCTCTTATGGTTTACCAGTAATGCAAAAGTTATCCAGAATGAAGAGAGCTTCAGAGACTATTACCGGAAAATTCAACATATAAATTTTATTTGTCATATAAATGTCTTTAATGTATGGTAGTTTAATCAAATTCATTAAAATCATTTTTGAGAAAATTTAAAATTTTTAAAAGTTTCATTTTACATTTTCCATGTAAAAGGTAGTTTGGAGGGAATTTCCTAAAAATCTTTTGTGTCACAAGTTTTATTCAACCGACTTTTCATTT
Organism: Hymenopus coronatus; assembly: GCA_030762935.1. Classification (NCBI taxonomy): domain Eukaryota; kingdom Metazoa; phylum Arthropoda; class Insecta; order Mantodea; family Hymenopodidae; genus Hymenopus; species Hymenopus coronatus. The sequence continues at coordinate 70,259,364 of CM060887.1, read as the reverse complement.
TTTAATTATGCGGCATGCACGCAAGCACACAGAGGGACACCTTTTTCTAAAAATGTCTTCTTTTGGATTCAAGAGTCCTCAAATAATTTATTTCTGGTGAAATCTTGGTACTGCATTTTTGTATGGAATACAATACTTTCTATCTCCAGCAGCTGTCACAAGTCATATGCTGTTCAAATGGCTCTGTAAATTACAGATCATAAAACTTAAACACCAAGAACTTGAGTATAGATATTGTAATACAGCTGCTATCTTTTGTCATAAGTCTAGAACTTAATAGGGTGCAGCAATTACTAATTGCAATTATTAAATGCAACACATTACATTAAGTGTAATACACTAGGCTAAATGAGTCAAATCTTTTAAAAATCTGTCACTATGCGGCTGTCAATGGAATTCAGTTCTCTTTTCATGGACAAGAGTAAAAAAGAAATGATATGAAATGGATAAGGAGTTCCCATTGGAGAAAAATTAGAGTATTTTAAAATTGTATTCAATTGGGAATATTTCAGAAATAGCTGTACAAAAAAACAAAAACAAAGTTTATGACAAATTATGCATTTTAACGAGATCTACATTTTTTTGTGTAGTAAGTTTTTGTCTATCTCTTACGGTTTATTAGTTATGCAAAAGTCATTCAGAAATTCAGGATATACATTTTATTTGCCATGTAAATATCTTTAATACATTTATATAGCATTTTAATCAAAATCATTAAAGCTGTATTCTAGAAAATTAAAAATATTGAAAAATGTTCCATGCAAAGGATAGTTTGCGGTGGGGATATTTTCCCGAAATCTTTGTGTCACATCCTTGGAAGATACTCAACTTAAATAATAAGTATGATATTTAACCAGCTTTTTGTTTTTGAGTTATGCTGTCTGCAGACATACAGACATGCACACACCTTTTTCTAAAAAGGCTATTTGGATTTCAGGAGGCCTCAAAACATATATTTCTGGTGAAATGCATACACAAATGTGCAGACCTTTTTCTATAAATGCTTTATTTATTCAGCTGGCCTCAAAATGTATTTCTGGTGAAATAGTTATCTACTGTGTGCTAGAGAAAGTAAAAATTTAACATTTTTGTAAGACCTCTGCTTTAATACACACTACCCTCTTAACACCATGCTGGTACACTTTCATCATGCTATCGTAAGTTTTTTTTTTTTGTTTTGTTTTTTTTCTTGGCTGAGAGGAAAAAAAACAACAACATATTTTTACACCAACTTTGTCTTATTTTTCCACACAGCATCTTTCTTTCCTGTATGCTTGGACCAATGATACAAGGTGCATTCAATAAGTCTTAGAAAGTCTAAGAGATAGTGCCTGTAGCATAGAAAATGTTTGCTTTTAGTAAGCATCATATCTCATTGGAACTGCGTTTGAGTTTTAAATATATCCATCCCAGTTTTGTTAATACAGGCGATCAAAGGAACAAACTCCTGTTTATTTAGAAGGATGGAAAAAAAACAGGTTTTGTGCAGTGATTAAAAACTTCTAATTAAAAGACCTAATACCGAAAGAAGTCAAAGCCAAGCTGGAATTTGTGGCACATCTGCTACTGTGTTTGCAACTTTTACAATTTAATACATAAGTGGAATACATCCCCAAATGATGAAATGGTTCACAATGTCCAATGGAACTGGCTTCCTCCAAAACGATTGACAAAATCCACGATATGGTTTTGAGTGATCGACGAATCAAGGTTTGGAACCAGTTGGGGCCATAAGCAATCACAAGTTTTCAATTTTGCAAAATAAATAAAATTGAGTCTCAAAAATCACGGTAAGATATGTGCTATGTTTACAATGGTTCAAGGATAAAATTCCTCACTAGACAAAGAAAAAATTTCTCTTCCATCAGGACAATACATGAGTGCACACCTACACCATTTCAAAAATTATGAAACTGCATTTTAAATTGTTACAACATTCCCTTCAAGCATTAAAAAATTTGGCCCCAATGCTTTTTTTTATTTCCAAACTTGAAAAAATGGCTTGGCAGAAAATTATCCTAATTTTTGGATGGCTTAAAAAGTTGGAGAAATAGTGGGAAAAGTTAGGAGATAATGTTGAAAAAAATCTACCCCAAATAATTTATCTATCTTTTCTAAGGACTAACTAAGTTTTTATATTTTCAGTATATAAAATTATTTGTCTAACTTTACAAAATAGGGGTTTGTGTGACTTGTAATCTGCCATTTCTTCAGATTTGAGAGAGGAAAAATATCTCTGTGAGCCAAATCTGGTGATTATGATACTTGTGGTAGAAGTTCAAAGAGCAGTTGTACAACTTTGTGATTGCAATTGAACTTTAAGGCAGTGCATTTGTTTCCTTTAATAAGTGTTATTGGTCTTCATTGTATCCTCAACTGCTCCAACAAGCTTAATATTATTCTATGGTTTTGCCCATTTTCAGTATTCTACCAACACCATAATCCAAGATTCCCAGAAAACAACGTCCCACACTTTTTATGCTGAAGGAACTCCTGCCCTTCTTTCCCCTCTTATACCCTCTGTTTGAATGGTTGCTTCATCTCTAAAATCTAGTAGTAAATCTATTCTTTATTGGGAGGTATGTAAGTTGAGTTACGTCTAAAGTGTCCAAGCACTCCTGTGAGGTATTCATTTGAATGTGCCTCTGATCAACAGTCAACATGGCACTCATTGCAGTGGGCTTTCTTACATATAAATGCTCATGAAAAATGATATCCTGGTAATGTCAGCAATCTCACATACCTGATTTGTCTGTTTCTTGTCGCCCTCCATGGTGTAATGGTTACCATGCTGACTTCATATACCCAAGGTCGCGGGTTCAAACCCGGCGGAGGATGATGGATTTTTTCGGGTGTAAAAACCCTTAGCCTGGCTTTCTTCGGAAGGGAAGTAAAGCCGTTGGTCCCATGTTGAGATTTACAGCACGTAAAAGAACCTCAAGTCTGATAGAGAAGCCTCTGAGCAAAATTAAGCGGCCTTTCATGCCCAATTAAGAATGGAACACTGAGAACCACAGCAGTTAAGAGCGTCCATAAATGACACGCCATTTACATTTTTTAGTCTGTTTCTTAACACAGAATTGTGAATTTTTCAAAATATTTTCTTCAATTGTAGCAGAAATTGGATATCCTGTATGTCCATCATACAAAATGGAAGAACAGCTGCATTCAAATTTTGCAGCCCATTGTTTTCACTATATATGATGTTGTTGAAGAATCTTCCAAAGTGAAATTGAACTCCTTTTTTACTTTCTCTATACGCACTATGCGCATAGTGTATAGAAGGTATTGCACACCACCCAAAAATTTGATACCAAGATTTCACCGGAAATACATGTTTTAGGGTTCCCTGTATCCAAACAAGCATTTTCAGAAAAAGGTCCATGTGTGTCCATATATCCGTGTATCTGTGAACACGATAACTCAAAAACGAAAAGTCGGTAAAATACCAAACTTGGTATTTAAGTTTAGTATCTTCCAGGATGCAACACAAAGATTTTGAGAAAAATCCCCCACCCCAAACTACCGTTTACATGGAACTTTTTTTGAAATTTTTGATTTTCTTAAAAATGTCCAAACTACCCTTTACATGTAAGTTTTTTCAAAATTTTTGATTTTCTTAAAAATGGCTCTAACGATTTTGATTAAAATACTGTATATTAAAGAAGTTTACCTAACAAATAAAATGTATATTGATGTTTGGAGGAATTTAGTAACAGTGACGGTCAAATTATATTTTATTAATTTGTTGAGTTAGTTTTTTTAACACTACGTCACTTACATTGTTATTATGAGGGACTAGTTTCGAAAGCCTATGCTTTCATTTTCAACCTCACGGGTCCAACTGCCATTGCTGGCTGCATTTGCTTGTACACTCTTCTCTGGTGGCGAAATGATGAACTTCTTAACTAAGCTGTCTACTGGCGGGATTTCAAAGTTTAGCCGATCTTTGTTTTTCTATATGAGGATGTTTTCCCAGGTTGTGAGTTCAACCATGTCAGGCCACAATGAACTCACAACCTGGGAAAACATCCTCATATGGAAAAACAAAGATCGGCTAATAAACTTAGAAATCCCGCCAGTAGACAGCTTAGTTAAGAAGTTCATCATTTCGCCACCAGAGAAGAGTGTACAAGCAAATGCAGCCAGCAATGGCAGTTGGACCCGTGAGGTTGAAAATGAAAGCATAGGCTTTCGAAACTAGTCCCTCTTAATAACAATCTAAGTGATGTAGTGTTAAAAAACCAACTCAACAAATTAATAAAATATAAAATGTATATCTTGAATTTTCTGGGAATAGCCTCTGAAGACTACTTTATTCTGGATGAATTTTACGGATTTTTGCATAACTGCTAAATTGTAACAGATGAACAAAAACTTACAATGCCGAAAATTTAGAGCACATTAAGACACACAATTTATGTTATATACATTTTTTTCGTGGAGTTGATCGTTTTTAAGATATTCCTTGTTTTTAGTTTCAGCTTTGAAAAACATACTTTTCTCATACAGGAATTTGTCAACTCCTGTCCATACAAACAAAGGAATTTCAGTCACATAGCAGCCAGCCTTTGACATCACTTTAATCTATGCTACTCCCTTATTTATCTTCTACTTACAAGGAAGCAAGTAATAAGACTATTTCTGCTAATGTTTTCTCAATTAGCATGAAGTAAATAGAAGCATAAGCTTTTTAACAATAATTTGTTGCAGAGATGTAGAGAAAGTCATGTGAATGGAACACATCAGATTTTTATATTATCAGTTGTCATTACATTTTTTGGAAAAGTATTTAAGCATTTCATGACAATCAATTTAGCCATCTTTGGAAGAAAACAAGTATTATGTTTTTTATGCACAATGACCAAACAAATGAAAGCACATATATGGAAATTGCATCATCTCTGTATTAGACAGAGAACTTTCCAACACCCTTGTAGCTCATATCATATGACAATTGAAAAAACATTTCTAATATCTAATCTTCAGGTGTATTATCAAAAAAATACTTACAGGAATCATGCCAAACTCAATTAAATCCCTGGCTTCTACTTGTCTAAGATAAGCATCTTTTTCAGCATTGTCCTCCTCTGCAGATGATACTCCACTTTGATTGGCTTGATCTGCAAGAGATGCTGCACGACGACCAGGAGATTCACTAGCAGGTACCCCAAACCCAAGATACTGTAAACATAATAACTTGAAATAACAGCTCTTGCATATAGTGGGGGGGAAAAAAATTGGGATAAAATCCAATAGTTTTTATTCTTTTATTTTTCTGGTGGAAAACAATCTCATAAGGTACAGATTTATTAATGAAAATATGGCACTATTGTTATAGTATTAATGGCTTAAAATTTCTATTTTGCACTTTTATGTTAAATTTACAACCTGAGCTCACAAAGAAGATATATAATAAACAAATATGTAATAACAGTTCGTAATCTGTAGCTACCGTATGAGAGAATGCCAAATTTACATTCAAAACTTTAAAGCAGGCAGTTAAAAGCATTACAAATATCAAATATGTTTATATTATTTTAACCCTTCTTAGTGCTATGCTGTAGAGCACCACCACTCCTTAAAGTATCAGAGATGCACAGATCAGCTTTGAAAGTCCATCCTGCTGAGTCAGAGCCCATCACATCAGCTTTCAAAAACTTCATGTCAAAACAAATTATTTTTGTGATAACCCATACTGATGGAATGTTCAACCTTTTTCCTTCAACTGGTTGGTTATTATGGTATACCTGAGTTTCACAATAGTAAACAGCTACTAGGTTTAACAATTGTATGTTGTGTACTTTGTAAAATGTCAAGTGGTTCTCACAGTATTTTTTACAGCTGGATGAGGTGTGTGAAATTGTGTGATAAAACATTGCATATTAGGTGTGCAACCACTCATAAATGTATGCTATTAGTTTGCTTACATCTGCTTTAATTTTGCCTACACCATTTACTCGTTGATAAAAGTAATATTAGTTATTTTAATATTTAAAAAAGTACAATATAAAGACAAACAAACTATGATGTGGTGTACCGTCATTGAATCTGTGAGCCTGAATTTCTTACTAAGGTGATTTATTGGTGAGTACCCAACCAAATGTAACCAGTTCACTCCTTGAAGATGCATTGTTTCTAACTAAAATATTATAATAATAAAATAATTTTGAATTATAGTGCACGTTTCTTTGTTAACAAAGCATTAATCTTTTATCCTGATATATGGTGGACTTTGTGACAGTGCTGTGTTTTAACAATTGAAAGTTAATTGAGTCGATTTTGTAACACTATTTTATTTCGGAAAACATGTTTCAGAAGCCATGTGCTTCCATTGTCAATTCCTTCCGTCGACTGCCGGCATTGCTTGCTGCGGTGGTTGTCTCTGTCCCTGGTGGTGGTTTGATGAATCTCTGACTCAGTAGATCGCCTGGCAGGATTTCAAAATTGAATAAGCGGTTCTTGTTTTTCCCAAACTTTTAATTCTGTCTTCCTTGTGATTAATCAATATAAAACCAATTTATATAAATCAAGCCCAAATACTATTATTTGTTTGATCAGTTGGTTTTTGAGGATTTTTGGGCTTCTATTTATGGTGTGTTTCTCTTTCCAAAAATGCCAAGCTACTGCAGCTTTGTCTTCTTGTTTGAGTTTAATATGTCTGTGGTGTTCCTTTGCCCTTGTTTTTATATTTCTTTTTGTTTGGCCAATGTAGATTTTTCCACAGTCATTACAGCTGAACTGATATATTCCTGGTTTGTTTTCTTGTGGGATATCATCTTTTAATTTAGAATTTAAAATGTTTTTATAGAGTAATTTTTTTTAGGGGCTAGAATGATCTACAAGAAGTTTACATACCACCCTACAACTTTCTACAAATTCCAGAGGATCTTCAAACGACATAACGTCATTCTAGCCCCTAAAAACAATTGCTCTATAAAAAACATTTTAAATTCTAAATTAAAAGATGATATCCCACAAGAAATCAAACCAGGAATATATCAGTTCAGCTGTAATGACTGTGAAAAAAAATCTACATCGGCTAAACAAAAAAAAAAAGTATAAAAACAAGGGCAAAAGAACACCACAGAAATATTAAACTCAAACAAGAAGACAAATCTGCAATAGCTTGGCATTTTTGGAAAGAGAAACACACCATAAAGAGAAGCCCAAAAATCCTCAAAAACATCACAAGGAAGACAGAATTAAAAGTTTGGGAAAACATATATATTTGGAAAAACAAGAACCGCATTTTCAATTTTGAAATCCCGCCAGGCGATCTACTCATTCAGAGGTTCATCAAACCACCACCAGGGACAGAGACAACCACCACAGCAAGCGATGCTGGCATTCGACCAAAGGAATTGACAATGGAAGCACATGGCTTCTAAAACATGTTTTCCGAAATAAAAAGTAAGTGTTACAAAATCGACTCAACTAACTTTCAATCATTAATCTTTTGTTTGATATAGCAGAAACAGCTTTGAGTGCACTTTTATTGTGTATTTTTTAGCTTATATTCCAAGAAATTATGTATCCTGCAAAAACATGTTTTAGTGGAATGTATTACACCTCTATAAATTAATATACACATACAGGCATTATAAATGGATATTGTATTACCTGTTGGACATTATGCTTGAAAAGTTTTCGCAATTGTATCTATGAGCGTTCAAAAAGAAACAAGCCAGAAGCATCTGTACCGAAACCAGTACCTGTATGTTAGAAGTATTGGTCCTGGTTGTTGAGACATTTGCCCCACTGTGACACAAGGAGGTGAATGTCTGTCTCATAAAATTCCCAGAGCTGCGATGTTAACCAGTTTGGCATATACAGCTGGACGTTGTTGTCTGAGGTGTATCGCTTGCCCCTCAGAGCCTTTTTAAGGGAACCAAATATGGCATAATCACAGGGAGAGAGGTCTGGGCTGTATGGAGTGTGACCAAGGACCTCCCATTTGAATTTCTGCAGGAGTGCCGCAACTGTGTTGGCCTTATGAGGTTTTGCATTGTCGTGGAGCAGAATGACCCCACGGGTGAGATTGCCTGGTCGTTTTGATTTGAAGGTTGGTCAAGGTTTGCGAGTAACACTGGGCATTCATTGTGGTCCCGTGCTGCAGGAAGTATAGAAGGGTGCCATCTTGGTCAAAGAACATCAGCATAGCCTTTCCTGCACTCGTGTGGATAGCCTTGGCTTTTTTTGGTGGTGGTGACCCTGGATACTTCCACTGGAGATCTGGTCGTTTTGATTCTGGTTCAAAGTGATGACACCATGACGCATCTCCAACCACCACTCGTGCCAAGAACTCATTCCCCTCCCTAGCATAGTGCTGCAGATGACCCAGACAGTGGGCCATTCGACATGCTTCCTGGTGTGTTTGAAGACTGTGGGGCACCCATTGGGCACACAATCTGCGCAAGTGCAGTCGTTCCTTCATGATGGTGTGAACACTTCTGACACTCAATCCAGCCTCGGCGGCTATGGCTTTCACTGTCACTCGGCGGTCCTGGGTAAGTGCATCAACCAGCTGGACGATGTCATAGGTACTGCAGTGTGCATTGGCTAACAACATCCATCCTTCCCTTAAGCGCATATGCCATATCTTGACCCTTGCAGGGACATGCAGTGTTTGTCATACACTTGTGACATTCGTCGATGAATGTCTGTTCCCCCTACTCCTTCTGCTGTCAGAAAACGAACAACACCTCTTTGCTCTTCTTTTGACGCCTCCATTGCACTGTTGCAATGTGACTGGCAGCGTTGGACGATTGATGGATGCTGCTGCTAGCTGTATATAGTCACATGATGTGCGACAGGCTGTGAACTTCCACGCTCTGGTCGGAACCACATTTCGTTACACACCACAATATTACCATCCTGTCACTGGTTTGCACATTCCAGGCTCCAGCTCGTTTTTTTTTTGAGTGCCCCTTTTATTACACATATTTTATATGATTTTTCATAAGTTATTTATTGCTTAAAATGTCATGACACTCGATGTCAGGAGGCATGGCAGGCCTCTGGCATTCTTGAGGAGCCAGTTTCAAAAAGTTAATCAGATTGGCTTGTGGCACTTGGTACTAATTAATTACCAAATCCTCCAATTATAACGGGCATAACTATAAAGAAAAGTATAATGAAAGGCACCAAAAATAAAATATAATGTTCCGATATCTTTATGTTTGGTTGAGAATAATCACCGTTGCAAGGTAAAATGGCTGAGGTTAATAGGTGATAGATTGTGATAGAAGGTTAAGAAAAACTGAGGAGCACTGGAGAGTTTAAACCATTTCAAGTTCTTACTTTTCAAAAATCACAATTTTCTTACAGTGGCATCATTACAATAACTTCTGATATTTTTTCCGTTTTACCTTTTCATTTTTTCTTCTGCTAATAAGCCTGTCCAAACCATTGTATGCTCCTGAAGCTACAAATAAGATATTTGTAGTGTCAACTTGGACGGTTTCCCCTCGAAGCTTACGGGGTGAGTTTCGTTCTGGTACATTGACAATAGTTCCTTCTAACATCTGAAAAATTACAAAAAAATATTTTCTCTTTTGTGAACATCTATACATTTTCTTACAATAAAAGAAGTTGATATGTTAAAATAAATGTGAGAATTGTGTCATTTTTGCATTTAAATAATATTAACCCTTTCCTAATTACTTAAATTTGATATTTCATTTGTTAGTTTTGTTTATAAGTGTATTTTATTGCAGTATTTTTGAATATTTTGCTGCATGCTTTAGCATGTCCCCCCCTCCCATTATTTACATATAATGAGAACATTTTCTGTTCTCATTAAATGATTCTGACCTCAGTTCCTATTTCTTCTCAGCCTGAACTTGTTTGTTGTCTAAATGATTTATTTATTTCAACACTTCTGCACACAATTATCAATATATTTAATTGTTCTTGAAGTGCTTGTTACTTCAGGGTTCCTAAGTAACATCTTAACACCCTGGTCGTTATGTTCAGTATGCCTGCTTAATTCTAGTTATATACTTTATTTAAGGTGCACATCACTGTCTGGATTTCCCAAAATTTTTATATATAGAGAACTCTATATTTCTTGTTATTTAACACCCATTTATAATTTACCTGCAACATCTTTTGTCCTGTTAGGCTCTTTTCTCTCTTTAATAAATTTCTTCTGTTCTATTCTCGTTATAAATTGTCTAGGGAAGACTGAAGTTATAGGAGAAACTCCACAAGTTCAGTCTCAGCTAATACCAAATACTCATCAAAGTATGCAAATGAATCCATCAAATGCATGACATAATAAATTACTACAACATTTTCCATGCTGCTAAATTCTTCTCTTTCCTTAATTATTTTCCTCCACTACTTTTGTCTTCTTAGCTTCTATATATACGACGGCTATTTTTAATTCAACCTCCAATGGGGCATAGAAACAAAAATGTGAACCATAAAATAATTTTATTACCTGAAATCAACACAGTCACAGTTATTTTTCCACATAGTCTGTCAAATCTATAAACAACTTTTCCAATTCCCTCTTCATAGAAGGTTGCTGCCAACGAATGAGGTAGGTGGTCTTCGTGGCATCTTGAATCTCCACTGGTAGAGAAGAGTCGTCCTCCCAGACATTTCTTCAGCTAACAAAGGAGATGAAAGTCACTCAGTGCAGCCATTGTTTGGATTGTTCTTTTGACTCTGGATTGTCATAAAGAATCCAGGTTTCATCCCCTGTCACAACGCAGTTCTTCCTCATCAGCAGTTTAACGAGTGAGAAAGAATAAGGCTGATGCCATACACAACGCTCTACCATCCTCAGATAGTTTTTTAGAAACCCAGCGTGCACAAAGTTTTTGATAGCTTAGTTGTTCTATAACAATCGTGTACAGAGCTGACATTGAAATATTCAGAAAATCCATATACTACTCACTATTAGTACACCTCTGTCTCTCTCAAACCACTTGATCAATTTTCTGAATAAGGTCTTCACTGGTGGCAGACTTGTGTCCTTGTCCACCTTCATCATGAATATTAATTCAGCCTTCTCTAAATTTCCTATACCATTCAAATACAACTCCCTCATTTATAGAGTTTACACAATAAATCACTGCTCATTCTGCTGCACTAGTTCCTTCTGCCTGAAGTTTTCCTACAAGTCAGTCAATAACTAATGCCTCCTATTTTTACTTTCTCTATACGTACTGTGTACATAGTGTATAGAGAAGGTATTGTAATGTACCCAAAAATTTGCTACCAAAATTTTACCGGAAATATATGTTTTGAGACCTCCTGAATCCAAAAAATGTGCCCGCCCGCCCAAAGACAATTGCCATTCACTTTCACTGCTGATGGCACAGTTTTTAATTTTTTCTTCCTTGGCAAGGACTATCTCTTTGATTCTGGATCAAAAAATGAACCCATGTTTCATTTCCAGTCACAATTTTGTCCAGGAACTTCTCTCCCTCCAAACAAAATGCTACAAATGTTCTGGGGCTATTGTTTTTTGTCTCTCCTTATTCTGCTTGGTTACATTCGAGGTACCCTCTGGGAACACACTTTTGACTAACCCAGTTCTCGAATAATCATCACTGTACTGCCTTTACTGAGGGACATAATTCATCCATTTACCTGGCAGTCAGCTCAAATGATCTCATATTGTCTCTCAATGTTGCATGGAGTCATGCAGTCACGGGTCTACCGCTCCACTGTTCATCAGCCAATAGTATTGGCCCTTCAGCTTCATTAAAGTGATGACCCCAACTTCTAACATGCTGATACCTACTGTTGCACAACCTTTATGATCCTTTCTTGGGTATGAATGGGCGTTTCACTTTCCGCATTCAAGAATTCAATAACAATAGTCTAATACAAACATCGATGTCAGCCAATTTGCAACAGGAAGCAGTGCTGCAACCAGATATTTCAAGTTTCTATTGCATTGGGGAGGAGAAGAAGGTTTGAGGAATTGCACCACATTCAAATTATTCCCATAACTTACTTAGTTCAGGAGAAAAAAAAAAAAATAGGAGGCATTACTTATTGATTGACCCTCGTATTGCCTTCACTGTTTAAGAATTTTGCTATAATAGGAAATATTATCTCACCGCCTTAAAGTCTCAAAATCAATGTCTAATTTTCTGGAACATAACATATAATAAATAACATTTTGATCCCTTTAGTGTTTAATCTCCAAATTTTGCTGTTAACATTTTTCATATTTAGCTTTAAAATAACAATTTATGAAACATCCGGTTTTGTTTTCTTGCTCTTTTTAAAGATGCACTTTGAAACATTTTAATCTTACTCATGACATTTTACTGACAATGTGAATTTACTATGGTTAAGAGAGGCTATAAATTATATAAATTTTTAACCTAAGCATAATTTTATAAACATTTTTTATAACTGAATTTCTTAAAGAAATACATGTAAGTCATTCAGTAGATATACAAAGCACCAATAGATAACCATAGACCACAGTGTTCCAACTCTGCTTATCTGAGTTGGAGTACTTGTACATACTCATAATCTAAGCTGGCTAGAGGAGATGCCTCACGGTAAAAGGTCATAGCACAATGCCTCCATTTGCATTCCAACACTTAATTCCTCCTGGATGATAGGTTGCCCTCAGTGCTGAGGAATATTGTATACTATAAGCATATGAGTAGGTATTTCACTTATTAATATAATAATTAATAGTAGTAACAAATCTTCTTTATCTTTTGGAATCCTTGGACTAGTTTTGCAATAAATATATCTATTGCATCCTCAGCATTAATTTCCTTTTGGTCTCAGTTTTGGTTACATTGTAAATAAACAATATCAAAAACCAGATCAAAACTGAGCCCAAAAGGAAATTAATGCTGAGGAGATGCAAAAGATACATTTATTGTGAAACTAGTCCAAGGATTCCAAAAGATAAGTGAAGATTTGTTACAACTATCAATTATTATATTAATATTTGTGGTACTTCACTGTTACTAGCTTCTTTTTACATTTATAAGTATTTCACTGCTCTTTGGTGTGCAGCCAAGCTGGAACAGTCTACCATAGAAGATTTGATTTTGATTCTCGATTATTTCCATTGATAATGTGTTAAAAAGTTGGTTAAGCATAACATTGACAAGACAGATATGTTTTAAAGAGTGGTTTCACCAATTTGTTTCTTAACATCATATGAAAACTTTAAAATAATGCAAAAACTCTGAAGTTTCATCAAGCTTTTACCGAGAATTTATTAGCTAATAACTTAATATGTCAAAAATCAACAGCTTTTGAGAAAGTGATGACCAAATTATGCAGCTTCTAAACACCCTTCAATGCACCTTTGTTTATAATCGTAGCAGCGCTCTCTGTTTCAGCAGCAGAAAACTAGTTATATTCAAAGACAATTGTTGCTATGTGATTCTCCTATTACTCAATTAGAATCATGATTCAACTGAACTGATGCAGAGGAGTTAACGTTTCATTGTCCAAAGAACAGTTCAGCTACTCTCAACCGCTAGTCATGGTGCATGTATTTGAATACAACACTGCTTCCTCAGTGCTTGCTATGCAGTGGGAGTGTTGATTTGTCCTCAGTGACAGTGGTATCAGCATTGTTTTGTTTTGTCAGTTGTTAAAGCCATGGAGACCTTCACCAACAAATTTATCAATCCTGAATGGGAAGCTGCATAGTTCTTCATGGAATGTAGCAGTGATGCCATTTGTTTAATTTGTCGTAAACAATTGCAAATTTGAAATGATTTAATCTTCTGTATCACTTTAATACTCTGCAAGCTCTTGGAAATGAATTCACTATACAGTATATTTTCATTTAAGTCCACTCTGTAATATTATCGCTCTGTTTTTTTTGTTATTTTATATTTGTGCAACTTTACCAAAATCAAAACTATGTTTATTTCCACTAACAAAATACTATTTCATTTTTATAGTAAAAGATTTTGCATATAATCATTTGGCTGTATAGGATTAAGGGCTATAATTGATTTGTATTGGGCTGTTTTATCTAAAATTTAATGCAAAGCACAAGAGAAATATTAACATGAATAACACAGTTGTGACTTATTCCTTCTCTACTATCCTCTCCTTAATATTTTAATGGTAAAGCAACTACAGATTACCAGGTGCCACTGCAAGAACTAGTGATTGACTAATGCACATACACCTTGCCAGCACACACCATTGACCTTAAGCACTGCCTGTACAGTACAGATACAGCTACTTGAAAGTTTGTCGTCTCTTAATGACGGTGTGGCCTGAGTGGCCTCAGACAAGGCCTTACATGAAGGCTCTTGAAGTCCTTTGTGCCTCACTGATTGGGATTCAATCAAATTCAAATAAAATGGACCATGTGCTTGATATCTGCCCTTCTTTTATCACTGGGTTACATCGTGAATAGTGAATACCTTGCATTCACATAAAATAAGCTGGGAGGTTCCAAAATCCATTCTTCTTTCCTACATAAATTCTTGATTGAACTAGTTAGCAATCAGGACTAATGAGTGCAATAAAGCAATGATGGACTTAAAACTACAAGGAGAAAATATGCAAGGAATTTGATATTACAGCATGTGTTATAATAGAATAAAATGTGGCACCAAAAATCTTAGAGTGAAAACATATAAAATGGTTAAAACTGGTGGTGGACATTACATGGAAGCTATAGTGGATGAAAGAGTATCATTGATTGACAATCAAACTCCAACAAAAGTATTATTCTATTCCCGATGAAAGAGTTTCTTTGGAAATACCAATACTATACGTAAATGTAATGAAGCATGCTGTTCAATAAGTGAAAAAAGAGAACTACGCTCTTCCATTAAATGAAAAGTGCTAGTAGCATAAACTCTCAAGAGTAAATAACACCTATAGGAGAAGAGGAAGTTACTGTTTACCAGCAGCATTCTAATCTCTAACATTTTTTCTAGAACTCTGACGCTGCCTGTTTTGGACAATTTATATTACTTTAAAAACTCCTCCTTTAAACTTTTTTTCAAATTCATTATAATGTACAACTCTTCATTGGGTACACAAATTTAAAGAAATCCAAATACATATACTATGTAGCTATTTTACAAATTCTAATAAGTTTGAAACACCTTATAATAAGGGTAAGTCAATGTTAACTTAACATGAAGCTTAATATAATTTTACAGCTAATACTGCTTAATGGAATAGAATCTACATTAATTTCAATGTTAAACCATTATGAAATTTGATGTTGTTTGGCAAGAGTAGTTAAAGACTCAATTTGTGTCTATACATGTCAAAAAATATCACTGTATTTTCTAAAAGTAGAAGAATTGAAAATTTTAAGACCTAATTAAGAGCAGATACCTTCAGCATCCCCTGCTGAACACCTTCACCCCCTACATCTCTTAGCTGGTGAATTCCTGGTACTGCTCCTATCTTGTCCACTTCATCCAAAAAAACAATACCTTTAAACAAACAGAAAAAAGAATTGAAAAGAAGAAATTTGCACTATTTTAATCACTGAATATTTAAAAATATTTTATTTTAATTTCTGCCCTTACCATACGGTTATTACTATTTCATTCTCACATTATGTGCAAGACTAAATGACTGCAAAACATGTTAATACTTCCATTATAAAATTAATAAAAAATATCCGAGTGTTCCATTAATATGACTTTCTTTACTAGTGCTGCAAACAAACTGTTCTTACAAAAATTATTTTCTCTCTACTTCATGCTAATCGAGATAAGCATTAGTAGAAATGGTCTTACTACTTAGTTCCTTGTAAGTAAAAGGGAAATAAGGGAATATACTAGGCTAAAGTGATAGTTAAACATTTTAAAAGCAGTTTCTTTATGATGACATTGAAACTCAGTTCTCTTTGCAGGCCAGGAGTAAAACAAATGAAAAATGAATGGCTTCCTGTTTAGAAAAATTTAAGTATTTTAAAATTAAAACCAATAACAAGGAATATCTTGGAAATGGTTAAAAACAAAAAAAAGTATCTTACATACATTGTGTGCTTTAACAAGATTTTGTACATTTCATTTATCACAAAAATAACTTTAATATATGGTATTTTAATCAAAATCATAAGAAGGATTTTTATAATATCATACATTTTAAAAAATCTTACATGTATAGGGTAGTTTGAGGTGGGAGGATGTTAAAAATCTTTGTGTCACATCTTTGGAAGATACCAAACTTAAATGCCAAGTTTGAAATTTCTCCAACTTTTTGTTTTAGAGTTATTCTCTACACAAATACAGACCTTTTAATCAAAATGCTTCTTTTGGATTCACAGATTCTCAAAATGTGTATTTCCAGTGATGTCTGGGTATCAAATTTTTGCGTGTAATGCAGTACTTCCTCTTCTCACTTATCACAGTAGAGAAAGGAAAACTGCACGATACCTTTCAGCATTTCTAATTATTGGATTTTCATTGCTATGAGCACTTACTTTCACTATATAAGAAGCTCTACTTATAAAGATTAATTACTGTTCTATGATAAAGAATACTTTCACATACCCATTTGGGCTCTGTCAACACTGTAATTAGCATCCTGCAGCAGTTTGGCTATTACGCTTTCAATGTCTTCTCCTACATAGCCTGCTTGTGTGAGAGTGGTGCAATCACAGATGGCAAAAGGAACATCCAAACACTGTGCTATAGTTTGTGCCAGCAACGTCTTGCCTGGAACAATAAATGGAATTTATCCTAAAACTTACACTTTTTAAACTAGAAAGTTTATTATGTTTATATTTAACTAGCTCCAACTGCCACAACTTTCATTCTCAGTCAGCAGAAGTGCACAGTGGAGTCCTCAGTAACAGTTTCCCATAAAAAAAAAAAAAAAAAAAACAACAACAAGAATTAAATTTTAACATCCTAGTTTAAGGATGTTAAAGTATTTTTGAAATTTTGGAAAAGATGATTTAATTAAATAATTCTAATATGGCAGATTAGTGCAATGGGTTTAAGCTCCATAAATAAAGTTTATACTTTTTTTTAGAATATGCCTACACAAGCAAATTTAGGTTTACAAGATAGTGGCTCACATGCACTTGTAAAAATATTTTAAATGAAAAGGTGCTTAAATTAATGTGAAATGATATTGCATTGTAATGATATATTGTTTTAAATGGGATTAAAGTCCCATTTTGCAAGTCTCTTGCAAATGCTTCTCACATAAGCAATTGAGTGGTGATATCATTCAGTATGAACTTACGTTGCTCTATAATGCTTACAATGATGATGGTTGTATACTGTTTGTTAGAGCTTTATTTTCACACTTTTTTTTTTTTTTTTATCAAACAATGATGAAGGTTTAAAAAGAGTAAAACTGATAATTTGAGTAAAACTGGTTGTATTAATGGATACTTAGAGTTTCAGAAATAAATGCTTTGTGGTTGAAAAAATTGTGGATTAACATTAATAATGTCTATTGTACATCAAAATAATCAAAAGTTTGCTAAGTTGGTAAAAACATAACTCTCTTATTGAAAAATCTCAAATGCGTTATCAATTAGTTTCAGATAATAACAGTGAAGAATAGTATTCATATTTCTCATTTGCAACAAAGTAAAGTATTAAGCCAAACTTCTGGCTTAAAGCTTTATTCCATACAACTGATGGATTTTTCATCTATTAATTTTCACCTATTAACACAAGCTTAATGGAGAAGAATGAAAATAGTGCAATTTGTTGATGTTATGAGATGCAAATGTGGTGCTAACAAGCTCCAAAGCTCTTCTAATTATGGTATCAGGATAACATTAAAAACAAGCAAATAAACACTAAGGTTTTATTGTGTTACATGAAAATGATCATAATGATAGTGATAAAATAAATGCCCACTACTTATAAAATGAAGAGACTTTTTGTTTTTCACCCAATCTTAATTTGGCACAAGAAAAGGTAACTTATGTTTGGATAATATTCTATTCATTACATGTAATTTACAACAATTATATTTAATTTACATAACAATGAATCTCGCAGTAATAATTGTTTATTTCTCCATATTTTTATATTTCAAAGAAATAGTTTTCCATTCATATAAAATTCTCTCAACAGTTATCTTTTTACTATATTTCCTAGCAATGGCAGAATCTTTTTAATTTTGATTTCAGGAATAAACAATTTGTTGTACTTATGCAATTATTATTAGTACACAGAGGAACCAAAACATGATTCATAGCCTTTCTGTTTCAACACATGATCAGAATTCATGTAGACCCAGAAACCAAAATTTGCTGCTACATGTTCCTCAAACACTGCACTTAAATATAATCATACACTAAAATAAACATAATATAATATTATTTTCAGGGCTTCTAGGACATGGTCTAGTGGGTCTCGGAAGTTCCCGAAGTTTCACCAAGGACTGAGTTTGGTATCTACAAAGGTGATCCATGACTAGTCAGAGCTCAAATGAGTTTCGCGACAGAGAGTGTATCTTTTTATATGGATGGTGAACAGTGCCTGTCGTTGGTCTGTGATCTGATTGGCTTCGGTCTATTGGTGGGCTGTCTTGTGGTTTACTTTTGTTCCTGCAGTTCATTTCCCTTTTCAATACTGGTACCCAGGCTTTGTTTAAGCACATAGATTCTTACAATTCACAATGGAAACAGAAAAAGACCAAATGCTACCATACCTGGACCTAAAACTAACACAGAAAGAACAAAAGATCACTTATGGCATCTACAGGAAGACCACACATACAGACAATTACATAAAACAGAATAGTTTCAACCCAGAACCTCATAAACAGGCAGTCTTCAACAGTTCAGTACACAGACTCCTCAGCATCCCACTTGACCCAGAAGAGTACAACACAGAATACCTCCAACTAAGACATATAGCCTCAGCCAATGGTTTTAACCCAGACATCATTGACCAAAAAATTAAAAAACATAAGGAGAAATTAACCTTAAAACAAATCACCACTTTGTCCATACAAAAACCGAAAGTTATATATAAAAAATTCCCCTATCACCCAACAGCAGATAGGAAATTCAAAAAAATATTCAAGAAATACAATATAAGTTTAGCTTCAAGTAACCAATTCAACATAAAAATGCATTGAAAACAGACATTAAAGACCCCATACCTACAAACCAGAGATCAGGCATCTACAGAATTGATTGCAAGGACTGCAAATCATGTTACATTGGCCAAACAAAAAGAAGACTGGAAACAAGGCTAAAGGAACATTTCAGACATATCAAACAGAAACAAACAGATAAATCGGCAGTAGCATACCATTTTTGGACATCACATCATGAAATACAAAATGACATAAAATTGCTAAAACCTGTAAACAACCCGGCAGAACTTACAGTTTGGGAGAATATTCTCATTACACAACAAAAAGACCAACTGATGAATTTTGAAATACCGCCACATGATTTTGAACTTCTACTGAGAACACCAGATGGCTCCACCGTAATAGACCACAGAGCACAAATACCAGCCATCAGTCGGACTTCAACTGAAGAAGAGGGCAATTGCCCTTGAAACATATGTTTTGGACATAATTACATATAAGTGAGGTGAGTTTTACTATTCCGACTCATTTTCAACATCACATAGATTCTTCCTTGCAGTTGATGTTATTCTTGTGTTTGCAAATTTCCATTACCTCCCTATGCAAACAGGCATGGATGTAGATAGAATTTGTAATAACTAATGTAATGCCCATGCAATAAAAGTGTTCTGCCATCGCGGATTTCTCTGTTTGTCCAAGTCTACTATGTGTTTCATGTTTTTTTAATCTCATTACCATGCTGCATCTAGTGGTGTTAATGTAAACCTGGCCACAGCTGCAAGGAATTTTGTAAACACCTACATATGAATGGTGATCCTGTTTATCTTTAGCCAATCTTAACGAGTGTTTCATTTTAAGTGTAGGACTGTAAATGGTGTCAATGTCACAAGATTGAAGAGGCTTATCTATGCATTCAGTATTTCCTTTAATGTATGGAAAGAAGGTCTTGGAGAATGGAGGCTTTCTGTTTTTTCTGCAGTGTCCCTGGGAAGAACTGCTCACATTATCTCCTTTTTAATGAGTAACTATTGACCCAAAAGACTGCATTTAAGAGCTACAATCCCTCACTGAAGTAATTTTTGCTGCAAATTTGTTTTGCTCATTTGGTGAGAGATTTTATTATCCCTTGCTTCTGTCTAGGATGGTGATTGCATGTTTTATTCATATAGTGGTTCGGTGTGATTTGGTTTCCTATAGACAGTGCATTCTAGGCAGAGGTCTACTGACTAATACATCTAGGAAGACCAATTTATTATTCTCTTCTTTTTCCATGGGGAATTGAATATTGGTACTCAGGCTGTTCGGTGTGCTAAAAACTTATGTAGAGTATCCACACAATCTTTTAGGGTATGTTTGCTTCATGCATAGCATGTCTTGATCTAACAACAGGCTTTACTTATGCACTTTGAGAGGTAAATTATCTTTATATTTTTTAAACGTATACATTTATATGAGTCAGATACTGAGGAATAAACAATGCAATATTTTTATACTATTCAGTGTATTTGGGACTGTGACTTTTATAACTAGGAACATACACAAGTGTAATTTTATTATGCTCAAATATGAGCTGTTATGATAGTAGATGTCCAAGAGCGAAGGATGGCTGCAAATATTAGGAAACATATCTTTTGAAATGTAGTGAAGAAAACCAATCTTCCTGTGTTTGGAACTATGATGAAAGTGAACTGGATAAGAGTGTTATCAGTCAGATCATACAATGACACAAGTAATGGAGGCAATGGACGTAGTGAAGTGGTATGCTTCCTGGTTGATAAGATGGCAATGACTTTATTAAAATGAACAGAGCAATTTTGAAACAAATACAAATAATGCAAATTGTATATGACTATGTAATAAGATGTATCAGTAGATTTATTTTATTTATAGCTCATATATTGTAAATTCTGTGTCTTATCACATTTTCCTATCTGTGTTAACCAGCTCCTTGGGTTCCTGCCAAAACATACTCATGAGATTCCATTATATTTTGTTATCAAGCTTTCATCAGTAGTAAAAAAAGCTAAAGTTTCAAAATGAGCCACACTATTATGCAATCTATTATGATCTAATAAACTATAAATTATTGAAATAGATCGACTCCTAGTGCAACTAAATTGAAAATGCTGAATGTTCGAAAAATTCTGTAACTGATGGGTGTAGCCGAGTTTGTTTAATTCTCTGGGTTTTCACCCCCATTTTGATACAGCTGACATTTATTAAAAAAATATTCCTGAAAAATTATGACTTGATTTTACCATCACTTTGTTGCTATAACTAATCCTAAAGCACATTTTTGATTCATTATATGAATAAATGGCTGAGAAGCATTAAATCAACATCTCTATTAACATTTTGATTGCTTTTTGAAAAAGATAAAATTACATTATGATACAAAACACACACTTTCATTAAATTTCCGTAGATTCCTGTATTCAACAGGACTACATAAATTTCAAAGCAATAAATTACCTGATCCTGTGGGCCCTAAGAGAAGAATGTTACTTTTCTCCAATTTCAGTTCATGGCTGTTGGCATCTAAAATATCACTGCCCATAGTATTGCCTGCTGTGGCTGGTCGACGAGGTTCTGGTTCAGGTGGAGGTGGAGTATGTTGAAAACCTACTCCAAGACCAGCAGCATGACTCATGCCAGTTATATGCAGAAGATCTGGAAGAGACAAAAGGTGTTTAACAGATAACTGAAGACTACAGTTGCCATGTCAATGGTCACAATTGCAATAGCATGTGGAGCGTTGATTGATAGGAAATAAAAAATGTTCTGTATTTCTTAAATTTGGTATAATTAAGCAGTTACAAAATGTTTCCCCCTCAAGCACATTTGTAAGTAAGTTTGAGGCTCTTCTTGCCATTCTCATCCTGCCACAACATTATGATCATGCCCGGTTTTCTCCAAAGTTCACGAGTCTCTTCCTCTTTTATGATTATTCTCTATATTGTAAGATTAAGCATCTTAGGTTTAGGAGGTCCTGCCTCACCATCAGGTATTTTTTGTCTCTGTGACCCCTTTCCCACTAAATGTGCCCTCCAAAGGTTTCATGTTGAGTGGAGCCCCTTAGGGTATGACACTAGGTTTGAAGCTGTGCCACTGAGCATATACACCCATGTGTACACCCCAAAGTGGCCATACCTCAAGTGCCTTGGTAGCCAGTGTGGCTGGAAGAATGGGGAGCCTAATATAAATCACCACAATCCCCTGACTCTCCATTGAGGCAGCATGGCGTAGAATTGGAAGTCACTGTCTTTTACTCCAATAGTAGGAGCTTAGAGTTTGACTTGCCTACATTGAAAGTGGTGATGATGATGATGATGATGATGATGATGATGATGATGATGATGATTTGTGTTTAAGGGCACTCAACGACAAAGGTTATTAGCACCCTCAAAAAAAAAAAAATAAAATCTTGCATAAAACCAAAAATAGAATGCACCTTTAAAAGAAATATATAAAAACTCTGCCAGGAGCCGGGAATAAAAAAAAACACTTAAAAGGACTCTGAGAATAAAAAGACAGATAAAGTGACATATAACCGGTATAATTAAAACAATGGAGAGAAAAAATGGTGTCAATGATTAAAACGAAGGCAGAAAAGTGTCAAACAGCATAAAAGATTTAAAAACCTCACATATCACTCCATTATCTGCCATCAAAATCTATAAAATCAAAATAAAACTAGATTATTAATGCATATGTCACTTTGGACAAAAATTTAAAAACCTATCTACCGCTCTGGAATCATCGGCCAGGACCTCCAAAATCCTAGCAGGCAGTTGCAGAGTGGCTCAAAGTGATGCTAGATGAGCACACTCTAACAAGATATGGTGGACAGAAAGTGCCTCGCCGCAGAGCGGACATACAGGCGGATACATTGAAAGTGTTGAACAATGATCACTAGTGAATACCTCATGTTGAAATAATGCAACTTGTTAGTGAATATAAGGCCATGAAGCATGTGAACCCTTCTATATTCAAAGGAACTTGATAGGGTTCTATCACAAAGTAGATAATGTAATCAACTATAGAGATGGCATGTTATTGATTAAAGTAGCCAATGAACAACAACTGACCAAACTGTTAAAGACCATCTCATAGAAACTCGTAATGTTTCTGACCTTATACAGATGGATAAACAAAAGACCCTGAACAGTGATTGCAGTGTGGTGACAAATCCATAGTTTAGATGGTCTCTAATGAAGTTGTTAATGATGCTTACTGATTGTTTGGGAGAAGGAACAATAAGGCAATTCTGCTCCATTAGGTCTCTTTGGCCTTTGAATGGATAGAGCTTCTAACATTCATCAAGCGCAGTTATGGGAGCATAAGGCACTGCTACCATTACCAGATGTTTGCAAACACAACAACATGCCCTCCTTGTGCCATGCAAGCGCATGATGGTTTACTTTGCTCACAAGAATCATCTACATCAAATTGGGAGTGTGCATCTGTTCAACTATCAAGAGTGTCTTTGGTTCCTTCAGGAGAAGGCAATTTAGAAGATAAGATAAGGAACGTTAAACCTTTCTCAAGGCCAAGAAACATTATCTGGAACATCATTCAACCACTTTCTTGAAGTACTCTGCCGTTGTCCATTTCATATGCACAAACAGATAGTGCAGTCTTGGGTCTCTATAGTTAAGTTACCCAGACAGAAGCCTCTTCTTATGGTGTAAGAGCTGGTTCGCTACATACCGGTAACGGTAGCCAGAATGAGACCAAAAACGGGAAGCCAGGCAGCATTTAACATTTTGATTCACAATAACTCGGTAACAAACACAGTCATTTGTTTTATTGACCAATGAAATTTTTCCACATTCTTTCCAGCTTAGCCAACATAATCTGTGAATTCAATCAACTTCAAATTTCGATAGGGAAAGGTGGTATTATTTCAGAAAAACTCTATTGTAACTGAAAATATATTCAGAAAGAAATAATTTCAATCATGATTATCCTGATATATGGTGGACTTTGAGACAGTGATGTGTTTTAACTATTAAAATTTAGTTGAGTCGATTTTGTAACACTACATCACTTACTTCAGTGAGTAGTAGTGTTACAAAATCGACTCAACTAAATTTTAATAGTTCAATCATGATACTTGTTTGAAGTTTAATGAATATGTAACATAAGTATCACACCTTTTCAAGTGTTTTTTTAAACACAAGAGAGGGTTATAGAATTTAATAAAATCAGTACAGAAATTAGGTACAGCTGTGATCACTAATATCTTTCACATAAAAATCACTTTTGAGCACCACTAAAAATTGCATTTTTAAAATCATACCTTTCCCCATTGATTGCACACTGAAATAATTCCAGAAACAAATCCATAATCTTCTTCATTGTTTAGTGGTGATTTGATATTTTTAATACTTCTCTCATCATTACTCAGCTGTTTGTTGTTCTTGTTGTTTTTATTTATTTCTTTGTACCCTGTTAAAAAGACATGTTTTACTGCTGACCTTTTTCAGGTTTCAATATGTAGGTAGTTAAATTGATGTGTTTTTCTTTTCCCAAGATGATATTTTTTTCTCTGGAATTGGCAAAATGGCATTCACAACATTGTGCAATGAAATTTTATTAGATGCTGATATTATGTACTTGCTGTGCTCTTTAGTGAACTTATTTTGAAGATATGTCATCTTTGAACATAAGAGCACATATTTGTTTATCAAACAAATTATATTCCTTTACATTTCTTCCAAATTTTGCAAATATTTACTTACTTCTATGGAAAAGTAAAAACAAACAAACAAAAGAATTGATATATCCTTAAAGTTACCAATTATAACCTACTAAATGAACTAGGGTATCTGATCAAAAATGTACTATTTACAGGATTGAAATCACGAGTAAATATTATTGAACTATGGCAAGAGATGGCGGCACAATCTGTTTTATTTAGATAACATACTTCATATAATACTTTGTTGTAAAAAGTTTTACATTATTCAAATTTGAGTGAAAATTCATGTAATGTGCAAAAGGGAGAGCAGAAGCACACCTTTGGCTTCCAATGCATTAGGTGTGACCGCCGATGTGAAAGGAAATCCTCTATTTTTATTTGTCTCGAAGAGCAATTCTTTTTCCAATGAAAATGTTTACAATCCTAAATCCATTAACAACAAACTCTATGGCATGAAATGCCTAAAAGTTACTGTACACATCTTAGCCTTAGCTTCCTACTTCCATGTCTTTTTCCCACATGCTGTTCAGAAAACATATCACGTTAACAAGACGACCCCGAATTCTCAACATTAATATTTTAGAAGAAAACAGTCTTGTATTCGAATAAATACAATACTGTTTTAAATTCCATACCTATTATTTAATATTAATGATTATTTTAAGTACTTTACACTCTAAATAGGTTACCTATTTTGTTCTATTTTATATCTTTTACGTTTTATATATTTAGTTTCTGACACTACTTTATCACTATAATTTTTAAAAATGATATAAATAAATGAAAATAAATTAAAATTGCATTTGATGCTAATACTTTAACTAGCATTACAGATATAGCATTAGGTAGGTAAAAAGAAGACTCATACCTCTATGTGTGAAAGACTGCTGAGGACCATGTTCCATTACAGCCATATCTTGTCTATGATTGGATGCCTGTGACTGTGGTGGTATATTGTTGTATATTCTTTTATAATGATTGTATACTGCTACTGATAAAACTTTCTTGGCATAATCTTGGCCGACAACATGTTTATTCAAATATTCATAGATCTGAAACATTTCAAGTAGAAAAATGTCTCTGAAATACATAAATTAAATCCTATTTCTCAAATGCTCTAAAAGGGTGAATATTCTTATTACTATTTAGATATAATCCCAGGAAATAAAGTACTTACAACTTGTAAGTTGCCATTGTGATTATCATCATCTCTGAAGTGAGATGCTTAGTGGTCTTTTTAAGAAAATCTTGGGTCAGTTGGAGAATTTAATGTCATACCAGCATGTTGTCTGGTACCCCAATAATTAAGAGCAACTGTATGAAAAATGGAAAATTCATATTCAAATCCTGGCCATAGCACCGAATTTTTAGCTGACTCTACCATAAAAGATTTGTCTGCTATGAACAGTTATAGCAGCAGTAGTATTTTCTGCATCACCTAAGTGGAGCAAAGGGCATCGTTACAATACTTCTGAAATTGGATTTGAATTTCTAGTAGGTGAGTTTGCCGCTATGCGCCATGATGATAAGGGAATTAGTTCATCGTTCACAGAAGGATGAAATCATGAATCTTGGGTTTTAGAGGTTAGCATGGTAGCCACTACATCATGGAGGGCAACATGATCAGTTATACAAGGAATAAATGTTCAGCATATTTTGATTAATCAATGTCTCCTTACAGCACTTCTTTGCTTTTAGATTAAATATTTTCTTTATGCTTTTCTTTTATTTAATTAATAATTGATTAATGTAGCTTTTGGGAGGTGCATCCCATATTTCAATCCTATACTTTATGTATGAGTATATGCTTCCATAGTAAATTATTAATAATAAGTGTAAAAAGAAGCTAGTAACAGTGAAGTAACACAAATATTAATATAGCAATTAATAGTTGCAACAAATTAGACCAAACCTGAGACCAAAAGGAAATTTATGTTGAGAATGCAATAGATTTATTGCGAAACTAGTCCAAGGATTCCAAAAGATAAGTGAAAATTTGTTGCAACTATTAATTATTATATTAATATTAATAATAATCTTATGTATCCTTTTGATTTTGAAAAAACCTTAGTAGGCATATAAATTTACAAATTACACTGCACAGATGACCAACATGCTGTACACAAGATAGCAGATTATCTACTGGAATTCCTAAATCCTTATATGAGTTTACTTCCTCAAAATACCATTATACATTTTAACCCATTTTATACCTATTAAACATACCATTTTTGTGTTTTGTATATTACATTTTAAATTTAAGGACACAAAGTATTTTATTAATGAATTAGCTGCATTATTTAAATTCACATTTAATAATTCTGCTAGCTTACTCCAGCATGCAGCAGTTGTATTATCTTCATAGGTTATTATAGAAGTATTTTGTGGGCAGATAATCATTGACATAATATAAGGTTGAATGCTGCAAAATCATAAAACAATTAATTAATTTAAATAAAAGATTAATACTTCAATGGATACCAGAACATTGCGGAATTCAGGGTAATGAAACAGCTGACTTTCTAGCCAAGAAAGGTAGTAAAATTACATCAAAGTCATCTGATTCAATAAGTTGACTCTATCAAAAGAATCATTATATCAACATATATTAACAAAATTAAAGAAGATAATGTATTACAAACTAAAGGAAAACTATGGGAAAATTTATGTAATAACACGACCAGAATTTCTATATTACCAAGAAAATCCTCTGTAGCAACTTTTAGACTCCTAACAGACCATGACTGTCTCAATAAACATTTATTCAAGATTGATACAGTGACTTTCTGTACATTTAAAGAAGTTATGGATGGAAACTACCTACTCTGCTGCCCAACCTTTAGTCAACATAACATAAACATAAAAATATTGGAATGTAAGAGAGCAAATGGCTTCGCTGCAAACTGCTTATAGGAGCACATACCATATGCTCACAAAACAGATAAAAAGAGAAATTGTATATAATATTATAAGCTTATAGAAAGCAATGTATAATAGTTGTGAATACTTAAGGGTAGAAATATGCATAACTGCAAGTTGTTGTAACCTAGGTAATTAACCAAGGCAAGCTAGTTGAATTCCAGGTAACAGTTCACCAACCACCACCTGCTAATGAGCACAGGGTTTAAAAAAAAGTAAGATAGAAAAGAAGAGACATAGAAAGAAGTGAAACAGGAATAGTGATTTGTATTCCAAGTAGCACAGGGAATTAGAGAATAGACAAAGCAAGCATAAAGTTAAAGTGAGAAGGAACCACTGGCTATTTCCAAACGGTCATGTGCATGTGATGACGTCAGAACTTGGCACAATTTATTCTTATACTTGTGAAGTGATGCTAACTAAGAATCAATAGGAGATACTGTTACATTTTATGGCAAGGCAGATCTCTTATGTGGTTACTCTCTTGAGCTTGTGTTCATGACACATTGTGTGCGCGCACATCCATGTGCTTAAATGGTGGGGGAGTGATGTGCAGATGGTCAGATTAGGCTCCTAATTAATAATTTAAGTGGTGGGATAATATTTATTTATAACTTATTTTTTAAGGAAATAAGCCTGTTAAATCTGTGATTTAATAAATTCATGTCGTAAGGGAATATGCAGTGTTTTTAATATTAGCCTCACCCACAAACCCCTGAGATAAGTTTAATTAGAAGATTAGGAGTGGAATCTTCATTACCAGACAAAGCTGAGTTCACCATTTCTAATTTAGATTATATTTTATCTACATAATTCTCCATTTTGTAGTTAAGTTCAATTAATTGTTTCTGACCAGTTATGTAACTGGAAAATAGTTCCATGGGAAGCTCTCTAATTTCATAATTTCTGTAACATAATGCCATGGTCAATAGATAGACCAAAAAATGAGCTTATCCTGTTGTTAATTTATCTGCTTTTGGTTTATCTGCTCTTTCAGGACCAATGAATGACTACATATAAATAATATGTATATAATACTATATATGACTATACAAAAATAGTACATAGGTAGGGAAGGTATTGCATTCCAGCCAAAAATTAGGTACCAAGATTTCACTGGAAATACTGACTTGCAACTGTCTGAAATGTTCTGATACAAACTCTCATGGGCACATAAATTGCAGTTTGGGTGATACAGCTGTATTCCTACCGAGTTTTGTTGTAAATGCTCCCCAAGTAGGTTCAAAAGGAATGTGAGGGATTCTTTCCTAATACCAAAAGGTATAAATATCTTCTATGGATTTCGCCTTTCCTGTATTGTACACACTATTGTATTCCAGTTGTTTTCTTCTCAAGATCATTATAATCTAAGTAATCCATGACCACATTGAAATATCTCCCTCCAAATGCGATATGATGATATAGTTCAGTTGACACATGAATACTCTATCCAGGTGACTAGAGTAAATTCTAACCTTTATTTGTGCTGACATCTATTTCTTTGGCAATTTAACCCAACAGTATCTGAAAGGAGTAATACCCCTCAGAAGTAATCCACCCCCATAAGGAAGTTGCAGGTAGATAATTTTAATAGTAGTCAACTTTTAAAGTGGTGTTTACTCTAGATTGGTGCGTGTCACCCTAAAACTAATAAAACTCGCAAATTCATTGAACTTCAGAAAACTGAGCTTTTTAGTCAAGAATAATGGTGAACCATTATTACATTTAAATATTTGTGTTAAGCTTAGATATCATCTTTCACACTCTGCATCTCTCTTTAAAAGAAAGGAATCATAATTTAAAGGCAAATAGAATATACTAGAACAGGATTTCAGGGTTAAAATTATACACTCACCACAGTGTCACACAGTAAAAATCTCACTATTTTAGATATGCAACTTTGGCAAAAATAAATAAACAACAACTCAGTAGCTGCAAGTTTTGAGTTCAGTTGGAGCCAAGTGTTGGCAATTTGGCAACTGAGAAAAAAAAAAGAAAGCAAGATGGCCAACAATGACAACAATGCTTTGAGGTTATGATCATGATTCTGCATGAAATTATGATTTTCTAAATAAAATGGGTTGGATTTATGTACCTTTTTCGGTGGAGGTGGTGGTTTCCTGTAAAATCCATTTTTCTGCTCTTCTCTGTTTTCTTTCAAACTTTTTTTGGTGTCAACTTCTGATAAAACAACAAAGAAATGGTGGCACTTCTCACACTTTACAAATCTTGTAGATGCTGCAACACAAGGATAATATTTAGATTAGTAGCTTTTTATATATTTAAGAACATTCAGTAGGTTATAACCAGGCTAAGAAATTTTCATGCATTAAAACCAGAACAAAGGAAATTCGAATTGTTACTGGACTTGACCTGCAGCATCAAATATAAGATATCAACTCTCATCCCTGTTCAGCCTGTTGGCATGTGCAGACCAATCTCGAGACCGCATTTTACCTGCCTTTGGTGACTCAAGGCCACTGTCGTGTAGTGGTTCTATGCGTTGATGATGTTTTAGTGTAGCTAACTTGATGTCAACAGCTTGAGAATTCCTAAGCCTGGTTTTAACAATGGTTTGAGTAAAGAATATTGATAAATTCTCTGTTAAATTTAACTTCTATTTCAACATGCTTTAAAAGCCTGGGAGTGCTAAGCTAGGTTTGTTAAAGGAGCAGTATGGTATTTTCCTTTTTTGTTCAGTACAATATAGATACTGTATGTCAAATATTATTTACTTTTGCTGTTTCAATTATAATTTGTCCCCTTTTCTTTGAAGGAGAAGCAAGACAATCATGTTAACAAAAGCTACCATATTTATCTGAATATAAGATCTCAAATGCAGACGACCTTCTCTTTTCAGAACTTAATTTTGGAATTTTGCATGTATATAAAAAGAAGACATAATTTAATTTTTAAATGAAATTTAAAGTGTAGCACATATATTTTCACTAACTAAGAGACACTTAGCTGATTAATCCCCCCCCCCTTGCTTATTTGAATGGAAATGCATGTATAGGGCAAGACCTATGATAATGGTGGTAGATTTTCTATTTAGACAACATATCAAATAAATCATTGTTGTAAACAGTTTTAACTAATTCATATCATAATAAAAAGAAAGGAGAATGTAGGTGTGTAAACAGCTAACTTTACGGTTTGAAATGAAATGCACAAAATCTAACAAGACTTAATCACCTTAAGTGTCCCTTAGGTTAGTTAAAATATATGTTCAAAGTATGTGATTAAAAATTAAGTTATGTCTTCTTTTTAAAGAGATGAATTCCAAAATTAAGTTCTGAAAAAAAGAGGTCATCTTGTATTTGGATAAATATGGTATACAACAAATTCAAGATGACCCCCAGTTCTAATATTAATATTTTGGAAAGAAACATTATCTTGCGTTCGGATAAATACAGTGATTGACAAAATTGACAAATTTTCTGTTTACATTGTTTACATCTGATAGTTCAACATATTGTGAACTCCTAAAAGTTACTATGTGCTTTAAAGGTAGTGTTGTTAGATGAAGGATTGTTTAAAAAACAGGACAGATTTTCCTTTTTTGTTCAGCATACAGTTCATATAGTATAGATATATGAAAATGTTTCTTTTTTTATTGTTTCAGTAATTAATTTATTCCTTTTTCCTTACAGGTGTTGCAGGACAATCATATTAACAAAAACTAGTTAGCAATACTACTTATTGGCTTACTAAATACATCTTTTTGTGCATGCTTCAATGTTATCTTTGAAGCATGCAGTTATCAGTTTCAATTAAATGTACAAATGTATGCATAATTATTAAATAATATATTCCTTAATGGGCTTTTAATATAATTTTGTTTTCTACAACTTTACTTTCATTTCAGTTAAAAAAATCAAACTCAAGTGGGACTTCTGTAATCAATACTTAAGTCTCTAGAGATCTACAAGTATAATAGTGATTTGTATTTATTTTCAACTCAGGTAAAAAGACGTTCGTCCAAAAGTTTTCCGTACCTAGTATGCAAGTACCTCATTTAGCAGAGATAATGTTGCACCAGCTTCAGCAATCGATATTAGTAGCAAGATGTCAAAATTCTGACATAAGCAAGGGCTTTATTATTAAAGCTCCAGCTAGATCACATGAGCTTTGTTTATTTGAGCTGCTGACGTGGGATGTATTGACCGACATCCACAGAACAGGCATAGTTTTATTTAAAAATCATAATGTGCAGGTGAGTGTTGAATGGAGTTTAGGTAACCATTGGAATTTCTCATCCCTAACCATACCTTATCTCTTCATAGTAAAAGCCCTGTGTCTCCTCTCACCCTTGCATATTTATTTATAGTTCCTGATCTTTCTACCCAAATGTACACCCAACTGCACCTTAAACCCAGAGGCAACCCAGGCATGAAAAGCTCTACCTCTGAAACTATTATCCTTAGGCTGTTTAGCAATGAAGCCTACTCTTTACATTCTAATATTCTCTTTTGAACTTAATAATACCAAACATCCAAGCCATGAAGCAGTAGGATTATTTGGGTGCATGTCTTTATAAAATTGGAAGTTTCTAAGCTCCAAACATTTGTTAGCTTTGGCAAGTTTACCTATTTAAAGTAAAATGTTTATACGTTTCACATTTATATGTTTTTTGATGAGGTCCAAGCAGAATTCCTATAGTTACAACACAATTTTATTTATATGTTTTTCTCGTATGCATTTTTTGCACCTGTACAATAGAATATAAAATCCTTAGGAGAGTGAACCCCCATTTAAACATTTAAGGTCAGTTTCACAGCTTAAGCTTTTAATAAACTAATGAATGCCTGCCTGGGTAGTGTGGTGGTAGCATGTCTGCCTCACATTCAAAGGTCGCGAGTTCAAATCTCGCTTAGAATGAGTTACCCGGATAAGTTTTTTTTCAGGGTTTTCCCTTATCCTGAGAAGACAAATGTTGAGTAACTTTAAGCTCCATGGACCCCAAGATCATTTGAGCATCATTTCACCAATTTCATTCATCGTTTGATATGACCAACCAGGTTAAAAAAAAAAAAAAAAAAAACACAACTAATGAATGTCATTAAAGCTGGACTTACTCTACAGTTTACACTTGGCAACTTTCACAAACATGTAACCACGTTCCTCTTCACTGACCTGAAAAATTTCAGGGAACTGAGAAGTTGTCAACACTTGCACATGAATTGCATATGAATTCATATTGTTTATGGTGCTACTCCTAAAATATGCTTTTGTACATTATACAGCAACATACACTTAAAATGATGGAAAAATCAATGATTGTGACACAAAGAGTGGATTAAAATGGTGTGAGACAATTTTGACAGATCTGCAAGCTGTAGATTTTGAGATAGAGGAAAAATGTTAAGAAAAGCATTGTTTCTGACAAGAGGGCTTTGTTACTAAAATATAAAACATTATGTTAATGGCACAAGCACGACAATGTATTCAATAAAAATTTGAAGTCAGATTTCAAATTTAATTTTTTTTTACCTGTCAGTTTTATGTTTAATTATAATAATTTCTTATACCATTCATTGCTGACTATTTACTTAGTCAAAATCTCACATAGAATTCTCAGCTTTTGAACACATTGTACATCGCTTTTTGTTATGGATATGGGTTAAAATAGTTTGCGTTTCTTTATCACTAATACCAACTTCTTCAGATAATGCGGAGACTCCTTAGCTTACACCACATTTCAATACAGTTTAGGCAAGGCAAGCCATATATAAGCTCAGATTATCGCTTGCACTCCACATTATAAAACTCTACTGCTTAAGCCTGATTCACAGCTTAAGCTTAAATTATGAAACTGGTATTATTTAACATCTTAAATCAGATAAGAAAGAAATAATAAATGCAAATGGAGGTATAATTTTATTATTATTATTTTTAATTTGTGTTAGCTAATACATATTTGAATATGACGGGCATTCAGCCCAGACTCTTAGCTCATCATACCCACCCTAATCACTTCTACACACACTTTAGTTCCCTAAAACATTAGTTAACAGAGAATTATGTTACTCTAATTCCCTTTCCACAGACCAGTTACATTTTTTCTTAACTTTGCTCAAAAACTGCCCTAAGCTTCTACCACCCTTTCTAAAAACTCCCCTTAATGCTGTTTTCCTATCCATCTTGTCCCACTTCTGCTCCAGGAATTCTTTCCTCCATAAATCCATTCCTTGGCATTCAAGCACTATGTGCTCTAGATCTTCCTTTCTTCCACAAATGGCTCACTTGACTCTGTGTGATGCCTTTTCTTATCCCTCTTAGTCTCCAAATGCCCATTCTAAACTCTCCCTTTGTTCACTATTTATCTTATCAATGCAGGTCTCCCTTTCCGTTTCTTTCATTGATGTATAATATACCAGAAACCTTTTTCCATTATTCCACCAAAAAGTGTATGGATTTGTCTTCAAATATCTTCCATATTATTTTCCAAAACATATTATGATTATTTTCTCCTCTCCTCCAGTATTCCCCATAGCATTTCACTTCCCAAAGATAATATCCAAATCTAAGTGGAAATTCTATGGGAATCCCATATAGGCCAGTTGCTTTATTTCTTTTCTTAATTTAATCTAATTATTTCCTCAATCCTTATTTCCCTGTCCTAAATTCTCACATACCCATTACTAATCTCAATGTCGTTCTATTGGCTCCGTGGTATAATGGTTACCATGCTAACTTCTTATACCCAAGGTCGCGGGTTCTAACCAGGCGGAGGACGATGGATTTTTTCGGGGTAAAAATCCTTAGCATGGCTTCCTTCGGAAGGGAAGTAAAGCCGTGGGTCCTGTGTGATAGATTTACGGCACGTAAAAGAACCTCAAGACTGATAGAGAGGCCTCTGAGCAAAATTAAATGGTCTTTCATGCCCAGTATAGAATGGGACGCTGAGAACCATAGCAGTTAAAGAGCGTCCATAAATAACACACCATTTCCATTTCTATTGGCTCCATATTCCCCATAAAGAGTTTTAAAGTAAGCTGGCCATTCTTCTAGGTTAATATTCAGCTGATCTATATATTTGCTACATGAAGATTTCAAAGTCTTCCAAATCTTGCTGATATTCTCCTCTTTAAACACTTATTTAAGCCACTCTCATTTTTTTTCCCTCCAACTAAGTTTCCTTTGTTCTAAGAATTGGTTATAAAATACCCTGCCCTGTAAATATTCCTCTTTTGTTTCTACATTCCTTTAATCTCTCCATTTTTCCAGTATCTGTTTCACCAGCTTATTTGTTGCTTTGCATTCCTTGTCAAACCAATTCAATCCCTGTTTAAATGCTTTCTTTCTCACCCTAATTCCTTCTCCTGCCATCTGCAGTATCTCATTAAAAATATTTATTGCTTTCTCTGTTTCACTTACATATGACATGAAACCAACCCCTTGCTGCCCATAACATGAAAACAAAACTTGCTTAAATTCATCGCTTGTTGAATCTCACACACTGTTTACAGTCTATACTCCTATTTTCCTGAAACTGTTTTATTCAATCTGTTTGCATTTTAATATCCACTGCTGGAGCTTAAGTTAAAAACTTTGAAATTCTAAAGAACATATTCTAAATTAATTGACCATAAGATAAAACCAATTACACTTTGTCTGTTCTTAAAACAGTTAATTCACCGCATTTCCCTGTTCTTAAAACAGTTAATTCACCGCATTTCCCATTGAGTTTTCTTCAAAAAATTTGATCAACTTGTCACTAGCACTGCCAGTAATTTTATCCTTACTTTTCTACCCACTTCTCTTTCTTCCATTATTTCATCACTTATCTAACAGTTTCTTACTTCCACATCCTATTCTTCTAATCTGATGTCCCTATTAATATAAATTCTGTACTCATATATTTCTCCCTTAACTTTTCACAGTTCTCTTCCAATGGATTAAATAGGTTAGGATTGTAAAACTGTGAGAATACAGGTGGATTACAAACTATTCTAGGCTAATTATGCAACTGTCTAAATATTTATCCTCCAGTATTACCCAACATTCTTATGCTACCTTACACATGCTGTGCTGTCTAGCCACGATTCTTTATATCTTTGCTGAAAGATTTCCTTATA